>CM053625.1:292613161-292682483 GCA_028646595.1 Phalanger gymnotis
ATCTTAAGTATTAAGTGACCGTTATTTTTGCTCTTTCCAACTCCATTCCTCCTAAGACTTCCTGCTATGTCTGATGAGTCCGTGCCTATTCTGCCATCAAAGTGACTCAGAATTACAAGCTTGTCCTCTTTTGGTACATTGATGATGAGTGTCTCCAGGTCTTCACAAATTTTTTCTTTGACCTCATCAGGGTTTGTCATGGTGAGAGTATATGCACTGAGGATAATGGCATGGAACTTTCCTGCAAGTGGCAATTGCATTATCATGAGTGTGTCATTCATTCCTGTTGGGAGGCATGTAGGATTGTTAAATGGATTAGATTTGGTTTCATAACCCATGCCAGCCTTGCAGTGCTCCCCATCACTGTGGCCACTCCAGAAAAAAATGTGTTCCCAGCATTGACTTCAGTAAGCTGGCCTTCATTTGTAAGCCTTGTTTCACTCAGAGGTATTTGGATGTGATATCTGCTGAGTTCTCTCATAACAATAGCTGCATTTTTCCAGATCTACTAGATTTCTTGTTATTCATAAGTGTGTGCACATTTTACATGCCAATGGTGAAGGAAATAATCTTTACAAAAGTTTTTGTGTTTTGTGTTTTTCTGTGTTTTGACTGCAGAGTGGGCTCACCTTCAGCTGAAATAAGCAGGCCAGGGTCACAGAAAGAAGATAATTTTAAGAGTACCTTTTCTAGTCCCTTCTTCATGCCAGGAGGTGAGCAGTGTGGTCCTTAGAAAAGGCTGCTCAGATACCCAGTGGGCTTACAAATCTCACTGCTGCTTCAATCCACTGAGAAGATACTCTATGATCTGGGCCATCAGTGTACAAGGTTGTGAATAGAGCTTCCAATATATTAGCACTTGCTGTTTCATCACTAGCCTGTTGCCACAGGACTTTGAGATAGATAAAATGGTAACATAGTAAAACAATAAATAATTAAAATAGTAAAATTATAAAATTATACAATTATCGAATAATATAAAATAATGAAATAGTAAAATGGTATGGGTGATGACTTTTGACTCTGCCGTAAAGAAGATTTAAATGAGGCAGAGTTCTGAGAAATCATCAGCCTCACTCTCTATTCCAGAGTCATCAGTGTCCAAGGGCAAAACAAATGTCAAGACCATTGGCAATGACTATGGATACTGTGGATGACCTTAGCAACTTCAGTGTCTGACCAAGCTTTAAGGACTCCACAGTGACTGCTTCTGTCACCTTCACATCTTGCTAAAACAAAATATTCATTCTCTGCCTATTCTGCCAGAAGTCTTCACATTCTTGAGGTAGACGTCCCTTTAACTCACCTTCAGCTTGAAGTCTGTCAGTTACCCTCAACCTAATAGCCCATCCACTGAGATGGTTTTACTGGAGCCACAGGTGATAGCTGAGTGGTAGATGGTATCCAAGGTGGGGACAGTCCCAAAAAGGGCTCAGCATCTCTCAGAACAGAGGTATTAATACTCGCTGAATACCCCATAAACCCCTTATCATTATGTACATCTGAGACAGACAGTAGAGATGAATCATGAGTAGGGCCTAGAGATGAAAAGGAAGGGGAGAGTGGGCCAAATTCCTTTTGGGGAAATTGCAAGTTCCTCTGCAACTTTGATAGGAATAATATTCTTAAGCCCAAGCTTTCCAGCACCAAAAATTCAATAAATATTGACTAAGCATTTAGTATGTGCCAAATATTTCCCCAAAAAAGCTAAATTTTGAGACTAATTGAATCTAACAATATGAAATTTATTAAAGATAAATACAAATCCTTCACTTCACAAATACGAAATGGAGAAGACATTGTTTAATAGCAATTCATCTGAAAAAAGTCTAGGTATTTTAGTGGATGGTAAGTTCAATATGAGTCAAAGGTGAGATATCATAGCCAGGAAAACTAATGATATTTTAGGCTATGTTAATAAAAATGTACTGTATAGGACTATGGAAGTGTTAGACCTTCTAGTGAGATCACATCTAAAGGACTACGTTTGGTTTGTCACCACATTCTAAGGAAAATTATAGAGAGAATTTGGAGAAGGGGAGCCAATATGGGGAAGAACCTTGAGTTCAGGAATTGGGGATATTTATTCTGGGTAAGAAAAGAATTGGAAGGGGTAGAAGATGGCAGCTGCCTCCAAATAATTGTATTACTATCATGGAGAAAAGGGATTATACTTTTTCTGCATGGCCTCAGAGGGCACAACTAGAAGCAATAAAGAACCAATTTCAAAGAGAAATCTGATGGGAAGGCTGCTAGGAGCTCAAAGGCTCAATAAAGTCTTCTTGGGGAAGATGGCACTTGAGCTAAACCTTCAAGGAAACTAAGGGTTTTAAGACACAGAAGTGAAGGGAAAGTGAATCCCAAAATGGGGGACAGCCAATGCAAAGTTATGGAGACAGAAAATGGAAAGAAAATATAAAAAGGCCAGACTGACAGGACAGTAGAATGTATAAAAGGGAATGGTGTATAATAAAGCTCAGAAACTATGTTAGAGCCTGGTTGAAGAGGGTTCAAAATGCCAAAGAGAAGAGTTTGTTTTTGATCCTAGAGATATTAGGTTGCCTCTGGAGTTTCCTCAAGAGAGGAACAGCTGTGTGGAGGGATGAAGTCGAAGTGCATGGAGAGAGATTGAGGTAGGGAGGTCAATTATAAGGCTACTGGAATGGGCCAGGTTAAAGGTGCTGAAATTCTAAACTCCAGGGGTGGCTATGTGGGTGGGGAGAATGAGAGTAAGGCAAGTGACACAGAAGAAGAAACAAGAAGATTTGTCCACTGACTAGAGAGTTGGGGTGAGTGAGGAGTCAAGGATGACACTGATTTTGGAATCTAACTGACTAGAAGGATGATGTTGCTGTATAGGAAAATTTGGAAGGGGGGTTGTTTGCAGGGAAAAGACAATACATATTGAGTTGGGATCCCCAGAAAATGTTAGTTAATGCATGTTAATGTGACCATGAGTCTTTATTGCTATATACATATAAAGGGTGAATTCCATCTCCAATCTCTGTGTACTTGCAGAGACCATCTCTCCATACTTAGATTGCCATTTCTTCCAAATGTGTGCCTTATGGAGTTCCTAGTATCCTTCAAGACTTAGCTAAAGTGCCAAAACCTACAGAGGCCAGTCCTGATTCTTCCCACTCACTAGCACTTCACCCTAAAGAAATTAGTTTGCATTTATTGTGTAAAACTAATCTACTTATCTCTATTATTCATTTTCTTTCTTTCCAATCATGAAATATAAGCTGCTTGAGGGCAGTGGCTGTTTATGTATGGTGCTTCATACTGTGGCATTTAAAAAGGTTTGAGAGACATAGTTTCTGGATAATTTAGTCATTTTTTAAAATAGGACCAATATATTTATTAATAAAATTATGGTCATTTGTCTGTCTCTCTTAGACCAAAGACAATCACGGTGGGAGGCTCACAGTTTATATACCCTTCAAAGAACAGGTGTTCCTCAGAGTGGGAATCAACCCTGATTGGTTAACAATTAATGAGAAAATGAATATTACAATGAGGGGTTGAGAGTGACATCACACCACTCTTGGACCGAGATTATCTCTATACCCAGACCACCCCAAACCTTGTGTAATTTAGACAAGAGGGTCTGTCTCCATCCAATTGGGACAAAAGAATCTGTCTCCACTCAAGTTTAAGTGGAATTCTCCTTAGACTAGTTGTTCCTTTAAGCTTGGTTTGGGCCCCATAGAGAAGGTTAACTCAGTCTTCAGAGACTAAAGTCATGAAAGTAGAAAAAGAAAGACTACTGAATCTTCCCAAATCATCAGTTACTAGTAATCATTTGTCTTATTGCATTATAGATCCTTAATATTTTCTCATTGGATGAGTGAGTGAATAGTGATGAATGAGTATGACTCTCCCTTTTCATTGAATTTCATTCAAATGAGAAAGTACAATTACTTGTTTTTCTTCTTTTCATGGAGGCTGAGCTCAGAAAGGTCCCCAAGTAAAGATCCTTACAGTTGATTTCCTGTGCTGGGTACAAGGAGAGTGTATTCTAGGGATAAGCTAAGATACTAACTGTCACGTGGACAGAGTGAGTGGACAGAGCCCTGGGTTCTACGACTTGAGAAATGGCCATGCCAGTAGGTCAGACAATATGATTAGGTTTGGGAGATCTTGTGACAGATGGATATATTTCTGAGCTTTACAAAAAAGCCAGAAGATCCGGATTTGGAATGTATGTACAATGTGACTGTGAGAGTGTTTTTTCTTGATACTTTGAAGTATTGGAGAAGCATGATTACAATTGTAATAATTTTAATAAAAATAAGTACCAGGAAGAACTGGGTTCAACTTCTGCTCCAACATATACTAGCTATGTGATCTTGGCTTGGGCAAGTCACTTAATCTCTCTTTATTCTAGGTAATTTTCTAAAACTCTAAACTGCAGAGAAGGAGCCAATCTGCATTGGTAGAGGGAGCATCTTCATTCACAGAGTATCTGATATCAATTATATCACAGGTCCTATCCATATACTAATCATTATTTTTAAAAAAATAAAGGGGGGTATAACAGATGTGAAGCTCTGATTACGTTGCTCTCTACATAAAGGTTCACTTTTTAGTGAGTTTAGTGACTACTGATAAGTACCCAGGCCTACCCTTGGAGAAAAAGGTTCAATCAAGACAAAACATTTCTATTTCCTTGATCAGCAGAGAAGGCAGAGTGTCAGCAAAGACTGGGGTTGGATGACTTAACATCTGGAGTCTCTTCAATCTTTCATTTTATAGATTTCCAAGCACTCAATATATTATTCTAGACTACATATTCTCTTAGCCATTCAATGCCTGGGAAACTATTACAATTATTATAGTAGAAATAGTAATAGAGAGGGTGGGATTGATGAAAGAGAGCATGACTCGATTTTTTTTTTGTTTCAGAGGCTCCAGGAACCTTCTATTTAGGTCTTCCAGGCTCATACAAACTAGCTTACGTGCATGAAGATGCCCAGGCTGAGGCTATGTGTATGTATGCTATTGACTCACCACTGAGAGATGAAGTAGGATAGATAATTGTGTACCAATCCTAAGGAAGGATTCTCAAGATCTAAATATTAAACATGTTTCAAGTTACAGTTCAGGATGAAGATGCTTAGTGGGTTACAGGTAACTCTTATTCTGAAGAGAATTCTCTGTATCAGGTAGAAATCTGGCATTACTCTTCCTGCCTCTAGAAAAGTCATACAGTTAATTCCTACACAAGATCACTTCAGGCTGAGGTAGAAGCAAATATGAAGATGAGATGACCTTCTTGCAGAGCTAGAGAGAGAACTGAAGCCAAGAAGGGGATAAAATTCAAGGTTAGGAAGAGGCACTGAAAACTGAAGCATCTTTGGGGCATGGGGACATGAATTTTGTTACTGTACTGGTTACCTGAAATTATAATATTAGATATTGATTCTCCCTTTATCTCCATACCTGAAATAAAATTGCTTCCATTACACAAAATTGCCTGTCCTGAGAGTGTGCATCTGTTTGTATAAGTCTATTGTTCTCTGACCACTGAGGAAATGAATAGATGAGAGAAAAATGGAAAGGCTAGCTCCAGCAGGGATCCTACACTGGCCATTTGCTCACCAAGACCCTAAACCTAACTCCTCATAAATAGCCTTTCCAGGGCCGCTTTGATTTCTCGGTTCTACAGACTGTAGATGTAGGGGTTTAGTGTTGGAGCCACCTCAGAGAACATTACTGTGGCCACAAGTTCTTGGTCTTCCTCTTGGCCCTCAGCCTGGCCTGGGGGCTTCATGTAGACAGCCACTAAAGTTCCGTAGAAAAGAAGAACAACTGTTAGATGGGATCCACAAGTGGAAAATGCCTTGTGGAAAACCCCAGGGGCTTGAACCTGACACACAGCAGCTCCAATGAAGACATAAGAGGCCATAATACAAACAGCAGGCACAATCATTACAATGCCATCCTCAACTATAACTAACATGTAGTTGAGGGAGGTGTCAGAGAAGGCAAGATGTAGCAAAGGATGGATATCACAGAAGAAATATGGGAGAGCATGATTGCTGTAGAAGGTGAGATGAACAAAGAGGGCTATGTGCAGCAGAAAGTTCAAGTCTGTGCCCACCCACACAACCCCCAGGAACACCATACATTGTGGCAGGGTCACCACAGTAGCATAGTGCAGTGGTTTGCATATGGCTACATATCTGTCCCATGCCATGGCAGCTAACATGTAGCTGTCCACATTGCCTGTTATAAGGAAAAAGACTTGGGACAAGCAGGCTGAATGGGTGATGGTCTGGTCCCCAGTCAGCAGGGCATAGAGGAGCCTGGGCACTGTAGTGGAGGTGAAGCAGAGATCTGCCAGGGACAGGTTGACCAGGAGCACGTACATAGGTGTATGGAGGAATGGGTCTGAGCCAACAGCAATGAGGATCAGCAGGTTCCCCAGGAAGGCTGCCAGGTATAGGGCCAAGAACAGTAGGAACAGGAGTTCAGCCAGGAGGGGGAACTCATAGGTGTTGGTCTGATTTTGTATTGTTATATTGCTGCTGATTGTGAGCCTGGATTGGGGAGATGAGGGGATGGATTGAGAGAGAGTCCCACAGCGAATCCGCCCAAAAGATTGAATATTTAACCTATTATGGGCTTTCAAAAGTATGTTTCAAAACAATTTTTACAGCCAGTGTCTCTGATAACAGCCTCACTTCTCAAATATATAGAGAACTGAGACAAATCTATAAGAGTATAAGTCATTCCTCCATTGATAAATGGTCAAAGGATATGAAGGCATTTTTCAGATGAAGAACTTAAAGATATCCATAGTCATATGAAAAAATGTTTGAAATCACCATTGATTAGAGAAATGCAAGGTGATTGGCTATCATGACAAATCAGGAAAATAAGTGTTGGAGAAGATTTGGGAAAATTGGAGTATTAATTCATTGTTGTGCTGTGAACTGATCCAGCCATTCTGGAGAGCAATTTGGAGCTATGCCCAAAGGGCTATAAAACTATGCATACCTTTTGACCCAATAATACCACTTCTAGGTCTGTTATCCTAAGGAGATCATAAAAAAGAAAAAAGGACCTACATGTATAAAATATTTAAAGCAGCTATTTTTGTGGTTGCAAAGAATTGGATATTGAGGGGATGTCCATCAACTGGGGAATGGCTGACCAGGTTGTGATATGTGAATGTAAGGAATACTATTGTTATATAAGAAATTATGAGCAGGTAGAGTTCAGAAAAACCTGTCAAGACTTACATGAACTGGCAGGCAGAGCCAAGATGGTGGAAAGAAGGCAGGGACTCACCTGAGCTCTCCTACAAATTCCTTTACATACCTCTAAAGAGTGAATCTGAACAGGTTTTAGAGTGACAGAATCCACTAGGAGTCAGACTGTGGCAGAATGGCAGCCCAGGACAACCTGGAATGTCGACAGGAAGGATCTGTCATACCAAACTGGGAGAGGAGTGCAGAGCACACAAGCTGTACCATCAGAGACCTGACCATAGCAGAAGTGGAGTGGCCCCTGGCAGACTGAATCACCAGAGGCAGTGGCAATTCCCAAAATTCTCAGTGCAGGACCAGGGGTCTGTCAGAGCTGGGTGAGAGAGAAATGCAGAACCTGCAGCAGCAGCAGCAGCTACACCTTGGGCTATCAGCCCACAGACTAAATATTTGAAAGTCACCCACTTGACTTTCTGGGTGGCAGAGTAAACAGTAAGTGCTCTCCCCCTGCCTTGCTCACCTTGAAAAACCCAGAGAATATTGCCCCAGGAAAAATCCGGGAATACTGGAGCCAGCAGAAGGGTACAGCAGTCTTTTAACTCAGGAGGCTAGGGAGCTTGACAGGAAGGGTCTCTCTTGGTGTGGCTAAAGGGGAACAGTGTAGAACAGGAGGCATCCCAGGGCTAAAGTTAGAAAACTGTTATGGGAGAATAAGTACTGGAGATCTTATGACACAAAGTGGGAAGAGAAGTGACATACAGGTAAATAGATAAGGAATAATGCAAACAGATGTTCAAATTTCTTAGGGGAAAGAAGGGATGCTATGAAGTCAAGGTAGTTAGGAAGACTTGAAATAAGGCATTAAAGAACTAAGTCTGACTAGGAGAGAGGGGACTCATAGATGAAGTGAGAGTCCTCCAAGGAGAGGGTGAAACAGATCTCTCTGAACAACATAAATTTTATAGGACCTTCCATGATTCCAGTCATACATTTCCAGGATATAGAGCCCATTATATACTACCCTTTTTCTAATAGGAACATAGGACCCAGGAGGCTAAAGGGCCAGAAAGAATAATTTAACAATTACTCCTTTTTTCTCTAATGAAGAGTCGTGGGGATCAAATCCCAGAGGCCCTCGGATTAAGTATACATTCCTGTATTGAACTGTACTCCTATTATTCACCTTTGGAGCTTAAGAACCCAGGCACTAGTCCCCCATTTCCATCAGCTCCACTAAGAGACTCTCACAGCTCATGACCATCTCATCTTTAAGGAGAACAGATATCTATCACCTTGACTTCAAAATTTAAATTTGCTCTCATTTGAAGCAGACAAGTAGACCCAGCACAGATAATAACATTATCTGAGATTATTACTGACTAGCAGTGTAAGTGTCAGGGGAGCACAGATTGGAGTATTAGATAGATTTTGGGGGTGTCATTAATGAGTGAGTCCCTGCCCTTTTCTCACTCTCAGAACTTACTCCAAAATTCATGCAAAAGACACATTAATAGCAGCCTTGGAATTTTGAGTTTGGTGTAGGGAGAAAGCAAAATAGCCATAAATACATGAGGTAATATGATGTAGGAGGGTGGGAAAATTATCAGTTTTGTATTAGAGGAGAAAATTGTAGAGCTCCAACATGAGGATTCCTGGGAAAAGAGTAGTGCGGTATGGTGATCAAATCTTTCTACAGGGAGTCAGGAGACCTGGCAACCAGTCCCAGCTAACTCTATGTGACGTGTAGTTTCCTTTTCTACTTCCTTTCTTTGGTTTTCTTTCATTTTGTCTTCCCCTGTCAACAACTATCCTGCCAACCACACAAGGACACTGAGAAGACCGAAGGAGATGATGGTTTAGAGACTAGATTCCAGGTTGCCTCAATCACCATGTGAATAAATGTCAGGTGGTGTTACTGTGATTTGATTCAAGGTGACTTTTTGTTAGAGCTGGAGAATGTACTCCTGTCTGGGCAAACTTCCTCTGCATCCCCACACTCACTGAGCATATATACTTTTTAATGGACCAAGAAGAAGGGAAAAAGTAACAGGAGAAATTGGGAGCAGAGTATGCATCATTAATTTTTTTTTTCATTTCAGGGCCGGGTGGGCAAGGTATCTGATGAATCATCAGCAACTGGGGAGAACCTTAAAAAGAGTTTATCCTGCCGTGTTTGGTGGCTCTCTTTTCTCCACAAATCACTTCTATGCCATGCAAGGGGAACTCAAGGCCAAAGTTGCTGAAACTGTGGTCCCTTAATTATTTTTTCTAGATGTTCTACTCTGAATGACCTGGGTCCTCAAACCTGTTTTTGCCTCTGCATAGGTGTGATTCCTGAATGTCAGGTGATGGAATTTAGGAACAGCTGGATAAGGACATGAATCTCCTTCTTTTCTTAATGTCTCCATAGCTTCCCCATGGGCTGAGACATTATTATCCAAGGAGAACAAGAGGCCAGCAATGTCTGAGTTACTGTTATATCAGGTCCAGAAATTTATGGTAAGGATTGATTACCTCTTATCTATGCAGCTGGGGCAATATGGGGTCAGCAAACTACAGTAGAACTCATGCATTATTCTTCCTCATAAACTTCTAATCAATGAATCAATACATATTTATCAAGCACTTAGTGTATATTAGGCACTATGTTAAATGTTGGGGATAGAAAAAGAGACAAAATACAGTCCCTGCTTTCAAGGAACTTACAACCTAATAAAGGAAATAACATGTAAACAAATTTATACATAGAAAGCTATATATGGGATGAATTGGAGTAGTTAATAGAGGGAAGTCATTAGAATATAGAAGGGCTGGGTAAGACTTCCTGTAGAAGGTGGGATTTTAATAAGATACATCATAGGTTTTTTGCATGTATGCACATATAAGCAGGTCTTATGCCATTAGAGATTCTTAAACTGTAAATTGTACTTTTTCTTATCAAGTTGTATGCTATTTAATTCACGGGGTAAATGATTTTGCAAAGGAAACTCTTGATGCAACTTTGTATAATGAAAAAGAAAATTCAAGTGATCATGTCTTAATTCATAGTTTTGGTATATATTCATTAAACTTAAAATTTTCAAATTGCAGGGTACTGCAATGACCCATCCCACTCATGAATTCTCTCCATAGAATGTTTTAGGAGTACTTATGATTAATACTGATGTCTATATCATGCTTTGAGGAGCAGCTAGGTGGCACAGTAGTACATAGAGTGCTGTGCTTGGGAGCAGGAAGTCTCATCTTAAAGAGTTCAAATCCAGTCACTGTGTGACCCTAGGCAAGTCACTTAACCATGTTTCCTTTATTTCCTGTTAAATAAGCTGGAGAAGGAAATGGCAAATGATTTCAGTGTCTTTGCCAAGAAAACCCCAAATGGAGTGAGGAAAAGTTAGACATGACTGAAACAACTGAACAGTAACATATAGTGCTTTAAAGTCTGCCAAGCAATATATATATATATGCACATATACATATATATACATACACATATATATGTTTATGTATGTATGTATGTATATATGTTTGTATATGTATGTGTGTATATATACATACACAATGCATGTGTGTATATATGTGCATATGTTTACATAAATATACATATAAAAATCTCATTTAATCCCACTTTAAGGTGCTCCTTAGAGTATTATTAACAGCATTTTACAATTGAGTAAACTGAGGCTAAAAGTGGTAGACATATAGGTATCACAGTGGATAGAACACTGTGTCTAGAGTCAGGAAGACCTGAATTTAAATCTGGCCTCAGAGCACACTTAGAGCTATGTGTCCATAGGCAAGTTACTTAACCTCTGTCTGCCTCAGTATCCTCAAGTGTAAAACAGCAATAATAAGAGCTTCTTCTTCCTGTGGTTGTTGTGAAGATCAAATAAGATAATATTTATAAAATGCTTAGCACAGTGCCTGGTACATAGTAAGCAATTAATAGTCATTCCCTTTCCCTCTCTCTCTATAAATCTGTTCTCTGATGCTCATTACGTATGTAACTTTAGGCAACTCACTTAAACTCATGATGGCTCAGTTTTATTATCTGTAAAATGAAGGGCCACTGTTGTCTCTTCCTGCTTTAGATCAATGATGGACAATGACTTGCCCATGGTCACATGGTAATTAAGTGTCAGAGGTAGGCTTTTCTGACTCCAAGTCTAGCATCTTCTACAGGTAGGTGGGATAGTGAATAAAGCCTTGGATTTGGAATCAGGAAGGGTAGGATTAGATATAGCTAAGTGGGCCAATGAGTAGAGCACTGGACCTTAAGTTAGGGAGATCTGAGTTAAAATATGACCTCTGACACTTATTATCTACATGACCTCAGTCAAGTCACTCCCCCTATCTCTATCTCAGTTTCCTCATCTGTTAACGTGCTAATAATTGCATCTACCTCTCAGGGTTGTTGTGAGGATAAAACGAGACATTTGAAACACATTGTAAACCTTAAAGCTTTATATAAATGTTAGCTAATGGTATTATTAGCCTTCCTCAGACCCTCATTACCAGTGATACTCTGGACCAGACAGTCAATACATAAATCTTTCTAAAAATAAAATATTTCTAAATGTTAAGCACTGGAGATACAAAGAATGTTAAAAGACAATATCTGCCCTTAAGGAGCTTACAATCTAGTGTGTGTGAGAGGAGGGAAGTAAATAATTATGTATGATTAATCTATACACAGGATAAGTTGGAAATAACAAATAATGGGGAAGCACTAGAAAGAAGAGGGATTGGGAAAGGTTTCCTGTAAAAGATGAGATTTTAGGTAGGATTTGAATGAAGACAGGGAACCCGGGAGGCATAAATGAAGAGAGAGTGTATTCCATAAGTGAGAGACAGAAAGTGAAAATGTCTGGAGGTTGGAAATGGAGTATCTTGTTTGAGAAGCAGTGACACAATGAAGAGACCAGTATCATTGGAGAGCAGGGTACATACTTAGTGCATTGCAAAGTGTAAGTACATTGGAAAGGTGGTTGTAGAGAGGGGAGGGGAAGAGGGCAGTAATAATTCAAGGCTTAACTGTCAATGAGGATTTTATATTTTATCCTGAAGGTGATAGGGGGCCATTGGAGTTTACTGAGTAGAAGAGTAATGGTCAGATTTGCACTTTAGGTACCTTTCTCAGTCTCAGTTTTCCAATCACTAAAATGGATAAGTAATAGCTGTAGTGTTTGTCTCGCAGGGTTGTCATGAAGATAAGATGATATAAAGTATGTTAAAAAGCTCTCTTTAATCTGTAAACACTAAATAAATGTCAGTTTTATAATTATAACTCTGTCACATTGACATTTCCATCAAGAGAGAGCTCATTCCTTCAAGTGGTAGTTCATACCATTTTAGTTCTCCTTATATTTATCTGAAAGTAGACCCTCATCAAACTTAAACTGTCAGATAAACTCCTGCCCTCTTGAACCTCACAGAATAAGGCTATGAAAAGACAGTCTTTCAGGCATTTGAAGAAACTGAGCATTCCTTCTGTGTCTTCTCCTGGAAAAGTATCCTTTTCAAACCGTCCTCTCAGGACATAGTTTTTAGATGCTTCACCATACTGACTTCCTTTCTCAGAACAAGCTCTAGCTTACCAATCAATGTGCACGCCTATCCCACATTTGGTGTGTAAATGGAATTCCAAGATCCAGAAGTGATTTGACCAAGGAAGCTGACTGGATAGCCAGACTATCGTCACCTTTCTCAATTCCCCTCAAGTACATGGGAAGTGGAACTGGCAAGAGCTAGAGAGGAGAGATCTTGTTTTTCTCACTTCTGTTTTGAGAGAGATGACACAGAGATGGCAGATGAAGGGTCAGGTGTGCTGCTAATTTGCTGTGCTGCTGTCAGGAAGTCAATTAACCTTTCTGAGCCCCAGCTTCCTCTTCCATAAAAAGGGGATAAAGCTTGTCCTGCATGGTCAATATATTGACTTGTTTTCCTTGCCTACTCCAAGGTAAGAATTTTATTTGTAGTCAGAGGAAGGTGAGTTCATGGGAAGCAACAATATATAGAAAAAATAGCATCAGTAATTTTTAAATAGATAAAAATAATAAACTGAATGAAATTCAGGAGGGGACAATAACAAATATGGCAATTTTATTACCTTGTTGTACATAACATAAACTTAAAAAAATTAGTAAATAACAGAAGATATGGGTTTATATGTAATCATATTTTTTCTTCTTTATAAATTCACTCTTTTATGTTTCTAGCTAATTGTTAAGTTTATAGTAAAAAGGAAAAAAAAGAGAAAAGTTACATGCCTTGTCAGCTTTAAATGCTTGTAGTAAGAATCAAAAGAGATAAATAATGTGAAGTTCTTTGCAACCACAAACCCCGTTGTTATCTCAGTAGATTTATAAACAAGATGGAGAGCAGCAACCTCACTTCTGTGACTGAATTCATCCTCCTTGGCCTCTCCAGCCAACTTGAGCTCCAGGTCTACCTCTTCCTCCTCTTCCTCATGATCTACCTGATGATCTTGCTGGGAAACCTGCTCATTGTGTTGGTAATAGTAGTGAACACATTCCTTCATACTCCCATGTACTTCTTCCTCACCAATCTGTCCATAATCGAAGTTTGTTATACAACCTGTGTGTTTCCACAGATGCTTGGGCACTTCTTTGCAGAAAGAAAGTCTATCTCTTACTCTTGCTGTGTCACGCAGGTCTATTCATTCCTGTCCTTTGGCAATGCAGAGTGTTGTATCCTCTCAGTGATGGCCTATGACCGCTATATTGCTATTCGGGACCCCTTGCGGTACTCAGTCACAATGAACAGGAATGTGTGTGTGAGGCTAGTGATGGGGTCCTGGATGGGTGGATTTCTGGCATCCTTGGTGGCTACAGTAGCAACATTCAAGCTCTCATTCTGTGGGGATAATGTTATTAATCATTTCTTGTGTGAAATGCCTGCCCTGCTCCGCCTCTCCTGTACAGATACATCTGAGGCAGAGATTATCTCACAGATCCTTTGTGTCCTTACTCTTTTGTGTCCTGTCATATTCATCACTTTCTCCTATACTCACATCATCAACATTGTCCTTCAAATTCACTCCGCCCAAGGGCGCAGAAAAGCCTTCTCCACTTGTTCTTCTCACCTGCTGGTTGTCATCCTATTCTTTGTGACTGTAATGTCTCTTTACATGAGGCCTAAGTCCCTGTACTCCCCAGAGAAGGACAAGATTATCACGGTGTTTTATGTTGCCTTCACACCTACCTTGAATCCCCTCATCTACAGCCTGAGGAATAAGGAGGTGAAAATAGCACTAAGAAAACTCCTAGGGAAAACTAGAGACACATAAAAACCATGTCCCACATCCTTAGACCATCTGGCAGAACTGGATTGCCATGCGTATAACACCACCCCAAGCCTCCCACATCCACTTTGTGCCTCTTTTTTAGCAACTGAAGACCAAGTCAACATTATTTTTATTACTCGTAAAGGATGTGCCAATCTGCTGCACTGTGGCTTTACTCAAAATATCTGTGATTTTGACATATAGTGTATGTGGATTGAGATACTCTTCCATGTTCACCATTCTCAACTTCCTCACACTCATCTGGATCAATCTTATCCTTTTGGTTTCCCCATTCCATTCTTCCATAGCCTTCCATTGTGCCCTCTGAAGTCCTGTGCTATTTTATGAGCCCCATTTTATATTAGAATTTGTATCCTCCCTCCAGAAATGAGTTGCATGTATTTGGTAATTATTAATACATTTATATGTTTGCCTTCAATAAAATGTAAACTCTTTGAGAGAAAGGACTATTCTCCCTCCAGGACACTATGCCTAACTCATAGTAGAAACTTAATAAATATAGTACTTGTTGAATTGAATTGAGAATATCAGAGATCTCTCCTTTTAGTGATAACTGTAAGTGCCTCATACAAATTGAGCCTTGCCAAAGTGATTTGCTTGAAGCCACGTAAGTAGGACTTGTAGACTTCGCACTTCAAATCCAATACAGTTTTCCCTAAACTATGTTACTGTTTCAAAGAAAAAAAAAGATAATCTCCATATGTTGTTAAATCTGAAAGGGATTCTGTTTGTAACTATATTCCTCAGGGTTTGGTCCTGGGTCTTCTTCTCTTCTTTTTCTATACTCAATCCCCTTGGGTTTAATTCTCACATCCATTCAGATGACTCCCAGATTTACACATCCAGTCATGTTCCTTTTCCTGAATTTCAGTCCCACATTTCCAACTTCTTACCGTGCTTTTCAAACTGGATGACTCAGGCATCTCAAACTCAACATAGTCAAAGCAGAGTTATTTTTCTTTTCCCCTAAGCCCACCCCTCTTCCTTACTTCTCAGTTTCTGTTGGTGATGCCACTTTCTTCCAGTGAATAAAGTTTTCAACCTCAGAGTCATCCTCAATGATTCAATCTTTCTCATATTTCATTTCCCATCACTTGCCAAACCTTCTCAATCCTACTTCACCACTGTATCTCACATTTATTCCTTTCTCTTTCCTCACAAAAGCACCACTAAGTTTGGGCTCTCATCAACTTGCACTTACTCTAACAATCTTTTAATTGATCTCTTTACTTTCCATCTCTGTCCTCATCAATCTCTTCTCCATATAACTCCCAAATTTATATTCATAAAGCACATATTTGACTACATCAATCTCTTGGCCAAGAAGAAGCCAAGTTCCTTCTTCCCTCTAGGATAAAATATTTTTTTATTTTTTCAAACCCTTCCCAATCTGGTTCCAGCCTACCTTTACAGTTATATTGATTAGTCTTCATTTTCATCCACCCTACATTTCAGCCCAATTGGCCTACTTGTTGCTCCCCATATGTGACATTCTCTTCTGTCTCCCTGTAATGAACTCCCCGCTTATGTTTATCTCATATAATAACTAGCTTCCCTATTTGCTTAATTTAGGAGCTACCTTCTGCATGAAGCCTATATTGATACTCACAGGTACTAGTGCCCTACTCCCCAGAAATGACATTACATCAATTAATCAACTGATTAGAAACCATTAAATATCTCCTATGTGCCAGGAAGTTGTGTAAATAGTCAGTCATAGGTCAGGGGTTGGCTCAGGCATTTCCCTCCCTAGCCAAGAGAACAATGTATGTTTGGCTATAATCTGCCAGGTAGAGTGGATCCTGTTCTCATTGTGATCCAAGTAATGGTGGTCCACTATTCATTGATGACATCATCCCATTTGGGCTGAATGAGGAAACTCCATTTTAGGCTTTGGAGAACTTGCTAACTGTTCTCAATGATGATGGCTGGGCCACTAATCCTGATAAGATCCAGGGGACTATTCAACAAGTCTAATACTTAAGAGGGGGAGCAATGGGGATCCTTACCAAAGTGACAGAAAAGCTACTTGCAGTAAATTTCCCACAACTAAGAAGCAGGACACCAGGCTTTTTTGGCTTCTAAAGACAACATCACGTCCCCCACACTGCCACCCTGCCCTGAACCCATCATATTCCAGTCCCTCTACATGGGAGCTGATGGCAAAGTATGCAGTTTCAGTGAGAACCCAAAAAACAAGATGACATGGGACCTCTGCAAGTACAGTTGGGATGCTCTGCCCCTGGAATCTCTGCTCTACATACTCCAGGATTACAATTGCCACCACGATTGACGCCACCTGGAACCTTTAGCAGAAAGACCAAGCTGGCCACTGTAGGCAAATGATATTTTCCACATGCATCTTTGGTAGAGCCATGAGCAATTACATTCCTTTTAAGAAGTAGCTCCAAGGATTTTACCTGGCCCTGGTAGAGGTAAAGTCCCTGGTCAGCAGCATTCCAATCGTTCTCCATCTGGCTATTCTCATATTATTGTGAGTGTTATTCAAAAAGTCCCACAAGGTTAGCCACACTTGAGAAACCTCCATCATCAAAAGGAAATGGTATTTCTAGTTCCATGCTAAGCCTGGCATGAGAGGGATCAATTAGCTACATGAAACCATTGCTAGTTGACTCACATCAGAGTCCTCCCTTGCTCCTGAGGAACCACTTTCATCCTTTGAAAGGTGGGGACCTAACCTCACAGATATCCCTGAGGGAGAAGAGATATGATTCATCTACTGTACTTTTTGAATAAAACATGGCACCCTCCAGTGGAGCTCCCTAAATATGCATTCATCTAATGGCCAGGTAAAGTTGGCACATGGTAAGGGATGGGTCATTTGTGCTTCTGGAAAATGAACCATATTAATCCTTTACCACAGCAGTGAGACCTAAATTCATCCTGATTGCTATTGCCACATGCACTGACTATGAAGTCACTACCTTGTGGCTTATCTTGATTCCAGATTAATGATAAAAACCATTGACTCTCTAGCATTTGCCTCCAAATCAGCTACCATAACCACATTTCTAATGATAGTAATACCTTGTTCACTTCAGCAGTCAACCATCTATACACTAGACTTCCCATATTCCCTATCGCCCTCAAGCTAGAGGCATAATGGAAAGATGGAATGATCTCCAGAGCTCTCAAACCTCATGACCAGGTTCTCCCTCATCAGCTACTTAGACCACTTGTCCCATTCACTATTTTATTTTTGGTTCCTCTATACCTCCAAAAGGGCAGTTGGCATTTCTCAGATGTTTGTGGTACCTATAATTAGGTATAGATCCTCTTCCATACTAAGAGCCTATGCTGAGAAAGACAGTAAGAACTATACCTGAGCCAGAATGATTTTGGGCATTCCTGGATAGACCATTATTTTTTTTATCTTGACCAAGGCCTGAGAGGGCTCAATGCATTTTGCCAGTTGACCCTACATCAACAGGCAATTCAGACATTAATGTACTGCCCTCCTCCCTCATAGCTATTGTTGATGGTCACCTTAGACAATTGTGCTGCCATCGTGTTCTCAGTCTCTCAAGTCAGACTCATCTTCCCTAACATTAAGAGTGTTCAAACAGGGAGCCCCATAGGATAATGCACCTTGTGGCCAAGACAAGATTCACCATAGAAATTTCCTCCCCTCTGAGCAGGGAGCAACCCTCAGGCTAACAGTTCAGGCATTCACTCCTAGAAATAAGGGCACTGGCAGAAACACTGGCATTATTTGAAAAATCTGCTGGCAAGAGAGCTCTGCAGCTGTCGCTCTTGTGATAAGCTCCTGTGAGAGAATGAAACACCAAGGCTCTAAAAGGCTAAAATAAAACACCAAGGCTTTTAGAGCACAGGGCCATTTTTTCACCCAAGATGACCCAATATGCAGGGTTAATGGGAAGAAGGCTCCCTGCCACTCAGTGGGGATGAGTGTTGTCCTATATGGCACACCACCCTGACCCCTCCCCTTAATTTCTGCTGGTATAAGTGTGTATGTGTGTATACTCCCCCTTTACCACTGGAGTGGACTGCTCTGTCATTCTCACCCCTGAAATTTCTCCTGCAAGGCTAATAATCCTTTGAGGATTCCTAACTCTTAACTGCATAGGAGTGAGAGTAAGGGCCTTCACTGTGGGTAAGGGAGATGGATAATACTGGTTGGGTTGGTTATCCAAAATCCAGACTGACCTGGGGATGGAGGATTTCTTTAATTAGGGCTAGGTTCTAGGAGTAGTGGGGGGGGGGTGGTTATAATTTGGTAGCATCAGCCACCTTGATTTTCATATTGATTTTTATAATACTTATTGCAAAAAATCCTAAGCTACATTGGCCAAACTGTAAGTCAGTCACTCCAGGCTACTCTCTTAGAGGGAAGTGTTCCTCAAGGAAAAGCTAACATGAGAAAAGATTCTGGAACTATTGGGTATATTGAGCAGCCACAGATCAGGTTGGGCTTTGGCATGTTCCTCTTTGACTTATAAAGCAAGGCATATTTGTATAAGGCAGAACTACACCCAATGTACCATAACTTACCGATTTATTTGGCTTTCTTTGACATAGTTAAAACTCCTCCATGTGATCTGAGGACACTCTTCCCTTGATGATTCATCCATGTTGGTATGGGTTGATCCTGTCCCTTGCACTAGCCCATAAAGGCCAACTCCAGTAGTTCAGAGCCTTCAACAGGAGTATACTCATCCCATTGTGTGTCAGGGCCACCAATGGCATACTTGCCCAATGGGACCGAGTTGAGCACAGTGCACTACAAACATTCTACCCATCAGTTGTGAGTAATGAGCCTTTGCTTCAAACCTTGCAATATTGAGTGTGTCCTTCCAATATGAACTCCTACTGTACACTGGAGATAGAGAGACAAAAAATGAAATAGGTTCTGCTCTCAAGAAACTTTTATTAGAAAGCTTGTGTCAGCATACACATTATTCTTACTTTGCAAATATTTTGTAGCAAATTTTACATGTATTCTTGTTTTCTCCAACGGAATGTAAAATCCACAAGAGCAGGAATTGTTTCACTTTCTTTTTTTCATATGCAGCACCTTATACAATGTGTCCCTGGTTCATAGTATGCATATAAATACACACGGAATGAAAGATTAGATAGGGAGATATGAAGGTATGTAGATATATCACTACTTAAGTGCTCACTGTGAGCCAGGCATTGGTGAAACAAAGAACATCAAGCAAGGTAGGGGGAAAACAATGTATAAAGAAGGACTGGAAGGAGGTGTGGGATTTGTGCAGCAGCACAACAACAGGAAGATGAGACAAAAGCTCACTTATCATGTCAGGAGACCAAATAGCTTCAAGAAGAAGAGAGAAGATCCAAATAGGCATGGTACTATGTGGAGCTGGTTGGGAATGCATTACCCCATCTACTAGAATCACTTGTACAGTTAAGGCCCACATTATGCAACTTATCTAAGATCTCAGAGCTAGATAATGGAAAAAACAAACCCAGTTTTTCATATTTTAAGATCATACCTATTTCTTGTACATTATACTCTTCCTCCTCATTCACTCACTCATTCATTTATTATTTTATTCATTCATTTATGAAGTCTTCAAAACTTTATTGATTTGTCATTTATTTCATCCAGATACTCCTCCCGAATCAAATTGCAACACCTCCATAGCTCAGCTAACAGTATAATGCATTTCTATGGCCAAAAGTATTTATTACCTAGTGTCCTGTCTTATGGTGGTGCATTGTTCTAAAATTAGCAAGATGGAAATCTGAAATTAGCAATACGTGGAAAATAAATATACAATTGATGGAGAGTCTATGCTATGAACCTTCTTAGCTTGAGGGAAACAGCCAGAGGTTATGCTCCATGCCAAAGATTTTGAGGAACAAGTGTCATTTACATCAATGATCCACCACTATAAAAACAAACCATCTTAGGGGTGGAGCCAAGGTGGCTGCACAAAAACAGCATCTTACCACAGCTCTCTCACAAGTTCTGTCAGATACATCTAAAAAGTGAATCCAAGCAGGTTTAAGAGAGTTAGAAGCCACTAGCAGACTGAATGGGGCAAATTTCCAAGCCAGGAGAGTCCAAAAGGTTGACAGGATTGATCTGCAGGCCGGGAGAGCACTTGGCATGCAGAGCTGCACCAGAATGCACCAAAGCGGAAGCAGCTGAGGAAACCAGCCAGAGATCCAGGCTGGGAGAAAGCTGGGCACCCAAAACTGGCGGAGATCCCCCTCTCAGCACAGGATGGGATTCTATTGAGGCAAAAAGAAGCAGCAGTGGCAATGCCTGAGGCATATACTCTTGAGGCTTGCAGCCCAAAGGTTTAAAACTCGCCTTCTTGAACTTCCGTGAGACATAATGACCAGGTAAACAGCTCTCATTCCCCCCCCCCACCCCGTCACTGATCCAGCGAATTCCTCAGATAAAAATCTGGAATAGAGGAGACAGAAATGGGGCTTCAGTGGCCAAGCAGTGGGGGTTCCTGAGTCCCAGAGGGGCAGAGCCAGCAGGAGTCAATACTAGGAGCCCAGATGTACCTTTGCACAGCCAGGAGAAGTAGCAGACACCAGTACAGACAACAGCTGAGACCACTGCTGAAGAGCAATGGTGCTAGAAAGCAGTCTCAGGGGAAGAGAAGACTTCTGGCAACCAGACAACCCCTACCTCACACCTCAGGAAACCAAAGGCCACAACACACAAAGCCAGTAACTAGGCTTACAATTCCCAGAAAAAGAAACCTGGGACAGAGATCCCTGAGCCCCAAAAGAAGAAATCCACTATAAAGCCAAGAAAAAGCTAACCAACATGAAGAAGAGCATGAAAAAACTGAGGACCATTGATTCTTTTTATGCAGACAGGGAAGATCAAAATACCAATTCAGAAGAGGACAATATTGACACTATACCCTCATCTGTTACCTCAAAAAGGAATGTGAACTGGTCTCAAGCCCAAAAACCTCTCCTGGAAGAGCTAAAGAGAATTTTTAAAATGAAATTAGGGAAGCAAAAGAAAAAAATGGAAAAAACAACTGATGAAATCAAGTCTTTAAGAAATAAGATTGCCCAAATGGTAAAAGAGATTCAGAATCTAAATAGAGAAAATGACACCCTGAAAGGTAAAATCAACCAATTGGAAAAGGAGACTCAAAAGCAAAATGAAGACAGCAACTCATTAAAAATTACAATTGAGCCAGTGGAAGCTAATGACTCTATGAGACATCAAAAAATAGTCAAACAAAATGTAAAGAATGAAAAAGTAGAAGAAAATGTGAAATATCTGATTGGAAGAACAACCGACCTGGAAAATAGATCCAGGAGAGACAATTTAAGAATAATTGGTCTACCAGAAATTCACAATGAATAAAAGAGCCTGGACAGTATCTTTGAAGAAATTATTAAAGATAATTGCCTAGAGGTCCTAGAACCAGAAGGGAAAATAGTCATCGAAAGAATCAGTGATCACCTTCTGAAAGAGATCCCAAATTGAAAATGCCAATGAATATTGTAGGCAAATTCCAGAATTATCAGGTCAAGGAGAAAATACTGCAAGCAGCCAAAAAGAAACAATTCAAATATCATGGAACTACAATCAGGATCATGCAGGATCTTCCAGCTTCTACTTTAAATGACAGGAGAGATTGGAATATGATATTCCAAAGGGCAAAGGAGCTTGGACTATAGGCAAGGATCAACTACCTTGCAAAATTGAGCATAATTTTTCAGACAAGGAGATGGACACTCAATGAAATAAGGGAATTCCAGGCCTTCCTGATGAAAAGGCTCAACTAAATGGAAAATGTGATCTTCAAATACAAAACTCAAGAGAGATATAAAAAGGTATACATGGAGAACCCCCCCCCACAAACCTTATTAATCAATAAGGGCAAATTATTTATATCTTTATAAAGGATTACATCATTTTATATATGTTATATATGTGTGTGTGTATGTGTGTGTGTGTGTGTGAATCTTGAAAATAGCACAGTTATTATGAACATTGAAAGGTATACACATAGACTGTCGGTGTCTGTATAAAATAACTGATATAAGGATAAAAACATAATTATGAGATGTAAAGGAAGGGTTCTGGGAGGTAAGGAGGTAGTAGAAAAGAGTAAATTACATCAAATGAAGAGGCACAAAAACACACTATAGTAGAGGGAAAGAAGGGAGGGAGAAGAGTGGTATATGAGCTTTACTCTCATCAAATTTAGTTCAAGAAGAGAATAACATACACTGAAAAGTATGGAAATCAAACTTGTCCTACAGGCAGTAAGAGGAGAAAAGGGAAAGAAAGTGGGGGGTGGTCAGAAAGGAGGGAAGAAGTAGCAAGGGGAAAAGGGTATGATAATGGAGGGAAATCAAGAGGGCAGGCAAATTGAAGAAGATGGTAGTCAAAAGCAAAACTCTTTTGAGGAGCAGAAGGTGGGAGGGAGAAATAAAAGCATAAATGAGGGCAGAGAACAGGATGGAGAAAAAGACACAGCTTGTAATCATAACTGTGAATGTGAATGGGATGAACTCTCCCCTAAGAGAGGCAGAAAGCAGAATGGATTAAAAATCATAATCCTACAATATGTTGTTTACAAGAAACACATTTGAAAAGGGGTGATATACACAGGGTAAAAGTAAAAAGATGGAGTAGAATATATTGTGCTTCAGCTAAAGTGAAAAAAGGAGGAATAGCAATCCTAATCTCAGACAAAGCAAAAGCAAAGATAGATCTAATTAAAAGAGATAAGGAAGGACACTATATCTTGCTAAAAGGCACCATAGACAATGAAGCAATGTCATTATTTAACATATATGCACCAAGTGGTATAGCATGCAAATTCTTAGAGGAGAAGTTAAGGGAGTTAAAATAACAAATACACATCAAAACAATACTACTGGAGGACCTCAACCTCCCCCTCTCTGATTTCAATAAATCTAATCTCAAAATAAACAAGAAAGAAGTGAAGGAGGTGAATGAATTTTAGAAAAGGCACATTTGACAGATCTCTGGAAAAAACTGAATGGAGATAAAAAGAAAAATACCTTTTTCTCAGCAGTGCATGACATATACTGAAAAATTGACCATGTACTAGGACAAAAAAAAACCCTCACAATCCAGTGCAGAAAGGCTGAAATAGTCAATGCATCCTTTTCAGATCATGATGCAATAAAAATTATTTGTAATAAAGAACCATGGAAAGATAAACTAAATTTAATTGGAAACTAAATAATCTAAATCCAAAGAATGAGTGGGCCAAAGAACAAATCATAGAAACAATTAGTAATTTCATTCAAGAGAATGACAATAATGAGACAACATACCAAAACTTAAGGGATGCAGCAAAAGCAGTTCTAAGGGGAAGTTTTATATCTCTAAATGCTCACATGAATAAAATAAATAAAAAGGAGGTCAACGAAATGGGCATGCAACTGAAAAAAAAAAAACTAGAAAAAGAACAAATTGAAAATCCCCAATTAAATACCAAATTAGAAACACTGAAAATCAAAGGAGAGATTAATAAAATTGAAATCAAGAAAACTATTGAGCTGATAAATAAAACTAAGAGCTGGTTTTATGAAAAAAAATAACAAAATTGAGAAACTGTTGGTTAATTTGATTAAAATAAAAGAAAACCAAATTGCCAGTATCAAAAATGAAAAGGGTGAATTCATATCCAAAGAAGAGGAAATTAAAATAATAATTAGGAATTATTTTGCCCACTTGTAAGCCCATAAATTTGACAACCTTAGGGAAATGGATGAATAGTTACAAAAGTACAGATTGCCAAGGTTAACAGAAGAGAAAGTAAAATGCCTAAATAACCCCATCCAGAAAAAGAAATTGAGCAAGCCATCAATGAACTCCCTAGGAAAAAATCTCCAGGGCCAGATGGTTTTACATGTGAATTCTATCAAACATTTAAAGAACAACTAATTACCATACTTTATAGACTATTCGGGAAAATAGGTGAAGAAGGAATCCTATCAAATTCTTTTTATGACACAAATATGGTACTAATACCTAAAACAGGAAGAGTCAAAACAGAAAAAGAAAATTATAGACCAATTTCCCTAATGAATATAATTGCAAATATTTTAAATGAAATATTAGCAAAAAGATTACAGCAACTTGTTAGGAGAATAATACACTACAAGCAACTAGGATTTAATCCAGGAATGCAAGGCTGGTTCAATATTAGGAAAACTATCAGATTATTGATAACATCAATAACAAAACTAGCAGAAACCATATGATTATCTCAACAGATGCAGAAAAAGCTTTTGGCAAAATACAACACCCATTTCTGTTAAAGACACTAGAAAGCATAGGAATAAATGGAGTCTCCCTTAAAATTATAAGTAGCACTTACCTAAAACCATTAGCAAGCATTATATGTAACGGGGATAAGGTAGATGCATTCCCAATAAGATCCAGGGTGAAACAAGGATGTCCATTATCACCCCAATTATTCAATTTGGTACTAGAAATGCTAGCTTTAGAATTAAGAGAATAAAAAGAAATTGAAGGAATTAAAATAGGCAAAGAAGAAACTAAATTATCACTTTTTGCAGATGATATGATGATTTACTGAGAAAATCCTAGAGATTCAAGTAAAAAACTACTTTAAATAATAAATAACTTTAGCAAAGTTGCAGGATATAAAATAAACCCACATAAATCCTCAGCATTCCTATACATTACAAACAAAACCCAACAGCAAGAGATAGAAAAAGAAATTCCATTTAAAGTTACTGTAGATATTATAAAATATTTGGGAATCTACTTGCCAAGAGAAACCCAGGGCCTATGTGAACACAATTATGAAACACTTTTCACACAAATAAAGTCAGATCTATATAAATGGAAAAAAGACAATTGTTTGTGGTTAGGCTGAGCTAATATAATGAAAACGACAATTTTACCTAAATCGATTTACTTATTCAGTGCAATACCAGTCGTACTACCCAGAAATGATTTTACAGAGCTGGATAAAATAATAATAAAATTCTTCTGGAAAAACAAAAAGTCCAGAATATCAAGGGAACTAATGAAAAGAAATGCTAGGGAAGGTGGCCTAGCCATACCCTATATTCAACTGTATGATAAAGCAGCAATTCTCAAACTACCTGGTACTGGCTAAGAAACAGAACGGTAGATCAGTGGAATAGGTTAGATACACAAGATGCAGAAGTCACTGACTATAGCAATCTACTCTTTAATAAACCCAAAGAATCCAGATTTTAGGCTAAGAATTCACTATTTCACCAAAACTTCAGGGAAAATTGGTAGTTAGTATGGCAGAAACTGGGCATAGACATGTATCTTACACCATATACCACAATAAAGTCAAAATGAGTACCCGATTTAGGAAGAAAGGTTGATAGTATAAGCAATTTGGGAGAACAAGGAATAGTTTACATGTCATGATTTATGGGAAAGGGGAGAATTCATGATTCAACCAGAGATAGAGAGCATTATAAAATGCAAACTGGATAATTTTGATTATGCTAAATTGAAAAGTTTTTGTATAAACAAAGCCAATGCAACAAAGATTAGGAGGGAAGCAGAAAATTAGGAGAAAATCTTTACAACCAATGTCTCTGATAAAGGCCTCATATGTAAAATATATAGAGAACTGAGCCAAATTCATAGGAATAAAAGTCATTCTGAAATTGAGAAATGGTCAAAGGATATGAACATGCAGTTTTCAGAGGAAAAAATTAAAGATATCTATAGGCATATGAAAAACTACTCTAAATCACTATTGGTTAGAGAAATGTAAATCGAAACAACTCTTTAAGTACCACATCTCTCCTTTCAGATTGGCTAACAAGACAAAACAGGAAAATGATAAATGTTGGAGAGGATGTGGGAAAATTGGAAAGTTAATACATTGTTGGTGGAGTTATGAACAGATCCAGCCATTTTGTACAGCAATTTGGAACTATGCCCAAAGCACTGTAAAAATGTGCGTACCCTTTGACCCAGTAATACCACTCCTAGGGCTATATCCCAAAGAGATCACACAAGTGGGAAAGGGACCAATATGTACAAAAATATTTATAGCTGCTCTTTTTGTGGTGGCAAAAATTTGGAAATCAAGATGATACCCATCGATTAGGGAATGACTGAACAAGTTGTGGTATATGAATGTAATGGAATACTATTGTGCTATAAGAAATGGGGAAGATACAGACTTCATGATAACCTGGAAAGACCTACATGAACTGATGCTGAGTGAGAGAAGCAGAACAAGGAGAACATTATACACAACCACAGACATATTGATTCTGTGATGAATAACTTTGATAGACTTGGCTCTCCTCAGCAATGCAAGGCTCAAAGACAGCTCCAAAGGATTCATGATGGAAAAAGCTAGCTCCATCCAGAGAAAGAACTGTGGAGTCTGAACACAGACTGAGGCAAACTATTTGCTCTCTTTTTTTAAATCTTTTTTTGGTTTTGTTTATTCTCTCTTGTGATTCATTCCATTGGTCGTAATTCCTCTTTGCAACTTGACTATGTGTAAATAAGTTTAATGCAAAGGTCTATGTAGAATCTATATCGGACTGCATGCTTTCTTGGGGGGAAGGGGTGAAGGGAGAGAAGGGAAGAAAATTTGAAACTCAAGAACATATAAAACTAAGTATTTGTGGTAAAAATTCAGCTAGCAGCTGCTGTGGAGGTGTAAAACCAACAACAACCAGCTCACAGAACACTGCAAGCCGAGGTTCTTTTGATCAGCTTTACTAAGGAAAGCAATGTTAAGGGGTTAACAATCTTACTTTAATCCAATATACAAATATCATTCACTTAGTTCAGAGAAAAAAGCCAGCACCTTGAACTTCAGAGCAAATACAAAGAAATTACAAACATCAACAGACAGACCTTGTCTGAATCAAATCTCAATGCATAGTTACCAGAGTTTAACAAAGTCTGAACATCGGGGTTTACAAGCTGGAGGGCTCTTAACTATAGCTTCCCAGAGTCTCCATATCAGTGTACCTCCAAGAGTGAGAGCCCTAACCAAATAGCTCTGTCTTCCCTTTTTATGCACTCTTTAGCCATCATCTAACATCTTCTGAGCGACCAGAACTTAAGCTCTTACTATTGGCTCTGGTCTTAGCACCTCCTCCCAGGACCCTGAGGGTTTCAAGCCCACATCGGCTTAGCACCTAATAGCTAGGGGTTTTGAGCCTACTGGGGAGCAAAAATATAATCAGACCTCCCTTCATGGGCCCCACCTGGAGCCCCACCTTAGTTGCCTAATTTAATCAAGGAAACAAAGGCCAAACTCTTCAAGGGTACTTGGTTGAATAAGTGCTAAGGGCCCATCCTGATTGCCAATACAGTGTTGCAGACTAAAAATAAAAAATCTAAATGTTAAAAAAAAAAAACTTTAATGTTGGATTGAATGAATAAATTAATTAATAAAGGAAATAAAAACATTAGGCAGAGCTGAGTTTTGAGAAATGATCCTCTTTCTTCCAAAAATCCATTTATTCTATCAAAAATGATATCTGAGATTAGTGGTCACATGATCAACAAAAGAGAGAAGTACTAGATATTTTCCTCAGTCGACACCAGGAGTGTTTGGGTAAATGTTTAACAAATGATTCTCGGGGGGTGGGGGGATGTATTCATGACACACTTTTAAGTCTAATATGCATTATTTACCTTTCTCCATTACTTTCTTAAGTCTAGGCAACAAGACAATAAATCAAGCCCTGACTTGCATCATTTTTTTTCTATTTCTGAGGTGCAAATACTCATAATGAAAATGTAATATTTGGTTTTTGTGAACCAGTTTAAGCTGCCTCCAGCAAACCTCTGGAATTTCTCATAAACTCTCAAAGAAGTCTTAAGGTACAAGAGGAAATACAACTCCAGGTGTTTTGCTGACCATGAATACAAGAAGCCTCAGAAGGTAACAACCTTATAAATTAACAGAAGAGGAAGTTAATTCTTAACAGGCTCACTCAAATCTTTTTCTCACCAGCCGCTACCTACATTCTGGTAGGAAGCACATCCTCACTACAGTATTATGCTCTAGGATCCATTCAGTAATGTCATTGATGTCACTATAATCTTTGCCAGCAACACCACCCCTTTCCTTACCTTATCATTCTGTGAAACAAACAATAGACTTCAACTCTGTCCACCCCAGTTGCGGATTAGTGGGAACTACAGAAAGGTGGAACACCATGTGACTTGGATGGAGATAGTGCTCAGCCAGAGAATTAAAAACCAGAGGGAATTGAGGCAGGAAACAAGCATGCATGAATGTAGGGCTGTACCAGCTTTGAACAATAAGAGACAAGCATCTAACTAGGATTGATAGTGACCCCATATAGAAGTCACTAGTGGAAGAGAGCGAGACTGGTGAAAAGTGAATTCATCAATATAGGAAGAGGCAAAAACACTTTTGAGTTGTACAGTCCTTATTTGCCATTAAAGGGGGAAGGAGTCAGAAATTGAGACGTAAGGGAATATAAGAAAACAAGTCTGAAGAACTCTGAAATTTCTTTATCTAAAAATAATCTGTTATCATTCCACCTCTCCCTCTGCCTTGCAACCCAAACCCTGTATTTGTCCTCTTTGTGACTTCTAATTTCTTGGCCCCCTGGGTCTCTCCCAGGCCACCATCACTTCATTTGCCTACACACTCCTTCCTTCTCTATCTCTATGGAACCAGTTCAACTCTACACTTTCCTCTCCTCTTGAGTGACTTGCTCATTTACCCTATCACTGATCTTGCCCTGCCAAGACTCAGCCTTTCCTTGCTCTCTTCATCTACTGCCTTTTCCCCTATTATTGTCATGTTGCTCAATCAAGCTTTTAACATCTTCCAGGGCTGCAAGTGCTAGAAGTCATGGGACATCTTGGACAATTGATTTCCCCCAAGTGTCTGTGGCTCTGAGAGCTCTTTGCAGCCTTTCAAAAGTTTGTGCTTGTCTCCCTTGAACACCTCTTTTGAAGTCCCCCAATCATCTGAAAAGCTCCCTTCTCTCATAGGTCTACAGTTAAAAGATTTAACATTCTCTCAACCAAAAATGGGGCAAATTCTCTTATACATAAACATAGCCAGGACAGCATTGCTACCTGGATGTCCTTCAGAGCATTGCACGACTGAAGTATAACAGGCAAGAGGTATAACACCTAGTTTTATTTTCTCTATTGAATTTTCTTTTGAAGATCTTTGGCTACCTTTCTCTTTCCCTAGTAAAGATGCTTTGGGATATTGGTCAGCACAATCCATGAAATCACCTCTTCATTCAGTATATGAAGACATAAAAATCATCAGTCCGGAAGTAAAATAGAAAACTTAAAGTGGAAGCAGCTGACAGACATAAGATCAAGACTATACATAACTAACAATAACCCTTGAATTTTCTATACAGATTAAAGTATAGCAAAGAAAACACTAAATTTGGAGGCAGAAGACCTATGTTCAGTTTCTATCTTTGACATTTATGAGCTACCTGACTTTGTGAAAATCACCTAAGCTTTCTGAGCTAGTTTCCTCATTTAAAAAGTATGAACTTATATTATTTCTAATGTCCCCTCTAGCTCTAAATCTATGCTACTAGGATATGAATACTCACAAGTGATTTTCCATTTTCCCCCAGTATCACAGGGAATATCATTTTTATCAATAGTATTCCCTAATTGTAGATCCTCGGCAAGTTGAAAAATTCATTTAAAGATTTACAGCAATTTTGTACAGAGTGGGAAACTAGTCAGAGTCCTTACTGATCACAGAAAAGTGAATGAGTCTGATCCTGTTGGAGGATTAATTTAAACTATGAAAGATACAGGAGGGAAAAATTTGGGGAAGCCAGAGAGAAGGGGATGAAATGCAAGACAAAACAGTGGTATGAAAAATCTTTGAGTTAGATGACATGAAACTGATGTTACCATGCTGGGCACCTGAAATTACAGACCTGAATTGTCCTTTATTTCCTCCATTCTGAAAAAAAAAATGGCTTTTGTTGCCCCAAAATTTTCAACCACAGTATATGTCCATATCTTTTGTTGCTTGACTACTGAGGAGAACAAATGTACAAGTTAAGAATTGAGATGAATGAATTGTGTAATGGGGTAGACAAAAAAAAATGCAATCTTTGCTTTCATTAATAGGGTCAAGCACTTTAGAAACAACGAAGTGATAGCCATGTTGTACTCTGACCTAGATAGGCCGCATCCAGAAAACTGTTTTCAGTTCTGGACGTTATATTTTAGGAATGACATTGATAAGCTAGTGGGCATTTAGAAAAGAACAACCACAATGGTGAAGGTCCTGAGTTTATGTGATCCAACAATAGGTTGAAGGAGCTGAGAATATTTTTCCTAAAGAAAAGAAGACTCAAGGATGCTATGTTGGCTGTCTTCAAATACTTGAAATATTGTCATGTAGAAGAGATATGTTTTTGTCATTCGGTCATTTTGGTCATGTCTGACTCTTTGTGACCCAACTTGAGGTTTTCTTGTCAGAGATAGTGGAGTGGTTTGCTATTCCCTTTTCCAGCTCATTTTACAGATGAGAAAATCGAGGCAAAGAGGGGAAAGTGGCTTGCCCAGTGACACACAGTTAAGAAGTATCTGAGATTGGATTTGAACTCAGGATGATGAGTCTTTCTGACTCCAGGACTGTGACTCTATCCAGTGTGCCATCTAACTGCCCCCAGAAGACAGATTAGGCTTGCCCTTTTTATGTTCAGAGACTTAAACTAGAAGCAATGGATGGAAATTGCAAAGATTCAATTATATGCTTTAAGGAATAGTTCATAACAATTGTAACTATTAAAATCAGGAATGGGATGCCTTCAGTGGTATTAGGTACCTCCTCATTATAAGTTTTCAAGCAAAGGCTGGATGGCCACTTGTTGGACTTATTGTGGTGGGGGATTTTTCAGATTGTACTAGACAGCTACTATCTCACACTATATAATACTATTATTCTATGTTTCTGTGATTGAGGTTACAAGTCCAAGTAAAGAGCATTGAGTCCTTCAACAGGAATCATGAGCTCAGTATATCTTTGTTATGACACTAGTTCCTATTCACCACAAATACCCTTGCCAATGATGCTTTGATTTTTTGGTTCTGCAGGCTATAAATGTAAGGATTTAGTGTTGGAGCCACCACAGAGAACATAATTGTGGCCACCAAATCTTGATCCCTTCCCTGAGTATCCAGCTGGACTGGGGGCTGCAAATAAACACCCACCAGAGTCCCATAGAAAAGCCCAACCACACACAGATGGGAACCACATGTGGCAAGTGCTTTGTGCACACCCCCAGTTGCTCGGACTTTGTACACAGCAGCACCAATGTAAGCATAGGAAGTGACAATGCAGAGAGCAGGTAATAGGATAGTGGATCCTCCTTCAGTTAGGGCAACCAGAAAGTTGAAGGAGGTATCAGAGCAGGCAATCTGCAGCAAGGGATAGACATCACAATAGAAGTGTGGAAGGGCATGGTTGCCACAGAAGGACAAGTGGGCAGTGAGGAATGTGTGAAGCAGAGAATGCAGGGCTGTGCCCACCCACACAGCCCCTAGGAGCACCACACATCGTGGTATGGTTACTACAGTAGCGTAATGAAGTGGTCGGCATATAGCCACATATCGATCCCATGCCATGGCAGCTAACACATAGCTGTCCACATTGCCTGCCAGCAAGAAGAAGAAGACTTGGGTCAGACAGGCTGAATGGGTGATAGTCCTGTCACCTGTCAGCAAGGCATGGATAAGTCGGGGCATTGTGGTAGATGTAAAGCACAAATCTGCCAGGGACAGGTTGGCCAGAAGCATGTACATAGGTGTGTGGAGATGAGAGTCCAATCCAATAGCAACAAGAATAAGCAGGTTTCCTAGGAGGGCTGCCAAGTATAGGGCCAGGAACAGTGGTAAGAGGATATCGTGGTGACTGGAAAAGGCCAGGAGAAGGAACTCAGAGGAACTAGACTGGTTTCTCATTGTTATGTTGCTGCTGGCTCTGAGGCTGGGTTTAGGAGAAATAAAGTAAGAAAGATTATTTCTATTACCTTCTATTTTCTATGTTTTAAATAAAATATTTATGTATTAATATATATTATACACAATATACATTAATATAATATATATAAAATATATAGATATTAAATACAATATATAAAATATTCTATATTTTCTATATTTCTATATATTATATTTAATATATACCATATATTAATTTAATATAATATATATATATAAAATAAAATATATAAAATATTCTATATTTTCTATATTCCTATATGCTATCATTATTTCTAAAACATCGATCCATCTAATAAAGTGTTGTGGTGTGGTAGATAGAGTGCAGACCTGGAATCAAGAAGACCTGAATTCAAATCCAACCTCAACACTTGCAATCTGTGTGGCTCTGTGAAAGTTACTTAAGTTCAGTCTGATTCTGTTTCCTCATCTGTAAAGTGGGGATAAAATTGAGATAACAGCAGCTACTTCCCAGGGTTGTTATGCGGATAAGCCAGTTCTATTACCACCATTGAGACCATTCATTACAATGTTGTGCAGTCTCTAAGTGTCATTTCCAAAGAGGAAATCCAAAGAATTCAGCTAAGGTGTCATTTTTGAAATTTCTCCAGGATATTGATATACAATAGAGTAATAGTAGCTTGCACACAGTACGCACTTACGTTTATTGAATTTATATATGTACATATATGCATATATATATATACATACATATAGTAAGTTCATTGGGGTGAGGTCACTGAGGGCAGTACTACAGAAATACAAATTATAGCATTTTATGCTTTGTTTCTCCTACAACGTATTCCATGGTGCTCAACTTTACCACTGGTTCCCACCCTTCCCCACACCAAGAAAACTCTGTCTAATCACTGACTTCCAGATCCCGGACCTAAACCTTTGCTTGCCTTTGTAAGGTGTTTAATGACCTTGAGTATCATGTTCATCATCCCTAGAATAGTCAAACTTTAAAGACCCTGCCCCAGCAGGACTTGAAAACCACTCTGAAATGAGCCCATGGTATTCTCCTGAAGATTTTTTAATTCTCCAAATACCTCAGACACCAGAATTTGGGGGGTACCGGTCTTTTCGTTTGAGTTTCTCTTAGTATTTTCCTGACCTCTTTGTTTCCAAGATTCCTTAGCCTTCTTTTACGATATATGGTTAATTTGAAAGAAAGATAGGTGATAAACAAAAGATAATAGATTATATGTAGATATAGATATGTAGAGATAGATAGATGACAGATAGATACACAGAGACAGACAGACAGACAGACAGACAGACAGACAGACAGACAGACAGACAGATAGATAGATAGATAGATAGATAGATAGATAGATAGATAGATAGATAGATAGATGAATACTTATTATGTTCTAGGTAATGTTCAAAGACCTGGAAATACAACTACAGATGCAAGTAAAGAAGAAAATTCCGAATCTAAAAGGGCTTACACTCTGAAACAGGTGGGGAACAAAATAAAAAGACCTGGGAAGAGATGAGGTATGTCCGTGGCAGCATGATTTGGAATTGGAGGCCAGAGTGAGGGGGCAGTCTGTTTCTTGGCAAGATAAAGATGACCATCCATCAGACACAAAAATAGCTCCAGGAGCAGAATAGAGGGTTCCTATGGGGAGGAGGTGGCAAGGATGGCCAGGGTACATGCAATATGGTTTGGAGCTGGTGTCTGAAAAATGAACTCCTCTGGGTAATTGTGTCAGTTATGCTGCAGTGGAAAGGTCCCTGGGTTGGTACTCAGACCTGGATTCCTTGTCCAATTTAACCACTTACTTGCTGCATGAGTGTGTTACTCTTTAATAGTCCTACATGAGTGTTATCAGTATGTGGTTACAAAGTCAGAATGCTGGAAAATGAGGTAAAGAATACTAAGAACCACTCAGGTTTTAGAGAGAATATAACACTCTTTTATGTGTAGGTATTAATTTATTAATTAATGTGTAGATATAAATGACCTAAATTTAGTGGCATGCCCCATTCCAGCAAGTTCACATAATACTGGAAGAAAAAAAAAATAAAACACAGCAACAAAAACAGAAGATACAAGAAAATTACAGATAAATGGGAGAATGGCTAACAGTTTCTTCCTATCTTTCTTATGAGATACTTAGTGATTCCAACTTAAGATGTTCATGATGAGAGTAAATACAAAGATGTTCATGATGAAAATAAGCAAAAATATGTTCATGGTGAAATTAAACAAAAAAAACAACAGTGAAGATAACTGTAGTATATATAACAAGATCTCCAAATCAAGTGATTATAAATGTTGATGCATATACATAGCAGCCATCATCTGTTTAAGAGACAGTGATTGCATACCCCTTAATTCTTCTGTTCCTAAGATGCTGGATTTGGGATAAGGACAGAGAAGACAGAAATCCAGCTCAGGTTCTAAAAGAAGTTCTTTTTAGCATAGGACATACAAACCCCAACCACCTTTATAAGAGACCCCTTACCTCCCATTCACCTCCAGAAACTCCAACCCCAGCTCTGATTCATCTTAGGTAATCTTTCACTATCCAAAGCCCTGGTACCTGCAACTCTTCAAAGATAAGAGGTTTGGGCTCAATCAAGAGGGTATGAGGAAGGAGATAAAAGAAAGCATAACATACATTTCTCACTCTGTGTCACAACCCACCACTCTAAGGCAGAGTGGAGCTATTTATAGTGTTGGTATAGTGAAAATTTTGCTTTGGCAGCAGCCAAAGAGAAAAGGGCTGATTAGTCTCTTCCTCTCCAGGGGGTTTCTGTTATTCTTTTCTCTTCATTCTCCAGGCTTACCGCATTATCATATCTTTATCTCCCCTGTGTCTTCATTATAAAAACACAAGAAGACCAAATACATCCTAGATACCTTCTGTTGGTGCCCAGGATCTTATGCCAGCATATTCATACACCCCCTCCCAAGTCAACTCTCAGTCTTGGCCTGGCTCCCCTGTCACTCCATTTTTTTTTTTTCTTGATTTAGGACCCCAGAGACTGACCCACCTTGCTTTTTACTGGTTGCTATCACTTTTCCTTCCACCAGGGTTTCGTCTCCTCCTAGAACCCATTGGAAACAACATGATGTTTCAAAATTTCTCCTTTCCCCTCCCATTTGTTTCATAACTGCAGGTAAATAGACAAGAAGAAAATTAAAATGCATCAAAATGTCTTGTCTCCTAAATTACTCTTAATTTCTGTTCACCTATTCATTCATTCATTCAACAACCATTTATTAAAAACCAACTGTCTGGTACTCCCCTTACTCTGTTCAGGGGATGTACTCATTTATTCAGACCAAATAAATGTAAAATATAATTAAAACATTCCTGGCTTCCCAAAGAGTATGGTTTATTCCTAGACAACGTGAGAATTTTTGTAACAATAATTTGGGGTCTCATCACCAGGATAAACATAGCTTTGGAAGAAAAGAATTTTCCCCCAGAGAATGGGAAGGTACCCTCACTGGTTTCCAGTGGGTCCTAGTATCTGCAGATGGAAATTTCCCTTCTTCAGACTGTTAACTTCTTGAGAGTATTTTTCTAGAAACCTTGGGAACCCGGGAATGTGAGGTAAGGGAAAAAATGAAGGAAAATGGCCACAGACAGTGTATGTCAGGTGCCTGAGCAAGGTAGGAATGATTCGAGATCTAAAGTACTGCTTTGTCATAGCTGGGTTTGTTCTAGGTTGAAAAATAAGATTTACTCAGAACAGGAAAGAGAGCTCTCAGAATATTTGATTGACGTCAGGGAGAACGGATTTCTCCTAGCATTTTTTTACATAGTCCATGAAGAAAAATGCTGGCAAACTGGGACCACAGTGGGTTGACCCAGGAAAAGGATTTGGAAGTTTGTGGGTGGTAAAAATTCACTCTCAGGGAGAGGTAGATTGATTTGCATTTCAAAACCTTTCACTGCTTCCTGGAAAGGAGAATGTTAGTGTCTTGGGAACACACACCCATGAAGTGATTTGGTGATATGAAGAATGCAACGTGTTATTTTTAATTTAATGGTTGGGGTGGGTCTGAATTCAAATTCTAAGTTGTTCATGTGCAATGTCTTGTCCAATGTCTTGGCTGTGTCTTTAAGAAAAGTTTTATGTTCATGTAGAAGTTTTGAACTCTAGGAACAGAGGTTAAAAGGAATTAATTAGCAAAAGAAAGAGATCTCTGGAAGGCTGTAGAGAAAGAAAACTGAGGTTGGGGGATGGAGATAAGCTCCTTTAGCATGCAAATTGTTCGCCATTTAACTTAACTTTGGGTTTTAAGATTTGGAAAGAACTCCAATTTGTTTAGACTTTTAGTGGGAGATTAAGATTCTTTTTGGTTGCTACACTGGCCAAGTTGGAATACCAGACTAGAAATTGAATTGTGAAGAGCCAGCAGCTTTTAGATCTGAAAAGGAATCAGAGCCAAAGCAGCCCAGAGGAAGAGAGGGCTGATAGGGAGAAGAAAACTGAGGGCTCTGAATTAAGGTTTAATTAGGTCCTAAACTTGAAAAACCTGTATGTTTGTGAGTGGATTCTGGGAAGATGGCAGAGTAGGTCAGAAAATTCCAAGCTCTCAAGATTTTCCTCCACAAAAGAGTTAAAATAGCACCTTAGGACAAACAAAGTGTGGATAGAGACAAAGAAAAATGGGGGCACAACCGGGGTTTTCCTTGGAAAGTTTGAGAAGATCTGAAAAAAGGCCCCAGGACTAGGTTTGGTCCCTGCGAGGTGTAAACAGTTTTAATAACGAACTGAGAAGTGGCTTAAACAACTAGCAGCAAGTCTCAGGGTTAGTTGGTCTGAGAGGCTGCTTCAGCCCGAGCCACTTTTCACCCTGGGACAGGTAAGGGGAGCCCAGGAAGACTGCTAGAACTTCTGCTGATGAGGAAAGCCAGACTCAGCTGTGTTGCAAGGAGTGGTGGGGGCAAGAAGGAGCCAGCATGCGCCCGGTGAGTGCAGAAACAGTGGGGTAGAAAGCCTTTGGCTGTGGGTACTTACAGAGAGTTGGAGTTTTGGCTTTGGTTCCAGGGTAGAGGAGAGAACTAAAGATCTGGGGCAAGAGGCACCAGTTCCCATACCCCAGGGCAAGAGGTATTACTACTACAAAAAAATGCACAGGTAAAGAAGAATCCAACCATAGAAACCTATTACAGGAATAGAGATGACCAAGGTTCATCTTCAGAGGAGGATACTGAAGTAAAGAAACCTCCAAAGAGCAATGCCAAATGGTCACTTGCCCAGAAAAAAATTTATAGAAGATCTAAAAAAAAAGACTTTAAAAATCAAATGACAGAGATGGAGGAAAAGCTAAAAACTAAAACTAAAAATAATCCAAGAAAAACAAGAAGGTTATGAAAGGAAAATCAACCAATTAGAAAAGGACATCCAGAATCTCAAGGAGGAAAATGAGACCTTAAAAATTAGAATTGGGCAAAGTGAAGCCAGTGAAATTATAAGAGATCAAGAAATAATTAAACAAAATGGGAATAATGAAAAAATAGAAGAGAAAATAAAACATCTTATAAGAAAAACAGCAGATTCGGAGAATAGATCAAAAAGAGAAAATATAAAAATAATTGTAGTAACTGAAAGTCATGATCAAAAAAAGAATCTGGATACAATAATACAAGAAATAATTAAAGAAAATTGTCCAGAAGCATTAGAACAAGGCAGGGAAGTAGGAATAGAAAAAAATCCATCGAACATCACTTAAAAGAGATCCTATGAGGAAAACTCAAAGGAATATCATAGTCAAATTCTGGAAGCCCAGCTCAAGGATAAAATATTAAAAGCATCAAGATTAAAACAATTTAAATATGATGGTGCCACAAATAGAATTACACAAGACCTAGCAGCAGAGACATTAAGAAACTGAAGGTCTTGGAACACAACATAATGAAGAGCAAAAGACCTGGGGCTCTGGCCGAAAATATCATACCCTTCAAATTTCAGTATTATCTTGAATTTAAAAAAAAAAAATGGACATTTGACAAACCCTCAGACTTTCAAGACTTAAAAAAAATCATCAACTTAATAGAAGATTCGACATATAAGAACCAAGGGAAACATAAGGTACACACCAAAGACTGACTATAAGGGATTCATAAGAATAGACTGCTTACCTTTTATATAACAAAATGTAAAATGTATGTCTAACCTTCTTATTAATAATTGTCAAGCCCATAAGAAACAGGGGGATAAACCTGACTATGATACAAATTTAAAAAAGTAAAGCCATTTAGAAACAACTAAAAACAGTAACTATTTCATACAAAAGAGGTGCAAGAAGAAGAAAGGATACAGAGGATTTAGATGGGGGAGGAGGGCTGGTAGTTTTGGTAACCTGCTTTTATCAGGAATGGTTTTAAGAGGGAACAATATAATATAAAAGTCTTCTAAATTTAGAAGAAATAAAATGGTAGGGTTTTAGTGAGGGGGAAGAGGACAAGGGAAGGATTAGGACAAGGGAAGGATTTTTATAGGGGAGAATGAGGAAATAGGTAAGGGTGTTTAGATTAATGGGAATGGGAGGACAGGTGAGGGATCCTTGGAGGGGGGAAGGCAAGTAATAGGAGGGCAAGGTGGTTGGTGGAGGATGGGGGTAGGCAAGTAAGAGAAAGGTGATGTAGTGGGTAGAAGTAAAGTAGAGGAAGCAGGAAAGACAGGAAACAAAAGATATGTACAAACATAAAAAACAAAAATCAGGAATAGATTTTGTTTGGGAAGGTATATGTCTATATACACATGTATATATGTATAAATGGATATAGATATACATATATATAATATATATGTATGTGTATGTATATATCAAGAAATATCTAAATTATATTGTACCCTTCTAGGGGGGTGGGGGAGGGAAAAAAAGACCAAAGTTAAAAAGTACACAGCAGAGAACAAAAGAAAACACATAGAAGCAAAGAAAAGATGGACAATTCTCAACTCAAGATATTTATTTATCATACAGACTTTCTTGAAATTGTTATGCCCTGCCCCCCTCTCCAGTTTCTCCATCTTGCTCCAGCTCACCCCACTGTTTGTACTCCCATCTCCATGAAACCCACTGTTTGCGTTCCCTTCTCCAGGGAAATAATCCTGCCTCAGCTTGTCCCACCGTTTGTGTCCCCATCTCCACGGAAATCTAATTGTGCTCTTTCCCTTTAAATACTCTTTCTCTTCCTTGGCTCAGGGCTGTTTGAGTAATTACTCCGAACAGTCATGCACTTCAATAAATCCACATCTAAATTTATATCCGGGTCTCGCTTGCTTTTTTCAGCACAACAAAATGAAAATTTATTACATTTTTTTTAATCCTCTCCTATGTTCTGCTATGCACATGACATGTTTTTTTTTCTTTCTTACTTTATATTTAAGATTCAATATTTAAGTTTATGATATGGTTTTGTTTCTCTTCTCTATTTTGTATTTGTGTTGTGGTAAAATTAAATAAAAAACTGTTGAAAAAAATTCGTATATTTGCAATTACTCAATGTATCTGACATCAAGCAAAGTGTTTTATAACTGCAGAAATAAAGGGGATTGTATGATAATGGGATGATCACTTTAGGGGTTCAGAGGTCTGTTTAGAATGTGATTAAATTGGTAGACATTTAACTTTCAGTTTTAAGGTAAAAGCAGGTGGAGAAGAAGTTTGGTGAGTGTATATATATATATTCATTTATTTGAAATGTTTGAGGTAGTTTGGGTCAAGATTAGGAAAGAAAGATTGAAATTGGAGTGGAAATATGAAGGGTAAAATGTTTGAGTAAAGATTAGGAAGAAAGAAAGATAGAAGCTGGAGGTAAGGGATTTGGGTGGGAGTGAAACAGCAGCTAAGTCCACATGATTCTGGGTCCATGTGATCTTAGCCACCTATATCATTAAGGCAGAATTCATGTTTTCAAAGAAAATCATGAATATGCCTGAATGGTCCAGAATCTCAGGATATAAGGAATTCTCTAAGTAGAAGGCAGAGGAGTTAAAGCATTTATTCAAGCTCCAAAATAGCAGACCCATGGACCAGTGTCTTCAATTCCATATCCTGGCAAGAACCTTCCAAAACCAACATGCCCATCTCACAATAGTGACCAGGAGGCTACAGAAAAATATTATGGCAAAAAGCCAAGCCATACTGGTGCTTCCCACCTGTTTCAACAATCCGGCTAGCAGCTTCTGTGGGGGTATAAGATCCACCCACAGCCAGCACTCAGAAAGCTGCCAGCAGCACAGGTTCTTTTGATCTGCTTAACTAAGAAAAGCAAGGTGAAGGGGTTGACAAGCTTACTTTAATTCAGTATATAAATATCATTCACTTAGTTCAGAGGAAAAAGCCAGCACCTTGAACTTCAGAACAAAATACAAACAAATTACAAACATTGTAACAGGGCGAGTTAGAGCTGACCCCTGCCCTCTTCGAACCTCCGCACCCAGGGCCTGCTGAGGTAAACTCAAGGCTCTGAGGTAAGGGTGGAACAAGATGGAGTCAGGAGGAAGGGTCTCGCCTTTGTTGCCAAAGTGGCACTTCCAGGTCTTTGTCTGGACTTGTCTGACCACAAGGGAATCTTGGGAGAGCGCAGGAAAGAGAGAGGAGGAGAATAGGAGGAACCAGGGCGGCCCTAGTGCCAACATAACCAAAGCTATAAAAGTTTTGCTACTAATCTGAATAAACGGAGTTATTCACCATCTTGCCTTCCACCTCATTCATTATCCGTGTGATCAAGTCTTTGCTGGACAAAGGCCTGGGAGTTGTGGGGGAGGTAAGGACCCCAACAAAACATCAACAGACAGACCTTGTCTGATTCAAATCCCAATACATAGTTACCAGAGTTCAACAAAGTCTCAGCATCAGGGTTTACAAGCTGGAGGGCTCCTTAGCTACAGCTGCCCAGAGTCTCCTCATCAACACCATCTCGAGAGCCCTGCACAAATGGCTCTGTCCTCCCTTCTTATAGGGCTTCAGAGGTCATTGAACATCATGTGAATAACCAGAATTTAGGCTGCTATGATTGGTTCTAGTTAGCCCCTCTACTTAGGACCCTGGGAAGTTCACATCCACATAGGTTAGGTTAACACCTAATAGGGCATGGCTCTGGAGTTAGCACCTCCCCTTAGCCAGCCCCAAGTTGGGCCCCACCCCAGTCACCAATCCACACCCACATAGGTTCCACACCTAATAGGGGTTTGGCCCTGGGGTTTAGCACCTAGTAAGGCTCAATGAAATACACTCAAAGCAAACAAAAGCCAAACTCTTCAAGGGCACTAAGTGCTAAGGAGTCCATTTTGCTTACCAACACACCCCTAATGCTAGGGCCCTCCAGTAAGAAGGTTACCCACTGGCCTTAAGCCCTTGCTCAGCACTCTCTGGTCTACACAAAGGTCAGTCCTGCTTTTAGTAGTGCCTGCTGCTGCTGCCACCACTTCTGCTTCTCCTCCCTCCATCATTAAATCATGATCCTATAGACTAAGGTTGGGACTTAAAGTTCATTTGTATCTATGTGGAATAAGGTCCTTAAATGTTTTAAGGTGATGTAAGAACAACTGGGTATTAAGACAAATGGTGCAATTAATTACTGGAATTAGATATTTTCAGTTTGGGGAAAAGAATTTCAATGTAAGTTTCTTAAAGAGAAATAAGTTGTAGGATACTTTTGCATTGATAGGAAAAGTTAAATGTGGTTGTTTGTATTTGAATTCATTCTATGGTCTAAAACATAAAGATAAAGTTAGTGTTTGAACCTAGCATATTTATATGGTTCAATTCTTGAAGTATATCTCATTCTTACAGATTGGGCATAGAGCAGAATAGAACAGCCTGGGAAATGGATTCATATGTGTTAGAGCAATAACTTATGATCTTAATGGGAAGATTTTATGAACAAGAGTGCAAGTACAAGCAAGCTACTTAAGGCTCATTGTAAAGATGTTCCTTAAGTAATGTGAGATTGTAGTCGTATCTTAAACTGATTATTGGAACTTGCTATTCAAAGACTTAATGGGACTGTTAACTGTTTTTCTTTTTTTGAGTCTAACTACAGGTATGAATATCAAGGAAGGCTGTCTGAGCCACTGATCCATGATACCAGCAGCCCTGTGAGGGGAAAGTATGAACTGTAGGTATGATTTCATGGGAAGATTGAGAGGGTAACTGTTCCACATGTGCCAAGGTAGGACTCTTTCGACTTGATTCCTTAACTGAAACCTGGCAGACTTTAAGCCTGGCTCAATGTAGTGTTCAGTTTGACATAATTTCTGCCTGGAGTTGACAGGAAGTTGGGGAAAAATTTTTCCTTACTATAAGTCACTAATTTCTTAGTGGCAAATTTCCATAATCAGAAGGTTTTGTAAGTACAGTAACAAATCTATTAAAATAGTTGATTGTGGAACTTCTTAGGTTACTCTACGACTGGGACTAGTGGCCCTGTGTGTGTTCCTGTTTAAGTTAGGGTCCTTTATAAGGGCCCTGTATAGGGTCATGTATATGTTAGGGTGCTTTATTCTTGGTAATGGTATGGAAACAATTAGGACAAGGGCTTGTGAGAATATTATTTTGTTATTTGGTTAATATCATGTTTGTCTAAAGTGTTGTTACTATTAGTAATGTTAAAAGAAGAATGGCTTGTGGTTTATGAGGCCTTGAAGGTAGCAGACTCAAAGACCCTATCGGAAGTGGAGAGGGAGAGACTCTTTGGGAAGCTGGATCAGGCCTGGGACTTTGTGGGCTGGGCCTTGGACATTGTGTCCCCAACCTCATCTCTACCAGCATGCAGAGGTGGACCAAGGATAATCTGAACTCCCTTTCTCACGACACTGCCATGGCCTTGGAACAGCTGGCTCTGGACAAGGGTGTGAGGGTCACGCAGGTGTTCATGGACACAGTGGGGCCAGCTGACAAGTACCAGCAAAAACTTTAGGAGAGATTTCCAGACGTCAAGGTGACTGTTCAACCCAAGGCTGACTCCCTCTTCCCTGTGGTCAGCGCTGCCAGCATTTGTGCCAAGGTTGCTCAGGACCACGTCATGAAGAGATGGAAGTTTCTGGAAGACCTTAGGGACCTGAAAATGGATTATGGGTCTGGCTATCCCAATGACCCCAAGACCAAGGAGTGGCTGAACCAGTGCTTGGACCCTGTCTTTGGCTTTCCCCAATTCATCCACTTTAGCTGGAGCTCAGATCATCTTGGAAGGACGTGCTGTGCCCATGTGCTGGGAAGACTCAGAGGAAGAGTCAGGAGGCCCACTGGCTGCTGGCAAGAGTTCTGGCACCCCCTCCCTTCTGTCCTATTTTGCCCATGCACAAGCTCCCTCAGAGCGACAATCTCACCGGTTCTTCCATAAGAGGGGATTGGAGACAGTTGCTGACCTATAGAAATTGTTGAGGAAGTTGGTGGAGGGGAGTGGCAGGGTCTGGCACAGATGGGAAGGACTGTTGCTTTGTATCTCTCTTCTCCCCTTCCGTTAATTCGTAATAAAATCTTAGGAATAGCAAAAAAAAAAAAAGAAATGGTAACTTAAAATTGTGCTAAGGTTACCTTTGCAGTAGAATGGACAGAAAGCTGGTTCCTACAGGAAGACAAGAGGAAGAAGATGCTAAGATGCAGTGCTGGAGATGGCTGGAACAAATACTGAGAACCAGAGGACTTCATTGATGATGTTCCCTGCCAAGACAGCTGTTTGAGAAGAGACTTTTGAATCTTAAAGGGGGCAATTGCATTATTGTTTTCTTTAGGTTCTCTGTATCTGTATTTATAAAGGGGACTGTCCCCTTTGATATGTCAATGAATCTATCAACCTTTACCCCTTCCTATATTTACTTAAGGGGGTGATGGTTAAGTGGAAAAATTCAGATAAGAAAGAGAGTAAGGGAATATTAAAGAAGTGGAAACAAAAAAATGAATAAAAGAAGAGAGGGAAATTGTGAGAAATAGTGGGATCTGTTTTGTTTCAACAAAGTTGAAAGTATCTTCCCAGCTCCCCCTAGCTTTAGCAGAATGTAAGTCAGGTGACTGATTAGAACCAGTTCTAATCAGCTGTGATCTAGCAGATTCCAGGCTTCTGGTCCCATGAAAGGTTAGACGCTTATATGCATGCTTAAACGAGTCATTTGAGGAGGGCATGACATAGGCAAAGTATTGCATCTGGCCAATGAGGAGCCTGGGAGTTGATTTGAAGTGGAAGTCAATAAAAGAACTGATGTCCATCTGAGTCCTTGTACACCTCTTACTCTGTTCAGGGAACATACCCATTTATTCAGACAGAATAAATGTAAAATATAATTAAAACATTAAAAAGAACTGTGTGAAGCACTGCTGTAGATATTGAAAAGAATATACTCAAATAGATCTCTTCTCTATCAATTTATCACCATCAATATATCCCATGGTGTAAATCAAATCCCAGCCACACCTTCTAACAATATCCTGTGTATTTCTTGATGAAGTGCTCCTATCAGTGAAACACTTAAGTTGTTCCTCCATAATCCCTTGCTCTTGCTGCATGACTGATCTACTTTATTTTGTAAGCATATATTTCTTGGGTCATATCTTTTAAGTAATTTATTCTTAAACCCTGAGACAAAAATGAAATTTTAATTTTTAAAAGAATATCCTGAAAGCCAATTATTAAAAATTAGTCTTACTGACTTTAAAAGCCAGGTTCAGAGGTCAGCTAGTTTCTGACTCCACTGTTCTCTTTCTTTCAGTAAAACTTCTACTTCCAGGCTTTCCCAACTTATTGTACAAATAGGGATCCCACTACTGCTGCTGCAAAACCTGGAAGTTTATAACTTCTTAAATTAAACTTCTTTAAAGGACATGGTCATATAAAACAATTTAACAGTTTTCTAATCCCTTCATTATTTTAACAGTACAATTGTCAGTCTAACAACACTTAGAGAAATTGTTTGTATAACAACACAGATGAACTTAACAGTTGTTACCAAGCAATATAACAAAATTTTAGAAATATGACAATACTGTAAACAGATGTCATGTATTTAAACCTTTTTAAAATCATAATTAATTAATTACCAGTCTGGCTGGATGTATTTTCACCTTCATGTTATCACCATTGACATAAACTTCACATCTGAGAAAATTCACATATGAAGCAATTCTATTTAACTTGAATGTTTGTTTTTGCCAATCAATATACTAAATACTTTTACAATTAAGAATACTATTACAATTTGGAATCATCTGTTATAACCAGGTCAGTTTAAAGTGACATACTGAACCAATATTCATGTTAAATTTAATAAAACCTACTCTCAGATCTAGTCCAAAGGATGGGTGGGCATAATCCCTTCAACCTCTGTATAACGTCATCTATTGGGTTTTTAACTCAGGTTATCAAGCCTTTTACTCTAAGCTGCTTGCTCAATATTTTAATTTACTAATATTCCACTTTTTGTCACAGTCTCTCTTTTCCTTCTCCCATAAACTTTAGTGACAAGCAGTAAAATGAACTTTAATTTATCTTAAGCATTAAATTAGGAATGACACATCTTCACTTTTTACTTTTCACTTCTTTTTTGGTTGGGTCCCATTACACAAAAACTTTTTATCCTTTATGTAGGCAGAAAAAGGGTTAAAATACTTCTCTAGCTGTTTTCCCTTTTGATCTTTAGGGAAGAGTTAACCCTTCCTTACTTTGCAACATTTTTTAGTGCAGAGAAGTTCAAAGGAACTTTTCACATGTACCTTTAAGTTTTTTTTTTTTCTCCTGCTCTGATAACTCTGTCTTTTGAGTGGAGCTAGAGCCCTGAGAACTCGGTCTTAACACTTCTCAGGCTTTCTTTTCTCACGTACCCTGTTTTCTCCCGTCTTCAATATAAATCAATCTCCCCCCGTCCCTCCAACTTGACTTTAACTTCTGGGTATTTCTCCTTACAGTGGTAAATTTTTAACCAGACTACAGACACATAGCCTGCTCTGCTCCCTCCTCAGGAAGGTCAGTGTGATAGAGAGGGACAAGGGGGGGAGTTCATTGTCGCTGCTGTAGTGGCTGACTGCTGTTGCTGATTCACAGACACACGCACAGACAGGCAAAACAGACAGACAAACAGCACACAAACACAAAATGGAGAGACACCCCAGGACAGATACCAGAAACCAGAACAGGCAGAGGCTAGATATCTCTAGCATGCCTGGGAAATTGGCGCTTTTTCAGAGGGGAGGGTCTGTCAGACTAATTAGGTCTGTCTCCCCACCCCTTACTGATTATTTAAGCCACATTTGGCCCCAAATCTCTACCAGAACCAGAAGGAAATCCCCGACAGAAACCAGAAACCTGACTCAACTTACCTCTGGGGCTGTGGAACATCTCAGATACTGGCCCCCCTAGAGGTCTGGATCCACAAAAATCCGAATAGAGGGCAGGTCGCCGTTGGGGGGTGGGTTAGTTCTCCTCCCTCTGGAGCTTTGGGGTTCTGGGATGTCTGGCCTAAAAGCCAATTATTAATGTCTCAGAGGCAGGCTCCCCTAGAGATCAGGATAAGGAGATGCCCACTACCCGAGGACAAGCCCCTACCAGGCCCAGGTCTTGGGGAGTGCCACAGACCACCCCCAAATCTCGCTTAGGCCTCCAGAAACATTGTGCTGAAAAAAAGTGAGTGAGACCGGATATAAATTTGGATGTGGGTTTTTTCAAGTGCATGACTGTTCAGAGTAAAGATTCAAATGGAACAGCCCCAAGCAGGGTTATAGACAGAGTACTTAAAGGGAAAGAACACAATTTGATTTCCGTGGAGATAGGAACACAAACAGTGGGACAAGCTGAGGCAGGATTATTTCTGTGGAAAAGGGAACACAAACAGTGGGGTACATGGAGATGGGAGTACAAACAGTGGGGTCCATGGAGATGGGACTACAAACAGTGGGGTGAGCTTTGTCAAGATGGAGAAACTGGAGGGGGTCAGAGTACAATACTATGATGCTATTATTATGAATGATAATAGAAATCTTAATTAAAATTGTTACAATTTTTATCATGCTCCTTCAGTACTTCAAGGTATCAGAAGCTGCAACACTCTTATGGTCACATTTTAGACAATTTCTAAATCTGAGCCTTTGGGAGTTTTGTAAAGTTCAGAAATGCACCCAACTGCCACAAGATCTCTCATATCTACTCATATCATCCCACCTATTGGCATAACTATGTAAGAAGCCCTAGAACCCTGGCCTCTGTTCACTTTTTCTGAAGGGCTGTCCATGTGACAGTTGCTTAATGTGAAGTACTCCATGCAGCAGTTGGGCTGTACCTAGAACACATTCCCCTTATACCCAATACAGAATCACCTTTATGGATCTTGATTTAGAGACCTTCTTGAGCTCCCACTCTAAGAAAGAAAAGGGTTTTCAGGTCCACATGCAAAAGCATTTACTGCCTGGAGATGTATGTAGTCATCAGTACCTATTTCTCAGGTAACTATGCTTTCTCATTTGATTGAATTTTCTCAATGAAAAAAAAAAACAGTCACACTCATACATTACCATTCATTCACTCATGCAACAAGTACATATTAAGTATGTACAATATAACAGACTCGTATATAAATTAAAATATAAACGAAACAGTTTCTGCTCTCATGGAGCTTACATTTTGTCATTGAAGGGAAACAAAATGAACAACACAGATAGGTGGATTGTGTTTACTGAGTAAATGCAAATGAATTTCTTTAAAGTGAAGTGCTAGTTAGTGAGAGGAATCCAGTTAGAACTTTATAGGCATTGGCACTTTGGCTGAGCTTTGAAGGAAACTAGAATCCCGACAACACGAGGAAAAATGAAATTCTAAGCATTGGAGGGCAGTAAGTGCAAAAGCATGAAGATTGGAAATGGAATTCACAATTACTTATATGTACACACCAATAAAGTTATATGTGTATGTATATATGTATACATGAAGTAACCTGTTACACATGCAAAATTCTCAGATATGGGGATCTAGAAAAGGGATGGGTTAGTATATTCCCATCTGAGCCACCAAAATTGTTGCATGAATTTTCCTTAGGTCATCAAGTAGCCAGTGTTATCTAAGCTAGCATGAGAGACAATCGTTCAACATTTGCTAAGCACCTACTATGTTACAGGCACTGTGATAAGCACTGGGGATAGAAAAAGAGGCAAAAGGCAGGCCTACCATCGAGGAACTTACAATTTAAATGGAGGATAAATATGAAATATTAAATGAAGAGTGCTAGAATTAAGGGAGGTTGAGAAGGGCTTCCTGTAGAAGATGAGGCTTAAGTTGAGATTTAAAGGAAACCAAGGAAGTCAGTTGGAAGAGATGAAGACGGAGAGCATTTCCAGCAGAGGGGATAGCCAGAGAAAATCCACAGTGGTGAAAGAGAGATTGTCCTATTTTTGCAAAGAGGACAGTGTTACTAGATCCAAAGGTACATGTAAGTGTATAAGATGTAAGAAGACTGGAAAAGTGGGGGGGGGGGGTTGGGCAAAGAGCTAGGCTGTGATGGGCTTTGAATGCCAGAGGGATGATTTTGTACTAGATCTTGCAAGAGATAGGGAGCCCCTAGAATTTATTAAATAATGAGATGGTGACATTGTCAAACCTAAACTTCAGGAAATCCCTTTGGCAGTTGTATGGAAGGGGAATTGGAGTGGAGAGACTTGAGAAAAGGAGACACATCAGCAGACTATTGTAAGAGAGAAAATGTGATGTCATAAGGGCTTACACCAGAGTCATTGCATTGTCATAGTAGAGAAAGGGGAATATTACAGAGATGTGGCAAAGGTGAAACGAATAGGCCTTGGCAGCAGATTAGGAATAAAGGATAAATAATAGAGAGTAGTCAAGCATAACACCTAAGTGGAGAGCTTGGGGGACTGGGAGACTGATGTCCTCCTGACTAACAGTGAAATAAGTAGGGAGAGAAGTGTTTCGGGGGCAAAGATAATGAATTCAATTTTAGACAAGTTGAGTTTAAGATGACCACTTGACATCCAGTTCAACATGCCTGAAGGCATCTTGACAGACTTTTATATCATTTTATTGATGCAGAATGAGACACACTCCAGAAGCAGTTGATAGACATGTTTGTCTTCCACAATTTGGCTAGAAATAAGTTCAATAAGACAAAAGAAAAATAGATGCCCATTACAGAGCAGATGATTATACAAAGGGGGAAAGTATGATTATTAAGGAAAAATATGTCACTAGGGAAAGAAGGAAGATGCCCTCTTTAATATAGTTAGTTGCTTTAAATCAAAGGGAAATTATACATCACTTTGGAGACAAAGTAATGAAGACGAATAGTCCTTGGGCTGCTGAAGTCCTTCTTTTGTAGCAATTAAGTCATTCATACCAATTAGGGAAGGAAAGAAGACACTGAAGGAAACCAGCTGCTGTAAATATGTCCTATAGTTCATATAGGGGTCATATATAGCAAAAATGGCAATTAAGGAACAAAATGGAATTAGTTACATCAATTCTTAAAAGACTACTCTTAGCTCCAAAAAAAAAAAATCCACTGGAGTTTTAAAAATATATTTATTATTTATTTTTAACAATTTTTAAAAATTTTCAAGTTGAAAATTCTCCCCCTTCTTCTATACCTTCCCCTCCCACCTGAGAAGGTAAGCAAAATGATACCAATTATACATGAGAAATCATGCAAAATGAATTTCCATATTAGCCACATCGTACAAAAAATCAAGAAAAATAAAGTGAGAAAACTACTTGAATTTGCACTCAGAGTTCAGTTCTTTTACTTAACAATGAAATCAACTTGTATTGATTACTTCGATTTTTAGTTTGATTATAGGATTAAGCTTCCTTCTTCAGGAAAGGTTCCCCCAACAGCTAAGCCAAATTAACATAGATACCCTATTCACCACAATATCATGGCAGATCTTGTGCCATTTTTTTTTTGCAAAAGTGGGGTGCAATCATTACATGAAGCTTTTAAAAATTGTGCCCGTATTGCCATATCATGTGACTTACTCATGGCAGCTTCACCTGTCCATGTGCTCCCCTTGCTCCTATGGCTCTTCCTTGGGTTGAGTGACAACACCCCTAGTACTTCAGCACTCTAAACCAACCATGCAAGTCAGTTTTTGAAATTATACTGACAATGCATGTGTAGTGAGAATTCTAGGCTCAAGACTCACTGTGCAGATGAGATAAATGCATAACCATATTCCACTGGCGAATACATTTCTCTTCCATTTGCCTTTTTTAAAAAATAATTAATGTATTTATTTTTATTTTTCAACATTCACTTCCATAATATTTTGAGTTCCAAATTTTCTCCCCCTCTCTTCCCTTCTGCCTCATTAAGATGGTGTGCAATTTGATATAGCCTCTACATATACATTCATATTAAACATATGTTTGCACTACTCATGTTGTGAAGAAGAATTACAACCAAAAAGCAGTATAAATATTTTGGTACATCTGTGTTATTTTCTCTTTTAAATAATCTCTTTGGGATATAGACCTAGAAGTGGTATTTCTGAAACCATCCCTCTTGTCATTTCTTACAGCACAAAAGTATTCCATGACAAACATTTGCCACAAATTGTTCAACCATTCTCCAATTGATTTGCATCCCTTCAATTTTAAATTCTTTGCTACAACAAAATGGGTTGCTATAAATATTTGTGTACATATAGGTCTTTTTCCTTTTTCTTTAATCCCTTTGGGGTGCAGATACAGAAACAATATTGATACTTCATAGGATATGCACAGCTCTATAGCGCTTTGGGCATAGTTTCAAATTGTTCTCTCGAATGTTCACAACTCCACCAATAGTTCAATAATGTCACTATTTTCCTTCATCCTTTCCATCACATCATTGCTAATAGGTGTGAGGTGTTACCTCTGAGTTGTTTTATTTTGAATTTCTCTAATCCATAGTGCTTTAGAGCATTTTCTTATATTACAGTAGGTAGCTTTGATTTCTTTTTTTCTGAAAAATATCTGTTTATATCTGTTGACACTATTTGAATGGGAGAATAGCTCTTATTTTAATAAATTTGACTCGGTTCTGTACTCAGTATATATTTTAGAATTAAGGCCTTTATCAGAGAAACTTGCTGTAAAACTTTATTTTTCTTCATTGTCTATAATATCTTTATCTAAATGTAGTTACCCTGCTTATTTTAATTGAGTCTTTTTTTTGCCTTCACTTTATCTGAGATCATGATTGGTACCCCTGTTTTTTTTTTCCTTCATGTGATGTATAATAGATTCTTCTCTATCTCCTTACTTTAAGTCTGTGTGTGTCTTTCTATTCAATTGTGCCTCTAATAAACAACATATTGTTGGATTCTGGTTTCTGATCCATTCTTCCATAAAAACCTACTTTTAACAACACTTATTGTCCAATGTTTGTTGTCAAGGGTAGAATTTTCTGAAAATAATACTTCGCATAATGAAGTCTAAGAATGAAATCATTTTCTTGATTGAGTTTAACATCCCCTAACTCTTTCTAGTATCTTTCATGTGGATTTTTATTATTATTTTGAAATTTTATTGATTTTTTTGTTTTTACATTACAATGACACATTTCTCTGACTTCTTGAGAAAGCTTTTGAACAAATGAAAATAGTTAATACAGTGCCCAAACCTCCTCAGGTCATTGTGAGTATTAAAATAAGATGCTATTTGTATAGCACTGAGCACAGTGCCACACAGTAGGTGCTTAATAATTTTTTCCCTTCCTTTTTTTTCTTTCTTCCTTTCCAGAATTATGTCGACTGAGGGGTAGCTGTAATTGCCATCAAATGTACTTTCATATACTAAAAAAAAACTTAAAATGTAGGAAGTTGAATGAAATACTCCCAAAAATACAATAAGCAATTAGGATGCTATTAATTATAGCTTCCCAGGAACTTATGTTCTTGACAAGTTCTCTGGGTCACCATCAATTTTGTCCAGCAACAAAGCAAATTTGTGTCATAGGCAAGATTTGTACCCAATAGTTCCTGAATGTAAGACCAACCCATGGTCATACATACCAACCTATGTCATACATCTCTTTCTTAGTTAGAATTTAATAATACATGTATTAGAATACAGCCTCATTTATAAGTTTGTGTGTGTTTTCATGTGTGTGTATGTGTGTGTGTGTGTGTGTGTGTGTGTTTGAATGCTTCATGGTTTACAAAGAGAAGCAACGTAGTTTATAAGACAAAGAACCTATCTTAGGGTTAAGGAAACTTGGGTGGAGCCATATTTGCCAAGTGAAGCAGGGACCTCAGTTAATCTTATAGTACTCTAACTAACACTCTAAAAATACATACAGAGCATAGGCCAATCTTCATTGGTAGAATAAGTCTCCTTACCCAGAGATCTCAGTTATTTTTCAGTCATATCCGAATTTTGTGACTTCATTTGGGATTTTCTTGGTAAAGATACTAGAATGATTTGCCATTTCCTTCTCCAGATCATTGCATAGATGAGGAAACTGAGGGGAAGAAGATTAAGTGACTTGCCCCAGGGTCACATAGCTAGAAAGTGTCTGAAGCTGGATTTGAACTCAGGTCTTCCTGATTCTAGACCTGGTGCTCTACCGCTGTGCCACTGGCTGCCCACAATCTTGGGCTTCATTGGGAGATGTATTTATTGTTGTTGTTGTTTCAGTTATGTTTGACACTTCATGACCCTATTTGGGGTTTTGTTGGCAAAGATATTGGAGTGGTTTGCCATTTCCTTCTCCAGCTTATTCTATAGATGAATAAACTGAGGCAAACAGGGTTCAGTGACTTGCTCAGGGTCACACATCTTGTAAGTGTTTGAGGCCAGATTTGAATTTAGGAAGATGAATCTTTTTTGACTCCAGAACTGGCATTCTATCCATTGTGCCACATAATGGAAGTAGATGATTTTTCGATAACTTAGTTTGGTGACCACCTAAACAATGCATGGTAATGGGTCAGTTCTTCTCAGCATCATATTTTCATATGGTCCCCACCCAAACATCCTGGGTCTGTTTTTTCTGTGCTCTCTCATTCCTATGTTTCATTCCCTCATAGCTTGTCATAATAATAAGCTATTATCATGGAAATTTTAGCATCAGAGATTCAGAATTCAATTAAATTTGACAAATGTTTATCAATTTATAATTATTAAAAAGTTATCCTACAGAGCATCTAGTTTAAGTTCCCATTCAGAACTACAATTTATTCCAGGTCTAACAAATGGTCAAATAACCTCTCCTTGAACTCTTCAAGTGATGGGGAGATCAGCGCATGCCAAGATAGTCCATTCCATTGTTGGGATAGATCTCTATCTAGAGATCTTCATAAAAGAAGGTCAGAATATATCTCTTAACTATTGGGCCTAATTCTTCCTTCTGCAGAAACAGAAAGCATTTATGGTCCCTTCATCATATCAATCCTCCCACTATTTTCTGGAGATAGAAATAATATTCTGCACATATCTTCTTTTCCCTAGTCTGCATATGTTCTATTACTCTCTGGTTCTTATATGATATAGTTCATTGTTCAAACTTTCCTTTTACTGGATGTCGTCATTGAGGTGACCCAAAATAACATTGTGACTACTTCACAAAGACTCCAGGGATGACTGATCAGCCATGTTATATACTTTTCAGAGTTGACACTCCAATCTAGCTAAAGCCAAAAATTTAAAAATTCTTTCAGTAGACCATGTATAGGTAGCATTTATATACTACTTTAATGTTTACAAAGTGCTTTACAAATATTATTTCATTTTTTATCTTCAAAACAAACTTGGGAAGTTCATGCCATTATTCCCATTTTACAGATGAGCAAACCGAGGCAGAAAGAAATGAAGTGACTTGCCCAGCTTAGGAGGATCTGGAACCAGATTCAACTCAGTTTTCTCCAACTCCAAGTCCAGCATTCTATTCACTTTACTGCCTCTGAGAACTTTTATAGTTAGTAGAAGAACCACCTTGACTAGTAAAGACTTCTTTTTATTCCAAAGAAAATTTTCAAAACTCACTCAAAAATAATAAGGAAAAAAGAAGTTTTTCTTAAACTGAAAATTTAACTATTTTTTCATTATTGCAGTGGTGCTAAAGTTTTGTGTGAAGACAGAACGAACTCTCCAGCTTATCAAAATGTGACTGCAAAGGGAAGACATAAGATTTGCCAAGCTGGTGTTTAAGTTCCTAGGATCTGGCACCATCAAATATAATTATCTGGCAAAACTATTCATGTTGGAGATTGGCCTGTTTCTTCATTGAATTTGATTCTGTTTCCCTTAAGTCCAAGAATATTAATAAATTAATAGGTGTGTCAGTGACAAAAATGATTGAGAAACATTACTTAACATTAATCCTTGGGAGCCTACAGTAATGGCAGGGGCTGAGGTCTTGGGGCCCCAAACCTTAGCAGAGAAAATTCATCACAGCAGAAAACCCTCAGTAGTAATAATGGAAAACCTCACTGAGGTGTAGCTTCATGGAACCCCAAAGCTCCCACACCCAGAGTCACTAATTCCCTTTCCCTTTCACTTTTTCAGGATCCTCCAGAATAAATTGCCTTTCTAGGAAGACAATCTTAAAAGATTATGATTCCTTAGTTTAGGAGATTTAAAAGGGAAAAATACAAGTCTAATAAATCTTAAAAAGAGGAACTTGCACTCGTTCATTGAATGCATGACACTAGAATTAATCTGTCTTTGCTAATGTAACCTGGGACTGTCTTTTAGCTTGGATTTTTATTCCTAACACTTAGCAGAGTTCCTGGCATATAGTAAGTACTAGATAAATGTTTCTTGACTTGACGTTATTATAATTTAGAATAAAGCAGAAAAAGGATTTTTCCATACATTGTTACAAGCCAAGGCAGGGAGAAACACTAGTTGGCAGAAAGAGACATGTGTCTCGATATGGTAAAAGGGTTTCTGAATATGGGCCATTTTCCACACTATGCATAGTCAAAAGAAAACACATGATAGTGCTAGATTCACAACAAGACAGCCACTGGTCTTGGAAGTATTTTATTGTATTTCAGGGAAAAGGAGATAGATTTGCTTTGCTAGTCATTGGCTTGGCAATCTAAGAGACAGTGGATTTTATTTGACTGTTGGTTGGCCTTGCACAAACGAAAGTAAAACAGAGGTATTAGGTGTGGCTGCTCATTTACACTTAAAGTATAAGTTTTTTGAAAATGGCACTACTTATGTTCAAAAAGGAAAATACAATGGGCCTCTCACTACCCCCATAGCTACACCCACCATTCTCTATAACAGTAGTGTTGAACTGATACATAGAAGTGGATCACAAATTGATATTATCTGTTCTATTTCCATTCTATTTCCATTTATTTGTTGACCATTTCTAAATGACATTTTAATCTTGTCCAAACTACACTCCAGGACTGTTGCCGGCTGCATCAGGCCCATGAGCAGCATGTTCGATACCTCTGCTCGGTGGTATATGTCTTAGAGATACATGTGAACAATTATCTTCATTCCCAACACTTTTCATTTTAAAGTTTCTTTGATCAGATTCAGCTGCTACCAGGAAAATGTTATTTTGATAGCCCCCTGTCAGATATGCTCCACCATGGCAAAGAATTCAGCATTCCTTAACTTTTATCTGTAGTTCAGATATACAAATCCTGTTCCAAGACATCACCTCTTTGCCTCGTTGTATATTTCTCTAGGCTCATTTTCTATTCAGAAGGCTCTTCTTTTATGAGGACCTTCAATAAAAATACCATTGTTCCCTTAAGGCTTTCAGTTTCTTGCCTTAAATTTCCTAATTTCTATCAAAGCTTTCTAGGTACCGTAAGTTTCTATATGTATCCATTTTGGGTATACCTGTATACGTGCATTTCGTTACACCCAATAGAATGTAACTCCCTTGAGGGCAGGAGTTTTTTCCTGTCTTTCCTTGTACCCTTAGCACCAAGCACAGTGTCTAGTAAATAGTAGTTTCTCTATAAATATTTGTTGAATCATAGAGCAAATTTTAATAATTGGTAGTTGAATAAATGAATGAACCAAAACTATGTAGAATTTGTTTATGAGAATTTTGACTTCTTGAAATCCTCTAAGTTTCTACATACCTATTTTACTCCAGTTATGTGCAAGATGGGAGAGAAAGAAATCAGAAAACTATATGCTTTTCCACAAGAGGCCTAGGAACATAGAAACCCTGTTGGAATGACATGTGTTGGCCACCAAAATTGGTTGAGCTAAGCACTGGACTTTTGAAAGAATGGAAAAGGAATAATAAGGGAAACCAGCCATACTGTGAGAATTGTCTTGGCTTAATGAGAGGGGACAGTTTAGGCTGCCAAGAAATCCTGGGCCCTGACAGAAAATGTCTGGGGGAGTCTAGTGTTTTCTCATTCTTTATGATGAAGCCTCTGGTGATATAGGGGCATGGTAATGGTAAAGAGAGTGAAGGGAGAAAACATTAATAGAGGGGCCCTTGAGAATAAGAGAAGGAACTACAGAGCCCCTCAATCCCCATCCACTTCCAGAGCCAACTCCCAATGACTGGCCCCTTAAATATTCTCCTTCTGGCTTTTGGCAGGTTACTGTGGCATGAAGGTAGGGGAAGTGTCCTGTGCTCTCTCTCTCTCATCTCCTCTATCCTCACTCTCTCCACTTCATCTCTCTCCTCTAATCTTTGAAAAGCTGCAGGTTTATGGACAATATTTTTGAACAGACTTCCATATATGGATTATAGCCAAGGTAGGAGTCTCCCTTTGAAAGTTTATGGAAAGTCAGCAAGTGCTTTGCTAAAGTGAAGGAAGTTTAGGTGACTGAGGCTAGAGGAGTGGGGGGAGAGATCTGAGTGTCTGAAAATTCTTTTCAAAAGTGATTTAGGTTTGGCCTAAACTGCAAGAGGGGAATGTTGAGGAAAGGGTGAGAATTGTGAACCTTTTCTATCAATGAGACCAAATGACCCTTCCTTTGCTTGAAATGTGGGTCATGGTTTGAGAGGGGTTAGAAGTAGTCTGGGAGGCTCAAGCATAGGCTGAAGCAGAATATTAGCACCTGGGACACCCCACAGGAAGACAGAGGCCTAGGGGTCAAAGTAAATGACATTTTTCAAACTTGTTTTAGCTTTCCTACTGCTCATTCCAAAGGCAGATACATACTGAAGTCTGCCAGGTTATTGAAGACATAATGTAGCCTTAGGAAGAAGTGAGAAGCTGCTTTTCTGATCAATCCACGTCTTGGTTTCACGTTGTTCTTACAAGTGTCCTTGGTGGCTAAATCTTCTGTCTCTAAACAATTATATGAAATTTAAAAAAATTATTAAGACTCTAGGATTTCAAAATTCAAGAAGCTACATAGGATAATTATTAGGCAAACATTTCTTTTTAAAAATTTATTTAATCTTCAATTCACAGAACAAAACATGCATTACCACAACACAGTACAACAAGAAAAGATGATTGCACACAAAACTGCCAATGTACCATGAAAAATTTGCTAGTCCCTCCAAATATGCAACAAATTTGTCATATCAATTACTTTTTTCCTTTTTTATTTCCTTACACCTCCTCTGTCCTAGAGAGGGCTACCGTTAGATGCAAACAGGTATAGATAATATACAATTATTTTAAAAGTACTTCTGTTTATCAGTTGTTTCTCTGGATGCAGATAGTATCTTTCTTCACATGGTTTTTATTTTTAATTTGTGTATTTATAATAGTTAAAATGACTTAGCCACTCAAAGTTGTTCTTAAAACAACATTGCTGTTACTGTATACAATGTTTGCTTGGCTTTGCTCATTTCACTCTTCATCTTTTCATACAAGTCTTTCCATGCCTTTTTAAGATCATTGATCTCATAATTTCTTATAGCACGGTAGTATTTCTTCGCAACCATATACCACAATTTGCTCAGCCATTCCCTAATTGATGAGGAGCTCTGCCATTTCCAGTTCTTTGCCACCACAAAGAGAACTGCCATAAAATTCCATTCACATTCAAAGTTATAATTACTATTTGTGAATTTCCCTCCATCTTATTTTTACTCACTATATTCTTTCTCAGCCTCTTTTTACCCTATCCCTGTTACCTTATTTTCTCTCTCCATCCTCCCACCCCACATTTCACCTACCCTTCCAAGGATCTCCTCATCCTCTCCCTCCATGCCCCCAATCTCAATCCACACACTCCTCCAAAAGCCTTCCCCTCTTCAACCCCTCTTCTCCCAAATTCCAATCTACACGCCCCTCTAAAAGTCCCCCCGTCCCCAAATTTTCTCAGCTTTATGTGTTCAGAAGACTTCTTCCCCCCTCCAGATGTACATATTGTTTCTTCCTCAATCCAGATGAGGGTAAGGTTCCAGCACTACCAGCCCTCCACACCCACCTGCTTCCTCTGTATTAGTTCTTCCTTTTATGCCCCATTTTGATAATATAATTGCACTCTTTTACTTTTTCCTACCCAATTTTCTTTTATAGTATCATGTGATCATACACAACTTAGCTCCAACCTTTCTTTTAAACTACCTTGGTTGAGATGATAGCTTTAAGAATACTGATTATATATGTATGTGTCTTTCTGTGTTTGTGTGTGCCTTATGATTAGTCTTTAATGTTTTCTTCATATTTCTTCTGGATCTTTTATATTGAATTTTCCATTGAGATCTGGCCTTTTTGTTATAAATGTCTGAAAGTCTTTCAGTTCCTCAAAGATCCTTTTTTTTCCATTCAGGATTATACTCAACATTGCTGGATAAGTTATTCCTGGATGCAACTCTAGCTCTTTTGCTCATTGAACTATAATGTTCCAAGACGTACAGTCTTTTATAGCAGAAGCTTCTTCATCTTATGAAACCCTGACTGCATTTCCAGAGTATTTACATTATTTCTTTTTTTTTTTCTTGTTGCTTGCAATATCTTCTCCTTAGCTAGGGAGTTTTGAAATTTGGCTATGACATTCCTGTAAGTTTCCCTCTTGGGATCTCTTTTAGGTGATGAACAGATTATTTTTCAATTTCTATTTTACCCACTTGTTCTAGAACTTCAGGGCAATTTTTCTAACTAACTTCCTGGAATATTGTATCCAGATTCATTTTTTTTTTATCATAACTTTCAGGTAGTCTGACAATCCTTATATTTTCTCTCCTTGATCTGTTCTCCAGATCAATTGTTTTTCTAATGAGATCTTTCAGATTCTCTTCTATTTTTTCTATCTTTGTTACGTCATGGTGTCTTATAATATCATTTGATTCCACATGCTTAATTCTAGTTTTCAAGGAATTATTTGCTTTCTTAAGATTTTGGACATGTTTTTTTTTTCAATTGTCTAACTTTCTTTTCATAATTTTCAAGGATTGTTTTAAATTTTTCCTACTTCTTCCACTATTTCTCTTATTTTATTTTTTAATTTCTTCCAAGAATTCTTTTTTTTTTGGATTTGTGACTATTCGATGTTATAATGTGCTATAAGAAATACTGAATATGATACAAAGTGTAAAGAAGACACATTTTGACTACATCTTGCCTAGTAGAGGGACATAGCATATTTGGTAAGTAAAATGTATCAATCTTCTTTGATTTTCTCAATAAGAATACTACTTATAACAAAAGCAGTCACAATTCTACAATTTGGTAGGCAGTCTTGAGGAGCTGCTAAACTGAAAATTTAACCACTCCTTGTTCTGAGCCTTTCCCAATTTAGCTAGGCTGGTCCCTGTATATTTCTTATATAATCCTAGGTGTTACTGCATAAGGTTCAAGGCTCAATTTCATAGTAATTCTGCCCTTGGGATTATAGTTTTTAAATATATGCTCCCAGTGGCAATTTCCCCAGTAGGAGAAAAAAACTCTTTAACAGTGGGGTTGGGATCCCAGGCCAGCACTCAGAAATGCCACTCTCTCCTCTGTGGCTACCAATGTTGTCCTTACTCTTAGGCTCTTAATGAAAGAACTCAGAGAAATATAAGGACAGGGTCAACCACAGGTGTTTATGTGAGATAATAACAGATCAGTCAGGTGCAGCTTTTAACAGACTAAAAAGACATGATTAAGAGTGGAGGCCAGCTAAATCCCTCTACAACATGGCAGGGGGAGCAGAGTGAAGAATGCCAGTTCTTCAGTTCCTCGGTGTCTTTTTTTGCCCCTTAGCTTTCTTGCTGCTGGTTCAAGCACCTATGGTGATAAACATGCTTATACCTTACTACTTGTTCATTTCCTTGTCACCTTTCATGGCCTCCGTTGGAGGACTGAGTCAGAGGAAGGGAGTTTGCCAAATGCCACCATCCTGCTTCTTTATGTACTAAAGAAAGCATCACTACCTCTCTTCACTCCCCATCCAGAACTCCTTGAATCCTCTTCTACCGAAGTATGCAGTCATGGTCTTGGGTTAAGTTTCCTCTCTTCTGTCACTGGGAAGAGATACAAGTCTCAAGGACTTTAGAGACTTAGTCCTGCTTGCCAGAGTCCAGCCTTCACCAGAAGGGCTCTTACACTCAGAAAAGAGACATACACCCTAGGACCCCTACTTGAAGCCCTTCGAGCTTGACATAACCTGTCAGCATTTGAATTCTGCTAGCATAACCTTTGCACAACAATATGGCATATAGTAACGTTTTAAATCAATTGGTGTATATAAAAAGCTGTAATCTCTGATGATTAAGAGGACCAAATTAGATAAATTTATTACTGACCAAGTGATCAAGTAAGGCTTTTGTCTGAAATAGGATTTTGGTCTGGAATTTAAATGATGAGTAGGAATTTAATAGTAATGGAGTAATATTTTAGGGTCAAGGAATTGTGTGAGCAGAGGTACAGTGGTGGAAGAGTCTAGGGTATATGCAAGCCGCTGTCAATACTCTAATTTGGGGAGAAAATGGTTTAAATCTAGAAAGGTAGAATAGAATGGGAATGTCAAAGGGATTAAATGCTAGACAAAAGGACCTTAAATCTGTTAGTAGGGAGCCATGAAAGTATTTGGAGCAGTGGAAAATGGGAATCTCAATGCAGAAAAAATATGTTAGCAATATGAAATTAATTAATAAGCTTGTAAGGAGCTTATATTAACTGAATGATTAGTTATGCTTGAATACTTATCTTTAACACCTTGTTTTACTTTGTACTCCAGGGGGACCAAAATGACATCATGGTTTCAGGGTCAACGTACAATCCAAATGTTTCTGATCAGAACGATAAATTTGAAAATAATAAACTAATGAAATAGCAAAATTGTAAGGGTGATGTCTTTTGACTCGAGCACAAATTGGATTTAAGTGAGGCAGAATGGCATGAAGTTGTCAGCTTCACTCTGTCTTCCAGAGTCACCAGAAGCCATTGGAAAAAGAAAGAAAAAAGTTTGTGAGGTAGGTGTGTAAAGATGCATCACTTAAATGAAATGCAAAAAAAAAAATTATGTTGGCATTCATTAAAAAGCAACACCAGTTATAAACTAAACTCCCATCTTTTGTAAGTCAGATTATGAAGGAAAGTGTTATATGTAGTCTGATCCATATAGGAAATATGAGGGTTTTTTTATTTATGCTGTTAATAATTAGAAGTATTAGCATTTCAAACAACAATGAACTTGTTGAGCAACCAAAACACATTTATTAACCATCTACTGTGTGTCAGGAACTATGCTATGAGCTGAGAATACAGCAAGAAACAAAAGACAGTCCCTGTCCTCAAGGAACTTACCATCTAATCGGGGGAGACAACGTGCAGACAAATAGACACACACAAAGCTGTGTAGAAGATAAATAGGAAATAATTAACAGAGGAAAGGCACTCGAATTAAGATTGGCTGAGGAAAGCTTCCAGTAAAAGATGGGATTTTAGTTGAGAAATAAAGAAAGCCAGGGAAGTCAGTAGGTAAAGCAGAGCAGGGAGAACATTTTAGGCATGTGGGACAACCAAGGAAAATGCCTGCACATGAGAAATGAATGTTTTGTTCCTGGAACAGCCAGGAGGCCAGTGTCACTGCATTGAAGAGTATATGTTGGAGAATAAGATATAAGAAGACTAGAAAGGTAAGAGGGGGCTAGATAACAGAGGACTTTAAGAACTTTTTGTTGATGCTTAAGGCAATAGGGAACCATTGGAGTTTATTGAGTAGGGGGTTATATGCTTAGACCTGCACTTTAGGGAAATCGCTTTAGTGCCCGAATGAAGGGTGGATTAGGGTGGGGGAGAGACTTGAGACAGGCAGACCCACAAGCAGGTTATTATAATAATTTAGGGATCAGGTGATGATGGGCTGCACCACAGTGGTGGCAGTGTCAGAGGAGGGAAGAGGGCTCATTTGAGAGATATTGCAAAGGTGAAATTAACAGGTTTTAGTAACAGATTTGATTGGGAGGGTGGTGCAGGAAGGTGAGAGAGAGTGAGGAATCCAGGATGACTCCTGGGTGCAAGCCTGAGAAACTGGCAAGATAGTGTATTCCCCTGAAGTAAGAGGATGGTAGGAGAAGGAAACGATTTAGGGGGAAAGATGAGTTCCTAACTTTGTATCTAATTCTACTTCATAAAATTTGACATTATAATTATGATTGTGATGATGCATTGATATTTATATAATCATAGATCAGTGAATACATGAAGGCCATCTATTAAAATTTATTATTTTCTTTTATTTTTTGGCAGGGCAATTGGGGTTAAGTGACTTGCCCAAGGTCACACAGCTAGTAAGTGTGCCAAGTGTCTGAGGACAGATTTGAACTCAGGTCCTCCTGGCTCCAGGGCTGGTGCTCTACTCACTGTGCCACCTAGCTGCCCCCCAAATTTATTATTTTCTAAACTCTGGGGTAAGAAAAGAAGGTAGAGATAGAGCACCTGCTCTTAGATAACTTATGTTCTAAAGACAGGAGACAGAAGACAAAGGGCAATGGTGACCATGGACAGGTGTTTTGGTCTCGGAAGTCATAGGAATTGGTTGACATAATTGTGTATTTTATGTTCCTAGTTCTGCTTACTTTACTTTGTATTAATTTGTGCAAGTCTTTCCTTAATTCTTTGTATTTATCATATTTGTTACTTCTTTTTAAAATTAATTAATTAATTCTTACTTTTCATCATTAGCTTATATAAGATTTTGAGTTCTAAATTTCTCCCCCTCCCTCAATTCTCCTCTCCCCAAGAAAGCATGGAATCTGATATCAGCTATACATGTATGATGATATTAAATATATTTCCACTTTACTTGTTGTGAAAGAAGAATCAGAATAAAAGAGGACAACCATGAGAAAGAATAAGAAACAACAAAAGAAAGAGAAAATAGTGTGTTTTGATTAGCATTCACATCCCACTGTTTTTTCTCTGGATGTAGACAGCATTTTCTATCTTGAGTATTTTGGAATTGTCTTAGATCATTGCATTGCTCAGAAGAGCTGTCTAATAAAGTCAAGCATCAAGCAATGTTGCTGTTACTATGTACAGTGTTCTCCTGGCTCTGCTCACTTCACTCAGCATCAGTTCATGCAAGTCTTTCCAGGTTTTTCTGAAGTCTGCCTACTCACCATATTTTTGTGGAGCAATAATATTCTATTACATTCATATACCACAACTTGTTCAGCCATGCCTCAATTGATGGGCATCCTCCCAATTTCCAATTCTTTAACACCACAAAAAAAGCTGTTTTCAATATTTTTGTACATTTGAGTTCTTTTCCCTTTTTAAGATCTCTTGGGGTTATGGACCTAGTAGTGGTACTGCTGGATCAAAGAGTATGCACAGTTTTGTAGCCCTTTGGGCATAGTTCAAAATTGTTCTGCAGAATGGTTGGATCTGTTTACAACTAAATCAACAATTCATTAGTGTTATAATTTTCCTCTCTCTTCTCCAGCATTTATCATTTACCTGCTTGGTCATGTTAGTGAATCTGATAGATTTAAGATGGTACCTCAGAGTTATTTAATTTGCATTTCTCTAATCAATAGTGATTTAGAGCAGTTTTTTCATATGACTGGATAGCTTTAATTTCTTCATCTGAAAACTGCCTGTTTGTATCCTTTGACCATTTATCAATTGGGGAATGACTTGTATTCTTACAAATTTGACTCAGTTTTATATAAAATTTAGACATTTGTCATTTCTCAAATCAGAGTAGTATTCTTTGCATTCATGGAGAATAATTTGTTTAGATATTCCCAATTAAGGGAAAGTTTCTTTTTTTCATGTCCTCTATTCCAAAAAGAACTGATATGTGTGTGTATTTGTGTATATACATATACACATACATGTATATATGTCTATATTTACATATATGTGTGTGTGAGAGAGAGACTATCTTTTTTAACTTTGACCTCCTTGGTTCATATTTTATGTATAAAATGTATACAAATATACACAGATATTTATATGCATACATTTAAACATAATGAACATAGCAGGAAGTGCATATTATCTCATTTAATTCTCTGACCAGCCCTACAAAAAAAGTAGTGAAAGTCTTAACATGATTTTGTAGGCTCAGATATTAAGTGACTTGCCTAGGGTCACATAGCTAGCAAATTATTGTCTTAAGATTGAAACCCTAGTCTTCTGAAAACCAAAAGCATTTTTCCCACAAACCAGAGTTGATGCATTTAGTTAAGTTTTATTTTTATCCAAACATATTTCAGGGGCACTGAGGGAAGATAGACTTTTTTCCTTATCTCAGAGAAGGGAATCTTTGCATCCCACAGATCAGGAAGATGTCCTTTCAAGTAAAGACTGGAACCCCAGAAGATTTGGGACACAGAGCAATAAAGGAATAAAGATGATCTGCAAGAAATGAGTCTGGGTCATAGCTGGCTGGATCACCCTTTTCCTACCTGTAGTATTTCTTTACAGGATGACTGCTCTAGAGGTGGTTTGTTGATGGTCAAAGTCAATGGACACATTAGAGAGGCAACTGGAAATTAAGAATTTAAGCAAACTTCTGGAAATCAGTTGGGGAATGGTTAGCCATTCTGTGGAAAGCAGGGGTATGGGACACTGTGTTAGGCCATTTGGGAGAAATAAAGAAGTAAAGAATTTTTTTTGCTACCATGACTTAACAACATATATTTTGCGTATGACTTGATGATATAGGTGTTCTTTAGAGCTTACACACTTACTCCAGTGATGCTGCCTTAACTGTGAAGCCTTTGAAATCAATCTAGGCTATGAAATATCCCTTTGAAAGCCCATAATGAGGTTAAATATTCAGGCTTGTTGGTGGATTAGCTGTGGGACTCCCTCTCTTTCAATCCATCCCTTCATCTCCCAAATCCAGGCTCAGCAGCAACATAACAATGGAAAATCAGACTGACACCTGTGAGTTCCTCCTCCTGGCCTTCTCCAGTCACCAAGAACTCCTCTTCCCACTGTTCCTGGCCCTATACCTGGCAGCCCTCCTAGGGAACCTGCTGATCCTTGTTGCTGTTGGCTCAGACCCACGCCTCCATACACCCATGTATGTGCTTCTAGTCAACCTATCCCTGGCAGATCTATGCATAACCTCTGCTACAGTGCCCAGGCTCCTCTATGCCCTACTGACAGGGGACCAGACTATCACCTATTCAGCCTGCCTGTCCCAAGTCTTCTTTTTCCTGATGGCAGGCAACATGGACAGCTATGTGTTAGCTGCCATGGCATGGGACAGATACGTAGCCATATGCAAACCCCTGCACTATACTACTGTGGTGACCCTGCCACGATGTATGGTGCTCCTGGGGGCTGCATTTGTGGGAACAGCCATGAACTCTGTGCTCCACATAGTCCTCCTTGCTCGTCTCACCTTCTGTAGCAATCATGCTCTCCCATACTTCTTCTGTGATATCCATCCTTTGTTACATCTTGCCTGCTCTGACACCTCCCTCAACTATATGATTGTTATAATTGAGGGTGGCATTGTAATCATTGTGCCTGTTGTTTGTATTATGGCCTCTTATGTCTTCATTGGAGTTGCTGTTTGTCAGATTCGAGCCCCTGGGCGTTTCCGAAAGGCATTTTCCACTTGTGGATCTCATTTAACTGTAGTTATACTTTTCTATGGAACTGTGTTGAGTGTCTACCTACAGCCTCCAGGAGAAGCTGAGGGTCCAGAGGAGTACCAAGATCTTGTGGCCATAGTCATGTTCTCTATGGTGACTCCAACACTAAACCCCTACATCTATAGTCTGCAGAACCGAGAAATCAAAGCAGCCCTGGTAAAGATGTTCATGGGGAGTTAGGGTTAGGGTTGTGGTGAACAATTGGCCAGTGTAGGACCCCTGCTGGGGCTAGTCTTCTTTGGTTTTTCTCTGATCTATTCATTTCCTCATTGGTCAGACAACAATTAACTTAGACAGATGCACATACTCAGGTGAGGCATTTTCATGCAACGGAAGCAGTTTTATTTCAGCCTTGGGGACAAAGGGAGAATCAATATCTAGGACTATAATTGCAGGTACCCAGTATAGTAACAGAATTCAGCTTATGCTGCACCCCCCACCCCCACAAAGATTCTACAGTTTTGAGTGCCTCTTCCTAGCCTTGAATTTTGTCTCTTTCTTGGCTTCAGTTCTCCTCTCTCTAGCTCTGCAAGAAGGTCAATTCATTTTCATACTTGCTTCTACCTCAGCCTGAAGTGTTCTTGTGTAGGAATGAACTGTATGACTATTCTAGAGGCAGGAAGTCTCATGCCAGATTTTGACCTGATACAAAGCTTTCCAATAAGACTAACAGTTCCCTGTGACCCATTAAGCATCTTCATCCTGAACTGCAACTTGAGAGATTTTTGATATTTAGATTTTGAGGATCTTTCCTAGGACATGGTGCCCTCACAATTTTCTCTCCTATTTCATCTCTCAATAGAAAAGCAACAGTATACATACACACGGATTTGGGCTGGGTATCTTCCTGCAGAAAAAGTTGCCTTCTATCAGTCTTGAAGAAATAAATAGAGGGTTCCTAAAAAGTCTCAAACAAAGAAAAATTGGAGACATGATCTCTTTCATTAATCTCATCTTCTCTGTTCTTACTGTCACTATCCCAATCCCAGGCATGGAGACAGTCAATAAACATTTACTAAGCACCCACTATGTTCCAGGCACTGTGATAAGTTCTGGAGATAGAAAAAGAGGCAAAAGGCTGGCCTGCCATCTAGGAGTATCCAATTCATACAAATAAGCTATACATAGGATAAATATTAAACAATAACAGAAAGGGCTGGAATTAAGAGAGGGTAAGAAGGGCTTCCTGCAGAAGATGGGGCTTAAGTTGAGATTTAAAGGAAACCAAGGAAGTCACATCAAAGAGCTGTAGTGGGAGAGCATTGCAGGAAGAGGAGATAGAGAAAATCCATAGTGGTAAGGTGGATTGTTCTGTTTTTGCAAAGAGGCCGGTGTTACTAGATCCAAAAGTATGTGTTAGTGAGTAAGATGTCAGAAGACTAGAAATGTGGGTGGAGTGGGCAAAGAGCTAGGTTATGATGGGCTTTAAATGCCAGAAAGAGGACTTTGTATTTTGAATATGGAGGAGATAGGAAGCCACTTAAGTACATTGAATGATGGGGTGGTGACATAGTCAGACCTGAACTTTAGGAAATCCTTTCAGCAGTTGTATGGAAGGTGAATTAGAGTGGAGAGATGAGTGGGGAGATGTGGGACAAGGAGACACAACAGCAGATTATTATAAGAGAGCAAGTGTGAGATGATGAGTAATGGCATCATCAGAGTGGAGAGAGTGGAATATTAGAGAGATGTGTCAAAGGTGAAACCCATAGGCCTTGGCACCAGATTAAGAATAAGGGATGAATGATAGGGAGCAGTCAAGCATGACACCTAAGTGGAGAGCTTAGGGGACTGGGAGGCTGATGTGGCCCTTATCAGTAACTGTGAAATAAGGAGGGAGGAGACAGATCAGGGGGAAGGAAAATGAGTTCAATTTTAGACAAAGTGAGTTTAAGATGCCTGCTTGACATCCAGTTCAACATGCCTGAAGACATCTTGACAGACTTTTATTTCAGTTTATTGATGTATAATGAGACACACTCCAGAAACAGTTGGTAGAAATGTATATTTTTCACAATTTGGCTAGAATTTAATATAAATTATGTAAGACAAAAAAAATAATGCTTGCTCATTACAAAGTAGGTGATTATACTAAAGGGGGAAGTATGATTATTAAGGAAAAATATGTCACCAGGGAAAGAAGGAATATGCCCCTTCTAATATAGCTAGTTGAATTAAATCGAAAGGAAGTCATACATCACTTCGGGGACAAAATGACAAAGGGCAATAGTCCTTGGGCTGCTTAAGTACTTCTTTTGTAGCAATTAAGTCTTTCATACCAATTTGGGAAGGAAAGAGGACACTGAAGGTAACCATATGATGTAAATATTTCCTAAAGTTCACGTAGGTATTGTAGATAGCAAAATGGCAACTATGGAACAAAAATTAATTAGTTATATCAATTCTTTTTTTTTTTTTTTTTTTTTTGCTTTACATATATTTTATTCTCATAGAAACCCTGTGAGAGAGTTGTTGTTATCACCCCCGTTTTACAGATGAGAAAACTGAGGCTCAGAAAGTCCAAATGACTTGCTTAGGGTCACATAGCTAGTAGGTATCAGAAGGGGCATTTGAACCCAGGTGCTTCTTTTTTTTTTTTTTTTAAATTTTATTTTATTAACATCTTTAGTTTTCAGCATTAATTTTCACATGCATTTGAATTACAGATTTTTCTCCCCATTTCCACCCCCCCCCACTCCAAGATGGCGTACACTCTGGTTGCCCCGTTCCCCAGTCTGCCCTCCTCTCTGTCCCCCCACTCCCCTTCCATCCCCCCCTCCCCCACTTTCTTGTAGGGCATGATAAATCTCTATGCCCCATTGCCTGTGCATCTTATTTTCTAGGTACATGAAAAAAAAACTTTTTTACTTC
>CM053625.1:292682983-292716051 GCA_028646595.1 Phalanger gymnotis
GAACCGCAAACTCCGATCCCTTCCCGCTGCTTTCCCCACTAACCTTTTGCTGTTTGTGGGTTGTGAGGTCTGGTACATGTCACAGCTCATTAATTCTGCGAGCTGGGCACCCTCCTCTCCACTCCAGGTCTCCTCGGTCCACGGTCTCAGTTATATCAATTCTTAACAGACTACTCAGTCCCCAAAGATGCACTTGAGTTTTTAAAAAATATTTATTATTTATTTATTTTTAACATTTTGTTTTTTAAAATTTCAAATTCTCTCCCTCTCAGACCTTCCTCTCCCATATGAGAAGGCAAGCAAAATGATATGAATTATATACATGAAATTATGCAAAATGAACATCCATCTTAGTCATATTGTACAAAAAAACAAAAAAAAAATGAGAACATTATACTTGAATTTGCACTCAGTTCAGTTCTTTTATTTAATAATAAGGAAATCAGTTTGTATTGATGACCTTGATTTATTTTTAGTTTGATTATAGGATTAGGCTTCCTAGTTTAGGAAGAGTTAGCCCTAACAACTAAGCCAAATTAACATAGATACCTGATTTCACCACATAAGCATCACAGATTTTATGCCAATTTTTTTGTCATTAAAAAAGGGATGGTGCGATGCTTAAGAGTGAAGCTTTTTTTTTAAATTGTGCCCATAATGCCAAATCACATGACTTACTCATGCCACCTTCACTTACCATCTTGCTCCTCTTGCTCCTAAAGCTCTTCCTTGGGTTGAGTGACAATACCCCTAGTACTGCATCACTCTAAACAAACCACCCAAGTCAGCTTTTGAAACTATACTGACAATACATATGTTCTGAGAATTCTAGGCTCACAGAACATAATGCAGGAGAGGTAAATGCATATCCCATATATCACTGGTGAATAAATTTCTGCTCTTTTAAAAAAATAATTAATGGATTTATTTTTAGTTTCCAACATTCACTTCCATGAGATTTTGAGTTCCAAACTGTTTCACCTTCTCTTCCCTCCCCACCCCCCATAGTAATTAAGATGGGACTTTTTGCTGCTCTTCTCTTAAGTGCCTTTAAGTATTCTGGCCTTTGTTTGAATGGGGCAGATAAAGTGAGATCTTTTTGTCTTGATTATTTCTCAGCACAGAGATAATTGGGAGTCATTGATTTGTATGTGATGTGATACTGGGCATGGGAACTATCCAATACCCAGACTGGGTGAGGTCAGGGCTCTGAACAGGATATAATTGAGGACAGCATGGCATTTGACTTTTGGGGGCATACTCATGGAAGGAGTGTTGAGCCTCTGGGCAAGCTCCAAACTGCCCCCCAGCTTTGCAACCCAGAAGCTGGCACTGGTAACTATGTATTGTGATTTGAATCAGACAAGGTCTGTCTGTTGATGTTTGTAATTTCTGTTTGTATTTCCTTTGAAATTCAGGGGGCTGATCTTTCCCCCCTGAACTGTGAATGATATTTATTTGTTTGATTAAACTGAGATTGTTAACCCCTTAAAGTTACTTCCCTTAGTAAAGCAGATCAAAGAACCTGTGTTGGCAGCTTTCTGGGTGCTGGTTGTTGGTGGATCTTACACCCCCACAGCAGCTGCTAGCAAGATTGTTACAACACCCTCCTCCGGTGTGCATTCTGATATAGACTCTATATATACATTCATATTAAACATATTTTCACATTAGTCATGTTGTGATGAAGAATTAGAAACAATGTGAGGAACCACAAGAAAGAAGAAATGAAGAAAAAAAGAGCAAATAGAACACTTCCATCTGCATTCAGATGTCATAGTTCTTTCTCTGGATGTGGATAACATTTTCCATCATGAGTCTTTTACAGTTGTCTTAAATCCTTGCATTGCTAAGAAGCGTTAAGTCTATCAAAGTTGATCATTGTGCAATGTTGCTCTTACCATGTATAATGTTCTCCTGGTTCTACTCACTTCACTCAGCATTAGTTCATGTTAGTCTTTCCAGGTTTTTCTGAAGTCTGCCTGCTCATCATTTATGGAACAATAGTATTCCATTATAATCATATACCACAACTTGTTCAGCCATTCCCCAATTGATGGACATTCCCTTATTTTCTAAATTCTTAGCCACCACAAAAAGAGCAGCTATAAAAATTTTTGCACGTGTGTGTCCTTTTCCCTTTTTATGATCTCTTTGAGATACAGACCTTGAAGTGATATTGATGGCTCAAATGGGATGCACAGTTTTATAGCTCTTTGGGCATAGTTCCAAATTCCTCTCCAGAATGGTTGGATCAGTTCGCAACTCCACTAACAATGCATTAGTATTCAAAATTTCCCACATTTCCAAAATTTATCATGTTCCTGTTTTGTCATGATACTCAATCTGATGAGTGTGAGGAGTTACCCTTGATTTCTTTTGATTTGTATTTCTCTAATCTACAGTGATTTTTTAAAAATGACTATGGATAGCTTTAATTTCTTCATCTGAAAACTGCCTGGTCATATACTTGGACCACTTGTCAATTTAGGAGTGTCTTGTATTCTTACATATTTGACTCAGTTCTCTATATATTTTGGAAATAAGCCCTTTATCAGAGATACTGGGTGTAAATCTTCTTTCCCAATTTTCTGCTTCCCTCCTAATTTTGATTGTATTGTCTTTATTTGTGCAAAAGCTTTTCAATATAATGCAATTAAAATTATTTGTTTTGCATTTCATAATGTTCTCTATCCCTTATTTGGTCATAAATTCTTCCATTCTCCATAAATATGACAGGTAAACTTTTCCTTACCCTCCAATTTGCTTATACTATCAGCCCTCATGCCTAAATCATGTACCCCTTTTGACTTTATCTTGGTATACAGCATAAGATGTTGGTCTACATCTAGTTTCTGCCATGTTATTTTCCCACTTTCCAAGCATTTTTTGTTAAATAATGAGTTCTTATCCCCAAAGATGGAGTCTTTGGATTTATCAAATAGATTACTATAGTCATTGACTACTGTATCTTGTGTACCTAACCTATTCCACTGATCCACCACTCTATTTCCTAGCCAACAGCAAGTAGTTTTGATGATTGCTGCTTTATAATACAGTTTTAGGTCTGCAATAGTAAGCCATATTCCTTGCATTTCTTTTCATTAATTCCCTTGATATTCTGGACCTTTTGCTCTTCCAGATGAATTTCGATATTATTTTTTCTACCTCTATAAAATAATTTTTTTTTAGTTTGATAAGTATGGCACTGAATCAGCAAATCAATGTAGGTAGAATGGTCATTTTTGTTACATTAGCTCAGGCTGCCCATGAGCAACTGGTATTTTTCTAATTATTTCAATCTGACTTTATTTGTGTGAAAAGTGTTTTGTAATTGTGTTCATATACTTCCTGGGTTTGTCTTGGCTGGTAGTCTCCCAAATATTTTAGAATGTCTTCTGTAACTTGAAATTGAAATTCTCTTTATATGTCTTGCTATTGGGCTTTGTTAGTAATATGTAGAAATGCTGATGATTTATGTGGGTTTATTTTGTATCCTGCAATTTTTCTAAAGTTATTGATAATTTCAAGTAATTTTTTACTTGACTTGCCAGGATTCTCTAAGTATGCCATCATATCATCTGCAAAGAGTGATAGCTTTGTTTCTTTGCCTATTCTGATTTCTTGAATTTCTCTTTCTTTTCTTATTGGTAAAGCTAATTCTAGTACAATATTGAGTAACAGTGGTGATAATGGACATTCTGATTTTACCTCAATCTTATTGGAAATGCTTTTAGCCTATCCCCATTGATATAATACTTGCTGATGGTTTTAGATAGATTCTGCTTGTCATTTTAAGGAAGAATCTATTTGTTCCTATGATCTCTAGTGTATTTAAGAAGGATGAGTGTTGAGTTCGTCAAAAGCTTTTTCTGCATCCATTGAGGTAATCATATGATTTCTGTTAGTTTTGTTGTTGATATGGTCAATTATTCTGATAGTTTTCCTAATACTGCACCAGCCTGGCATTCCTGTATAATTCCTATGTAGTCATAGTATATTATCTTCATGATAAGTAGCTGTAATCTCTTTCTTAATATTTTATTTAAAATTTTTGCATCTATATTGATAAGGGAAATTGATCTATAATTTTCTTCCTTTGTTTTGGCTCTTCACAGTTTAGTTATCAGCACCATATTTGTATCACAAAAAGAATTTGGTAGGACTCCTTCTTCACCTATTCTCCTCCCCTTAAAAAAATTTAGTAGTATTAGAATTAGTTATTCCTCAAATGTTTGATAGAATTCACTAGTAAATCCACCTGACCCTGGAGATTTTTTTCTTAGGGAATTTAGTGATGGTTTGTTCAATTTCTTCTTCTGATATGGGGCTATCTAAGTATTTTATTTCCTCTTCTGATAATGTGGGCAATTTATATTTTTGTTAATATTTATTCATTTCACTAAGATTGTAAAAATTTTTTTCACATACAGTTGGGCAAAATAGCTCCTAATTATCAGTTTGATTTCCTCTTCATTGGTGGTCAATTCACACTTTTCATTTTTGATACCGATAATTTGGTTTTCTTCTTTCTTTTTTTTTAAATCAAATTAACCAAAGGTTTATCTGTTTCATTTTTTTCATATAACCAGATATTAATTTTATTTATTAGTTCAATAGTTTTCTTAATGTCAGTTTCATTAGTCTCTCCTTTGGTTTTCAGAATTTCTAATTTGGTATTTAATTGGGGATTTTCGGTTTGTTCTTTTTCTTGCTTTTTTAGTTGCATGCCCAATTCATTGACTTCTTCTTTTTCTATTTTACTCATGTAAGAATTTAGAGATATAAAATTTCCCCTAAGAACCATTTTCACTGTATCCTATAAGTTTTGGTATGTTTTCTCATTATTGTCACATTCTCTTGGGTGAAGTTATTTATTGTTTATATGATTTGTTGTTTGACCCACTCACTCTTTAGGATTAGATTATTTAGTTTCCAATAAGTTTTTAGTCTATCTTTCCATAGTCCTCTATTATGTGGAATCTTTATTGCATCATGATCTGAAAAGGATGAAAAGGGTAGAATATTCTGAACATAGTACTTTACATAATGAAGCCTCAAAATGAATTACTTTTCTTGATTGAGTTTAACATCTCCTAACCTTTCCTAGTATTTTTCACATAAATTTTTCAATTATTATTTTGAAAGCTTAATTGTTTTATTTTGTTTTTACACTAAAATTACACATTTTTCTTACTTCTTGAGAAAACTTTTCAACAAAGGAAAATAGTTAATTAATACAGTGCCCAAACCTCCTTGACTCTTTGTGAATATCAGATAAGATGCTATTTGTATAGCACTAAACACAGTGTCTGCCACATAGTAGGTGCTTAATAATTTTTTCTCTTCCTTCCTTTTTATTTTCTTTCTTCCTTTCCAGGACTAGTTCTAATGGGGGCAGGGGTAGCTGTAACGGCCATCAAATGCCTTTTAATAGACAAGAAAACCTTAAAACATAGGAAGTTGAAGGAAATAATTCTTAAAATGTAATATACAATTAGGATGCTGCTTAATTATGGCTTCCCTGGAACTTATTTTCTTGGCAAGTTCTCTAGGTCACCATCAGATGCCAATTTGTCCTGTGACAAAGCTAGTATGTGTTATAGGAAGGATTTGTACCCATCTTGATTTTAAGACCAACCCACAATACACTATGTCATACATCACTTTTTTAGTTAGAAATTAATAATGCATGTATTAATTTAGAATTCAGCCTCTGATGTCACAAACATGTCACTCAAACCCATGTAAACTAGACTTTCCCTTGAGGCAAGGAGGTCATCAGGGACTCCTAATTTAATCAAGGAAGTAAAGGCCAAACTCTTCAAGGACACTTGGTTGAACTGAGTGCTAAGAGCCCATTTTGATTGCCAACACACTTGGTAAAGATACTAGAGTAATTTGCCATTTTCTTCTCCAGCTCATTGTACAAATGAGGAAACTGAGGGGAAGAGGGTAAAGTGACTTGTCCAGGGTCACATAGCTAAAAAGTGTCTGAAGCTGGATTTCAACTCAGGTCTTCCTGATTCCAAACCTGATGCTCTACCACTGTGTCACTAGCTGCCCACAATCTTGGGATGCATTGAGAGACATGTTTGTTGTTGAGTTGTTTCAGTTATGTTCAACTTTTCATGACCCCATATGGGATTTCCTTGGCAAAAATACTGTAATCGTTTGCCATTCCTTTCTCCAGTTTATTATATAGATGAATAAACTGAGTCAAACAGGGTTAAGTGACTTGCTCAGGGTCACACAACTTTTAAGTGTCTGAGGCCAGATTTGAACTTGGGAAGATGAATCTTTTTTGACTCCAGGCCTGGCATTCTATACATATTCTATATATGTCACATAATGGAAATAGAGTTTTTTGATAACTTAATTTGGTGACTACACAAAGAATTCATGGTCGTGGGTCAGCTCTTCTAAGCATCATATTTTCATATGGTCCCCACCCAAACATTCTGGATCTGTTTCTTCCATGCTCTCTCTTTCCTGTGTTTCATTCCCACACCATCTGAGGTGATAATAAGCTATTATCATGAAAATTTTTGCATCATGCATTCAGAATTCACTTAAATTTGACAAATGTTTATTAATTTTTTATTATTAAAAAGTTACCCTACAGAGACTCTGGTCCAAGTTCCCATTCAGAACTATAATTTATTCCATGTCTAATGAATGATCAAATAACTTCTCCTTGAATACTTCAAATAATGGGGAGATCAGCACATCCCAAAATAGTCCATTCCACTGTTGGGATAGTTCCAATTGTTCTACAGATCTTCATCAAACAAAGTCAAAATATATCTCTTTTAATTATTGGACCTAATTCTTCCTTCTGCAGAAACAGAAAGCATTTATGGGCCCTTCATCATATTCAATCCTTCAGCTATTCTCTGGAGATAGAAATAATGTTCTGAACATATCTTCTTTTCCTTAGTCTGCACATGTTCTATAACTCTCTGTTTCTCATATGATACAGTTCATAGTTCAAACTTCCCTTTTACTGGACATAATCATTGAGGTGCCCCAATATAACATACTTATTATGTCACAAAGATGCCAGGGATGACTGATCTGCTATGCTATACACTTTTCAGAGTTTACACTCCAAACTAGCCAAAGCCAAAAATTTAGTAATGCCTTCAGTAGATCATATATAGGTAGCATTTACACAGTACTTTTTTTCTCAGTAAAGAAGCATTTATTAAGCATCTACTATGTGTTCAGCACTGTGTTAAGTGTTGTGCATACAAATATAAAAAGTGAAATAATCCTTGTTCTCAAAGAGCATACATTCTATGGGGGAGATTACACATACATCTCTTATGTATATACAAAAGAAACCCTAAGTAAATACAAGGTAGCAAACAGTTAAGAAATGAGGGGGCCAGAAATTGAGGGAATTGGGAAAGGCTTTAATTAGAAGGTGATGCTTGAAATCCATCTCAAATGAAGTAAGGGATTCTATGAGGTAGAGGTGAACAGGGAGTGTATCCAAGCATGGGTGATGACCAGTGTAAAGAAATTGGGATAGAATGCTGTTGTGAGGAACATCGAGATTTCTTTGCAAATCAATGCAAAATATCAATTGTCCTCCATACTTTCTGGAAAGGATATCCTCTGCCTCTTATCATTTTTTCTTAATAGATCTCATGACCAGCTCTCCTGGAAAATGTGGCAAACTGCTGTAGGTCTTCTCAGAGTCTCCTGGGGCCTTTTTTTCTTTAAGCAGTATTTCCACTTCCTTTTTCTAACTTGATTGACTTCATTCGGTGGGCAATTAGAGACTTCATCCGAAAGCCTCATGCAATTAAGTTTAGCATACTGATTAAAGCTGTAATCTTGTTAAGTCTTCTCCAGTAGAATCCAAGTATCAGTTTGGTACCTCTTCCGATTTCTATATTCTCCAACTGATCACATTTTAGATGCCTCCTCCTTCTCTGTAGATGATTTTTCTATTCTATTTTTTTGTTTTTGCTTTGTTTTGTTTATATGTCCATTGGATCTACTTTTTTTCTATTAATTAATTTATTTTTAGTTTTAACATTCATTTTCACAAGATTTTGAGTTCCAAATTTTCTCCCCATATCTCCCCTCCCCCCACCCAAATTGGTATGTATTCTGATTACTTCTTCCCCCCAATCTACCCTCCCTTCTATAACCTCCCCCTCCTTCTCTTATCCCCTTCTCTTCTATTTTTCTGTAGGGCAAGATAGATTTCCAAACCCCATTGCCTGTATATCATATTGCCTAGTTGCATGTAAAAAGAATTTTTAACATTCATTTTTAAAACTTTGAATTCTACATTCTCTCCCTTCCTTCCTCCCCACCCACCCTCATTGAGAAAGCAAGCAATTCTATATAGGCCATACATGTGTAGTCATGCAAAACATTTCTATAATAGTCATACTGTGAAAGATTATATTTCCCTCCATCCTATCACACCCCCATTTATTCTGTTCTCTCCTTTGATCCCATCCATCCTCAAAAGTGTTTGCTTCTGATTACCCCCTTCTCCCACTTGCCTTCCCTTCTATCATATTCCCCTCTTTTATCCCCTTACACCCTACTTTTCTGTACAGTAAGATAGATTTTCATACCCAATTGAGTGTATATATTATTGCCTCCTTAAGCCAAATCCGGTGAGAGTAAAGTTCACTCATTCCCTCTCACCTCCCCCTTCTTCCCTTCCATTGTTGCTCTCCATTGCTTCTTTTATGTGAGATAATTTTCCCCATTCTACCTCTCCCTTTCTCCTTCCATCAGTACATTCCTCTCTCACCCCTTAATTTTATTTTTTAGATATCATCCCTTCATATTCAATTTGCCCTGTGCCTTCTGTCTCTCTTTGTGTCCCTCTTTCTGTCTTTCTCTGTCTCTCTGTCTCTGTCTCTCTCTCCATATATATAAATATACATATACATACATACATGTACATATATGTATATATGTGTGTGTGTATGTATGTGTATATATATGTGCGTATGTGTATATATATAATATATATGTATATATAATTTCCTCTAACTACCATAATACAGAGAAAGGTCCCATAAGTTACAAATATCATCTTTCCATTTAGGAATGTATGATAAGTCCCTTATGATTTCTCTTTCCGGTTTACCTTTTCATGCTTTTCTTGAGTCTTGTATTTGAAAGTCAAAATTTCTATTCAACTCTGGTCTTTTCATCAAGAATGCTTGAAAGTCCTCTATTTAATTGAATATCCATTTTTTCCTGCAGTATTATACTCGGTTTTGCTGGGTAGGTGATTCTTGGTTTTAATCCTAGTTCCTTTCACCTCCTGAATATCATATTGCAAGCCCTTTGATCCCCTTATGTAGAAGCTGCTAAATCTTGTGTTATCATGATTGTTTTTCCACAATATTTGAATTGTTTCTTTCTGGCTGCTTGCAATATTTTCTCCTTGACTTGGGAACTTACGTTGGCAATTAAGGTGGTACTTTTTACTGTTTTCTCTTTTAGAAGGCTAAAGTAATCAAGTGCCTTTGATTAATTCCTACTAGGTGCAAAGCCCCAGGTCCACACCTTCTTGTTGATTAGGTGTGATGCCTTCAGGCCCTAAGAAGGGTATATAAACTCAGAGGTTAGCATTTTGTTTGGGGCCCCCACTGACTGGAAAAGTGTTGGTGTGGAGACTCTGGATAGCCCTAATTTGGTAAGAAACCCCAGGCTTTGAAGAAAACCCAGATATTGGTGCTTCTCTTTTTGGTAACTATGTATGTGATGTCTTGATCAAATAAAGCCTGTCTGTTGAATTGTGTTATTTGCTTTGTTTATATTGTCTCTGTTTGTAATTTCAGTTTGCATTTGCCCTGAAGTTCATGGGGCTGATCTTTTCCCCCAGAACTAAGTGCATAATATATGTATATTTAATTAAATTGAGATTGTTAACCCCTTAAATTTGCTTTCCTTAGAAAAGCAGATCAAAGAACCTGTGCTGGAAGCCTTCCTGTGTGCTGGTGTTGTTGGTCTTTCACTTGCACAGCAGCTGCTAGCAGCATTGTTGTTGCAGAACTTTGGGATATGGCTACAATATTCCTAGGAGTTTTCCTTTTGGGATCCCTTTCAAGAGGTAATTGGCAGATTCTTTCAATTTTTATTTTACCCTCTGGTTCCATAATATCAGGGCAGTTTTCCTTGATAATTTCTTGAAAGATGATGTCCAGGGTCTTTTTTTGACTTGCTGGTAGTCCAAAAATTTTTAAATTATCTTTCCTGGATCTAACTTCCAGGTCAGGTGTTTCTCCAACAAGATATATCACATTGTCTTCTTTTTTTGTTGTTCTTTTGGTTTAATTTTATAATTCTTGATTTCTCATAAAGACATTAGTTTCCATTTGCTCCTTTCTAATTTTTAAGGAATTATTTTCTTCATTGAGCTTTTGGACTGCCTTTTCCATTTGGCCAATTTTGCTTTTTAAGGCATTCTTCCCCTCACTGATTTTTTGGACTTTTTTATTTGCCATTTGAGTTGGTCTATTTTTTAAGGTATTATTTTCTTCAGCATTTTTTGGGTCTCCTTTGGCAAGCTGTTGACTCTTTTATTATTATTTTCTTGTATTACCTTTATTTCTCTTCCCAATTTTTCCTGTACTTCTCTTACTTGATTTTCCAAATCCTTTTTGAGCTTGTCCATGGCCTGAGACCAATTTATATTTTTCTTGGAGACTTTTGATGTAGGATCTTTGACTTTGTTGTTTTCTTCTGGTTGTATGTTTTGATCTCCCTTGTCACCAAAGAAGGATTATATAGTCTAATTTTCTCCCCTGTTTGCTCATTTTCCCAGCCAATTATTTGACTTTGTATCTCTTTGTCAAGGTAGGACTCTACTTCCCGTGTGGGGGATTCACTCTACCGAGCTTCAGGGGTTTTGTGCAGCTGTTTTCAAAGATACTTCTAGGGACCTGTAAATTTTCAGTTCTTCTGAGGTGATATGATCCAAGGAGAGGTGTTTACTGGCCTGTACTCCTGGCCTGTGCTCTGGTCTGTGAGTGACCTCAAGCACTCTTTTATGCCTTGAAACTGTCAGGAAGATTCTCTCCCTACCACCACCACAGACTCTGCTAGGCCAACACTCCTCCTCACCCCAGGACTGCCACCCAGGACTGCACCCCAAATCAAACCATGGGCAAAGCAAGAGTATCTGGTTTCAGCATCAACAAAAAGATCCTTGCAATCCCCTTCTGATCAGCTGCTCAATCCCCCCACCATCTGTGGGCCATTGCTGTCACATGTCACTACCACTGCTCTGGGGCTCAGGCCAGACTGTGCTCCTTTCTCACAGGGGTCCAATAGACCTTTCCTAATGATCTTCTAAATTGTCTTTGGTGTTTGTGGGTTGAGAAGTCTGGAAACCCCCACAGCTCCCAGTGATTCAGTCTCCTGAGGCCTGCTGAAGCCCCGCCTATGCTGGCTCCCCAGACTGCACTCCTCTCCCAGCCTGGTGCAATAGACCTTTCCTGTTGACCTTCCAGATTGCCTTGGGCTGGAAATTTGTTTCATTCTTTCATTTTGAGGGTTCTGTTGCTCTAGAATTTATTTAGAGTCATTTTTTGCAGGTATTTGTAGGGGTTTGGGAGAGAACTCAATCAAGTCCTTGCTTTTATTCCATCATCTTGACTCTGCCCCTACACGGTACTTTAATGTTTACAAAGTGCTTTACAAACATCATCTCATTTTTTTATCTTCAAAACAACCCTGGGAAGTTCATGCCATTATTCCCATTTTACAGATGAGGAAACTGAGGCAGATAGAAATTAATTGATTTGCCCAGGTTAGGAGGGTCTAGATCAGATTCAACTCAGGTTTCCTCAACTCCAAGCCCAGCATTCTATCCACTTCACTGCCTCTTAGAACTGTCATAATTAGAAGAGGAACCACCTTGACTAGTAAAGGCCTCTTCTTACTCCAAAGAAAATTTTCAAAACTCACTCAAAAATAATAAGGAAAATAAAAGTTGATTTTTACTATTTTTTCCTTATTGCAATGGTGCTGAAGTTTTGTGTGAAAACAGAATAAACTCTCCAGCTTATCAAAATGTGACTGCAAAGAGAAGACATAAGATTTGCCAAACTGGTATTTAGGTTCCTAGGGTCTGGCATCATCAAATATCATTTTCTGGCAGAACTATTCATGTTGGAGATTGGCCTGCTTTTTCACTGAAACGGATTCCTTTTACCTTCCTTAAGTCCCAAGAACATTGATAATTTAAGAGAAATGTCAAAGACAAAAATGATCGAGAAACATTACTTAACATTAATCCTGGGAGCCTATATTATTGTCAGGAACCAAGGTCATGGGGCCCCAAACATTAGCATAAAATACTCATTTTAGCAAATCCTCTCAGTATTAAAAATGGAAAACCTCATTGAGGTGTAGCTAATGGAACCCCAAAGTTCTCATCCCCAGAGTCACTTATTCCCTTTGCTTTTCACACCTTCAGGGTGCTCTAGAATAAAAGAAAATCTTAAGAAATTATGATTCCTTAGCTTGCGAGATTTAAAGGGAAAAGAAACAAGTCTAATAAATCTCAAAAAGAAGAACTCGCACTTGTTCATTGAATGGCATGACACTAGAATTAATCTGTCTTTTCTAATGTAACCAGACACTGTCTTTCAGCTTGGATTTTTATTCCTAACACTTAAAAGAGTTCCTGGCATTTAGTAAGTGCCTAATAAATGCTTCTTGACTTGACATTTTAATAATTTAGAATAAAGCCATAAAAGGATTTTTCCAAACATTGTTATAAGCCAAGGCAGGAAGAAACACCAGTTGGTAAAATGAGACCTTTGTCTCTACGGGGCAAATGGATTTCTGAATGTGGGCCGTTTTCCACACTATGCATAGTAAAAAGAAAACACATGATCATGCTAGGCTCAGAACCAGACAACCACTGGCCTTGGAGGTATTTTGTAGTACTTCAGGAGAAAGGAGACAGATTTCCTCTAACAGTCATTGGCTTGAGATCCAAGAGGCAGTGGATTTTATTTGACTTTTTCCTTTGCGCCTTGCACAAAGGAAAGTGAAACAGAGGTATTAGATGTGACTGCTTGTTTACACTTGAAGTATAAGCTTTTTGAAAATGGCATTACTTTTGTCCAAAAAAGGAAAATACAGTAGGTCTCTCACTATCCCCATAGCTACATGCACAATTCTCTACAACAGTGTTGTTGAACTGGTACAAAGAAATGGATCCCAAATTAACATGACCTGTTCGGTATTCTATTTTTATTTATTTATTAACCATTTCTAAATGACATTTTAATCTGGTCCAAACTACACTCTAGGACTCTTGTCGGCTGCATCAGGTCCATGAGCTGCATAGTTGATACCTCTGCTCAATGGTATGTGTCTTAGAGATATATGCGAGCAATTGTCTTCATTTCCTTCACTTTTCACTTTAAAGTTCTCTTGATCAGATTCAGCTGCTACTAGAAAAATGTGATTTTGATTAGGTATTTTAGGTATGCTCCACCCATGGCCAGGAATTTGGTCTTTATCTGTAGCTCTGGTACAAATCCCATTTCAAGACATCATCTGTTTGCCTGGTTGTGTATTTCTCTAGGCTCATTTTCTATTCAGAAGCTTCTTCTTTTATGAGGAGCTGCAATAAAAATATCCCTGTATCCTTAAGGCTTTCAGTTTCTTGCCTGAAACTTCCTAATTCCTATCAAAGCTTTCTAGGTATCATAAGTCTCTATATGAATCCATTTTGTGTATACTTGTATATGTGCATTTTGTCACCCTCAATAGAATGTAATTCCCTTGAGGGCAGGGTTTTTTTCCTGTCTTTCTTTGTACCCTTAGCACCAAGCACAGTGCCTGGCACATAGTAGTTTCTTAATAAATATTTGATGAATTATAGAGCAAATTTTAATAATCGACAGTTGAATAAATGAATGACTCAAACCTAGGTAGAATTTGTTTCTGAGAATTTTGATTTCTTGAAATCCTCTAAGTTTCTATGTATTTATTTCAGTTATGAGAAAGGTAGAAGGGAAAGAAATTTTTAAATTACATCCTTTTCCACAAGAGGCCTAGGAAGACAGAAACCCTGTTGGAAGGACAGGCGTTGGCAACCAGAATTAAGTGAACTAAGCATTGCACCTTTGAAAGAAAGGAAAAGGAACAAGGGAAACCAGACATAGTGTGAGAGGTGTCTTGGGTTAATGGGGGGGGCAATATATAGTGCCGTGAAATTCTGGGCCCCAATAGAGAACATTTAGGGGTGTCTGGTGTTTTCATGTTCTTTATAACGAGGCCTCTAGGGAGATCAGGACAAGGTAATGAGAAAGAGAATGAAGAGAGAAAACATTAACAGAGAGACCCTTGAGGATAAGAAAAGGAACTACAGAGCCCTTCAATCCCTGTCCATTTCCAGAGTCAACTCCTGATGACTGGCTCCTTAAATATTCCCATTTCTGCCTTTTGGCAGGGTACTGTGGCATGAAGGTAGGAGAAGTATCCTGTGCTCTCTCTCATCCCCTCTATTCTCACTCTCCATATTTCATCTCTAACCTCTAATATTAAAAAATCTGCATGTTTAGGGACAATATTTTGAAAACAACTTTCCTATATGAATCAAAGCCAAGGTAGGAGTCTCCCTCTGAAAGTTTATGGAAAGTCAGCAAGTGCTTTGCTAAAGTAAAGGAAGTTTAGGTGGCTGAGGCTAGAGGAGTGGGCAGCAGGGTCTGAGTGTCTAGAAGTTCTTTCAAAAGTAATTTAGATTTGGGCCTAAACTACAAGAGGAAAATGTTGAGGATAGGGTGAGAATTGCAAGCCTTCTCTAGCAATTAGATCAAATGACTCTTTCCTTGAAATGTTTTTCGGGGTTGGAGGGGGTTAGAAACAAACGGGAAGGCTCAATCATAGGCTGAAGTAGAGTATTAGTACCTGGAATAGCCGTAGGAGGAGAGAAGCCTGGTGGTCAAAATAAATGACATTTTTCCAACTGTTCTTTTAGCTTTCCTGTCTCTCATTCCAAAGGCAGATACATACCAAAGGCTGTGAGGTTATTGAAGATGTAATGTATCTTTAAGAAGAGGTGAGAAGATGCTTTTCTGATCAATCCACATCTTGGTTTCACATTGTTATTAGACAAATAGCATGTGCCCTTAGTAGCTTAATCTTCAATCTCCTATCAATTCTATTAAATTTTTAAAACCTCTAGAATTTCAAAGTTCAGGAAGCTACATAGGATAATAATTAAGCAAATATTTATTTTTTAAAAACTTATTTAATCTTCAATTCACAGAGCAAAACAAGCATTACTGTAACAGAGTACAATATAAAAGATTAATGCATTAATTAATGAAATTGCAAATTTATCATGAACATTAATTAACTAATTAATGCATTAATTAATGAAATTGCAAATCTATCATGAACAATTTGCTATTCTCTCCAAATGAACAACAAAGTTATCATGAAAATTACTTTTTTTCCTTCCCTCACCTCTCCTATATCCTAGGGATAGCTACTATTAGACACAAATAGGTATGGATACATAAAATTGTTCTACATAGACTTCTGTTTATCTGTTATTTCTCTGGATGCAGACAGTATCTTTCTTCACATAGCTTTTATTTTTAATTTGTGTATTGATAATAGTCAAAATGACATAGTCACTGCATCATTCTTAAACCATATTGCTCTCACTATATATAGTGTTTGCTTGGTCCTGCTCACTTCGCTCTTCATCTTTTCATACAAGTCTTTCCGTGCCTTTCTAAGATCATTGATCTCATCATCTCTTAAAGCACAGTAGCATTTCTTCACAACCATATATGCCACAACTCATTCACCCATTCTCTAATTGATGAGAATCTCTGCAATTTCCAGTTCTTTGCCACCACAGAGAAATGCCATAAAAATTCCATTCACATTCAAAATTATAATTAGCAGTTGTGAAATTCCCTCCATCTCATTTTTACTTACTATTTTCTTCCTCAGTCTCTTTTTTACTCTATCCCCATTACCTTATCTTCTCCCCCCATCCTCCCACCCTGCACTTCATCTACTGCTCTCCAAGTCCCCTCATCCTCTTTTTCCATCTCCCCCATTCTCAATCCATACACCCCTCCAAAAGTCCTCTCCTTGTATCCCCCACCCTCCCAAATCCCATTCCACACACCCCTCTAAAAGCCCCTCTCCCACCCTGCCCCCCAGTTTTATCAGCTCTCTAGATGTTCAGAAGACTTCTTTCCCCCCTCCAGATGTACATGTTGTTTCTTCTTTAACCCAGATGAGAGTAAGGTTCCAACGTTACCAGCTCTCCATGCCTACCTGCATCCTCTGCATTAGTTTTTTTTTTTCTTTTATGCCCCATTTTTATGATATAATTGCTCCCTTTTATGTTTTCCTGCCCAATTTTCTCTTATGGCATCATTTCATCATATACAGCTCATCCCCAACTCTGTGTGTGTGTGTGTGTGTGTGTGTGTGTGTGTGTGTGTGTGTGTGTAAGCCTTAAAATTAGTCTTTATTGTTTTCCTTATATTTCTTCTGGATCTTTTATATAGAATTTTCCATTGGGATCTGGCCTTTTTGATATGAATACTGGAAGTCTTTCAATTCATCAAATATCCTTTTTTCATTCAGGATTATACTCAACTTTGCAGGGCAAGTTATCCTTGGATGCAACCCCAACTGTTTTGTTCTTTGAAATATAATGTTCCAAGACCTATAGTCTTTTAGAGTAGAAGCTTCTAGGTCTTATGAAACTCTGACTGCATTTCCAGGGTAATTAGATTATTTCTTCTGGTTTTTTTTTCTTGTTCCTTGCAATATTTTCTCCGTAGCCAGGGAGTTTTTGAAACTTGGCTATGAAATACCTGTAAGTTTTTCTCTTTCAGGTGGTGAACAGGAGATTTTTTTTTCTTTTTATATTTTGCCCTCTTTTCCTTAATAACTGCTTGGAATATTGTATCTAGATTTTTTTTTTGACTACAACTTTCAGGTAATCTGATAATCCTTTGATCTGTTCTACAGATCAGTTGTTTTTCTAATGAGATCTGTCAGATTCTCTTCTATTTTTATTATGTCTTGGTGTCTTATAACATCATTCAATTCCACTTGCTTAATTCTGCTTTACAAGGAGTTATTTTCTTCTTTAAGATTTTGGACCTCTTTTTTCCAATTGGTTACCTTTTTCATAATTTTCTTGGATTGTTTTAATTTTTTCCTACTTTTTACTTGTTCTATCTTATTTGATTTTTGAATTCCTTTTTAATTTCTTCCAAGAATTTTTTGGGGGTTTTGTGTCCATGTGATGATATAAAGTACTATAATAACTACTGGAGGTAATACAAAGTGTAGAGAAGACACATTTTGCCTTTACTTTGCTGAGTAAGAAGAAATAGCATATTTGGTAACTAAAATGAATAAATTATCTTTGATTTGTTCAATATAAATATGACTTATAGTAAAAGCAGTCACACTTGTATCATTTGGTGGATAGTCTTTGGGAGTTGCTAAATTGAAACATTAACTACTCAAGACTGTCCTTGTTCTGAGCCTCTCCCAACTTAGCTAGACTGGTCCTCATATAATCCTAGGTATTACTACATAAGGCCCAAGGCTCAATTTCATAGTAATTCTTCCCTTGGGATTATACTTTTGAAATATATGCCCCCAGTGCCAATGCCCCCAGTAAGGGGATATGTTTGGACTGCCCTTTAGGGAAATCATTTAAGTGCCTGAATGAAGGATGGATTGGGGTGGGAGAGTGACTTGAGACAGGCAGACCCACAAGCAGGTATTTCAATAGTTCAGGGATCAGGTGATGATGGGCTGCACCAAAGTGGTAGCATTGTCAGAGGAGGGAAGAGGGCGCATTTGAGAGATGTTGCAAAGGTGAAATCAACAGGCTTTGGCAACAGATTGGTTTGGGGATGTGGGGTGCAGGAGGGTGAGAGAGAGTAAGGTATCCAAGATGACTCCTAGATTGCAAGCCTGAGAAACTGGGAGGGTAGTGTTTTCCTCTGGAGAAAGAGGAGTGGTAGAAGAAGGGGAGGTTTAGGGGGGAAAGATGAGTTCCTAACTTTGTATCAAATTTTACTTTATAAAATGTGACATTATTGATGATTATGATGATGTATTGATATTTGTATAATTATAAATTAATGGATGCATGAAAGCTATCTTTTAAGAATTTACTATATTCCAATCTCTAGGGTAAGAATAGATGGTAGAGATTGAGCATCTGACCTTAGATAGCTTGTATTCTAATGAGGGGGGGAAAGAAGACAAAGGGCAATGGGCCACAGAAAGGAGTTTTGGTCTGGGAAGTCATTGGAATTGGTGGAAGTAATTGTACATATTACTTTGCTAACTATGCTTACTTTACTTTGCATTAATTTGTGTAAGTCTTTCCTTAATCTTCTGTATTCATAGTACTTGTCATTTCTTATAACAAAATGATATTCCATGCATTCATAGAGCATAATTTCTTTAGCCATTCCCCAATCAAGGTACGATCTCTTTGTTTCCACTTCTCCACTCCAAAAGGTACTGATACACACACACACATACATACATACACATATATACACTCGTATATATGTATATATATATATTTGTACATATATATAATGTGAGAGATTTTCTTTTTTATTTTTGATCTCCTTGCTGCATATCTTATATATAACACATATGCAAATATATACAGATATTTATATACATACATTTATATGTAATGAACCTGGCAGGTAATGTATATTATCTCATTTGATTCTCTAAACAGCCTTGCAAAAGAGTAGTGAAAGTCCTAACACGATTTTGCAGGCTCAGATATTAAGTGATTTGCCCAGGGTCACATAGCTATCAAGTGATTGACTTAAGATTGAAACCCTAGTCTTCTGATAATGAAAAGTGCTTTTCCCATAAACCAGAATTGATCCATTTAGTTAAGTTTTATTTTTATCCAAACATATTTCAAGGGCATTGAGGGAAGATGGATGTTTTTCTTACTTCAGGGAGGGAATCTTTGCACCCCAGAAACTGAGAAGATGCGCTTTCAAGAGAAGACAGGAATCCCAGAATATCAAGGGCACAGGGCAGTAAAGGAATAAAGATAATTTGCAGGAAGTGAGTCTGACTCACAGCTGGCAGAATCAGCTCCTTCCTTTCTGTAGTATTTCTTTACAGCATAACTATTCTAGAGGTGGTTTGTTTATGGTCAAAGTCAGGGGGTACATTCTAGAAGCAACTGGAAATGTATAATTTAAGCAAACTCCTAGAAATGAGTTGGGGAATGGTTAGCCATTCCAGGGAAAGCAGGGTGTAGGACACTGTGTTAGGCCACTGGGGAGAAATAAAGAAGTAGAGATGTTTTTCCTAGCATGACTTAACAACATCTATTTTGCTTATAATTTGGTATTAGTGCTCTTTAGAGCTTATACTCTTATTCCAATGATGGTGCCATAGCTGAGATTTCTTTGAAATATCTTAAGCCTATGAAACATGCTTTTTTAGATTATTCTGTTTTAAAATTTTAATTATTAATTTTTAGTTTTCAACATTCACTTCTATAAAATTTTGTGTTCTAAATTTTTTCTCCCTTACTCTACCCCTCTATCCCAAAGACAGCATGCAATATGATGTAGGGTATACATGTACAATCATAGTAAATATATTTCCACATTAGTCATGTTGTAAAGAAGAATTAAAACCAAAGGGAAAAACCACCAGAATGAAGAAACTAAAAATGAGGAGAGAATATGCTTTGATCTACATTGAGACTCCATAGTTCTTTCTCTGGATGTGGATAGCATATTCCATCATGAGTCTTTTGGAATTGTCTTAGCTCCTTGTATTGCTATAAAGAGTGGTCTATCAAATATGGTCAGCAAACAATGTTTCTGTCACTGTGTTCAATGTTCTCCCAGTTCTGCTCAATTCACTCAACATCAGTTTATGTAAGTCTTGAAAGGTTTTTCTGAAGCTCACCTGCTCGTTATTTCTTATAGAGCAATAATATTCCATTACATTCATATACCATAAGTTGTTCAGCCATTCCCCAGTTGATGGGAATCTCCCTCAATTTCTTATTCTTTGTGACCACAAAAAGAGCTGCTGTCAGTATTTTTGTACATGTGGGTCCTTTTCCCTTTTTTTACGATCTCTTTGTGATACACAGTGGTATTGCTGTGTGTGCTCAGTTTTGTAGCCATTTGGGTATAGTTCAAAACTGTTCTCCAGAATGGTTGAATCAGTTCACAACTCCCTCAGCAATGCATTAATGCTCCAATTTTCCCAAATCTTTCCCAACATTTATAATTTTCCTGTTTTGTCATGATAGCCAATCTGATAGGTGTGATATGGTACCTCAGAGTTGTTTTAATTTACAGTTCTCTAATCAATAGTGATTTTGAGCATTTTTTAAATGACTATGGATAGTTTTAACTTCTTCATCTGAAAAATGCCTGTTTATATCCTTTGACCACTTATCAATTGGGGAATGACTTGTATTCTTATAGATTTCACACTTTTCTCTATACATTTGGGAAGTGAGGCCTTTGTCAGAGACACTGGCTGTAAAAATTGTTTGAAACATACTTTTCAAAGCCCATAATGAGGTTAAATATTCAATCTTTTGGGTGGATTCACTGTGGGACTCTCTTTCAATGCATCCCCTCATCTCCCCAATCCAGGCTCACAATCAGCAGCAACATAACAATGGAAAATCATACCAGCACCTATGAATTCCTCCTCCTGGCCTTCTCCAGTCACCAAGAACTCCTGTTCCCACTATTCCTCACCCTATACCTGGCAGCCCTCCTAGGGAACCTGCTGATCCTTGTTGCCGTTGGCTCAGACTCATGCCTCCATACACCCATGTATGTGCTCCTAGTCAACCTGTCCCTGGCAGATCTATGCTTCACCTCTGCTACAGTGCCCAGGCTCCTCTATGCGCTGCTGACAGGTGACCAGACCATCAGCCATTCAGCCTGCCTGTCCCAAGTCTTCTTTTTCCTGATGGCAGGCAATATAGACAGCTATGTGTTAGCTGCCATGGCATGGGACAGATATGTAGCCATATGCAAACCACTGCACTATACTACTGTGGTGACCCTGCCACGATGTCTGGTGCTCCTGGGGGCTGTGTGGGTAGGCACAGCACTGAACTCTGTGCTCCACACATCCCTCCTTGCTCGTCTCACCTTCTGTAGCAATCATGCTCTCCCATACTTCTACTGTGATATCCATCCTTTGCTACATCTTGCCTGCTCTGATACCTCCCTCAACTACCTGGTAACTATAGTTGAGGGTGGTGCTGTAGTCATTGCGCCAGCCCTTTGTATTATGGCCTCTTATGTCTTTATTGGACATGCTATTTGTCAGATTCGAGCCCCTGGGGGTTTCCGCAAGGCATTTTCTACTTGTGGATCCCATCTAACAGTTGTTCTTCTTTTCTATGGAACTTTAGTGGCTGTCTACCTGAAGCCCCCAAGCCAGGCTGAGGGCCAAAAGGAAGACCAAGAACTTGCAGCCACAGTCATGTTCTCTGTGGTAGCTCCAACACTAAACCCCTACCTCTATAGTCTGCAGAACCGAGAAATCAAAGCAGCCCTGGCAAGGCTGTTTATAAGGAGTCAGGGTTAGGGTCTTGGTGAGTAAACAGCCAGTGTAGGATCCTGCTGGAGTTAGCCTTCCCATTTTTTTCTCTCATCTCTTCATTCCTTTAGTGGTCAAAGAACATTTGATGTACAGAGACATATGCATACACTCAGGACAGGCATTTTTGTGTAATGGAAGCAATTTTATTTCAGGCATTGGGACAAAGAGAGAATCAATATCTCAGCCTATAATTTCAGGTACCCAATACAGTAACAGAATTCAGCTTCTGCAGCCTCTCTCCCAAAGATCCTTCAGTTTTGAGTGCCTCTTCCTAACCCTGAATTTTATATCCATCTTGGCTTCAGATCATCTCTCTCTAGATCTGCAAGAAGATAATTTCATCTTCATATTTGCTTCTACCTCAGCCTGAAGTGATCTTGTGTAGGAATGAACTGTATAACCTTTCTAGAGGCAGGAAGGATCATGCCAGCTTTCTACCTGATATAAAGATTGCTCATCAGACTAATAGTTACCTGAAACCTACTAAGCATCCTCATCCTGAACGGCGACTTAAGATATGGTTAATATCTAGATCTTGAGAATCCTTTCTAAGACTTGGTACCCTCACAATTATCTATCCTACTTCATTTCCCAATAGCAAATCAATAATATACACAGTATATACAGTATAAACAATAGTATACATAGCACACACAGCCTCAGCCTGGGCATCTTTGTGCACGTAAGCTAGTTTATATCAGCCAGGAACCTAACTAGAGGGTTCCTGAAGGCTCTGAAACAAAGAAAAATTGAGTCATGATCTCTTTCATTAATCCCATCCTCTCTACTACTACTTCTACTATGCTAATTGGAATAGTTTCCCAGACATTGAATGGCTAAGACAATACGTAGTCTAGAATGATATATTGGTTGCTTAGAAATTTAGAACATCAAAGGTTGAAGATGCTCCCAATCTTGTTCAATACCAGTCTCTGCTGATACTCTGCTTTCTCAACTGATCAAGGAAATGGAAATGGCTTCTCTTGATTAAAGCCTTTTCTCAAAGGTTAGGGCTGGGGACTGACCAGTTGTCTTAAACTTGCCAAAAAGCAAACCTTTAGGAGGAGAGCAACAAAACCAGAGTTTCACATCTGTTGTACCCTATTTTTAATGATAATAAGTATGTGGATTGGACCTGTGATTTAATTAATCTGTGAGTGAAGACATTCCCTTTACCAATGCGGGTTGGCGACATCTCTGCAGCTTAGAGTCTTAGAAAATTACCTAAAATAATAAGAAGTTAAATGACTTGCCCAAGGTAAGATCACATAGCTAGTATATGTTGGAGGAAGAAGTTGAACCCAGTTCCTCTTATACTATTATTATGAATAATGGTACTTATTTTTATTAAAATTATTACAATTATCATCATGCTCCTCTAATACTTCAAGGTAACAGGGACTGAAACATGTGCACAGTCACCTCTTACATACATTCCAAATCTGGGTCTTCTGGATTTTTTGTAAAGCTCAGAAATGTATCAGTCTATCACAAAATCTCCCAAACCTAATCCTATTATCCCACCTACTCGCATGGCCATTTCTGAAGTCATAGAACCCAGGCCTCTGTCCATTAACTCTGTCCATGTCAGAGTATCTTAGCCTGTCTCTAGAATAAACTCTCCTTATACAAAGCACAGAAAATCAACTGTAAGTATCTTTACTTGGAGACCTTTCTGATCTCAGACTCTATGAAAGGAAGAAAAACAAGTAATTGGACTTTCTCATTTGCATGAACTTCAATGAAAATGGAGAGCCATACTCATTCATCACTATTTATTCACTCATCCAATGAGCACATATTAAGCATCTATACAGTAATGAGAGAAATGATTATTAATAACTAATGATTTGGGGAGATTGAGAATTCTACTTTTTCTACTTTTTTCTACTTTTAAGACTTTGGTCTCTGAAGACTGAGTTAACCTACTCTATGGGACCCAACCTAATCTTACAAGGAATGTCTAGTCTAAGTTGAATTCTGCTTAATCAAACTTCAGTGGAGACAGATCCTTTTGTCTAAACCAAATGGAGACAAACCTTCCTGTCTAAATTACCCAAGGCTTGCTTGGTCTAGGTATAGAGATAGTCTGAGAGACCAAGGGTGACATGCCATCACTCTCAGCCCCTCATTGTAGTATTTATTCTCTCATTAATTGTTAACAAATCAGGGTTGATTCCCACCCTGAGAAACACCTGTTCTTTGAAGGGTGTATAAACTGTGAGCCCACCATCATGATTGTCTTTGGTCTAAGAAAGTGAGCCAAACGGCCATCGTTTTATTAATAAATGTGCTGGTCCTACTAATAAAATGATTAAATCATCCAGAAACTATGTCTCTCAAACCTTTTTAAATGCCACTGTACCAAGCACCATACTTAAACAGCCCCCCTCAAGCAGCTTATATTTCATAATTGGAAGGAAACAAAATGAACAATACAGATAAATAGATTAGGTTTACAGAATAAATGCCAACTAAGTTCTTTAGGGTGAAGTGCTAGTGAGTGGGAAGAATCAGGATTGGCCTCTGTAGATGTTGGCACTTTAGCCAAACCTTGAAGGATACTAGGAATTGCACAGGTCACAAATATGGAAGGAATGGCATTCTAAGTACGGGGAAACAGTCTGTGCAAAGACACAAAGATTGTGCTATTCCCTGCCCCCCTTCAATTTTTCCATCTTGCCCCAGCTCACCCCACTGTTTGCACTCTCATCTCCATGGACCCCACTGTTTTTATTCCCATCTTCAAGGACCCCACTGTTTGTGTTCCCTTCTCCAGGGAAATAATCCTGCCTCAGCTTGTTCCACTGTTTGTGTCCCCATCTCCATGGAAATTTAATTGTGTTCTTTCCCTTTAAGTACCCTTTCTCTTCCCTTACTCACTGCTGTTCAATTTGAGTAATTACTCTGAACAGTCCCCCGCTTCAATAAATCCACATCTAAATTTATATCCGGGTCTCGCTTGCTTTTTTTCGGCACAACATTTCTGGAGTCCCCAGAGAGATTTGGGGCTGGCCTGTGGCACTCCCCAAGACCTGGGCCAGGTAGGGTCTCGTCCTTGGGTAGTGGGTGTCTCCTGGTCCCCATCTCTAAGGGGAGCCAGCCTCTGAGACATTAATAATTGGCTTTTAAGCCAGATGTCCTGAGCCCCAAGAGCTCGAGAGGGAGGAGAACTAACCCACCCCCTGACGCTGACTTGACCTCTATTCAGACTTTTGTGGATCAAAAAAAAAAAGAAAAAAAAACCTTTAGGGGAATCAATTTCTGAGATGTTCCAGAGCCCCAGAGGGTAAGTTGAGTCAGGTTTCTGGTTTCTGGTGGGAATTCCCTTCTGGTTCTGGTGGAGATTCGAAACGGATGCGGCTTTAGTGGTCAGTAAGGCTGGGAGACAGACCTAGTTAGTCTGACAGGCCTTCTGAAGTAGCACTGAACTCCCAGGCATGCTAAAGATGGTCTAACCTCTGCCTGTTCTGGTTTCTGGTATCTGTCCCTGGGTGTCTCTTTGTTTTGTGTTTTGTGTGTTTTTATCTGTCTGTTTGTGCCTGTGCATGTGTATGTCCATGAATAGTAAGAGTAGCCTGTCAGCCCTGCAGCAGCAGGCAGTAAACTCCCCCCTTGCCCCTCCCTATCACACTGGCATTCCTGAGGAGGGAGCAGAGCAGGCTATGTGTCTGTAGTGTGGTTAAAGTTTAACACAGTAAGAAGAAATACCCATAACTTAAAGTCAAGTTGTGGGGGGAGATTGATTTATGTCGAAGACGGGAGAAAACAGAGTATTTGAGAAAAGAAAGCCTGAGAAGTGTTAAGACCTAGTTCTCAGGGCTCTGGCATAACCTCCACTCAAAAAAACGGCAGAGTTATCTTAGCAGAAATACTTAAAGGTACATGGGAAAAGTTCCTTTGAACTTCTCTGCACTAAAAAAGTTTCAAGATAAGGAAGGGTTAACTCCTCCCTAGAGATCAAAAGAGAAACAGCTAGAGAAGTATTTTAAACCTTTTTCTACCTACATAAAGGAGAAAAAGTTTTTGTCTAATGGGACCCAACCAGAAAAGAAGTGAAAAGTGAAGATGTGTCATTCCTAATTTAATGCTTAAGATAAATTAGCGTTCATTTTACTGCTTGTCACTAAAGTTTATGGAAAAAGGAAAAGAGAGACTGTGACAACAGTGGAAGATTAGTAAATTAAAATATTGAGTAAGCAGCTTAGAGTAAAAGGCTTGACAGCCTGAGTTAAAAAAACCCAATAGATGAAGTTACAGAGAGATGGAAAGGATTATGCCCATCCACCCTTTGGACTAGATCTATGAGTAGGTTCTACTAAATTTAAATTTAACATGAATATTGGTCCAGTATGTCACTTTAAACTGACCTGGTTATAACAGGTGATTCCAAATTGTAATAGCATTCTTAATTGCAAAAGTATTTAGAATATTGATTGGCAAAAACAAACGTTCACATTAAATAGAATTGCTTCATATGTGAATTTTCTTAGATGTGAAGTTCATGTCAATAGTGATAAGATGAAGGTGAAAATACATCCAGCCAGATTGGTAATTAATTAATTATGATTTTAAAGGTTTAATATGGTATTGTTGTATTTCTAAAATTAAGTTCATGTTGCTAGGTAACAACTGTTTGGTTCATCTGTGTTGTTAGAGAAACAATTTCTCTAAGCGTTGTTAGATTGCTAATTGTACTGTTAAAATAATGAATGGATTAGGAAACTAAGTCATTTCATATGACCATGTCTTTTAAAGAAGTTTAATTTAAGAGGTTATAAACTTCCAGGTTTTGTAACAGCAGTACTGGGATCCCTATTTGTAAAATAAGTTGGGAAAAGCCTGGAAGTGGAAGTTTTACTGAAAGAAAGAGAACAGTGGAGTCAGAAACTAGCTGACCTCTGAACCTGGCTTTTAAAGTCAGTAAGACTAATTTTTAATAATTGGCTTTTAGGATATTCTTTTAAAAATTAAAATTTGATTGTTAGGTCCAGGTAAAAAGCTTTAAAAAGAAAAGGTATTTGTCAAGAACTGCTATTATTGTCAAGTTGCGATACCTGTAGACGTGGTGAGTCAGCCTCCCTGGACCTAGCCCCAACCTCCCCTCCTGATGCCTTCCCCTCCCCACCTGCTGAATTCCTCCTTCATGAGCCAACAGAGTCAGCTTCTTCCTGCCCCCATCTGGACAGCTTTTTTTCCCTGGTCCCTGGAGTTTGGTCCAAGTCTAATCCTCCTGGCTTCTAGCCATAGGTTCTCCTGTTTCTATTCATCAGTATCCCATGTCTTCTGAAGCCCACAGGGGCACCGCTCTCCACTTTTCTCTCCTCTAATGACCCTGCCCCACCAGGGCTGTTTTTCTAGCCTCCAGACAGATTTGTTCTCTTTCCTCAGTAGCTCTCCATATTTCCTCCCTCAAGGAGGCTGGCATCCTTGTTCCATGCTGGTCCCCTGGAACACCCCTCTGCCTCCTGTTAGAAAGCCTAGCACTTCTGACTTTCCACCAGTGCAAGATCTTCAGGAGGTCAATAAGCCATCCTTACACCCTCCTCAGCCTCTTACCACCCACCCACACTGTGTACACTGTCTTGGTCTTTAAGCTTTCTTCTCTATTCCTTTGATTCCTGTAAGTCAGCCCCTTTTCACTTTTACCTGGGTCGACCCTTCTTTGGGCTTCTCTAGCCAGCTGACCTGGACAAGATTGCCTCAGGGTTTCAAAAATTCCCCCACTCTCTTTGATGAAGCTCTCCACCAGAATCTCTTGCCTTTCTGGGAATCTAACCCTTCTTGCTCCCTCATTCAGTATGTTAATGATCTCTTGTTAGCTACATGCACTGAGGACAGTTGCTTTCAAGCTGCTCACTCTCTCCTGTCTCTTTTAAATTCCCTCGGCTACCACACAGATCTGTTGCACTTCTGTTTCCTACCTTGGGTACTGCCCTTGAGGCTGGAAATCTCTCTCTCTCTCAAGCTCATATCCAGGCCATCCTAAACATTCCTGTTCCTACTACCAAGAAGCAGGTCCGTGAACTGCTGGATCTTTGGGTTTGCTGACCTTGCTAAACCCCTTTACTCTTCTACTGCTGGGTCTGGCCCTCTAGTCTGGACCCTGGCGGAACAAAACTCCTTTGACCCCTCCCCCAAAAAAGGGCCCTTGCATCTGCCCCTGCATTTGTTCTCCCTGACATCACTAAGCCCTTTCATCTTTTTGTGGCAAATCAGCCGTTAACCCTGACTCAGACGATTTTTCTGTCTATTTACAAAGAACGGGGCCCCCTCACATCTTCTGGTAGGACAGTCAGTGGCAGTGATGAGATCCATGCCCTCCTGGACTCTATTCAGCTCCCCTCTCAAGATTCTCTTGTCCACTGCCCGGGCCATCAACTTGGTGACTCCCCTGAAGCAATTGGCAACGCCCAGCCACTGCCGGGGAAGCATCCCTCTCAGAAGCTGCCCCCTTCTTCTTGTTTCAGACTCCCTCCCCTCTGCCACTCCTCCTCCCACCTATTCACCCTCGGATGATTCCTGAGCTGCCAAAAGATAAAAAAAAAAGGGAGGGGGGAGGAGAAGGAGTCCGGGTGGTGAGCTTCGGGAGATGGCCAAACTTTTGTTCCTGAGGTCTTGGGAAGGGATTGGGTGGGAAGACTCCATCAGGTTATACCCCTGCAGGGGGAGCTACTTAGGGACAGATATTACATCCCCCACTTAGACAACATCCTTACCAGCACAGTCACCAGATGCGCATCCTGCACCCAAGTGAACGCTAAACAGAGGAAGACAGCTCCACTGGGGGTAAGGCTTCGGGAAGTGCAACCAGGGGAACATTGGGAAATGGATTTTACTGAAGTCAAACCACCAGCAGCAGGTTTTAAATGTCTTTTTGGTCTTTACTGAAGAAAGAGACAGCCTCTATGGTTGTAAAGAAACTCTTGAATGAATTGATCCCCCGTTTCGGCCTTCCCCCTAGCATTGGCTCAGATAATGGCCCCAGCTTTGTTGCCAAAGTATCTTAAGCTGTGCCCAGGGCCCCAGAGCTTCAGTCAGGTTGAATGAGCAAACCTTGCCCTTAAAGTTTCAGGAGAACTGGGTCCTCTGGCCCTGCTCTGCAGCCAATGTACCCCTAATAAACTAGGTTTGACCCCTCTGAAATACTTTTTGGGCAGCCCCCTCCTATTAATGCTTCCCTCATTAAGTTCCTACAGGGTCTGCAACATACCCAGTCTCAGTTTCATAAATCTGTCCGGGAAGCCCCACCTACTCCAACTTCTGACCACCTCCACCGCGTCCAGTCTGGGGACTCTGTCCTAGTCTGAAAACATACAGCTTCTGGTCTCGAGCCTAAGTGGAGGAGCCCTTACACTGTCATCCTGACCACCCCATCTGCAATCAAGGTTAACTCCATTCCTGTCTGGCTCCACCACAGCCACATGAAAGCAGCTACATCTGCACAATGGAAGGCAGAGGCCCTCAAGAACCCCCTAAAGCTAAGACTGTTCTGATCTCCTTCTTAATCTTCCTATTATCCCCTTGCATGGTCCCTCACAATCCCCATGCCCCCAAGCTAAGCTCTACTTGGATAATCACTACAGGGAACAAATAGTCCTGGACTTTCCAAAGTCACAAAGATATACATCTCCCCCTCAACACCCTTTTTGAGGGCCCACCAGCAGATGCAGGCTACCTGCTCTGTTCTACTTCAGGATGCCCAACCACATGTGCCTGCCCTTGTGTCACAACCTACCACCTCCCCTCAACTGACCCTAGCTTATTGTCCTAAATCCTTTCGACCCTGCCTAGAGAGGCCCAGTCTCTCGGGTACTGGGACTCCTTATTATCCCTTGGCAGACTGTGGGGTATCCGCATGTAGGAAAAACAGTGACCCTGACTGTGACCAAGAAGCCTTTACCAGGTCCCCATCCCATTGGCCCAATAGGGGACCTGGCCATCCCTGCCCCAACACCTATTACTCAGGAACCCCACACCTATCAGGTTTCCTTGCTTTCCCTTTTATCAGCTGTTCATAAGACACTTAACAGCTCTAACCACATATTGGGCAAAAATTGTTGGATCTGTGTTAAGCCCCAGTCTCCTTACTACGTAGTGGTGGCACTAAATGCCTTCATCACCTCTACCTCCAACACGGAGAACTGCGAGTAGAACCAACCATGGCTCATCCTTGGGGATGTACAAGGAACAGGCCTTTTGCCTTACATCATCTAACACCACTTTATCCAGTTCTCAGTATGGCTTCATTTGAAAACAAACTCAGGAGATTCAGGTCTCCAACTCAGACTACTTCCTGGCCCCTCCGGGAGCCTGGTGGGTGTGTCACAATGGCCTTACCCAGTGTGTCTCTGCTACTGTGTTCCTCAGACACCAACAACACCTGGAGGGACCCCTGTGCATCTTGGTGGCCATAATTCCCCGGGTTTCCCTTCTCTCGGGTGAGGAAAGCTGGCGCGATTTTTCCCCCAAAGGGCAACCAAGTTACCATCGAAGGCGAGCAATACCACTCCTCATCTCCATCTTAGTGGGCCTGGGGCTTGTGGGCTCTGCCGCCACTGGAACAGCAGCCCTAGTCAAAGGGGATCTCAACTATAAGGCCTTAAGTGCACAGGTAAACACTGACCTCTCCCACATAGAGCAGTGCATCTCAGTCCTAGAAAAGACAAGTGGACTTGTTGGCGGAAGTGGCCCTGAACCACAGAAGGCCTTGACCTTCTTTTTCTCAAGCAGGGTGGCCTATGCGTGGCCCTGGGAGAGGCTTGCTGTTTCTATGCTAACAACTCTGGGGTGGTGCGGGAAAGCCTGAAGTTGGTTCGCCAAAATATTGCCAATAGACAAAGGGAGCTGGAAAACTCTGAGAACTAGCATCAGTACCTGTTCTGTACATCCGCTTGGCTCACTACCCTGGTGTCAGCCCTGGCTGGCCCCCTCCTCTTCTTCATTATAGCTCTGGTTGTGGGCCCCTGCCTCATTAATCATTTTCTGCAATTCGTTAAGTCCCGCATAAACTCTGTTAAACTACTATTGATTAGGGATGTCCATTACCGATTTGCAAATCACAGTCCCCATGATTGTTGTGACAGATCCCCTGAGAATGTGTTAAAGAATTGACGCACTTTGAAAAAAAAGGGGGGAATGTTATGCCCTGCCCCCCTCCAGTTTCTCCATCTTGCCCCAGCTCACCCACTCTTTGTACTCCCATCTGCATGGACCCCACTGTTTGTGTTCCCTTCTCCACAGAAATAATCCTGCCTCAGCTTGTCCCACTGTTTGTGTTCCTATCTCCACGGAAATCAAATTGTGTTCTTTCCCTTTAAGTACTCCGTCTCTACCCCTGCTCAGGGCTGTTTGATTTGAGTTATTACTCCAAACAGTCGTGTGCTTGAATAACTCCACATCCAAATTTATATCCAGGTCTTGCTGGCTTTTTTTCGGTACAACAATAGGAACCAAGAAGATCTAGCTTTGACTCATATCTGTTACACATTCTGGCAGGCTGTCTTTGGGGAAGTTACTGAAGTTCTTATTTCTCTGATTCTGTGTTGCAGAGAAATTTTCAGCCTTCACTAGTAGAGGGAGTTTCTGATACCAATCAAATCACAGGTCCAATCCATATCTCTATTATTATTTTTAAAAGGAGGGAACACAGTGAATATGAAGCTGATACTGTTAAAGATTCCTTTTTTAGGACTTAAGACTGCTTGTCAATTCCTACAGCTCTTCTTAGAGAAAAAGGTTTCGTCATGTGAAGCCATTTCCATCTCTTTGACCACCTGAAAAGGCAGAGTCTGTCACTTCATCTACAATGACTACTTGAGTCATTATTCATGAGTTACTACTTTTGGCTTCACCCCTACCAGGAAAGTGAACAGGAAGATTCTCCTTTCCCAACTAAAAGAAGGAAAAAGACCAAGTCTTAAACATAGTTCATTAGCTTAGGAGATTTTAAGAACTTCTTGGCTCTTTTCATCTGATCATTCTCATTTCTTGAATTTATTTTCCCAAACTTCTTCTGTATGCACAATTTCCTTTCATTAGGAAAAAAAATGACTGATTTTTAATACCTTTTTTCATTCTTCTACAAAAAAATGTTAGGTATACTTTGATACTTAGCAATCTTGCAGTGTACTGGACAGAGACTTGGACTGGGAGTGAGTAAAGTTATTTCTAGTCCCAGGTCTGACATTAACTAGCTATGTGATCTTGGGAAAGATTCAAAAACTCCTTGGAATTCAGTTTCTTCATAAGTAAAATGAGATAGTGACATACTAAATGATTTCTAAACTCCTTTCCGACTCTGAAATGTTGTGACTTTCAAATTGGGTATTAAAAAATGCTTCCCATTTTGTTTAGTTTTGTACAACTCTACTATTGATTAATCTCAAAGAATTCAAGTTTCTTTTCTTCTTCATATCTTTTACTGAAGTATTATGGAGATCTAAATACCAATGCTGTGGGATTTCTTATAGACCTCAGTATGAAATTACAGCTTCATTCATTCTTTGTTCTTTCATTAATTTACCACATATTTGTTGTAGAATTATCCAAAATGGAAAAGCACTCTCAATAGGTAAAGAGTTCCTCTTGCCTGGAGATCTTGGAGTGAAGGTTGTATGAGTATTTGCTGAGAATGGTTTGAAGGCAATGGTTGATCTAATCAAGGTTTGGGTTTGAGCAATTTAACATCTGAAGTCTCTTCAACCTCTCGTGCTCTAGATTTGTACACACCCAATATATCATTCTAGCCTACATATTGTCTTAACCATTCAATGTCTGGGAAACTATCTCAACTGTGATAGTGTCAGGAGGAACAGAGAAGATGGGATTAATAAAAGAGATCATGGCTTTAATTTTTCTTTGAGACATTTTATGAACCCACTATTTAATTCTTCAAGGCTGATATAAAGCAGGTTAGTTACAGAACAATACCCAGCCCAAATCTGTGTGTATGTTCTTGCTTTACTATTGAGAGATGAAGAAGGAAAGAAAATTGTGAGGGCACCATGTCCTAGGAAGAATCCTCAAAATCTAAATATCAAACAGTTTTCAAGTTGTAATTCAGGATGAAGATGCTTAATGGGTCAAAGGTAACTGTCTGTTTTATTAGAAAGCTTTGTATCAAGTCAAAATCTGGCATGAGCCTTCTTGCCTCTAGACAGGTTATACACTTCATTCCTACACACAATCACTTCAGGCTGAGGTAGAAGCAAATATGAAGATGATGTGACCTTCTTGCAGAGCTAGAGAGAGGAGAGCTGAAGCCAAGAAGAGGATAAAATTCAAGGTTAGGAAGAGGAACTCGGAACTAAAGGAAGTTTGAAGAAAGCAATTATGGTCCTAGATATTGATTCTCTCTTAATCTCTTTCCAAGCCTGAAATAAAATTGCTTCCATTGAAAAAAGTGCCTTACTGAGCATATG
>CM053625.1:292716551-292747519 GCA_028646595.1 Phalanger gymnotis
AAGCAATTATGGTCCTAGATATTGATTCTCTCTTAATCTCTTTCCAAGCCTGAAATAAAATTGCTTCCATTGAAAAAAGTGCCTTACTGAGCATATGTGCAGAGGTGTGTGTAAGTCTATTGTTGTGTTACCACTGAAGAAAGGAATAGATGAGAGAAAAAACAAGGGAAGGCTAGCTCCAGCAGATGTCACACACTGGCCATTTGCTCACTTAGATCCTAACCCTAACACCCCTTAAAGAGCTTTGCCAGGGCTGCTTTGATTTCTCGGTTCTGCAGACTATAGATATAGGGATTTAGTGTTGGAGCCACCACAGAGAACATGACTATGGCCACAAGATCTTGGTATTCCTCTGGACCTTCAGCTTCTCCTGGAGGCTGTAGGTAGACACTCACCACAGTTCCATAGAAAAGTATAACTACAGTTAGATGGGATCCACAAGTGGAAAATGCCTTGTGGAACCCCCCAGGGGCTCGAATATGACAAACAGCAAGTCCAATGAAGACATAAGAAGCCATAATGCAAAGAGCAGGCACAATGATTACAGAGCCACCCTCAACTATAACCATCACGTAGTTGAGGGAGCTGTCAGAGCAGGCAAGATGTAACAAAGGATGGATATCACAGAAGAAGTATGGGAGAGCATTATTGCTACAGAAGGTGAGATGAGCAAGGAGGACTGTGCGGAGTAGAGAATGCAGGGCTGTGCCTACCCACACAGCCCCCAGGAGCACCATACATCGTGGCAGGGTCACCACAGTAGTATAGTGTAGTGGTTTGCATATGGCTACATATCTATCCCATGCCATGGCAGCTAACACATAGCTGTCCACATTGCCTGCCATCAGGAAAAAGAAGACTTGGGACAGGCAGGCTGAAAGGGTGATAGTCTGGTCCCCTGTCAGCAGTGCATAGAGGAGTCTGGGCACTGTAGCAGAGGTGAAGCATAGATCTGCCAGGGACAGATTGGCTAGGAGCATATACATGGGTGTATGAAGGTGTGGGTCTGAGCCAACAGCAACAAGAATCAGCAAGTTTCCCAGGAGGGCTGCCAGGTATAAGGTGAGGAATAATGGGAATAGGAGTTCTTGGTGACTGGAGAAGGCCAGGAGGAGGAACTCATAGGTGCTGGTCTGATTTTCCATTGTTATGTTGCTGCTGAGTCTGAGCCTGGATTGGGGAGATGAAGGAATGGATTTAGAGGGAGCCCCACAGCTAATCCACCCACAAGGCTGAATGTTTAACCTCATTATGGCCTTTCAAAAATATGTTTCATACCCTGGAGAAAGTTCAAAGACTTCTCAGCTATGGCAGCATCATTTGCATAAGTGTATAATCTCCAAAGAGCACCTATATCATCAAGTCGTATGCAAAATATATGCTGTTAAGTCATGGTAACAAAAAATTATTTACTTTTTTTATTTCTCCCAAACAGCCTATTACATTATCCTACACCCCTACTTTGCCTGGAAGGGATACCCATGCCCCAACTCATTTCCAGAAGTTGGCTTAAATTCGAAATTTCCAGTTGCTTCTGGAATGTGTCTACTGACTTTGACCATCAAGAAACCAGGATGAATAGTCATCCTGTAAAGAAATAACACAAGCAGGAAGGGGTGACACTGCCAGCTACAACCCAGACTTATTTGCTGCACATCATCTTTATTCATTTATCATCCTGTGTCCCAAATCTTCTTTGGTTCCAGTCTTTACTTGAAAGGATATCTTCCCAGTCTCTAAGGTGCAAAGATTCCCTCTCGGACATATGGAAAAAAAGTCTGTCTTCCTTCCATGCCCCTGAAATATGTTTGGATAAATATAATACTTAACTAAATACAACAACTCTGGTTTATGGGAAAAACACTTTTTGTTATCAGAAGACTAGGGTTTCAATGTTAAGTCAAACACTTGCTAGCTATGTGACCCTGGGCAAGTCACTTAATATCTGAGCCTACAAAATCATCTTAAGACTTTCACTACTCTTTTGTGGGGCTGGTTAGTGTCTCAAATGAGAAAATGTGCATCTCCTGCTATGTTAATTATGTATAAATGTAGGTATATAAATATCTGTATATATTTGCATATATGTGCTAATGTTGAAAACTAAAAGTCTCTCCATCCCAAAACATCCTTCATTCAGGCACTTAAGTGATTTCCTTAAAGTGCAGGTCCAAGCTTATTACCCCTTACTCAAGAAACTCCAATGGTTCCCTATTGCCCCAAAAATCCTCAGAGTCCTTCGTAACCTGGACCCCTCTTACCTTTTGAAAATTCTTACACCTGACCCCCCCCACACACACACACGTACTAATCAGCCCAGCGACACTGGGCTCCTGGCTGCTCAAAAAACAAAACACTTCATCTCTCATGTCCAGGTGTTTTTGTTGGTTGTCCTACATGTCTGGAATGCTCTCCCTGCCCTGCTTTACCTACTGACCTCCCTGGCTTCCTTTAAGTCTCAACTAAAATCTCACCTTTTACTGGAAGCCTCCCACAACTCTTCCATGACTCTTAATGCTAATGTGTTTCCTCTGTTAATTATTTCCTATTTATCTTCTATATAGCATGATTTTTGTATATTTGCCTGCATGTTGTCTCCTCCCATTAGACTGTAAGTTCCTTGAAGATAGAGATTGTCATTTTCTTCTTGTTTTATCACCAGAACTTCCTGGTACACAGTTCCTGGTACAGAGTAGATGGTTAATAAATGGTTGCTCTTAGATGGCTCAACAATTTCATTGTTGTTTGAATTGTTAATATCTCTAATTGCTCAATGCACAAATAAAAAAAACACATATTTCGTATATGGGTCAGAATATATAGAACACTTTCCTTCATAATCTAACTTACAAAAATGAGAGTTTAGTTTATAACTGGTGTTGCTTTTTAATGAATGCCCTAATTTTTCTACATTTCATTTAAGTGATGCATCTTTACACACCTACCTCAAAGATTTTTTATCTTTCTTTTTCCCACAGCTTCTGGAGACTCTGGGAGACTGAGGCTGACAATTCCATGCAATTCTGCCTCACTTAAATCCAATTTATGCTCAAGTCAAAAGACATCACCCTTACCATTTCACTATTTTATTATTCAAAAATTTAGAGACATCTCCATCTCAAATGTTTATATATTGTTCTGATCAGCCACAGTTGGACTTCACATTGACCCTAAAATCATGATGTCATTTTGATCCAGTCCCAATACAAAAGAAAACAATGTGCATGTGGTGGGTATTCAAGTAGTATTAATCATTCAGTTAACATAAGCTGCTTTATGGTTTCAATTCAATTTTCATATTGCTAATATATTTTCCCTCTACATTGGGATTTTCCTATTTTCCCCTGCTCCAAATCCTTTCATGGCTCCCTACTTACAAAGTTAAGGTCGCTTTGTCTAGCGTTTAAGCCCTTCTACCTTCTCATTCCATCCTACCTTTCAGGATTTAAACCGCTTTCTCTTCAAATTAGAGTATTCACAGTGGCCTTCATGTACCCTGCACTCTTCCACTGCTCTACCCCTGCTCACACAATTCGTTATCCCTAAAATATCACTCCATTACTATTAAATTAATACACATCAAAATGCCAGACCAAAAGCCAATTTTAGAAAGAAGCCTTTTTTTGATCCCTTGATAAATTTGTCTAACTTGGACCTCTTAATCATCAAGGATTACAGGTATTTGTATATACAACAATTTATTTAAAACCTTACCATGATGCCTTATTGTTGTGCAAAGGTTATGCTAGAAGAATTCAAGTGCTGACAGGTTATGTCAAGCTCAAAGGGCTTCAAGTAGGGGCCCTAGGTGTGTGTCTCTTTTCTGAGTGTAAGAGCCCTTCTGGTGAAGGCTGGACTCTGGCAGGGGGACTAAGTTTCTAAAGTCCTTGGGACTTGTATCTCTTCCCAGTGACAGAAGAGAAGAAACTTAACCCAAGACCAAGACTTCATGATTGGGGAGGGGAGGTTTCCAGGAGTTCTGAATAGGAACTGAAGGGAGGTGGTGATGCTTTCCTTCAGTACATAAAGCAGAAGCAGGATGGTAGCATCTAGCAAACTCCCTTCCTCAGAGTCAATCCTCCAAGGGAGACCATGAAAGGTGACAATGAAAGGAACAAGTAGAAAGAAATAACCTTGCGTTTATTACCATATGTGCTTGAACCAGCAGCAAGAAAGTAAATTGGGAAAAAAGAGATACTGAAGAACTGAAGAACTGGTATTCCTAACTCCCCTCCCCTTGCCTTATTGCAGAGGGATTCAACTGGCTTCCAATCCTAATCATGTTTTTTCAGTCTATTAAAAGCTACATTTGTCTGATCTGTTATTATCTCACATAAACACATGCGGTTGACCCTGCCTATATTTTTCTTTGAGTTTTTTCATTAGGAGCCTGAGAATAAGGGTACCCACAAAGGAGAAAGTGGCCTTTCTGAGTGCACGACTGGGATCCCAACCCCACTGTTAAAGAGTTTATTTTTTTTTCTCTTACTGAGCACATAATCACTGGGAGCATATATTTAAAACTATGATCCCATGGGCAGAATTACTATGAAATTGAGCATTAGGCCTTATGCAGTAACATCTAGGATTATATGAAGACCAGCCTAGCTAAGTTGGGAAAGGCTCAGAACAAGGACAGTCATACAATGGTTAAGTTTTCAATTTAGCAGCTCCCCCAAACTAACAAATGGTAGAAATGTGACTGCTTTTGTTATAAGTAGTATTCTTATTGACAAAATCAAAGAAGATTGAGCCATTTTAGTTACCAAATATGCTATTCTCCTCTACTCAGCGAATATAAAGGCAAAATATGTCTTCTCCACATTTTGTATCATCTTCAGTACTTATTACAGTACTTTATAACATCAAATGAACACAAATCCTAAAAGAATTCTTGGAAGAATCAAGAAGGGAATTAAAAAATCGAATAAGAGACATTGGGGGAAAATTAGGAAAACAATTAAAATAATCCAAGAAAATTGTGAAAAAAAAGTTAACCACATAGAAATAAGAGAGGCCCAAAATCTTAAGGAAGAAAACTCCTTGAAAACTAGAATTAGCGAAGTGGAATTGAATAATGTTATAAGATACCAAGACATAGTAAAAATAGAAAAAAAGAGGAGAAAATCTTAAAGATCTCATTATAAAAACAATTGTTTTGGAGAAGAGGTCAAGGAGAGACAATATAAAATATTGCCAGACTACCTGAAAGCTAGGATCAAAAAAAGAATCTGGATACAATATTCCAAGATATTATTAAGGAAAATTGCCCTGCCATTCTAGAACAAGTGGGTGAAATAGAAATAGAAAAATAACTTTCTGTTCACCACCTGAAAGAGGTCCCAGAGGAATACTTACAGGCATGTTGTAGCCAAGTTTCAAAACTCCATGGCTAAGGAGAAAATATTGTAAGCAACAAGAAAAAACAAGAAACAATTTAAATACTCTGGAAATATAGTCAGGATTTCATAAGACCCAGCTTCTACTCTAAAAGGCTGTAGGTCTTAGAACATTATATTTCAAAGAGTAAAAAAGATAGAGTTGCATCCAAGAATAATTTACCCAGCAAACTTGAGTATAATCCTGAATGAAAAAAGGAAAAGGACATTTGACAACCTGAAAGACTTTCAGATATTTGTATCAAAAAGACCGGATCTCAATGGAAAATTCAATATAAAAGATCCAGAAGAAATATAAGGAAAACATTAAAGATTAATTATAAGGTACACACAGAGTATTCTTAAAACTATCATTATTATTAAGATAGTTTAAAAGAAAGTTACAGGGTGAGTGTGTATGTTGAGGTGCTTCTAAAAATCAAAACTGGGTAGGAAAAGGTAAAAGGGAACAATTATATTATAAAAAAATGGGGCATAAAAGGAAGAACTAATGCAAAGGAAATTGAAAAAGGAACAATATGTACACCTGGATGGGTCTAGAAGTCTTTTGAATATGTAGAAAGCTGAGAAAACTTGAGGACAGGGTGGATCAGAGAATTTTAGAGGGGTGTGTGGATTGAAATTAGGGGCATGGAGGGAGAGGATGAGGGGACTCTTGGAGGAGTGGGGGAAGAGCAGGGTAGGAGGATGGGGAGAGAAGATAAGTTAACAGGGATAGGGTAAAAAGAGAGGCTGAGAAAGAAAATAGTAAAAATTAGATGGAGTGAAATTCACAAATAGTAACAATAAGTTTGAATGTGAATGGAATTTTTATGGCAGTTCTCTTTGTGGTGGCAAAGAACCGGAAATGGCAGAGATGCTCATCAATTAGGGAATGGCTGAAAAAGTTGTGGTATATGATTGTGAAGGAATAGTACTCTGATATAAGAAATGATGAGATCGATGATCTTAGAAAGGCATGGAAAGACTTGTATGAAAAGATGAAGGGTGAAGTGAGCAGAACCAAGTAAAAAATGTATACAGCAACAACAATGTTATTTTAAGAATGACTTTGAGTGACTAAGTTGCTTTAAATATTAAAAATACAGAAATTAAAAATAAAGGCCATGTGAAGAAAGATACTATCTGCATCCAGACAAAGAAGTGATAAATAGAATTATGTACAGAATAATTTTACATATCCATGCCTATTTCTAATGGTAGCCATCTTTAGGATGGAGAGATTTAGGGAAGAAAAAAAATGAGAATGTAATTTATGTGATAACTGTTGTATATTTGGAAGGAACATCAAGTGGCAGATTTGCAGTTTCACATGCAATCATCTTTTTCATTGTACTATGTTATCATAATGCTTGTTTTGCTCCATGAATTGAAGTATAAATAAATTTTAATAGTGAAATGTGTGCCTAATTATAATCCTGTGTAGCTTCCTGAACTTCAAAATTCTAGACACTTAATAATATTTTTTTAATTTAATAGAATTGATACAGAAGATTAAGCCACTAAGGGGACATGCTTTCTCTCCATAAGAACAATGTGAAACCAAGAAGTGGGTTGATCAGAAAATCACCTCCTCACTTCTTCCTAAAGATAGATTATATCTTCAATAGTCTGGCAGGTTTCAGTATGTATCTGCCTTTGAAATGAGCAATAAGAAAGCTAAAACAAGTTTGAAAAATGTCATTTATTTTGACCCCTAGACTTTGGTTTTACTGTGGATGTCCCAGGTACTAATACTATACTTGAGCGTATGCTTGAGCCTCCCAGACTATTTCTAAGTCCTCTCCAACCCTGACATACATTTCAAGCAAAGGAAGTGACATTTGGTCCCATTGCTAGAGAAGACTTGTAATTCTCACTCTATCCTCAACATTCCCCTCTTGTAGGATAGGCCCGAACCTAAAATACATTACAAAAGAATTTCCAGACACTCAGACCCCGCCCCCCCACTCCTCTAGTCTCAGCCACCTAAACTTCATTCACTTTAGCAAAACACTTTCTGACTTTCCATAAAATTTCAGAGGGAGACTCTTACCTTAGCTGTAATCCGTATAGAGAAGTCTGTTTAAAAATGTTATCCCTATGGGGCAGCTAGGTGGCGTAGTGAGTAGAGCACTTGCCCTGGAGTCAGGAGGACCTGAGTTCAAATCCGGCCTCAGACACTTAACATACTTACTAGCTGTGTGACCTTGGGCAAGTCATTTAACCCCAAATGCGCTGCCAAAAAGAAAAAAAAAAGTTGTCTCCAAACCTGAAGCTTTTCAAAATTAGAGGTTAAAGATGAAGTGGAGAGAGTGAGGATAGAGGGGATGAGAAAGAGCACAGTTCACTTCATGCCACAGTGCCCTGCCAAAAGCCAGAAGGGAATATTTAAGGGGCCAGTCGTTGGGAGTTGGCTCTGGAAGTGGATGGGGATTGAGGGGCTCTGCAGTACCTTCTCTTATTCTCAAGGGCCTTTATGTTGTTTTCTCCCTTCACTCTCAGTTTCCCATTACCACACCCTTATCTCACCAGAGGCCTCATTATAAAGAATGTGGAAAAAACCAGACACACCCAGAAATCTATTGTGGTGCAGGATTTCATGGCAGCATGTAATGTCTCCTCTCATTAACCCAAGACAATTCTCACAGTATGGCTGGTTTCCCTTATTTTCCTTTTACTTTCTTTCCAATATCCAGAGCTTAGTTCACCCAATTCTGTTTGCAAGCACCTGTCATTCCAACAAGGTTTCCGTCCTCCTAGGCCTCTGGTGGAAAAGCATATAGTTTTATAATTTCATTCTCTCCTATCTTGCACATAAGTGCAATAAAATAGATATATAGAAACTTCGAGAATTTCGAGAAGTTAAAATTCTCAGAAACAAATTCTACATAGTTTTGGGTCATTCATTTATTCAACTGCCAATTATTTAAAATTTGCTCTATAATTCAACAAATATTTATTAAGAAATTACTATGTGCCAGACAGTGTTCTTGGTGCTAAGGGTACCAGGAAAGACAGGAAAAAAAACCTTATCCTCAAGGGAGTTACAGTCTATTGGGGGTGACAAAATGCACATATACAGGTATACCCAAAATGGATACATATAGAGACTTATGGTACCTGGAAAGCTTTGATTGGAATTAGGAAGTTTTGAGCAAGAAACTGAAAGCAAAGGGGAAAATGGTATTTTTATTGCAGCTTCTCATAAAAAAAGAGGCTATGGAATACAAACTGTGCCTAGAGATATGTACAACCAGGCAAAGAGATGATGTCTTGGAATGGGATTTGCGTATCTGAGCTACAGATAAGGATTTAGGAATGCCGATTTCTTGGCCATGGTGGAAGATACTTGACAAGGGCTACCAAAATCACATTTTCCTAGTAGCAGCTGGATCTGAACCAGAGTACTTCAAAGTGAAAAGTGAAAAAAATGAAGACAATTGCTCACATGTATTTCTAAGACACATACCATTGAGCAGAGTTATCAAACATGCAGCTCATGGGCCTGGTGCAGCTGGCAACAATCCTGGAGCATCGTTTGGACGAGATTAAAATGTCATTTAGAAATGGTTAATAAATAAGAATATAATATAGCACAGATAATGTTAATTCGTGATCCATTTCTGTGTAGGAGTTTAACACCACTGTTATAGAAAGTGATGGTGCGGTGGTGTAGTGGTGTAGCTATGGGGGTGGCGATAGGGACACTCTATTTTCCTTTTTGGACATAAATAATACCATTTTCAAAAAGCTTACACTTGAAGTATAAATGAGCAGCCACGTCTAATACCTCTGTTTTACTTTCCTTTGTGCAAGGCCAACCAGAAGTCAAATCAAATCCAGTCTCCGGGATCCCAAGCCAATAACTAGCAGAGTAAATCTGTCTCCTTTCCCCTGAAGTACAGCAAAATACCTCCATGCCCAATGGCTGTCTGGTTCTGAATCTAGAATAATCATGTTTTCCTTATATTATGCATTGTGTGGGAAACGGCTCATATTCAGAAACCCATTTGCCTCAAAGAGACAAACTTCTATTTCTGCCAACTGGCATTTCTCCCTGTCTTGGCTTGTTACAATGTATGAAATTTTTTTTACTGATTTATTATAAATTATAGTAAAGTCAAGAAGCATTTACTAAGCACTTATTATGTGCCAGGAACTCTGCTAAGTCTTAGGAATAAAAATCCAAGCAGAAAAACAGTCCCTGGTTAGATTAGAAAGGACAGCTTAATTCAAGCGTAATGCCATTCAATGAACAAGTGCAAGTTCCTCTTTCTGAGATTTAATAGACTTGTATCTTTCCACTTTAAATCTCCTAAACTAAGGAATCATCATCTTTTAAAATTGGTCTTCATAGAAAAACAATTTATTCTGGAGGACCTTGAAGGAGTGAAAAGCAAAGGGAATTAGTGACTCTGGTGGTGGGGGGCTTTCAGCTTTGATGCAGCTACATATCAGAGAGATTGACCATTATTACTACTGAGAGATTTCTGCTAAGACAAGTTTTCTCTGCTGTGGATTGGGGCCCCATGACTTCAGCCCTGACAATAATGTAGGCTCCCAGGATTAATGTTAAGTAATGTTTCTCAATCATTTTTGTCATTGACATGCCTATTAATTTATCGATGTTCTTGGGACTTAAGGGAAACAGAATCACATTCAATGAAGAAACAGGCAATCTCCAACATGAATAGTTCTGACAGACAATGACATTTGATGATGGCAGACTCAAGAAACCTAAATGCCATTGGCAAATTTTGTCTTCTCTTCCCAGTCATGTTTTGATAAACTGGAGAGTTCATTCTATTTTCACACACAACTTCAGCACCATTGCAACATGTAAAAAAAAAGTTAAACTTTTGATTTTAAAAATAAACTTTTATATTCATTATTACTTTTGAGGGAGTTTTAAAATTTTTCTTTGGAATAAGAAAGGGCCTTGACTAGTCAAGGGGGTACCTCTACTAATTATAATCATTCTTAGAGGCAGTGAAGTGAATAGAATGCTGGGCTCAGAGTTGGGAAGATCTGAGCTGAATCAGGATCCAGATCCTCCTAAAGTTGTGTGAACCTGAGCAAGTTACATAATTTCTCTTTGCCTCAGTTTGCTCATCTGCAAAACGGGAATAATGGCACCAACTTCCCAGGGTTGTTGTGAAGATAAAATGAGATATTTGTAAAGTACTTTGTAAACCTTAAAGTGCATAAAGTAGTTTGAAATGTTCTCTATATATTATCCAATGAAAGCCTTGTTAATTTTTTTTATTAAATTATCATCGAATTTTAAATTAATTAATTAAACATTAATTAATTATTAGATTTTTTGGCTTTAGTTAGGTTAGAGTGTCAAATCTAAAAAATAACTAGCATGGCAGATCAATCTTTGTGACATAATAAGGATGTTATGTTGGGGCACCTCAGTGAAGGTATCTAGTAAAAGGAAAGTTTTGAACTATGAACTATATCATGTGAGAACCACAAAGCAATAGAACATGTGCAGACTAAGGAAAAGAAGATATGTGCAGAACATTATTTCTATCTCCAGAGAATAGCTGAAGGACTGCATATGATGAAAGACCCATAAATGTTTTCTGTTTCTGCAGAAGGAAGAGCTAGGTCCAATAATTAAAAGAGACCTTGCTTGATGAAGATCTCTAGAGCTATTAGAACTGTCCCAACAATGGAATGTACTATTTTGGAATGTTCTGATTTCCCCATTACTTGAAGAGTTCAAGGAGAGGTTATTTGACTATTTGTTAGACATGGAATAAAATTTAATTCTGAATGGGAGCTTGGATTAGTTGCTCTGTAAGGTAATTACTTAATAATAGTAAATTGATAACATTTGTCAAATTTAAATGAATTCTGAATCTGTGATTTGAAAATTTCCATGATAATAGTTTATTATCACCTCAGGCTGTGAAACAAAGGAAAGGGAGAGCATGGAAGAAATGGACTCAGAGTTTTTTGGTGGGAAATACATGGAAATGTGATGGTGAGAAGAACTGAACCACAACCGTGAATTATTTGAGTAGTCACTAAATTAAGTAACAAAAAAACCTCTCTACTTCCTTAGTTTGAAACAATGGAAAGAATGCCAGACCTGGAGTCAAAAAAGATTCATCTTCCTGAGTTCGAATCTGGCCTTAGACACTTACAAGTTGTATGACCCTGAGCAAGTCACTTAACCCTGTTTACCTCAGTTTCTTCACCTATAGAATGAGCTGGAAAAGGAAATGACAAACCACTTCAGTATTTTTGCCAAGGAAACCTCAAATAGGGTCATGAAGAGTCAAACATAACTGAAACAATTCAACAACAAATATGTCTCTCAATGTAGCCCAAGATTGTGGGCAGCTAGTGGCACAGGGGTAGAGCAGAAGGCCTGGAATCAGGAAGACCTAAGTTCAAATCCAGCTTCAGATATTTACTAGCTGTGTGACCCTTAGACCCTGTGACCCTTAGACCCCAGACTTAATTGCTACAAAAAAAGGACTTCAGCAGCCCAAGGACTATCCTCTTCATTATTTTGTCTCCAAAGTGATGTATGATTTCCCTTTGATTTAATGCAAATAGCTGTACTAACAAGGGCACCTTCCTTTTATATCTCCTGTATGTAGTGACATATTTTTATTAATAATCACATTTTCCCCACTTTATACGACCATCTGCTCTATAACGAGCAGTCATTGTTTTCTTTGTATTATTTAACTTATAAATATTTCTACCTGAATTGTGAAAGACATGCATTTCTCTCAACTGCTTGTGGAATGTGTCTCATTCTACATCAATAAACCGAAATAAAAGTCTGTCAAGATACCTTCAGGCATGTTGAACTGGTTGTTAAGTTAAACTCAGCATGTCCAAAATGGAACTCATTATCTTTCCCCCGAACCCTCCTCTACCTCCTTATTTCGCTGTTACTAATGAGGGCAACATCAGCCTCCCAGTCCACCAAGCTCTCCACCTAGGTGTCATGCTTGACTGCTCTCTATCATTTGTCTCTCATATCTAATCTTTTCCAAGGCCTCTTGGTTTCATCTTTGCCACATCTCTCTAATAGTCCCCTTTCTCTATTCTGATAATGCCATGACTCTGGTGTAAGCCCTTATCACATCACACTTTCTCTCTTACAATACTCTGCTGGTGTGTCTCCTTGTCTGAAGTCTCCCCACTCCAATTCACCTTCCATTCAGCTCCCAACGGAATTATCCAAAAGTTTAGGTCTGACTATGTCACCAGTCCTTTATTCAACAAACTCCAGTGGCTTCCTATCTCCTCCAGGATCAAAATACAAAATGCTCTTTCTGGCATTTAAAGCCCATCATAGCCTATCTCTTTGCCCACTCCACCCACTTTTCTAGTCTTCTGACATCTTATTCACTAACACATACTTTTGGAGCTAACACTGTCCTCTTTGCAAAAACAGGACAATCACTCACCACTGTAGATTTTCTCTGGCTATCCCCTCTGCCTGGAATGCTCTCCCTCTTCATTTCTTCCAACTAACTTCCTTGGTTTCCTTTAAATCTCAACTTACGCCCCACTTCTACAGGAAGCCCTTCTCAACCTCTCTTAATTCTAGCACTTTTCATTAATTATTTCATATTTATCCTATGTATAGTTTATTTGTATATATTTTTATACTTGTTGTCTCCCCCATTTAGATTGGAAACTCCTTGATGGCAGGCCTGCCTTTTGCCTCTTTTTCTATCCCCAGTGCTTATCACGGTGCCTGTAATCTAGTAGGTGCTTAGTAAATGTTCACTATCTCTGTTTCATGCTGGCTTAATTGACAGTGGTTAATCAATGACCTAAGGAAAATTCATGAAACAATTTTGGTGGCTCAGATGTGACTAAACTAACCCAGCTCTTTTTCACATTGCCATATCTGAGAATTATCATGTGTAATAGATTAGTTAGTATGCACATGTAAGACATAATCATATGACTTCATTGGTGTATACATATAAGGAAGAGTGAATTCCATTTTCAGTCCTCATGCCTTTGCATTGACTGTCCTCCCATGCCTAGAATTTCATTTTTCTCCATGTGTTGTGGAGTTTCTAGATTCCTTCAAGGCTCAGCTAAAGTGCCTATGCCTACTGAAGTCTGCTCTGATTCCTTTCATTCACTAGCATTTCACTCTAAAGAAAATAGTTTGTATTTACTCTGTAAACACAACCCACCTTTCTGTGTTGTTTATTTTGATTCCCTTCAACCACAAAAGGTAAGCTCCAGAAGGGCAGGAGCTGTTTCATTTATATTTTCATTTATATACACTGCTCAGTATATTGTAGCTACTTAATTTGTGCTTGTTGGATGAGTGAATGAATGGTAATGCGTGAATGTGACTGTCTTTTTCATTGAGAAAGTTCAATCAAATGAGAAAGCTCAGTTACCCGAGAAATAAGTAATGACTAAACACATTTATAGGCAGTAAATGGTTTTGCATGCAGACTCTAATATCCATTTCCTTTCTAGGAATGTGAGCTCAGGAAGGTGTCCAATTGAAGATCCATAAAGTTAATTCAGTGTTGGGTAAAAGGAGAATGTGTTCTAGATACAGCCCAAGTTAAGCAGCTGTTGCAGGGACTACCAGTCAGAAAAAGTGGATGGAGGACTGGCTTCTGGGATTTCTTACTAGGTTATGCCGGTAGGTGGAATAAGGTGAGTAGGTGTGACAGACCTTGTGACAGTTTGGTGGATTTCTGAACTTTACAAAACCCCCAAAAAACCCATATTTGGAAATCATGTAAAATGTGACTATAAGAGTGTTTCAGTTTCTGATACCTTGAAGTATTAAAGGAGCATGATCAAAATTGTAATAATTTTAATAAAAATTTATATTATCATTCATAGTAATAGCATCATAGGACCCAGGAAGTCCTGGGTTCAACTCATACCTCCAACACATTCTGGCAGTGTGACTTTGGACAAGTCCTTGAAGCTCTCATTTCCCTGACTCTATGCTGCAGAGAAAGTTTCGACCTTCACTAGTAGAGGGAGTTAGTTTCCTCATCCAGGAAGTTTCTGATGCCAATCAAATCACAGGTCCAATCCATATCTTTATTATTGTTTTTAAAAAGAGGGAGTGCAATGGACATAAAGTTGTGACTCTGTTGCTCTCTTATTAAAATATTTCTTTTTCAGTACTTAAGACTTCTGATCAATTCCTATCCCTACTCATAGAGAAAAAGGTTTAGTCATATGAAACCATTTTCATCTCTTTGACCACTTGAAAAGGCAGAGTGTGTCACTCCATCTAGAGTCACTACTTTAGTCACTATTCTTGAGTTACTACTTTTGACTTCATCCATATCAGGAAAGTAGACAGGAAGACCCTCCTTTCCCAAAAAAGAGAAGGAAAAATATCTCTTCTTATACCTGGTCTAATAACTTGTGAAAATTTGAGAACTTCTTGGCTCTTTTCATCTGATTATTCTCAGTTCTTAAATTTTATTGTCCTAAACTTCTTGTTTATGTGCAATTTGCTTATATTAGAAAAAAAATGACTGATTTCATATACTTTTTTTCTTTCTGCTAGAAAAATTTAAGTATCCATTGATACTTAGATATCTTGCAGTGTACTGAACAGGGTCTTAGACTGGGAGCAAGTAAATTTATTTCTAGACCCAGGTCTGACATTAGCTATGTGATTTTGGGCAAGTCTTAAAACCTCCTTGGAATTCAGTTTCTTCATAAGTAAAATGAGACAATGACACACTAAATTTTGTGACTTTCGCAATGAGTTTTAGAAAACACTTCCAATTTATGTTTAGTTTTGTACAACTCTACTATTGTCTAGTCTCAAACAATTCAAGCTTTTTGTCTTGTTCATGTCTTTTATTGAAGGATTTTGGTAATCTTAACACCAATGCTGTGTGATTCCTTATAGACCTCAGCATGAAATTACAGCTTTATCTACTCATTGTTCTTTCATTAATTTGCCAGATATGTGTAGAACTATCCAAAAGGGAAAATCACTCTCAATAAGTAACAACTTTCCTTTGCCTGCAGATCTTTGAGTGTAGGTTGTAAGAGTTTTTGTTAAGAATGTTTTGGAGACAATTGTTAATCTAGTCAGAGTTTGGGTTTGGACAATTTAACATTTGAAGTCTCTTCAAGCTCTGGTGTTCTAGATTTGTAAACACCCAATGTATCATTCTAGACTACATATTGTCTTAGCCATTCAATGCCTGGGAAATTATCTCAAATGTGAGAGTGGCAGTAGGAACAGAGAAGATGGAATTAATTAAAGCGATCATGTGTCTTATTTTTCTTTATTTGAGTTTTTTTAGGAACCATCTATTTGGTTCAAGGTTCATATAAAGTAACTTATGTTACAGGAAGGTGCCCAGCCCAAATCTATGTGTATGTATCTTCTTGCTTCACTATTGAGAGATGAAGTAGAAGAGAAAATTGTGGGGGTACCAAAGATCTCCAAAATCTAAATATCAAAAATCTCTCAAGTTGCAATTCAGGATGAATATGCTTTTAATGGATCACAGTGTGTTGGCAATCAAAATGGGCTCTTAGCACTTAGTTCAACCAAGTGCCCTAGAAGAGTTTGGCCTTTATTTCCTTGATTAAGTTAGGAGTCCTTGATGACCTCCTTGCCTCAAGGGAAAGCCTAGTTTACATGGGCTTGAGTAACATGTTTGTGACATCAGAGGCTTTTAGACTACATGGGTTAAGTTGCATCTTTGTGACTATTTTAGGTTACGTGGATAAGTCGCATTGTGACTCACTCTTTTTTTTATTTTTTTATTTTTATTTTTTGCAGGGGAGAAGGCAGGGCAATTGGGGTTAAGTGATTTGCCCAAGTTCACACAGCTAGTAAGTGTGTGAAGTGTCTGAGGCCGGATTTGAACTCAGGTCCTCCTGACTCCAGGGCCGGTGCCCTACTCACTGCACCACCTAGCTGCCCTGTGACGCACTCTTGACCCTGAAAAAGATATAAAACCAGGGGTTGGCTTTCTCTTTTTTGGAGCTCTGGCCCACAGCAGTGATGGTGTGCATGACTCTGGGCTAGCCCTTGTTATGAGCTCCCGGGCTGAACTTAGATGTAAGTAACTATGAATTGTATTTGGCCTGTCTGTCGATGTTTGTAATTTGTTTCATTTGCTCAGAAGTTCAGAGTGCTGGCTTTTTCCCCTGAACTAAGTGAATGGTATTTTTATGCTGAATTAAAGTAAGCTTGTTAACCCCTTAATGTTGCTTTCCTTAGTAAAGCAGATCAAAAGAACCTGGGCTTTTGCAGCGTTCTGTGAGCTGGTTGTTGTTGATTTTACACCCCCCACAGCAGCTGCTAGTCAGATTGTTGAAACACACAGATAACTGTTAGTCTTATTACAAAGCTTTTTATCAGGTCAAAATCTGGCATGAGTCTTTCTGCCTCTAGAAAGTCAAACAGTTCATTCCTACACAAGATCACTTCAGGCTGAGGTGGAAGCAAATATGAAGATGAGATGACCTTGCAGAGCTACAGAGAGGAGAACTGAAGCCAAGAAGGGGATAAAATTCAAGGTTAGGAAGAAGCACTCAGAACTGGAGGATGTTTGAGGGAGACTAACTGAAGCAATTATAGTCTTAGATATTTATTCTCTTTTTGTCCTCAAGCCTGAAAAAAAATGTTTCCATTGCATAAAGATGTCTGACCTGAGTATGTGCACACATGTGCATAAGTCAATTGTTGTCTGACCATTGAGGAAAGGAACAGACAAGAGAAAAACGAGGGAAGCCTAACTCCAGCAGGGATCCTACACTGGCCATTTGCTCATCTAGATCTTAACCCTAACTCCTCATAAACACCTTTGCCAGAGCTGCTTTGATTTCTCGGTTCTGCAGACTATAGATGTAGGGGTTTAGTGTTGGAGCCACCACAGAGAACAGGACTGTGGCCACAAGTTCCTGGTCTTTCTTTTGGACCTCAGCCTGGCCTGGGGGCTTCATGTAGACAGCCACTACAGTTCCATAGAAAAGAATAACAACTGTTAGATGGGATCCACAAGTGGAAAATGCCTTGCGGAAACCCCCTGGGGCTCGAATCTGACAAACAGCAACTCCAATGAAGACATAAGAGGACATAATGCAAACAACAGGCCCAAGGATTACAATTCCACCCTCAACTATGACCATCATGTAGTTAAGGGAAGTGTCAGAGCAGGCAAGATGTAACAAAGGATGGATATCACAGAAGAAATATGGGAGAGCATGACTGCTACAGAAGGTGAGATGAGCAAGGAGGGCTGTGTGAAGCAGAGAATGCAGGGCCATGCCCACCCATACAGTTCCCAGGAGCACCAAACATCGTGGCAGGGTCACCACAGTAGCATAGTGCAGTGGTTTGCATATGGCTACATATCTGTCCCATGCCATGGCAGCTAACACATAGCTGTCCACATTGCCTGCCATCTGGAAAAAGAAGACTTGAGACAAGCAGGCTGAATGGGTGATGGTCTGGTCCCCTGTGAGCAGGGCATAGAGGAGCCTGGGCACAGTAGCAAAGGTGAAGCACAGATCTGCCAGGGACAGGTTGACCAGGAACACATACATGGGTGTATGGAGACGTGAGTCTGAGCCAACAGCAACAAGGATCAGCAGGTTTCCCAGGAGGGCTGCCAGGTATAAGGTGAGGAATAGTGGGAACAGGAGTTCTTGGTGATTGGAGAAGGCCAGGAGGAGAAATTCATAGGTTCTGGTCTGATTTCCCATTGTTATGTTACTGCTGAGTCTGAACCTGGATTGGTGAGATGAAGAGACAGATTGAGGGAGGGTCCCACAGCTAAACAACCCACAAGGCTGAACATTTAACCTCATTAAGGTCTTTCAAAAATAGTATTTCATAGCCTGAAGAGATTTCAAAAACTTCTTAACTATGATAGCTTCAGTAGAATAAATATACAAGCTGTCAAGGGCACTGATATATAATCAAGTCACACAGATAATGTGTGCTATAAAGTCATCATAGGAAAAAAAAAAACCAGTCTTCACTTCCTTATATCTCCCAAAGGGCTTAACATAATGCCCTACTCTTTACTTATCCCTGGAATGGATACCCACCGCCCCAGCTCTTTTCTAGAAGTTTGCTTAATTAAACTCAAAGATCCTAGTTGCCTCTAGGATGTATTCGCTTGTTTTGACCACCCACTCATCCATTTCCAAACCACCTCTAGAATAGTTATTCTGTAAAGAGGCAAGAAGGGGTCAACACTATACCTAAGACTCCTTTCTTGCATTTTTTTTTATACCTGAGCCCCAGATCATTTGTGGTTCCAGTCTTCATTTGAATGAGTACTTCCCAGGTCTCTAGGATCCCCAAATTCCCCTTCTGAAGTAATGACAAAAGTCTGTCTTCCCATAATGCCCTTGAGATATGCCTGAATAAAAATAAATCTTCACTGAATAGTTCACTCACTGTGGTTTACTGGGGGGAAAATCATGATTTTTGCAATCAGAAGACTAGTGGGGGAGAATTTTAGGTCACCTACTGCTAGCTGTGTGACCCTGGAAAAATCATTTAACTGCCAAATCATATTAAGACTTTCATTATTCTCCTTGTGGGGCTAGTTGGAGTCTCAAATGACATATACCTGAAGTGTCTTATTAATTATTCTTGTATGCTAAATATATGTATTGCATGCTTGTATATTAGATGTAAAATATACACAGAGGAGGTAAAATAAAAAAAATGTCACATATATATCAGTTCTTTTTACAGTAGAAAATAACTGTAAGCAAAAGAAACATCCATTGATTGGGAAATGGCTAACAAATTATGCTGTATGAACATAAGGGAATCATTGTTGTTGCAGCTCATCATATGTTCTTGAAGAGGACCAATGACATCAGGAGGAGGATGACTTGCAAGTGAATTGGATTAAGCAAGGCAGAGCTATGATGGAATATTACTGTTCTATAAGAAATTACGAATATGATGAATACACATAAAGACTCACAAACTGATGCAAAGTAAAGTGAGCAGAGCCAGGAAACTACTATAGACAATTCAGACAACTTCAACAATTCCTGTGACTTCCCATGGCCACCATTCTCCCATATGTTCTGTCTCTCTTTATTAGAATGTCACCTCCTTAAGGGTAGGTATTGTGTCTCTCTTATAGTCTTACCTCAGAACTTAGAATATGCTAACCTCTTAACAAATGGCTTTCACAATCTATTAATTGATGCTTATCAAAATATCAATACATAATCATAATCATTAACACTATCAAGTAAAATTAAGTACAGTGTTATGGACTCATCTTTCCTCCAAAGCCCACTCCCTCTCCTACCTTCCCTATAGAGGGAACCGTTACTATAGAGGGCAACACCACCTCCCAGGCCCCTAGGCTTGCAACCTAGCCATCATCCTGGATTTCTCACTGTTTCTCAACCTCCAAATCCAATCTGTTGCCAATACCTGTCGATTTCACTTTTGCGTCATCTCTCGAATGTGCCTCTTTCTCTCCTCTAACACTGCTACCACTCTAGTGAAGGTTCTCATTACCTCATGCCTGGAATATTGTAATAGTAAGCTGGTAAGTGTCCTTGCCTCAGTTCTCTACCTACTGCAATCTAACCTCCATTGTCATGAAAATGATTTTTCTAAAGTGCAGCTTCAACCATGTAATCCTCCCTACTCAATAAACTTCAATGGCTCTCTATTGCCTCAGGAATCAAATATAACATCCTCTGTTTGGCATTCAAGTATTTCATTGCCTAGTTCCCTCCTACCTTTCCAGTATTCTTACACCTTAGATCCCCAAAATACTATTCAATCCAGTGACAATGGCCTCCTGGCTGTTCCATGAACAAGATATTCAATCTCTCAGTTCTGGCATTTTCCCTGCTTACCCCACATGCCTGGAATGCTCTCCCTCCTCTACTTTACCTACTGGCTTCCCTGGTTTCCTTTAAGTCACAACTAAAATTTCATATTTTTCTGGAAGACTTCCCCAACCCTTCACAACTCAAGTGCCTTCCCTCTTTTAATATTTCCTATGTATCCTGACTGTATCATGTTTGTATATATTTGTTTGAATATTGTCTTCTTAATTGGATTGTAAATTCTGTAGACCCCTCCGAAAAACATTTTGAACCCCCAAGAACTACAGTGAAAAGCTAGATACAGCTAAAAATATCTTAGCAGATTCTGGAAGAGATTCTTGAGATTAATCATTAAGAAGTCTGGAAATTGATCATTTGGGGAATACAGGAGAAAACTTCTGAGACTTTTGGGATAATTCCAGGAGCTCACCCTCTGTTAAAACACCTCCACATAATCCTGATCATTTAGCATTCCCCACTCCCTCCCCAGAGTTAGGAGTGTATCTCAGTATGGGGATTGTAAACAGCCCCATGGGTTCTTGTTAACCCATATCATCCCAGATCAGATTAGGAGAAGAGAGTTTCACCCTTCCATCCCCACCTGAAAATTTACCTACCCCCACCTTGCGAAAGGAAGGAGGGGGAGAGGCAGCAGCTATAGCCTGGAAATATCATCCAGGTTCAACATGCAGTCACAGCCATGGGGAGAGAGTGAAGGGGGATGGATGAAGGTAAAGAAGCCAGCCAGTCAGCATCTGCATTTGGCAAGTCAGTCCATTCTTCTATTAATAATTTTTATATGACCTGGAAATGCAGTTGATGTCATCTGAAGTTTATTGTTTGTATTACAGCAAAAATAATTCGGTTGTCACTTACGAAAATTGTAAGGTTGTTGGTTATTGTTTTAATGCTAAAACCTAAAACTGGTAGTTAATTATTCTCTCTCTCTCTCTCTTCCTCTCTCTCCCTCTCTCCCTCCCTCCTTCCGTGTGTGTGTGTGTGTACGCGTGTGAAGGAGAGGATGAAGTAAAAGCCTCTTCAAATTGGTTCTGCCCATTCAGAGCGGTTCTTTGGGCCAGTAAAAATCACAGCCACAGCAGCTCTAAGGAGCTTCTTTAGATTATGGAGTTCCTAAACAATGAACTTGGCTGCTAGGAATTTGCAAGCATATAGAAATGATCTCTAGTGACTGACTTTTACACAAGGACAAATTTAAATTTGAGATGTGAGTCCTAGTAAATTTTTGATTAGTGAAACTTGCCATGTGAGGTAAAAGCTCATGGGATCATAATGAATTGTGTTTTAAGTTGTCTGATGGATCATAAAATTCATCAATAATAAATAGTCAGTGATCCACCATCTGAGAGAAATGCCACAAGCTACTCAGAGAGAAGGTGATTGTTACAAGTGAAGATCTGCAACTGGAAAAGCTAAAAGGACAGTCTTAGAGCCTCAGACTAGGATGGTATCCTCATGGCTCAGTTTCTCCATTGTGTTCCTTTAAAAGGAATGTTTCCCACCTGACTATTTCTGAGTCTCTCTATGAGGTGAAATTGATAGTGCATAGCTGGAAAACTGTAATGTTCTTGCTTTTCCTTTTTATGGCAAATTTCTGTAATCAAAGCAAGTGGTCTGTAAAAGATGTGAGCATGGGGGCAGAGCCAAGATGGTACTGTGAAAGGAGGGAACTACTGGAGCTCTCTCATAAATTCTGTCAGAGAAGTCTAAAAAAGTGAATCTGAGCAGATTTGATAGAATTAAAAGCCACTAATAGACTGAGTGGGGTAGGAGCACCAGGCACACAGAATGGGCACCAGACCACGCCAACTGGGACTAGCAGAGGAACCCAGCCAGTGTGCTGGTCTGGGAGAGTGCTGGGTGTGTAAAAATCAGGAGTAGGAGCAGGCCCAGGGCAGAAGTACTGCCTATGGGGGTAATTAATCCCCAGGCCTCTCAGACCAGGACAGGAGTCTATCAGAGCTATGAGAGACACCAGCACAGAGCCTGTGGCCACGGGAGCAGCTAACTATGAGGCCTCCAGCCCACAGTCTAAATGATTGAAACTCACCTTCTTGAACTTCTGGGAGCCATGATGGCCAGGTAAAATGGATCTCATTCCTCTCTTCATCACCCAGATAATACTTCCTCAGGAGAAACCCTGAAATAGAGGAACCAGAAATGGTGCTACAGTAGCCTTTTAGCTCAGGGAGCTAAGGATCCTCTGGTGGCAGAAGGATACTAGTACAGGAAGAGTGGTGTATCAGCAGGACCCACCTCAGCAGAACAGCAGGAGTTCCTGAGCCCCAGAGGGGGAGATTTAGCAAACCCCAACACCAGCACCCCAGATATGCCTTCACACAGCCAGGGGAAGTGCCAGAAACCAGAACAGACAACAGCTGAGACCACCCATGGTGTAGAGTAGCCCCAAGGGAAGAGGAGATTTCCAGCAACCAAAGCACCCCTCCACCACACTTCATGAAACCAGAGGCCACAGAACACAATAGGCCCACAGTTCCCAAGACAAGAAGCTTGGGAGAGAGTCCCATCAGCCCAAGAGGCAGAGATCCACTTTAGAAGCTGGGGGGGAGGGGAACAAACACCATGAAAAAAGAGAGTATAAAACCAAAGACTGTTGATTCCTATTGTGGAGACAGGGAAGATTAAAATACAAATTCAGAAGAGGACAGCACGGACACTATGACCACATCTGAAACCTCAAAAGGGGAATGTGAACTGGTCTCCAGCTCAAAAAGCATTGATAGAAGAACTCAAGGAGGACTTTCAAAACTAAATTAGAGAGGTAAAAGGAAAAATGGAAAAAATGGAAAAAAATTCACTGATGAGAACAGAAATAGAATCTTTCGTTGGTGACAAAGAAGATCAAAACATAAAGCCAGAAGAAATCAACAAAGTCAGAGAGCCTACATCAAAAGCTACCAAGAAAAATATGAATTGGTCTCAGGCCATGGAAGAGCTCAAAAAGGATTTGGAAAGGCAAGTAAGAGAAGTAGAGGAAAAATTGGGAAAAGAAATGAGAGTGATGCAAGAAAATCATGAAAACGAATCAACAACTTGTTAAATGAGACCCCCAAAAAATACTGAAGAAAATAACACCTTAAAAAATAGACTAACTCAAATGGCAAAAGATCTCCAAAAAGCCAATGAGGAGAAGAATGCTTTAAAAAACAGAATTAGCCAGGGCAGAGCCAAGATGGCAGCTAGAATGCAGGGACTTGCGTGAGCTCCCCACCAAGTCCCTCCAAAAACCTATAAAAAATGGCTCTGAACAAATTCTAGAAATGCAGAACCCACAAAATAGCAGAGAGAAGCAAGGCTCCAGCCCAGGACAGCCTGGATGGTCACTGAGTGAGGTCTACCACACACAGAGCTGGGAGTGGAGGGGAGCAGAAGGGAGCAGAGCCCAGCATGGGCAGCAGCAAGACCAACCAGACTAGAAGCCAGGCGAAACAGGACCTAGCACCTTGAATCAGTGACCTATGGCAGTTACCAGACTTCTCAACCCACAAACACCAAAGACAACAGAGAAGGTTAGTGGGAAAAGATACAGAGAGTGACAGGAGCTTTCCATTCAGCCACCTCCTCAGGGGGAATGGAGGTGGTACAGCTACAGAACTACAGCTACAGTTGCTTCTGGCCCCAGGCCCACCTAGTGGGAGGAATTAAGTGGTGGATCAGAGCATGAGCACAGAGTCTGCTGAAGATCTGAGTCAGGTCCGGGTTGGGGGTTCTTGGGGAAGGAGGAATGCTGGTGTGGCAGAGCTGGCAGTATAAAAACAGCTCTGAAAACAACAGCACATCCCCTCAAGCTTGGAACAAAGTACTCTTTACTCTACAAGCATGCATACTCTGACAAAAAACTCAAATGTCAAGTAAGTTGGCTCGGAACATGAACAGACAGTGAAAATGCTCTCAGATTCAGCCTCAGACTTTGGAATCTTCCTTTGGTGACAAAGAAGATCAAAACGTACAGACAGAAGAAGTCAACAAAGTCAAAGAGCCTACAGCAAAAGCCTCCAACAAAAACATGAACTGGTCTCAGACCATGGAAGAGCTCAAAAAGGATTTGGAAAAGCAAGTTAGAGAAGGAGAGGAAAAATTGGGAAGAGAAATGAGAAGGATGAGAGAAAACCATGAAAAACAACTCAACGACTTGCTAAAGGAGGCCCCAAAAAATACAGAAAAAAAATACTGAAGAAAACAACACCATAAAAAATAGATTAACTCAAATGGCAAAAGAGCTCCAAAAAACCAATGAGGAGAAGAATGCCTTGAAAGGCAGAATTAGCCAAATAGCTAGTGACTTTATGAGAAATCAAGATATTATAAAATAGAACCAAAGGAATGAAAAAGTAGAAGACAATGTGAAATATCTCATTGGAAAAACCACTGAACTAGAAAATAGATCCAGGAGAGATAATTTAAAAATTATTGGACTACCTGAAAGCCATGATCAAAAAAACAGCCTAGATATCATCTTTCAAGAAATTATCAAGGAGAACTGCCCTGATATTCTAGAGCCACAGGGCAAAACAGAAATTGAAAGAATGCAAAGATCGCCTCCCCAAATAGATCCCAAAAAGAAAACTCCTAAGAATATTGTTGCCAAATTCCAGAGCTCCCAGATCAAGGAGAAAATACTGCAAGCAGCCAGAAAGAAACGATTTGAGTATTGTGGAAACACAATCAGAATAACACAAGATCTAGAACCTTCTACATTAAGGGATCGAAGGGCTTGGAATATGATATTCTGGAGGTCAATGGAGCTAGGATTAAAATTAAGAATCACCTACCCAGCAAAACTGAGTATCATGCTCCAAGGCAAAATATGGATTTTCAATAAAATAGAGGACTTTCAAGCTTTCTCAGTGAAAAGACCAGAGCTGAATAGAAAATTTGACTTTCAAACACAAGAATCAAAAGAAGCATGAAAAGGTAAACAAGAAAAAGAAATCACAAGGGACTTATTAAAGTTGAGGTGTTTTGTCTACATTCCTACATGGAAAGATGATGTGTATGATTGATGAGACCTCGGTATTAGGGTGAAGGGAATATGCATGTATATATGTATGTATGTATATATATATGTGTGTGTATATACATATGTACATATATGTATATATTTATATTATGTGTGTGTATTTCTATGTGTGTATGTATACATGTGCATATGTGTATGTATGTATTTATGTATGTGTATATATATACATATATGTATATATATGTAGACAGAGGGCACAGGGTGAGTTGAATATGAAGGCATGATATCTAAAAATATAAAATCAAATTAAGGGGTGAGAGAGGAATATATTGAAAGAAGGAGAAAGGGAAAGATAGAATGGGGTAAATTATCTCACATAAAAGTGGCAAGAAAAATAAGTTCTGTTGGGAGGGAAGAGGGGGCAGGTGAAAGGGAATGATTGAATCTTGCTCTCATCAGATTTGACCTGAAGAGGGAATAACATAACCCAATTGGGTGTCTTACCCCATAGGAAAGAAGGAGGATGGAGATGAAAAGGGAGGATGATAGAAAGGAGGGCAGATGGGGGAGGAGGTAATAAAATTTGAGATGTGATTCCTGCTAAATTTTTGATTAGTGAAACTTGCCATGTGAGGTAAAAGCTTGCCATGTGAGGTAATCAAAAGCAAACACTTTTGAAAAGGGACAGGGTCAAGGGAGAAAATTAGATAAAGAGGGATAGGATAGGAAGGAGCAAAATATAGTCTTTCCCAACACGAGTATTGTGGAAGGGTTTTGCATAATGATACACATGTGGCCTATGCTGAATTGTTTGCCTTCTTAGGGAGGGTGTGTGGGGAGGGAAGAGGGGAGAGAATTTGGAACTCAAAGTTTTAAAAGATATTCAAAAAAAAAGTTTTTGCACATAACCAGGAAATAAGATATACAGGCAATGGGGCATAGAAATGGGAAGAAAATTTGTAATTCAAACTCTTGTGAAGATTAATGCTGAAAACTAAAAAATAAATAAATGAAGTAATTTTAAAAAGGGACGGGGTCAAGGGAGAAAATTGAATAAAGGGGGAAAGGATAAGATGGAGGGAAATATAGTTAGTCTTTTACCACATGACTATTATGGAAGTGTTTGCATAATGATACATGTGTGGCCTATGTTGATTTGCTTGCTTTCTTAGGGGGGGTTGGTGGGAAAGGAAGAGGGGAGAGTACTTGGCACTCAAAGTTCTAAAAGTGGTTGCTTAAAAAAATGTTGTTTTTGCATGCAACTGGGACATAATATATAGAGGCAATGGGGTATGGAAATCCATCTTGCCCTACAAAAAAGTAAAGGGAAAGAGGTTGGGTGAGGGGATTGGAGTGACAGAAGGGAGGGCTAACTGGAGAATGGGGCAATCATAATATATGCCATCTTGGAGTGGGCAGAGGGTAGAAATGGGGAGAAAATCTGTAACTCAAAATCTTGTGGAAATCAATGCTGAAAACTAAAAATATTAAATAATAAAATAAGAATTTTTAAAAAAAACACTACAAAGCATAGGAAAAAATGGAGTCTTCCTTAAAATGATAAGTAGCATCTACCTATAACCATCAGCAAGCATTATATGTATTGGAGATAAGTTAGATCGTTTCCCAATTAAGATCAGGGGCAAAACAAGGATGTCTACTATCACCTCCTTTATTCAATTTGATACTAGAAATGTTAGCTTTAGCGGTAAGAGAAAAAAAGAAATTGAAGGAATTAGAATAGGCAAAGATGAAACTAAGTTCTCACTCTTTGCAGATGATATGATGATTTGCTTAGAGAATCTTAGAGAATCAAGTAAAAAACTGCTTGAAATAATAAAAAAAAATTAGCAAATTTGCTGGATGTAAAATAAACCCATAAATATTTGGCATTCTTTTATATTACTAACAAAGCCCAACAACAAGAGATAGAAAGAAAAATTCCACTTAAAGTTACTGTAGACACTATAAAATATTTGGGAGCCTACCTGCCAAGACAAACCCAGGACCTATATGAACGTAATTATGAAACACTTTTCACGCAAATAAAGTCAGATCTAAATAAATGGAAAAACATCAATTGCTCATGGTTAGGCCTAGCTAATATAATAAAAATGACAATTCTACCTAAATTAATTTACTTATTCAGTGCCATACCAATCTACTAAACTACCAAAAATTATTTTACAGAGCTGGATAAAACAATAACAAATTTGATCTGGAAGAACAAGAGGTCCAGATGCTAGGGAAAATGGCCTAGCCATACCAGATATTAAACTGTACCATAAAGCAGCAGTCATGAAAACTACTTGGTACTGGCTAAGAAACAGAGTGGTGGATCAGTGGAATAGTCTAGGTACACAAGACACAGTAGTCAATGACTATAGAAATCTACCCTTTGATAAATGCAGAAAATCCAGCTTCTGGGCTAAGTATTCAGTATTTCACAAAAACTGCTCAGAAAATTAGAAAACAGTATGGCAGAAACTGGGCATAGACCAATATCTTATATCATATACCAAAATAAAGTCAAAATGGGTTTATGACTTAGGAATAAAGGCTGATACTATAAGCAATTTGGGAGAGCAAGGAATAGTTTACCTGTCAGATTTATGGGCAAAGGAAGAATTCATTACCCAACAAGAGATAGAGAGTGTTACAAAATGCAAAATGGATAATTTTGATTATATTAAATTGAAAAGTTTTTTGTATAAACAAAGCCAATGCAAACAAGATTAGGAGGACAGCAGAAAATTGGAAAAAATCTTTACAACCAGTGTCTCTGATAGATGCCTAGTATATAAAATATGCAGGGAACTGAACCAAATTTATAGGAATACAAGTCATGCTCCAATTGAGAAATGGTCAAAAGATATGAACAGGCAGTTTTCAGAGGAAGAAATTAAAGATTTCTATAGGCATATGAAAAATGCTCAAAATCACTACTGATTAGAGAAATGCAAATCAAAACAACTCTTAGGTACCACATCTCTCATGTCAGATTGGCTAAAATGACAAAACAGGAAAATGATAAATGCTGGAGAGGATATGGGAAAATTGGAACACTGTTACATTGTTGGTGGAGTTGTGAACTAATCCAACCATTCTGGAGAGCAATTTGGAACTAAGTCCAAAGGGCTATAAAAATGTGCATACCCTTTGACCTAGCAATACCACTTCTAGGGCTGTATCCCAAAGAGATCACACAAGTGGGGAATGGATCAGTACATACAAAAATATTTACAACAGCTCTTTTTGTAGTATCAAAGAATTGGAAATCAAGGGGATGCCCATCAATTAGGGAATGGCTAAACAAGTTGTGATATACGAATGTAATGGAATATTATTTTGCTATAAGAAATGGGAAAGATGAAGATTTCATAGTAACCTGGAAAGACCTACATGATCTGATGCTGAGTAAGAGGATCAGAACCAGAAGAACACTGTACACAACCACTGTCATATTGTTTCTGTGATGACTAAGTTTGATAGACTTGGCTCTTTTCAGCAATACAAGGTTCAAAGATAGCTCCAAAGGACTCATGATGGAAAGAGCTATCTACATCCAAAGAAAGAACTACGGAGTCTGAATGCAGATTGAGGCAAACTATTTGCTCTCTTTTTTTTTTCTCTTCTCTTTTGGTTTTGTTTCTTCTTTCTCATGATTCATTCCACTGGTCATAATTCTTCTTTACAACTTGACTATTAAATAAATAAGCTTAATGAGAAGGTATATGTAGAACATATATCAGATTCCATACCATCTTGGGGGGCAGAGGGGAGGGGAAGGAGGGAGAGGAAATTTGGAACTCAAAAACTTGTGGAACTGAGTGTTGTAAACTAAAAATAAAAAATCTAATTAAAAGAAAGATGTGAGCATAATGCAAGTATATGAAATCTTGCTGTTTTCAATCTGAATGTGTAGTCATATCCCATACCCCAAATAGTTGGGTAAATTAGTACTCCTGCATGGTCATGTGAAAGATTAAATGCCTGGAATAGAACACTCCCTCTGAATGATAAGTGAACAAATAGAGAAAGGGAAAAGAAGTTTGTGAAACAAAGGTAGAAACACAATATTGAATCATCATCCCACAGAATAAGTATGAGATATATCTGAGCTACTATAATAAAATGTGTGTTTAAGATCTGAGTTATTCAACCTAAAATTATATTCCTTTCTATATCTTGAACAACTTAGTAAATGGGTATTTGGCCTAGTCATCTGCTTGTTGCTAGGTATATGTCTGTGTCGAATAAGGTCCTTAAATGTTTTAAAATGATATAAGAATAAAGTACCTAGCTGTTATTCTATTAATTACTGAAACTAAATGAAAAACGCCTTCAGTGGGGAAAAAAATTTCAGTGCAATGAAATTTTTTAGAGGGATGTAACTTAGGGAATATTTTTGCATACTTCTTTCAAAGTTTATTACTACCGTGGAAATAATACCTGTTTACACTGTGTGTCCTATGATACAAACATGTTTTATTGTAAATAACTTATTGATATGCACTGTTTTGGAACTAATTACATATCCTCCCAAGTCTTTTATTATAATTGGAGTAAAGTCAGTCTCTTACAAGCAAATTCATTTGTTTAACTATTGAAATCAAGGGTAGAAAATCTTCTACCTGCAAAATTGTCGTACTTATATTTACATGTATATGGTTGGATCCTCAATAGCATCTCATCTTCCTAAAAGGAATTGGAATGAATAGAAACTTTTGAGAATAAGCTTGGTCTTCCCAAATATCAGGGCCTCTATTCGCAAAAAAAAAAAAAAAAAAAAAAAAAAAAGAATTTATGGATAATAATCTTTTAAAGTGCTAAGCATATTGAGCCTTAGAAATTAAAATGTTACCATTAGTGATTATGAACCCAGATTTGATTTGCTCATCCAGCTAAATTAAGGTCACCCGATTGGTACTTAATTGGTTCTGTTTCAAGTTTAAAATACGTGATAATTGGGTGGCTGGAAAGCAGTGACTGGCGTGAGCTCCCACCAAGTCCCTCCAAAAACCTATAAAAAAAATGGCTCTAAACCAATTCTAGAGCTGCAGAACCTACAAAGTGGCAGAGGGAACAAGGGCTCCAGTCCAAGACAGCCTGGATGGTGTCTGGGTAAGGTCTGTCCCGCACGGAGCTCCCAGCTCCCAGCTGAGGGGAGTGGAGCTGAGCCAAGCAGAGTCCAGTATGCACGGCATGGGCCGACCAGACCACGGACCGACGAGACCAGGAGCCAAGCCAAGAGTGCCCTAGAATCCTGAATTACTGAGCTGTGGTATCTACCAGACCTCACAACCCACAAAGAGCAAACACAACACAGAAGGTTAGTGGGAAAAGCTGCGGGACTGAGTTTGCGGTTCAGCCACCGCCCCTGGGGCAGCGGAGGTGGGGCAGCTTTAGAACTACAGCTGCAGTTGCTTCTGGCCCCAGGCCCACCTGGTGGGAGGAATTAAGTGGCTGATCAGAGCAGGACTGAAAAGCCTGCTGAAGATTTAAGCCCAGTCCTGGTTGGGGGTTCTTGGGGAAGGAGGAGTGCTGGTGAGGCAGCGCATCCACCCAAGCGTGGAACATAGAACTCTTTAGTCTACAAGCAGTCATACCTCGCTGGAAAACTCAAGGGTTAAGTAAGTTGGCTGAGAACATGGCCAGGCAGCGAAAACACACCCAGATTCAGTCTCAGACTCTGGACTCCTTCTTTGGTGACAAAGAAGACCAAAAGAAGTTAACAAAGTCATAGAGCCTACAAC
>CM053625.1:292748019-292787918 GCA_028646595.1 Phalanger gymnotis
GAAGGGAAAGGGGGATGGGAGGGGAATGGGGTGACGGAGGGCAGGGCAGACTGGGGAACTGGGCAACCAGAGTGTACGCCATCTTGGAGTGGGGGGGGTGGAAATGGGGAGAAAATTTGTAATTCAAATGCCTATGAAAATCAATGCTGAAAACTAAACATATTAAAAAATAAATTAAAAAAATTTAAAATACATGATAATTGCTTACGGTATGCTTATATTTCTAGGTTTTCTTATATTATGTAATTTGGTAAATAATGATCAGCTATGATGATGAAAAAGCAATTCCTCTTATAATCCAGATGTTAGATTAAGAATTGTACAAAAAATAGGGAAGAATGAATGGGTTAGGATAAACTTCCAAGTTTTGTCTATGTTTAAGAGGAAGTTTCATCTAAAATTCTTATTAACTCTGTGCAAGAATTTTCTGTGTTATAAAATTTCTACTGAGTAATTGAGGATTCTTGGAAAAAATAGGGGTGTGATTTTCAAGCCTGCTTCCTCTAAGGATGTATGTTAATATATGTTAATTTGGAGGTTTGTGAATTACCACATTATCTGTGTGAGATTCTAGAATATAATAATTTTCTTAATTGCTAGTGATCTATTTAAAGACAAAGGACAAAAAAGATACTAAGTAAATTTTTAAATGCCTGGTAATATTTGTTATTTTGATAAGGCAAATTTAATTAGGTATGTTCTTGTTTTGTGAAAATGGAATTTCTTCTCCATCATGAACACCTTTTTGACTAAGGAATTCTATGATGTCTAGGAATTTGGAAATAACTAGAAATTTTGTTTGTTATGATACTTCAGGAATTTCTTTATGTTACTTAAGGATATTTTACACCAACTTAGCTTTAATCAATTCCAATTTTAAAGGTTTATTTTTGCTTTGAGGTGGAAAAGAGAGATCTATCATTTTAAAATTTTCCAACTAATTTTCCTCCATAAAAATTTAACATCAGGATAAATTTTAAACTCTTTTTAAAAAGGGGGAAAATACTTTTAGAAGAAATGTTTTGAAAAAAATCTATGTGATTTTTACAAGGTCTATTAAATTTTCATTTGAAGATAATTTATTGCTAAATTACTGTAATAAGCTGTAAAGCAGAAGAGATTTGCTCTTTTGATCTTAATTTGTAGCCATTACATGGCTTAATTAGTGCTTGAATTTGTATGTATAAGATTCAAATCCTGAAGCATCTCATTCTTCTGGAGTGAGTATAATTAGAGAAGGATAAACAAGCTTGTGAAACAAGGACATAAATCCACCAATCTGTGAGGTTAAAGTTAGGAACTTCTTGTTTCATTTAAGGAATGGGATTCCAGTACAGACAGTTATGTTAGTGAAAAGTAGGAACTTATGGGCTCTTTTGTGTTATCTTAATGGGAAATCTAATATTATTTTTAATCTGGAATTAGACCATGTGTAGAAATTTATGCAAAGTACTTAAGACTCACCTTAAGATGTTCCCATTGTTTAAAGGGATTCTGAGAGCAGTTGTATTTTTTTCCTGTGATCAGTCTGTCACTGTTAACCAATGTGAGATTAAATACTTATTATCTAGGATATGTGATCCTTGAGAGCTGAACTCACCTGAAGCTCTGATTATTGGAACTTGCTATTCAAGACTTTATGGGACTGCAATTTACTATTGGTTTAAGCTTTGATTACAGGGATAGTTATCTAAATTGCAATGAAGCCAGTAGTAGAATGGCATGTGCTACAAGCTGAGAATCACTAAAGGTAGATGTCTGTGCCTGAGAGGAGTTGTGAGAACAACCTTGGACAGGATCTTCCTGACTCTGTTTCTCAATTGTGCCATTTCCTTTCTGAAAAGGAAAATTGACCACTTGATTAATCCTGAGTCCTACTTTTAACATCTAGTGACTATATGATTGGCTGTCAAATATAACTCATGCTTGGAATCAAACAGAGCTAAGGAAGTTTTTTTTTTCCTCCTGTTATGTTATCTGACATTGTCCTTTTTCCTTTTATAACAAATTTCTATAATCAAGAAGTTCTGTAAATCCAATACTATATTTATTAAATAATAGATGGATACCAGAACATCTCTGAGTTGCTATAACAAGATACAAGAATGAATAGCTTACAATTTTAACCTATATTCATGGCCAAATAATAATAATATAGGGATAGCACCCTCCTAAGGAGAAAATGATTAGACCAAATAATAAGATGAAGCTGTAATGTGATAGATGACTAATTAAATAGGATAGCGACTTTTGAGGAAAGCAACAGGATTAGACTGAGTCCTCTCACAATTAATACATACATACATACATATATATATGTGTATATATATATATATATGTATATATAATTGGCTCCCAAAATTTATTTATCATGAAAACTCAAGCTTTAAGCAGGTTTTGGCAATAAGATCTCAAATTTGCATTTTTACACAAAAATTGTATAGGATAATGGTAAAAGTAAGTGAAATTAATTTTCCTTTATTAAACTATCTGTCTGATAATTTTAAAAGGCAGAAGAACTCATTTTATGCTTGGACCCCCACATTTTAAAAGATTCTCATATCAGGTACAGGATTTAGGCAAGAACAGAAACAGCAGATGATATATAAACTGAAATTCTCTGAAGTTACAAAACTGAAGAACAAATTTAAGTGATTGTACTAATTTATACTAAGTCAGAATTATCTGGCAACTTGTAGATCTCAACCAGAGAAGCATAACTCCCTTTTAGAATTGTCCTAAGAATAAATGACATGTGGGGACCAGATAACTACATGAGACATCTAGGATTCAAAAAGTTCTCCTTAAATGGACATTGGGAATAGGTTACTGGGATACAAGGAACTTAATGTCAGTAAAAATTGGTAATAATGATTGTATTGACTTGTATGGTTCATGTTTAAATTTTCTTGGTTACCTTGCAGACATGTAAATCTCCCTTCTCAAAACTAGGCTATTGTGAGCCCTCTAAGTAGTTTAACCTGCACTTGACTTAATGTTATTATCCAATTTTGTGAATTATAAGAAAAACTTTGCTGTATTGTTTGAACCAAGCCCTGCACGGCCCTATGCACCTTTAACCGAGGACCTGTGTTATATTGATTTCTCCCAAATGTCAACTCCTGTGCTTTCTAAGAGCCCTTGTCAGGTCTTTCTGACCATTCCTACAGCTGCCAACTTGTAGATGTGGATATCATCTGAAGATGCCCACTCCAAGTGGACATCTCTTCCCACTCCCTGAGGAAGAGTGAAGTTTCTCCACGTTTCTTTGGTCTACAAGTGGCACCCTTGACCAAAAGAATGGTACTATAGACGCCTCCCCAAATCATTTTGGACCCCCAAGATTTGAGAAGGGCCAAAAACATGGATCGGTCAATCAGGAGAGACAATTTGGCCCACTCTGAGCTTAACCTACCATTATGCTTTGCATGTTCTGGCATAACAGACATGCTTTGCTTTGCTCTCTGAGTGAACTCAAAATACCCCTTCCTGTGTCAGCAACTACAAGGTCAGATGAAGCTGATGAGGAGCATTCTTCTGTTTATGACCACTAAAGACAGGACACCTGGGAGCAGATACTATCTTGAATAGTGGGACTTCTGATCTTGGTATTTTATGGACATATGCTATGTAGGGGAAACAGATATCCTGAATCTATAATTTGAATTGGTACCTTGACACTCTCCTATCTTATTATATATACAACCTATCCAATTAAGAAATTCCTTTCTCACATCATGGTTAACACATCTGGAGGCTATAATTTTGGCTGACATAGGCATTCTGAGCCAGGAAGGGAGGGAAGGGTGAAGGGTGAGAGGGAGTTTCCCTAAACATATAAAAATCTTCATTGTCCATCTTTGGGTTCATTGTCTTACAATGAGCTCCTATGCATATCTCTGTATACAAGTTCCACAAGCTTTGAGAGAAATAAACACTCACATGCAGCTTAATTTAGTCTTTCTAGGAAAAAACAGTAATGGTTGACAGTTGCTTGAGGACAGGAACTGTTCTTTAGCTTTTTGTATCCCCAACACAGCATAATGCCTGGCATATTGTAGGCACTCAATAAATGTTTGTTGATTGGTTGATCAATAAGTTCTTTGTAATTCATATATCGTTGATACTAACAGCACCAGTAATAACTACTCACATTTCCTATATGGTCAGAATATAGATAACTTTCCTTTATAATGGGACTGCTGCATGGCTCAGTGAATATAGAGTGTTCACCCTGGAGTCAGGAGTACTTGAGGTCAAATACAGTCTCGGACACTTACTGGCTGTGCAGCCCTGGGCAAGTCGGGCAAGTCAACTGACCCTGTTTGCCCCAATTCCTCATCTGGAGCAGGAGAAGGAAATGGCAAATTCTTCTAGTATGTTTGCCATGAAAACCACAAAATGGATGTGACTAATTGACTAAACAACAACAAAATTCCTTTATAATATGACTTAAGATATGAGTTTAGTCTCTAATGGGTGGGGTTTTTTTTAAAACGAATGCTACATATTGTCTCTCTTCCCCTTTCCCCCAGTAAAATACATTTTATTTAAGAGACTTTTTAAAGGGATTTTAAGGGATTTTGCATCTTTATATGTCTGCCTCACAGGCTTCTTTTTTCCTTTTTCTTATTGCTTAAGGTGGGTATTCCCCAAGTATAATTAGTCCTCTTGTGAATGTGAATTCTATGAGAGCTCCAATTCTTTTTTCATATTACTAACATATATTTTCCTTTGCATTGAGATTCTCCTGTTTTCCCCTGCTCCAAATCTTTTCCCTACCTACAGATTTAAGGTCCATTTCCTTCTATAGTCTGATTCCATCCTGCCTTTCCAGACTTAAACCATTTTTCTCCCCAAATTATTTATAGGAGCATGCATAGACCCTGGACTTTTCTACTTCCGAGCCCCTGCTCACAATTTCTTATCCCTAAAATTTCATTCCATTAGTGACAATTAAATTCCTAATAATCTTCCAAGTAAAAGGCAATTTCACAAAGAAGTCTTCTTTTTCCCCTGTCTGATAATGAATGTATCTAATCTGGACCTCTTAATCATCTGAGATTACAGCTATTTGTACATACATCACTTTCTTTAAAATCTTATTGCACAACCACCTCATTGTTGTGCAAAGGTTACACTGGTAGAATTGAAACTCTAATAGATTATGTTTAAAATAACGTTCAAAATGTTCTTTAAGTATAGAGGATATGTAGGCATGAATATAGTCAACAGAGAATTAGCAAGAATTGAAAAACTTATAAGCAAATGTTTGCAGCAGCTTTATGTTCAATAATCTCAAGAGTATAAAATAGCAGAAAAAGGAATCTTTGTTTATCTTCTGGGAAAACTGGAAAGCAGGTTGGGGGTTGGTTCTTCCGTCATCTTACATTATACACTATAGTAAACTAAGAATCAAAAGTGGCCTAAATGTTGTTGGATCCAAATTTCAGGGTATGGGTTAACCCTGTGGTTGATTCTCTACCTAAAACTGTGAGACCTCCCAGGGTGTTTCCCCTTATAATCAGATGATGGATTCAATTAACTTTTAGGAAAAACATGAATTCAAATTGCCTAACAAGAATAGTAGTCAGAAAGCATTTAACTAACTAACTAACTAACTCTCTCTCTCTCTCTCTCTCTCTCTCTCTCTCTCTCTCTCTCTCTCTCTCTCTCTCTTTGTGTCACTGCCACCCCCACCCCCACGCACACCCTGGGGCACACTGTTCTACAAAGATGTGAAATTTGGTATAGGATAAGGAGTGGGCAAAATGTTCAAAACTGTTTCAAATATAGACCCTAGGTGTATTTCTCTTTTCTGAGTGTAAGAACCCCTCTGCTCAATCTTGGGCTGGGCTCTGGCAAGGAGGACTAAGTCTTTAAAGACCCTGGGACTTGTATCTCTTCCCAGTAAGGGAAGAGAGGAAACTAACCCAAGGTCAGGACTGAATGGGTGGGGTTTCCAAGAGTTCTGAACAGGGAGAGGAAGGAGGTGACATAGAACTGCAGTAGGACAGTAGCATCTGACAGTTCCCTTTCTCAGACTCAATCCTCTAAGGGAGACCATGAGAGGTGACAATGAAATGAATAAACAATTAAGTATGAGACTGTTTATTATCATGGGTGCTCACTCTAGCAGCTGGAAAGCTGAGGGAGGGAAAAAAGGAGGAACAGAATAGTGGGCCTTACTCCTCTACTCCTGCCTTATGCAGAGGAATTTAACTGATACCCATGCCTTTTTATTCTGTTAAAAGCTGCATCTGACTGATCTAATCTTATCTCTCATAAACATTTGTGGCTGACCTTGTCTTTTATTTCTTTGCGTCACCTCCTTAGAGGTATACGAATAAGGGACATCTCTGGTAATCACAAAAGATAGATATGTCGTTCCTAATGCAAACCTTGGATTCCAAATCAAAAGCCTGCTTTTAGAGATTATTTTTTCTCCAACTGGGGGCTTCTTCACTGGAGGTATATGTTTCCAAACCATAATTCCAAGGGCAGAATTAAAATAACTTGAGCCATGGGTTTCATATAGTAACCCCTAGGATTATACGAGGACCAGCCTCACTAAGTTGGAAGAGGCTCAGAACAAGGACAGTCATAGGTTGATGAGTTTTTATTTTTAGTTTAGCAACTCTCCAGGTCTATTTATTAAAAAGTAAAGTTGTGACTGCTTTCGTTGGAAGTAAAATCTATATTGCTAAAATCACAGATAATTGATGCATTTTAATTGCCAAATATGCTAAAAACTTCTACTAGGAAAAATGTGTCTTCACTACACTTTTTATCTTCTCCAGTGTTTATTACAGTGTTTTATAAATAGTAGAAGCTTAATAATTTTTTTAAATCTAATTGAATTATTTGTAAAACAGTGTGAAATCAAGATGTGGATGTGGAAGCCCCTTCTTACTTCTTCCTAAAAATCTGTTGTATCTCGAGTAGCCTGACAGATTTTAGCATGCATCTGTCTTTGGAATGAGGGACAGGAAGGCTAAAACTTCAGTAGAAAAAATGTCATTTATTTAGACTGCCAGGCCTCTCTCACCTACTGTAGGGTGTCCTTAGTACTAATACTCTATTTCAGTCCTATGGCTGGATCTCTCAGACTACCCCCACAACCCCAAAACACATTTCAGGCAAAGCAAGGATCCTTCAAATCTCTCTCACCCCTAGAGAAGGCTTGCAATTCACATTTTATCTCCAACATTCCCCTCTTGTAGGATAGATTCAAATCAAAATCACTTTTGAAAATAACTTCCAGACACTCAGACCCCTCCCCCCACTCCTCCAGCCTCAGACAGCTAAACTTCACTCACCTTAGAAAAGCACTTCCTGACTTTCCATAAGGTTTAAGATGGAAACTCCTACCTTGACTCCAATCCATTATAGGGAAGTCTGTTTCAAAATGCTGTCCCCAAAACTGCAACTTTTCAAAGATTAGAGGTTAGACATGAAGTGGAGAGAGTGAGAATAGAGGGGATGAGAGAGAGCACATGACACTTTCCCTACCTTCATACTACAGTGCCCTGACAAAAGACAGAATGGGAATATTTAAGGGGTCAGTCATTGGGAGTTGGCTCTGGAAGCAGGTGGAGAATGAGAAGCTCCCTAGCTCCTTCTCTTATTCTCAAAGTCCTGTGTTTTCTCCCTTCTGTCTCCAGAGTTTCCTGTTACCCTGACCTTATCTCCCCAGAGGCTTCATTATAAAGAACATGAAAATGCCAGACACCCCCAGATATCCTGTTGGGGCCCAGGATATCTTGGCAGCATATACTGTCCTCCCATTACCCCAAGATAGTTCTCAAACAATGGTTTGTTTCCTTAATATTCCCCATTCTCTCTTTCAAAGCTCCAGTGCTTTGTTCAACTAATTCTGGTTTGTTTGTTTTTTTTTTAAATTTCCTAAGGAAATCTGATCAGTGTAAATTAACTAACACAATGAAAAATCCAAACCATCTTATTCAACAAACATTCTATCACTTTTCAAAGTGGAGAAAAAATACAATTTAGGTAACATTGCTTTGAAATTTAACTGTGTTTGTAAAATCCCATGGAGGAGAATGGTAGATTATGAGCAGCATCACCTCATAAAACAGCAAGAAATGGATGAAATACAATTGAAATTGTTTATCTTGTTATTTATGCTATCTTGAATCCAATTCTGGTTATAAATGCTTCCCCTATTCAAAATTTTAAAGGATAAAATCTTCTATTCTCTTCTAATTTTTTAATGATATAATGTTTTATATTTAGGCCACTTTTGATTCTTAGTTTACTATAGTGTATAATGTAAGATGATGGAAGAACCAAACCCCAGCCTGCTTTCCAGTTTTCCCAGAAGATAAACAAAGATTCCTTTTTCTGCTATTTTATACTCTTGAGATTATTGAACATAAACCTGCTGTAAACATTTGCTTGTAAGTTTTTCAATTCTTGCTAATTCTCTGTTGACTATATTCATGCCTACGTATCCTCTATACTTAAAAATCCTCACTTGACTTTATCCTTTCAGAATCATACAAGGTTCTTTTTCCTTTTCACAGACAACCTCCTAAAGAGATCTTCTATACTCCTTACATCCATTTCCTTTCTTTTTGCTGCCCTCTAAGTCCTTTGCAATCTGGTTTCCAACTTCATCACTCAATTGGAACTGTCCTCCCCTTATACCACCATTGTGGGCAAATTTTTTGCCCACTCTTTATCCTATACCAAATTTCACATCTTTGTAGAACAGTTTGCCCCAGAGTGTGTGTGTGGGTGGGGGTGGCAGTGACACACACACACACACACACACACACAAACAGAGAGTGTTAGTTAGTTAAATGCTTTCTGACTACTATTCCTGTTAGGCAATTTGAATTCATGTTTTTCCTAAAAGTTAATTGAATCCATCATCTGATTATAAGGGGAAACACCCTGGGAGGTCTCACAGTTTTAGGTGGAGAATCAACCACAGGGTTAACCCATACCCTGAAATTTGGACCCAACAGCCCAGAACCACGGAAAACTGGAGAAACAAGTGCAGAGGGAATGCTGTAATATGTGTATATGTTCTTTCTCACTATAGTATGTCAGCTCTTTGAGGGTAAAAGAATGCTTCATTTTTGTCTTTGTTATTCCAGCAACTAACAAATATAGAAATTTAATAAGTTATCATTGATTGATTTCATTAGTCAATTTTTTCTTCTTAAAAGCCATTACTAAATCACTTTGACAACTATCATTTTATGATATAATTTCAAGTCTTTGCTTTGGGGCAGATTGAAGACATCCAGCATGCATCCTTGTTGGGCCTTCCCTTAGGGGATATGCTGCACCCTGAAAGGAGACAGAAAGCAAAAGGTATATGGTCAAAGGAAAGTTTGGCTCTTCTCACCTGAGAAATATATAATCTACCAGTATTTTCCTTCTCTCATTTTGTTAATATACATTTGCAGAGACATACATTTCCTTGTGCTGATTTTAGCTACATGCTGAATATTTATATGCATTTAAATTATTTTTAATATAACTTTATTCCATCTATTATTTGTTCTTTGATCTATTCATTATTTTGGATGTCTGTCTTTAGATATGTATTTTATTCATATTTCCTTTGTTGTTTACTGCTTTTATTGTTAATATCTACAAAAGATATATTTGATATTTATCTTTTTTAATTATTAATTATGATTTTTTTATTCTGGCACACAATAAATTCAACCAAATGTAAAATTTCATTATAAAAGTAAAGTATATTCCTTGACATTTCAACTTATTAATAGCTAGAGATCTGTTCAATTTAGTTTTTCCAATATTCTATTGAGATACATATTTTTTTTTCCTTCTCTATGTTGTTAGATTTATGTAGTTATGAATGAAGAGCACTAAAGTAACCTACAATTATTTCATTAGCATCAAAGTTTTCTTGTAATATTGTTGACTCTTCCTTTAAGTACTTATATGCCATTTGGAACATGTATATTTAGTATTTAGATATTTTTCATTATCTATAATATCTTTAAGGGTTACTATAATTTACCTCAATATATACCTTGACAGTACATATTATCATTATTATAACTTTATCTGAAATAATGATTGTAACTCCTGTTTCTTTACGAGCACTGAAAGCACAATACATTTTATTCTAGATTTGTTTTAACTATAGACATTTTTATATTTTACTAAATTTCATACCCATACATATGCATATGTATGGGTATGTATATACATATATATACATACATACATATATACATATATGCATATACATATATATACATATACATAAAATAAATTGCTGGGTTTTGTTTTCTAACTCATTCTTATATTGTCTTCTATTTTATGAATGAGTTTAGTTCGTAAAACTTTAACATTATATTTGTTAATTTTATATATCCTTTCATAAAATTGTTATATTAATTTTTTTTTAAAAAAATCATCATGTCCCTGAATATTGTATTGCTTGCAATAATCTGAACTGAGTCCCTTCCAAAGATTTCCCCCTTCTATTGCCTTGCTACCCACCACAAACTTGAATTCCTTAATGCTATTTTATTCTTTATCTCCCTCCTTTCCTTTCATTCCCTCTCTTTTCTCTGTATCTCTGTGTCTCTCTGTCTCTGAGTCTGTTTCTCTGTGTCTGTCTTTCTCTTTCTCTCTCTCTCCTTCTTACATACACACATACATTCAAACACACACACACACACACACACACACACACACACACACACACTTTCTATTCCCATGGTTCAGGATCTTCCGAAATCTCCCCCACCCCCAACAAACTATCTTTTTGTTTGAAAGATAAATCTATAGTGCCCCACTCCAAGAAATATCAAGTCAGTTATTCTTTTTAAATGTCTCTTCCCTCCTCTAGGTTACTCTAAGATTTGATTCACCCCATTTAAATACTGTTTTCCAATTACATGCAAAAACAATTTTTGATGTTCATTTAAAAAAAAATTGAGTTCCAAATTCTCTTTTTCCCTCTCTCCTCCCACTTCATTGAGAAGGCTTGTATAAGTTATATACATGTGTAATAATGGAAAACATATTTGCATACTAGTCATGTTGTGAAGGAAAACCTAGGATCCCCCTCCAAGACCCCCCCCCCAAAATAAAGGAATTTTTAAAGTATACTTCGATATGCATTCAGATTCTAATAGTTTTTTCTCTGGAGGTGGATAGCATTTTTTCATGAGTCCTTTGGAATGGCCTTGTATCATTGTATTGCTGAAAATAACCAAATCATTCACAGCTGATCACCATAAAATATTTCAGTTACTCTGTACACTGTTGTCTTGGTTCTGCTCGCTTTACTTTGCATCAGTTCATGTAAATCTTTCCAAGTTTTTCTGAATGCATCCTGCTCATAATTTCTTATATTACAATAGCATTCCATCATAATCATTAAACACTGCTTGTTCAGCCATTCCAGCATTGATTGGTATCCCCTCAATTTCTGATTCTTTGCTACTATAAAAAGAGCTGCTATAAAAATTTGTGTACATATGTATCCTTTCCTTTTTAAAAATCTCTCTCAGATACATACCTAGTGGTAGTATTATGGGGTCAAGGGGTATGACTGATTTTATAGCTCTTTGGGTATGATTCCAAATTGTTCTCCAGAATAATTGGATCAGTTCACAACTCCACCAATAGTGCTTTAGTGCCCCAATTTTCTCACATCCCCTTCAACATTTACTATTTTTCTTTAATGTCATATTGGCCAATCTGACAGGTATGAGGCAGTACCTTTTCATTTCTCTAATCAACAGTGATTTAAGACATTCTTATATGACTACAGATAGTTTTGATTTTATCTTCTGAAAACTGCCTGTTTATATGCTTTGACTATTTATAAATTGGGGAATGACTGGCTTTATTGGAAATTTGACTCAGTTCTCTATATAACTTAAAAATGAGGTTTTTATCAGAGAAACCTGACGTAATTTTTTTTCACAGTTGTGATTACTGTGTATTTCCCTCTTTCCTTTCCCCCCTGTTTATTGTTTTGCCTCTGACCAACACATCCTCCAATCCACCTTCCCTTCCATTAGCACCCCGCCTTTTCTCTTATGCCCTTCCCCTTGTACTTCCTTGTATGGTAAGATAGAATTCTTTAGCCAACTGAGTATGTATGTTCTTCCCTCTTTGAGCAAATTCCAATGAGAATAAGGCTCAAGTGTTGTCTGCCAGTCTCCTGCATCTTCCCCTCCACATTAGCTCTTTTACGACTCCTTAATTGGAGATAATTTACCTCATTTACTTCTCCCTTCAACTTCTCCTAGTGTACTCCTCTTTCTCACCCCATAATTTCATTTTTTATTTATCATCTCATCATAGCCAACTCACACCCATGCCCACTGTCTATGTATACTCAGAGTTACAAGTACTATTTCCCCATGTAGCAATGTAAACGGTTTAATCTAAATGAATTAAGCTTTCTTTTTCTTTTTTATCTTTTTATGCTTTTCTTGAGTCTTGCATTTGAAAGTCAAGTTTTCTATTCAACTCTGTTCTTTTCACCAGGAATGCTTTAAATGCCTCTATTTCATTAAATATCCATTTGCCCCCAGTAAAGTCTATACTCAATTTTGCCGGACAGGTGATTCTTGGCTGTAATCCTAGTTCTCTTGACCTCCAGAATATCATATTCTAAGCCCTCTGATCCTTTAATATAGCAGCTGCTAAATAATATGTTATCCTGACTGTGTCTCCATGATATTGGAATTGTTTCTGACTGCTTGCAATATTTTCTCCTTGACCTGGGAGCTCTAGAATTTGGCTATAACATTCCTTGGAGTTTTCATTTTGAGATCTCCTTCAGGTTGTGATTGGTGGATTTTTTCAATTTCTATTTTACCTTCTGGTTCTAGAATATCAGGGCAGATAATTTCTTGAAAGATGATATCTAAGCTCTTTTTTTTGATCATGGCTTTCAGGTAGTCCAATAATTCTTAAATGATCTCTCCTGGATCTATTTTCTACTTCAGTTGTTTTTCCAATGAGGTATTTCATATTTCCTTCTTTTTTTTCATTCTTTTGATTTTTTGTTGTTGTTGTTCATTGATGTGTCATGGAGTCATTAGCTTCCACTTGAGCAATTTTACATTTTAAGAAATTGTTTTCTTGGGGGCAGAGCCAAGATGGCTGAGAGAAGTCAAAAAGTTGCCTGAGCTATCCAACAATTTCCCTTGGAAACAACATTAAATCAAGTTTCTAAACAGATTCTGAAGTGACAGAACCTACAAAAAGGCAGAGTGAAACAATTTTCCAGCTTGAGACAACTTAGAAGGACTTCAGGAAAGGTCTGTCTCACTTGGGTAAAAAGGGAGTGCAGCCCAACACAGAAAGTGTCTGGGCAAGCCAGGGCAGACTTTTAACCACACACAAAGCCAGTGGCCAGACCCCTGGTCCCCAGCATGAAAAGCTTGGGACAGTGCCACAAGTGCCCCAGGAAGAGAGCTCAACTTTAAAAACCATGAAATGGGCAAAAAAAGAGCAAGAAGCAAAAATGTAACTTTGACCATAGAAAGTTATTATGGTGACAGGGAAGATCAAAACACAAACTCAGAAGAGAACAAAATTGTTGGAATGCCTACATGGGCACATAGGGGAATACAAATTGGTTGCAAGCACCAAAATCCTTTTTGGAAGATCTCAAAAAAGATTTTAAAAGTCAAATAAGAGAGGTAGAAAAAAACTGGGAAAAGAAATGAGAAGTATGCAAAAGAGAGTCAACAGCTTGGAAAAGGAAAGACAAAAATTTACTGAATAAAACAATTCTTTAAAAAATGCAGTTGACCAAATGGAAAAAAAAAAATCTACTGAAGAAAACAACTCCTTAAAAAAGCATAGAATTGGCCAAATGGAAAAGGAAATACAAAAGCTAACAATTTGTTAAAGAAAACAATTTGTTAAAAGTTAGAATTGGGCAAGTAGAAGCTAATGACTCTATGAGACATCATGTACCAGTCAAATAAAATCAAAAGAATGAAACAATAGAAGAAAATGTAAAATATCACATTGGAAAAGGAAGTTACCTTGGATAATTTAAGAATTATTGGTCTACCTGAAAGCTATGATCAAAAGCCTGGAAGGCATCTTTCAAGAAATTGTAAAAAACTGCCCTGATATCCTAGAACCAGAGGGCAAAATAGTCATTACAAGGATCCACTGATCACCTCGTGAAAGAGACCCCAAAATGAAAACTCCAAGGAATATTGTAGCCAAATTCCAGAATTATCAGGTTAAGGAGAAAATACCACAAGCAGCTAGACATAAACAATTTAAATATTATGCAACCATAGTCAGGATTACACAGGACTTAGCAGCTTCTTCATTAAAGGATTGGAAGGCTTGGAATATGATATTCTAGAAGGCAAAGGAGCTTGGACTACAACCAACAATCAATTACCTAGCAAAATTGAACATAATCTTTCAGGGGAAAAGATGGACTTTTAATGAAATGGGGGACTCTCAATCATTCCTCAAGAAAAGACCAGAGCTCAATAGAGAATTGATCTTCAAATACAAGACTCAAGAGAAACGTAAAAAGGGAGAGGAAAGAAAAAAAATGTTACTCAATAAGAGTAATCTGTTTACATTCCTATATAGGAAGATGATACTTGTAACTCTTGAGAACCATATCTTTATTAGGGCAGTTAGAAGTGGTATGCATAGACGAACTGTGTGGATGTAAGTTGATTTTGATGTGAGGGTAATAAAACAAATTAAAGGGTGAAAAAAAGGATTGTACTGGGAGAAGAGAATAGGAGAGGCAAAATAAGGTAAATTATATCACATGAAGAGATACAAAAGAGGGGAAGAAAGGATGTGGGTGAGTAGTGTTTGAACCTTAACATACACTCTCAGTTGGGTATAGAAATTTATCTTACAAAGATGGTGGCTGGAAAGCAGGAACTTGCTTAAGCTCTACCCTAAATCCCTCCAAACACGTATAAAAATGGCTCTGAACAGATTCTAGAGCTGGGGAACCCACAAAATAGCAGAGGGAAGCAGGTCTCCAGCACAAGAAGGCCTGGATGGTTGCTGGAAAGGGTCTACCACATGGTGCTGGGAGTGGAGCTCAGCCCAGCATGGGCCATGGCGCCAGGACAGACCTAAATGGGAGTCAATCAGAGCAGGTCCTAGGGCCATGAATCATCGAGCTGTGGCAGTTACCAGACTTCTCAATCCACAAATGCCAAAGACCATGGAACAGGTTAGTGGGTTAACCGCTAGATGGGATTAGAGAGCTGTCCAACACAATCCTTGAGGGTGGCTGAGGTAGTGCAGCAGTTGAGCTCCAGCATCAGCTGTTTCCTGAGTCCCTAGCTCACATGGTGGGAGCAATCAAGAGGCAGACCAGAGCAGAAGTGCAGGGCTTGCTTTGCCCTGCTTGGACATGGGTCACAATCCTGGTTGTGCTTCTTGGGGGAGAAGGAGTGCTGGTGTGGCAGAGCTTGCAGTGACAGTGGAGTAGAAGTAGCTTTGAAAACAGCAGTGCAGCTTGGGACAAAGCATTCTCTACTTTACAAGCAGTCATACCCTAACAAAAACCTCCAAGGTCAAGTAGTTGGCTGGGAATATGAACAGGCAGCAAAAAAGGACACAGAGTCAGACTCAGACTCAGACTCTAGAATCCTTTTTTGGTGACAAAGAAGATCAAAACATACAGCCAGAAGAAGTCAACAAAATCAAAGAGCCTACATCAAAAGCCTCCAAGAAAATTATGAATTGGTCTCAGTCCACGGGGAAGAGAAATTAGGATGATGCAAGAAAACCATGAAAAACAAGTGAATGACTTGCTAAAGGAGAACCAAAAAAATACTGAAGAAGATAACACCTTAAAAAGTAGACTAACCCAAATGGCAAAAGAGCTCCAAAAAGCCAATGAGGAGAAGAATGCCTTGAAAGGCAGAATTAGCCAAATGGAAAAGGAGGTCCAAAAGACCATTGAAGAAAATACCACCTTAAAAATTAGGTTGGAGCAAATGGAAGCTAGCAATGTTGAAAGATATTAAGATATTATAAAACAGAATGAAAGGAATGAAACAATGGAAGACAATGTGAAATATCTCATTGGAAAAACCACTGACCTGGAGAATAGATCCAGGAGAAATCATTTAAAAATTGTTGGACTACCTGAAAGCCATGATCAAAAAAAAAAAAAAAGAGCCTAGATATCACCTTTCAAGAAGTTATCAAGGATAACTACCCAGACAGAAAGATGATGCATATAATTCATGAGACCTCAGTATTAAGGTAGCTGAAGGGAATATACATTTTAGATAGATAGATAGATAGATAGATAGATAGATAGATAGATAGATAGATAGATAGATAGATAGAGATATATAGACAGAGGGCGCAGGGTGAGTTGAATATGAAGGGATATATCTAAAAAAATAAAATCAAATTAAGGGATGAGAAAGGAATATATTGAGACAGGGAGAAAGGGAGAGATAGAACGGGGTAAATTATCTCTCATGAAAGTGGAAAGAAAAAGCAGTTCTGTAGTAAGGGAAGAGGGGACAGGTGAAGGGGAATGAATAAATCTTGCTCTCATCAGATTTGACTTGAGGAAGGAATAACGTACACACTCAAATCGGTATGTTTCCCCATAGGAAAGAAGGAGGACAGAGATAAAAAGGGAGGACAATAGAAGGGAGAGCCAATAGGGGGAGGAGGTAATCAAAAACAAATACTTTTGAAAAGGGACAGGGTCAAGGGAGAAAATTGAATAAAGGGGGACAGGATAGGAGGGAGCAAAATATAGTTAGTCTTTCACAAAATGAGTATTGTGGAAGGGTTTTGCATAATGATATGCATGTGGTCTATGTTGAATTGCTTGCCTTATTAGAGAGGTTGGGTGGGGAAGGAAGAGAGGAGAGAATTTGGAACTCAAAGTTTTAAAAGCAAATATTCAAAACAAAAGTTGTTTTTGCATGCAACTGGGAAATATACAGGCAATGGGGCATAGAAATCTATTTTGCCCTACATGAAAATAAGGGAAAAGGGGATTAGGGGGGAGTGAGGTGACAGAAGGTAGGGCTGACTGAGGAATAGGGCAATCAGAATATATGCCATCTTGGAGTGGGGGGATGGTAAAAATGGGGAGAATATTTATAATTCAAAATCTTGTGGACATCAATGCTGAAAACTAAAAATATTAAATAAAAAAACTGACAAAAAAGAATTTTAGAAAAGGTGGATATGATAAATCTCTGGAGAAAACTGAATAGGGATAAAAAGGAATATATTTTTCTCAGTGGTACATGGCACATACTCAAAAATTGACCATGTACTAGAGCATAAAAACCTCACAATCCAGTGCAGAAAGGCTGAAATAGTCAATGTATCCTTTTCAGATTATGATGCAATAAACATTACTTGGAATAAAGCACCATGGAAAGATATACTAAAAATTAATTGGAAACTAAGCTAATCCTAAAGAATGAGTGGGTCAAAGAACAAACCATAGAAACAATTAATAATCTCATTCAAGACAATGACAATAATGAGACAACATACCAAACTTATGGGATGCAGCAAAAGCAGTTCTTAGGGAAAGTTTTATATCTCTAAATGCTTACATGAATAAAATAGAAAAAGGAAAACAATGAATTAGGCATGCCATTGAAAAAGCTAGAAAAAGAACAAATTGAAAATCCTCAATTAAATACCAAATTAGGAATATTGAAAACCAAAGGAGAGATTAGTAAAATTGAAATGAAGAGAGCTATGGAACTAATAAACACAACTAAGAGTTGGTTTTTATGAAAAAATCAATAAAATTGATAAACCTTTGGTCAATTTGACGAAAAAAATAGAAGAAAGCTGAATTACCAGTATCAAAAATGGAAAGGGCAAATTTATCTCCAATGAAAAGGAAACTAAAACAATAACTAGGAATTATTTTGGCCATTTGTATGCCTATAAATTTGACAATCTTAGGGAAATGAATGCTTACAAAAATATAAATTGCCCAGGTTAACATAAGAGGAAATAAAATGCCTCAATAACCCCATCTCAGAAAAAGGAATTGAGCAAGCCATCAATGAACTTCCTAGGAAAAAATCTCCAGGGCCAGATGGTTTCACACGTGAATTTTATCAAACATAAAAAGAACAATTTATTCCCATACTTTATAAACCATTTGGGAAAATAGGTGAAGAAGGAGTCCTACTAAATTCTTTTTATGTCAAAAATGTGGTATTAACACCCAAACCAGGAAGAGTGAAAACAGAGAAAGAAAATTATAGACCAATTTCCCTAATTAATATGGATGCAAAAAATTTAAATAAAATATTAGCCAAAAGATTGCAGCAACTTATCAGGAGAATAATACACTATGACCAGATAGGATTTACTCCAGGAATGCAAGACTGGTTCAGTATGAAGAATTCTATCAGCATAATTGATAATATCAACAACAAAACTAGCAGAAACTACATGATTATCTCAATAGATGCAGAAAAAGATTTTGACAAAATACAACACCCATTCCTATTAAAAACACTAGAAAGCATAGGAATAAATGGAGTCTTCCTTAAAATGATAAGTAGCATCTACCTAAAACCATCAGTAAGCATTATATGCAATGGGGATAGGCTAGATGCATTCCCAATAAGACCAGGGGTGAAACAAGAATGTCCATCATCACCCCATTGTTCGATTTGGTACTAGAAATGTTAGCTTTAGCAATAAATGAAGAAAAAGAAATTGAAAGAATTAGAATAGGCAAAGAAGAAGCTAAGTTATCATTCTTTGCAGATGATATGATGGTTTACTTAGAGATTCCTAGAGGATCAAGGAAAAAACTATTTAAAATAATACATAACTTCAGCAAAGTTGCAAGATGTAAAATAAATCCACATAAACCCTTGGCATTCCAATACAATACTAACGAAGCCCAATAGCAAGATATAGAAAGAAAAATTCCATTTAAAGTTAGTGTAGACACTATAAAATATTTGGGACTCTACCTGCCAAAACAAACCCAGGACCTATATGAACACAATTACAAAACACTTTTCACACAAATAAAATCAGATCTAAATAAATGGGAAAACATCAGTTGCTTGTGGCTAGGCTGAGCTAATATAATAAAAATGACAATTTTACATAAATTACTTATTCAGTGACATACCAATAAACTACCAAAAAATTATTTTACAGAGCTGGATTATATAATAACAATATGCATCTGGAAGAACAAAAGTCCAAAATATCAAGGGAATTAATGAAAAGAACTGCTAGGGATGGTGGCCTAGCCATACCAGATATTAAATATATTATAAAGCAGCAGTCATCAAAACTACTTGTTACTGGCTAAAAAACAGAGTGATGGATCAGTGGAATAGGTTAGGTACACAAGATGCAGTAGTCAATAACTATAACAATCTGCTCTTTGATAAACCCAAAGAGTCCAGCTTCTGGTTTAAAAATTCACTATTTCACAAAATCTGCTGGGAAAATTGGAAATTAGTATGGCAGAAACTGGGCATAGACCAATATCTTGCACCATATACCAAAATAAAGTAAAAATGAGTTCATGATTTAGGAATAAAGGCTGATGCTATAAGCAATTTGGGAGAGCAACAAATAGTTTACCTGTCAGATTTATGGGAAAGGGAAGAAATCATTACCCAACCAGAGATAGAGAGCATTACAAAATGCAAAATGGATAATTTTGATTACGTTAAACTGAAAAGTTTTTGTACAAATAAAGCCAATGCAACAAAGATTAGGAGGGAGGCAGAAAATTGGGAAAGAATCTTTACAACCGGTGTCTCTTATAAAGGCCTCATCTCTAAAATATACAAGGAAATGAGTCAAATTTATAAGAATGCAAGTCATTCCCCAATTGATAAATAGTCAAAATATATGAACAGGAAGTTTTCAGAGGAAGAAATTAAAGATATCTATAGACATATGAAAAAATGCTCTAAATCATGATTGATTAGAGAAATGGAAATCAAAACAACTTTTAGGTATCACATCTCTCCTGTCAGATTGGCTAACATAACAAAACAGAAAAATGATATATGCTGGAGAAGATGTGGGAAAATCAGAATATTGTTAAATTGCTGGTGGAGTTGTGAATGGATCTAGCCATTCTGGAGAGCAATTTGGAACTATTCCCAAAGGGCTATAAAAATATGCATACCCTTTGACCTAGCAATACCACTTCTAGGGCTGTATCTCAAAGAGGTCACACAAGTGGGAAATGGACCCAAATGTACAAAAATATTTATAGGAGCTCTTTTTGTGGTGAGAAAGAAATGGAAATCAAGGGGATACCCATCAATTGGGGAATGGCTAAACAAGTTGTGGTATATGAATGTAATGGAATACTATTTTGCTATAAGAAATGAGGAGCAGACCAACTTCATTATGACCTGGAGATACTTAAGTGAAGTGATACTGAGTGAGGGGGGCAGAACCAGGAAATCATTACACACGATTACTGACACACGGTATCTGGAAAGACTAACTTTGTGTAGTATTAATTAAGTAGGGATTTTTTTTACTGGTTTAGAATGCTAAATTAATTGTCTTTAATTGAGTCTTACTAGGTGCTAAACCCCAGGCCAACACCCTTTTACTACTAAGTGCAAAGCCCCATGCTGGTTAGCAAAGTAGTTTGCTAGTTTCAGAGAGGCAGGAAGCCCCCAGGGTCCTAAGGGGAGTTGCTAAGGCCAGAGCAAATAGTAGGTGCCTAAGTTCTGGTTGCTCAGATGAGGTCTGATGACATCTAAAGACTGTATAAAAAGAGAGAACAGAGCTGTTCGCTTGAGGCTTTCACTCCTGGAGGAGTGTTGGCATGGGACTCTGGGCAGCAGCTCTAAGACCCTCCTGGCTGGTCAACCCAGATGTTGATGGTTTCTTGGTAACTGTGAATTGTGAATTGGTCTGTTTATATTGTGTATGTTTGTAATTTGCTTGTACTTGCTCTGAAGTTCAGGTTGCTGCCTTATCCTCCTGATCTAAGTGAGTTTATACCTACATGTTGCATTAAAGTAGGATTTTTAACCCGTTAACATTGCTTTCCCTAGTAAAGCAGATCAAAATAACTTGTGCTGGCAGTGTTCTTGTTGTTGGGCTTGTATTGGCCTTTCACCACCCCCCCAACAACTGCTAGCCAAATTGTTGCAACACTTTGATAGACTTGACTCCTCTTAACAATACCAGGCTCAAATACATCTCCAAAAGACTCATGATGAAAAAATCTATGCACACCCAGAGAAAGAATTATGGAGTATGAATGAAGATTGAGACAAACTATTTACTCTCTTTTATTCCCTTCTCTTTTGGTTTTGTTTCTTCTTTCTCATGAGTCATTCCATTGGTTATAATTTTTCTTTACAATTGGACTATTATGTAAATAAGTTCATTGGGAAAGTATATGTAGAACCTACATTGGATTACATGCTGTCTTGGGAGTGAGGGAAGAGGAGAGGAAGGCAGTGAAAATTTGGAACCCCAAAAATTGTGGAACTGAGTGTTAAAAACTAAAAATAAAAAATAAATTTATAATTAAAAAAAGAAACAATAAATAATTTCATCAAAGAGAATGACAATAATGAGACAACATAGCAAAACTTATGAGACAGCCAAAACAGCTCTTAGGGGAAATTTTATATATATAATTTATATATATAAAGAAATAGGAGATCAATGAATAGGGAATACCACCAAAAAAGCTTGAAAAAAGGAAAAAAATTAAAAATCCTCAATTAAATATCAAATTAGAAATTCTGAAAATCAATGGAGAGATAAATAAAATTAAAAGTAAGGAAATTAACTAAGTACTGTTTTTAAGAAAGAAAAACAAATAAAATAGATAAACCTTTGGTTAATTTGATTTAAAAAAAAAAGAAAGAAGAAAACCAAGTATCCAGTGTCAGTAATGAACAGGGCGAATTCATCACCAATGAAGAAGAATTAAAATAGGACTTAGGAGCTATTTTGCCCAATTGTATGCCAATAAATCTGATAATCTAAGTGAAATGCATAAATATTTACAAAAATATATATTCCCCAGAGTAAAAGAAGTGTCAATAAAATACTAAAATAACCCTTTTTTAGAAAAATAAATTGAATAAGTCATCAATGTACTCCCTAAGGAAAAAAAAATCTCCAGGGCTAGATGGATTGACAAGTGAATTCTACCAAACACTTAAAGAACAAAAATTAACTCCAATACTATACAAACTATTTAGAAAAATAGGTGAAGGAGGATTCTTACCAAATTATTTTTATTACATATATGTGTCCTGATACCTAAATGAGGAATAGTCAAAATAGAGAAAAAATATTATAGACCTATTTCAGTGATGAATATTGATGCAAAAATTTTAAATAAAATTTTAGCAAAGTGATTACAACAATCTATCACCAGGATACCAGGAAATCAGGGCTGATTCAATATTGGCAAACTATCAGCATAATCAACCATGTCAATAACAAAACTAACAGAAATCATCTATCTCAATAGATGCAGAATAATCTTTTGACAAAATACGGCATCCATTCCTGTTAAAAACACTAGAGAGAATAGGAACAAATGGAGTCTTCTTTAAAATGCTAAGTAGTATCTATCTAAAACCATCAGTCAGTATTATATGCAATAGGGATAAGTTGGAAGCTTTCCCAATAAGATTAGGGGAGAAACAAGGATGTCCATTATCACTTACTATTCAATATTGTACTAGAAAGGTTAGCTTTATCAATAAGAGAATTAAAAGAAACTGAAGGAATTACAATAGGCAATGAAGAAACAAAGCTGTCACTCTTTGAAGATAATATGATGGTATGCTTAGAGTATCCTAGAGAATCAAATAAAAAAAATTACTTGAAACAATTAACAACCTTAGCATAGCTTCAAGATATAAAATAAAACTGCATAAATCATCCTCATTTCTATATGTTGCTAACAATGTCCAACAGCAAGAGATAGAGAAATTCCTTTTAAAATAATTGTAGACTATATAAAATATTTGCGAGTCTACCTGCAAAGACAAATCCAGGAACTATATGAACATGATTATAAAACACTTTTCACACAAATAAAATCAGATCTAAATAACTGGAAAAATATCAATTGCTCATGAATAGGCTAAGTTAATATAATAAAAATGGCAATTCTACCTAAATTAATTTACTTATTCTGTGCCATGCCAATCAAACTACCAAAAATTATTTAATAGAGCTGGAAAAAAACTAAATAACAAAATTCATCTGGAAGAACAAAAGTTCAAGAACATTAAAGGAATTAATGAAAAAAAAAGGCAAAGGAAGGTAACCTAAATTTACCACATCTATATTTTAAAGCAGCAATCATCAAAACTATTTGACACTGGTTAAGAAATAGAGTGGTAGATCAGTGGGATGGGTTAGGTACACAAGACAGGGTAGTCGATAGCTATAGAAACTGACTGATTGATAAACCCAGAGACTCCAGCTTCTGGGAAAACAACTCACTATTTGAAAAAAAAATTGCTAGGAAAACTGGAAAATAGTACGGCAGAAACTAGGTATAGACCAACACCCTAAACCATATACCAAGATCAAAATGGGTACATGATTTAGACATAGAGCGTGATACCATAAGCAAATTAGGAGAGCGAAGAATAGTTTAACTGTCAGATTTTTGGAGAAGGGAAGAATTTGTGACCAAACAAGAGATAGAGAACATTATGAAATGCAAAATGACTAATTTTGGTTACCCTAAATTATAAAGTTTTTTGCTCAAAGACAATGCAACCAAGATTAGAAGGAAAGAAGAAAGCTGGGAAACAAATTTAACTGCCAATATTTCTGATAAAGGCCTGATTTCTCAAATATGTAAAGAACTGCATCAAATTCATAAGAATATGAATCATTCCCCAATTGGTAAATGGTCAAAAGATATGAACAGGCAGTTTTCAGAGGAAGAAATTAAAGCTATCTACAGCCACATGAAAAAATGCTCTATATCACTATTGACTAGAGAAATGCAAATTAAAACAACTCTGATGCAGCACCTCACACATGTCAGATTGGCTAATATGACAGAAAAAGAAAATAATAAATGTTAAAGATGTGAGAAAATTGGAAAACTAATGTATTATTGGTGAAGTTGTGAACTAATCCAACCATTCTGGAGAGCAATTTGAAACTATGCCCAAAGGGCTACAAAACTGTGCATACCCTTTGTTCAGGCAATACCACTACTAGGTCTGTATCCAAAAGAGATCATAAGAAAGGCAAAAGGACTCACGTTTACAAAAATGCTTATGGCAGCTCTTTTTGTGGTAGCAAGGAATTGGAAATTGAGGGGATGCCCATCAACTGGGGAATAGCTGAACAAGTTGTGGTATATGAAATATAATGGAATAGTATCATGTTATAGGAAATGATGAGCAGGTAGATGTCAGAAAAACCTGGAAAGTCTTACATGATTTGATGCTGACTGAAATGAGCAGAACTAGGAAAACATTTCACATTGTAACAGCAACATTGTGTGATAATCAACTTTGATAGATTTAGCTCTTCTCAGCAATACAATGATCTTACACAATTCCAAAAGATTCACGATGAAAAATGCTATCCACATCCAGAGAAAAAACTATGAAGTCTGCATACAGATTGAAGCGTACCATTTTCACTTTTTCATTTTTTGCTTTTTAATTTCTCATGGTTTTTCCCTTTTGTTCCAATTCTTCTTTCACAACATGACTAATGTGGAAATACGTTTAATATGATTTTACATGAATAACATAGGGGAGGAGTGGAAGGGAGGGAGAGAAGAAAAAAATTTGGAACTTAAAATCATATAAAAGTGAATGTTGAAAACTATCTTTACATGTAATTGGAAAAAATTCCATTAAGTAGGAAAATATTTTTAAAAACAAGTTATATTCTTTGGTAAGCTATTGTACCTCATTTTCCATTTGGGCAACTCTATGTTCTAAGGAGTTCTTCTCTTATGTGGATTTTTGTGTCTCTTTACTTATTTAGCCTAGTCTTGTTTTTAAGGTGTTATTTTCTTCATTATTTTTTGAACCTCTTTTTAAAAAGCTGTTACCTCTTTCTTGATTTTCTTGCATTCTCTAATTTCTTTTCCCCATTTGTCCTCTACTTCTCTTATTTGATTTTAAAAATCCTTTTTGAACTCTTCCAAGAATCTTTTTTGGTCTTCAGGCCAATTCACATTTTTTTCTTTGAGGCTTTGGATTTAACTTCTTTAGGTTTTGTTTTGTTTTTTAAGTTTGTGTTTTGATCTTCCCTGTCAATATGGCATATTTCTTTCAGTTCATTTTTGTTCCATTTTCTTTTTGTTTGCTCATTTTCCAATGTATTTATTGACTTTTAACTTTGTATTAAAGTTGAGCTCTGTGGCGGAAGGGGTACTGTCCCAAGCTTCATGTTATTTGAGCTGTTATTTTCAAACCTAGTTTTGGAGGTCTAAAGTTTTTTAGTTCTTCCAAGGTGGTATGATCTAATGAGAGTTGTGATTGCTCTAGCCTATTCTCTGGACTGCGAACAACCATCAGCATTCTTTTTTGCCCTGGAACTGTGACCAGGATCTCTGCTTCCCTGTGACCACAAGTTCTGGGGTGTTAGCGCTGCTCTTCCTCCCTTTGGACCTGTGACCTAGTACTGCAACCCAGATCCATGTATGGGCAACGCAACAGAGTTCTGCCTCCAATACTAACAGAGTACCTTATAATCTCCTTCTGATCAGTTGTCTGACACTGGTAAAATCTATAGGCTGAAAGCCTGGGAAACTGACACTGCCAATTCAGTGACACCTAAGGCCTGCTTCTGGCTTGCTGGAGCATGGCCTGTGCTGGATTGCATTCCATTCTCACCCTAGTGAGAATGACATTTCCTGCTGGATCTGAAGAGGTTAAAGAAAAAATGATGATAGGTAGGGAACCATAGGTTGCTAGGGGTGCTCGAGAGTCCAAAATACCTACATGCCGGGTCCTGCTGAAAGAATGCGACTCAAGCCTTCTCAGCCAAGGGAAAAGAGAAAGTTTATTAGGGATTCATCACAATGGATTGTCTAAGAAATCCCACCCTTTGTGACACCTGTTTTCACAACTGGGCCAGATTCAATCTACTGAGCTAGATTGAATCTGAGCACCTTCATGGAGGCAAGAGGAGACTTATATACACAAAGATTGGGGGAGGGAGTATTGAGGGGTGGTCTGGGGTGACTAGAGGAAGGGTAGGGAGGGTCTTGAGGAGGAGTCTAAGGAGGAGCTTGATGGGACCTGGATGAGGTCAAACACCAGGAACTAGGATAAGGTCAGATTCCGGGAACCAAGGGAATAGAATTAAGGGTGGGAAGTAGCTGAAGGCATGGATATTGATAGTATCAAGGGTGGGAAGTAGCTGGACAATAAAGGGCAAGGGTGGGTAGAGATTTGGGCCTAATGATAATGTAAGGGTTATGGCCTTAGGGGAAGGCCAGATCTAGTTGGAAGATTCAAGGAGAGTTCAAGGGGGCTCCCAGAGACTGTATTCCAGATTCAAGGGGGTTCCCAGAGACTGTGCCCTCATCAGATCTATGAAGTTGTCTTGAGCAGGAAAAAATTTTTCACTCTGTCCTCTGGAATTTGTTTTTAGAAATTAATTTAAAGTTTTTTGGAAAGGAATTTGGGAGAGCTCCGATGTGACCCTGCCTTTATTCTACTATCTTGGCTCTGCCTCCCCAATACTTGGATTTGATTCATCTTTATGATATTTGCTCATAAATGTTCTCTTTGTTCCTTCAATGACTTGTATGCTAAATGAGGCTACTAAGAAACAATTGATTCCTTCTCCATTGCTTAACCCAGATAACAGAATAATTCTGGCTTCCTCCCACCTGCCTCACTCATTGCTTTGTTTGAAGACCTTCAGCTGTACCATTTACAGAAATACCAATTCTCATAAAGAAATGCGCTATATTGAAAGAAGCACTGAATCTGGAGTCAGAAAATCCAGATCAAATTTAGAGTCCCTCCAGCATCAACTGTATGACCTGGAGCAAACCAACCAACCCTTCAGTCCCTCTTTCCCTGTTGAGCCGAAAAAAAGCGAGCGAGACCTGGATATAAATTTGGATGTGGATTTATTCAAGTGGGTGACTGTTCAGAGTAATAACTCAAATGGAACAGCTCCAAGCAGGGGAAGAGACAGGGAACTTAAAGGGAAAGAACACAATTTGATTTCCGTGGAGATAGGGACACAAACAGTGGGACAAGCTGAGGCAGGATTATTTCTGTGGAGAAGGGAACGCAAACAGTGGGGTCCATGGAGATGGGAGTAAAAACAGTGGGGTGAGCTGGGGCAAGATGGAGAAACTGGAGGGGGGGACAGGGCATAACATCCCCAGATATGCAAAACTAGCAGGTTGGTCAAAGTCCCTTTCAGGTTCAAATGTATGTTCCTGATTAGCTTCTTTTTCTCTTCATTCATCTCCCCAACCCCAAGGATATTACCTTGTCCCTTTTTAAGGGACTTCCAAGGAAATCCTCTATTCTTAGTATCTTTTTAAAAATATCCTATTTTTCCTGCTCACATTCAAAAAACAATTTTTAACATTCATTTTTAAAAATTTTTTTGAGTTCTAAATTCTCTCCCTCTTTTCCCACTTTGCCCTCTCCCTGAGATGACGAGCAACATGTACAACCATGAAAAACATATTTCTATATTGGTCATGTCATGAAAGAAAACACATATAAAAATATGAAAAAAATAAAGAAAGGAAAAAGTAACATGCTTTGTCCTGCATTCAGATCCCCATCAGTTCTTTCTCTGGAGGTGGATAGCATTTTTTCTCATAAATCCTTCAAATTGTCTTTAGTCTCTATTGCAGGGAATAGCTAAGTCATTCACAATTAATCGTGGTATTGTTGCAATTTGGTGTGCTGAGAGCTCCTAAATACAAGAGTATAAGGGGTCTGCCTCAACAAAATTGGACCACTCAAGCCTTCTTTCAGTCAAAGTAATGAGGTTTATTTGTGATGCCAACAGAAGCAGGCTAGATTCTAGTTCAATCTGTGCCTTAATGGGGGTAAGATTGATACATTTATTTAAAAAAAAAAATAAAGGTTGTGAGAAGATTTGGATGGGATTAAGGAGTGGCAAATAGCCTGGGGGGCCCAGGTGCAAACAGTGAAAGGAGTTAAGTCCTCTGGGCTGGGATGGGCCAGATGCCTCAAGCAAAACACCAAAGAAAGGGCTACCGAAATTCATGGGAAAACTCGGGGACTGGGTTGCTTTCAAAGTCATGGTGTTTTCTTTTAGGGTCCAGGTCCCATCATTCTATCATTACCCCCTCAAATGAATGGGACCCAAAATCTTTTGGGATAAGGTCTCAGCTTCTAAAATTGCTTCCTGCTGGAGAGCTGTAAGACATGGGGGGGAAAGGTTTTGTTTCCAGAGTTGACGGTGTAGGCGTCCTTCTGCTTCTAAATTGATAGCTAGGCCTAAGTTTTGATTATTAAAAATCACCTCACCTGTAGGAATCCAAAACTTAGAGCAGCCTGACCACCACCTCCTGCCTCCCTCCTCCCCACCCCCACCCCCACAGCATGAGCCTGGCCAAATAAGGATAAAAGTGTTCCTAAGAGTTAGTATTGGCTAAATTAGCACTTACTTGTTCCTTGTACCTGGGGTAGATTTCCACATTTAGATTGTGAGCCTGAACTCCACCAATGAGAGTAAAAAGGTCAGTGGTGGGGTGGGGGTTATTTGTGAGAGGGCATATAACTGAGTTCTGCTTTCTGGGTGTTGTTTCTCCCTACCAATTATCTATGGGTTGGGAGGCCACCCCACCCCCCACCCTTTGCTGTAGGATTGTAATAAAATTCCTTTCTATTTTCTACCTTGAGAAGCCTCTGAGTTTAATTTTGGGTGAAGTTGCTGTCCCACACAGCTTCGGAGGTCCCACCAAGATTTATTTCCTGCTTAGAAGGAGACCACCCCACCGAGACCCTTGGGCAGGTACCCACTGGAGATTTCTCCATCAGTCCTTGGCCTTCAGTGAGAGGACTCATTCTGGCTAAATAAAAGATCTCGAAGAGAGGAATTCAGAGAAAGTAGAAATGAAAGTAGGGCAAGAAGAATTCTGGAGAGTGTTAGCAAAGCTGGTCGGTGGTAAAGGTGAATAGTGCACTTGGTGCTGACCTGAAAGGGAGAAGGCAGCTCTTGGAATTGGATCAGTCACATAAGTTGTATATGTTCAGCCCGGAGGTGAGCAAATCCTGTGAGTCCCTGGCTCCAATTAGTAGATCTCTGACCTGGGAAGGGAATGCAATGACCCTTCAGTTAAATTTTTGTGAGATTGCCTAGAAGGACAAGATCAGGTGAGCACCCAGGTGACTGTGAGGGGAGGGTGACCTCTCCTGGTGAATTAAATAGTAGGTCTCTGACCCAGGAAGGGAAGGCAATGACCCTTCAGTTAAATTTATAGCCTGTGATAGGATAGAATCATGGGTAAGGAACAGTCTAAAATAGCTAGCAGAAAAAAGTCATTTGATATTCTCAGTAGGCTTAAAGACTGGGATGAACTGCCAAAGTAGAAAAGGAAAAACAAGAGAAAAGAAAAATGCTGGCTATGTCTAATTTGTGCAGTGTCTTGTCTAAAGTCTTGTCTGTGTGTTTAAGAAAGTTTATGTGAATTAATTAGCAAAAGAGGGGCCCCTGGAAGGCTGTGGAGGAAGAAACAGGTTGGGAGACTGAAATGGGCTCCTTTAGTGTGCAAATTGTCAGTCACTAAACTTAAGTTTTCAGCTGGAAAAGAAAAGCTGGGTGAATATAATTTTTTTTTATTTACTTGAATTGTTTGAGGTAGTTTGAGTCAAGATTAGGAAAGAGACTGAAATTGGAGTGAGAAGACAGAGGGTAAAATGTTTTAGTAAAGATTGGGAAAGAGAGATTGAAATTATTTGAGTGGGGGTGAATACAGCTACCCCTCCTCCACCCTCCACTTTGGAAGACTGTGAGTGGGTCAGTCGGGAGCTGGGGCAGAAAGAAAGCCTGTAGCCTGATTGGAAAATAAGGCTGATTGGTTAGTAATCCAAGGTTTTATAGTAAAGATATCAATTTGCATAATTATTAAACTTTGTCTGTATAAGGTATAATTGAATTTTGTTTCCACAGAGATTGTATAGAATTATGATTTGAACCCATATACTGGTGGCTGGGGATAGTGAATAAAAAAAAACTGCCTTCCCAAGTGTTTGAGGAAGCTGGACTCCTGAAAATAAGCATATGTAAAGGATTAGGCCCTTTGTTCTAAGAAAGCCCTCTGGTATCTCAAAGGGCTGTACTACAGGACTGAAAAAGTCCAAAGCTTTTTGCTTGGAAGGGAAGTGGCCATACCTCCCTCAGATTCCTTAGGCATTTTATTTTGGCTTAGCTAATATTGAAGGTATTAATTCATAAATATTATGTTATATATGAATCTATATGTATTAATATATAAATACCAGCAGTAACAGCATCAATAATTTCTATATGCGATAATATGAAAATGCAATCGAAGTCATCCTATTTCTAAATTGTATTTTTAGAATTCTCTTTGGCTGTAAAATTTGAGACCCTTTTGAGGTCTGAATTTTCTTATATATGAATTGATTTTTTTTTAAAAAAAAAAAAGGTGTGATAAAAATGTGATGGTTCAAAGCTGTTATGTTTGGTTATGAACAAGTAATACTACTTTTAATCTCCATGTGTTGATAATGAGATGAGTGACTTCCTGTGTAAGGAGACTTAAAAATGAAGTCACCTAATTTGATGGGTAGTTTCAAGTTTTAAATACATAAAAATGTTTAAGGCACTAAATTTGTGTGGTTTAAACATATATTTGTATGGTTTAAATGTTGTTAAGAATTGTACTATGAGAGAAAAATGATGTGAAATGGATGGACCGAGAAACACAGACCAAGCCAAATTAGAATATATTGAGCATCATTTATTAGCTAGCCGGCTACTGCCTCATAGACCACAAGTCCAGAGGAGAGCAGCCCTGAGCACAAAGATCTGGAGCCTTTTATACCTGAGCCTAGAGCAGGTGCAAGCAAGCTGTTACAAAAGCAGGGTATTGTGGTTAGCAGAGTGTATCTAGTTTTGCCCATCTGGGGCCACACAGGATCTTGAGCAAGACCCGGGGATTTATGCCAAGTGTTTGTTCCAGGAAGCTGAGTTTGATCTGGGGTCACAGAGTTCCAGTAAGTGGAGTGTTACAGCACGCCCTTGTGCAAGGGGGCATTTCAGATGAAGAGGTTAAAAAGCTGTTATTGTTCAGTTAAAATTGTTTTGCTATCACTTAGTAGCATTTGTGAGATTAACTAAGACTTTGCGAGATCTCCTCTTGTAATTTTTATGTACAGAGGTTTTGTGAATAGAAAATTTGGAAACTTTGTGATATCTAGAAATTCTGTAATAACAAAGAATTGAGTTGTTATAATACTTTGGGAACTTATGAAAAATAAATTTTTCCTATAATCTAGATGTTAGGCTAAGAATTGTGCAATATATATATGTGTGTGTGTGTGTGTGTGTACATATATATATATATATATATATATATATATATATATATATATATAACAAAGAGTGAATAAATTAGGATAGATTTCCAAACTCTGTCTCTGTGCAAAAGGTTTAAGTGTGGTAGAATTCCTATTGAGCAAATGAGAATCCTTGGAAAAATATAGGGGTGTGATTTTTCAAGCCTGTGTCATCTAAAGATATATTTATGTATGTTAATCTGGAGGTTTATGGATTAATTTGTGATGGCACTGTGGGTATTTGTGAATGAATCCCACTGTTTCAAGGTTTATAAAGTTTAAAAAGTTGGGAATGCTTAGAAAAGCCAGTCTCTTCCCCCACTCCCCGTCCTCCCCTTGGTCTAGATAAGAAGACAGAGCTTAATCTATCCCCACCTGTAGAAGGGAAGGAAGGGGGAGGTGCAACAGTAACCAGGGTTTCAGTTTTACTGAAAGAAAGAGAACAGCAGGGGTCAGAAGCCAGCCCACAAGCCAGCCTACCTCCAAACCTGTTTTTATTTTTTTAAGTCATCAAAAAGTGATGGGTTTTTAGGACAAGATTAGATTTTGAGATGTGGGTTTTGGTAGTTTTCATTAGGGAAACTTGCCATCTGATGTAAAAGAACCCACTCTTGGGTGCTGCTTTTTTTATGGCGGGTCTCTGTAATCAGAAATAAGTAGTTCGTGACAAAAGTAAAGGTATCTGCCAGAATCTGTTACTGTTGTGAAAGCAGCTGTGATACCTACAGACCTAGACAGTTTTATGGGGAGAAATGAAAAATTTGATTAATGCAAATATGTGAAATCTTGCTGGTTTTAGTCAAATGATTGGGTAAATTGGTACTCTTGTATAGTCATGTGAAAGATAACATTCTCTCTAAATATTAATGAGAATAATTTGGACAAAGGGAAAAAGTTTGTGAAATAAGAATACAAATGTAAGGTTGAATCATTATTTCATAGACTAAGGCTGTGATTTAAAGTTACATTGTATCTGTGTGGAATAAGGTCCTTAAATGTTTAAAAGTGATACAGGAGCAATTGGGTATTAATACAAATGATGTCATTAATTGCTGGAATTAAATCAGAGACATTTTCAGTTTGGGGAGGATAATCATTTACTATCAATTTAGTAACTTCAATAAGGGCCAGAGCCTGAACTAATAATCAACTAGAAGAAGAGCCTGGACCTAAGCTTCTTTGTTCTCTGAGTTTACTCAGAGAATGCCTCTTCCTATGTCAACAAGGCCAGATAGGGCTGACTTAAGGACATTCTTTCCTCTGGCCATTAAGGATGAGACACTTAACCTGAGCTTCTCATTCTTTTGTTCAGATAGCTCGGGCTCCTTGTACGTACAAATAAGCTAGCTCCACTAGATTTAAGAGAATAAACATCATGAATTTACCTCTTTTAACCAAACTTTCAGGTCTACAGGGAAAAGAATTTCGATGTGTAAGTCTCTTTAAGAGTGATGAGTTGTAGAATACTTTTGCATTGATGGGAAAAGTTAAATGTGGTTATTTGGATTTGAATTCACTCCATGGTCTAAAATGTAAAGATAAAGTTAATGTTTGAATCTATCATATTTATATGGTTCAATTTTTGAAGAATATGTCATTTTTTCAGACCAGGCATAGTTAGAGGAGAATAGAAAAGCCTGGGAAACTGATGCAAATGTGTTAAAACAATAACTTATGATCTTAATGGGAAGATTTTATGAACAAGGGAGGAAATGCATGCAAGCTATTTAGAGCTATATTTGGAGATGTTCCTTAAGCAATGTGAGGTTATAGTCATATCTTAATCTGATTATTGGAACTTGCTATTCAAAGACCTAATGGGACTGTTAACTGACTGTTTTTCTGAGTCTAACTCCGGGTGTGAATATCAAGGAAGGCTGACCCAAGCCATGGGGGCTGGGGGGGCAGGCATGAACTGCAGGTATGATTTCATGGTAAAGTTAAGAGGGCAGCTATTCAGCCTGTGCTGAGGTGGGACCCTTTTGACCTGATCCCTTAACTGAAACCTGGCAGACTTTAAGCCTGGCTCAATGCAGCTTGCAGTTTGATATAACTTCTTCCTGACATTGACAGGAAGCTGGAGAAATATTGTCCCCTTACTATAAATCTCTAATCTCTTGGTGGCAAATTTCTATAATCAGAAGGTTTTGGAAGTACAGTAACAAATCCATTAAAATAACTGATCTTAGGTTACTGTAGGACTAGGACTAGTGTTCCTGTATAAGTTAGGATAGTTTATAAGGGCCTTGCATAGGGTTTTGTATAAGAGAGGGTCCTTTAATTCTTGGTAATGGTATGGGAATAATTAGATCAAGGGCTTGTGAGAATATTATTTGGTTAATATCAAGCTTGTCTAAAGTTTTGTTACAATTAGTTATGTTAAAAAAAGAATGACTTGTGGTTTATTTTGTAAATGCCATCAAAGAAACATGGCATGACTAAAAGTTTATGATGTTATATGTACTGTGTAAAAAATTGGTTATTTAATGTCTTTATGTATATAATGGAGCCTGTTGTTAATTCCTTAGTGAGATCTCATCCTTGTGGTGAGGAAAATGGATTAATGTAAAGTATAAGATATTGGATTCTGATGTGAATTTCTTAAACATGACAATTGGCCAAGGTTCCAATTTTGAATTTGTAAAAATGATCAGGGTATAAGGATTAGAAATAGTAACTTAAAATTGTGCTAACATAACTTTTGTAGGAGAACGGAAAGAAAGCTAGTTCCTACAGGAAGAAAGAAGAGGATGCTGAGATGCTATGCTGGAGATGGCTGGAACAAATACCAAGGATCAGAGGGCTTCATTGGCAATGGTTCCTGCCAGACAGCTGTATGGGAAGAGACTTTTGAATCTTAAAGGGACAATTGCATAATTGTTTTCTTTTGGGTCTCTGTATCTGTACTTACAAAGGGGACTTCCCCCTTTGATTTGTCAATGTGTTGATCAATCTTTACTCCTTCCCATATTTACTCAAAGGGGTGATGGTTAAAGGGAAAAATTCAGATGAGAAAGAGAGTAAGGGAGTATTAAAGATGTAGAAACAAAATTTGGATAAAAGAAAAGGAGGGATTGTAAGACATGGGAGGAAGGTTTTGTTTCCACAGAGTTGAAGGTGTAGGTGTCCTTCTGCTTCTAAATTGACAGCTAGGCCTAAGTTTTGATTATTAAAAATCACCTCACCTGTAGGAATCTGAAACTTAGAGCAGCCTGACCACTGCCTCCCGCCTCCTGCCTCCCTCCTCCTCCCGCCCCCACAGCATGAGCCTTGCCAAATAAGGATAAAGGTGTTTCTAAGAGTTAGTATTGGCTAAATTAGCACTTCCTTGTTCCTTGTACCTGGGGTAGATTTCCACATTTAGATTGTGAGCCTGAACTCCGCCAATGAGAGTAAAAAGGTCAGTGGTGGGGTGGGGGTTGTTTGTGAGAGGGTATATAACTGAGTTCTGCTTTCTAGGTGTTGCCTCTCCCTACTGATTGTCTATAGGTTGGGAGACCTCCCTTTGCTGCAGGATTGTAATAAAATTACTTTATACGTTCTACCTTGAGAAACCTCTGAGTTTAATTTTGGGTGAAGTTGCTGTCCCACACAGAGCTGTCCCAAGAAGGAGTTTGATAGGTTAAATCCAGGGGATGATAGGTGGACATAGGCTGGTACCCACTGTTTGCTACCAAACTCAGGTGAACATCCTATTGTCTGGAAGACACAGATCTGATAAGCAAGTTCAATGTGCAGGACCCAAATACTGGGAAAATTAAAAGTGATATCAGAATGGAGAAAAACAAGGAAAGAAAGCAAGTTCCCCATTAGCATCTGATAGTGTTACTGTCTTAAAAGCTCCCACTGATCCATACTTTTGCAGGTAGAAGTTTTCCAACCCTGGGTTCAATAGTTACGCAAATGAATTTGCCAGAGATTGACTTTTACTTCAATTATAACAAAATGATTGGGAGGATACTTAACTAACGACTACATCAAATAGGTTACCTCTCTCTAAGAAAATGGATTGCACTGAAATTCTTTTCCCCAAACCAAACTAAAGATGTTTCTGATTTAATTTCAGTTGTTTAAGATATGGAATGACTACTCAGTCAGGTCAAAATAGCAAGATCTCAAACACTTGCATTTTGCTTATATCTTTTACTGACCATTTTCTCTGATTGTAGAAATTTGCTATAAAAGGTTAAAGCAGAGCTGAGATTTATATCAAGTATGACAGGATAAAACATCCTTAGAATTCAGATAATTCAGTTTGTCATTTCCACCTTATAGCCAGACTCAGGAATAACTAGATGGGTAACATTCCTTTTCAAAGGAACATAATGAGGAAACTGAGCCAGGAGGATTCCATGTTAGACTGAGGTTAAAATTGTCCTCTTAGCTTTTCCAGATGCAGATCTCCATCTGTATCACATTCTCTCTGAGTAACTTGTGGCATTTCTCTCAGGTGGTAGACTATTGATTATTGGTGGATTATTATGATCCATCAGACAACTCAGAATCAGTTTTGGTCCCATAAGCTTTTACCTCAAACAGCAAGTTTCACTAATCACAGCTTGGGGAAAAATTTACCAGGACTTACATCTCAAATTCAAATTTCTTCTGGTGTAACAAAGCCAATTTCTTTATACTTGCACATTCTCAGCAAGCCAAATTCATTGTTTAGGACCTCTATAGCGCAAACAAGCTTTTTGGAAAGTTTACAAAATAAGGAGGATCAACAGGGACCCCAGAGAAGGGGCTTGCTATCCACCCCATCTACCCTTAGAGCTGCCGTGGGCTGTGCCTTTTGACCAGCCCTGAGGACTGCTGTGAATGGGCTGAACCAATCCGGATAAGGTTTTCACCTCATCTCCTCCTTTCTACACACACACAGTAGTAATCAATTACCATATTTAGGTTTCACCATTAAAAATAACCCAGATATCTCAGTTAACGATCTTACAGTTTCATAAGTGAGAGCCAAATTGTTTTAGCTGCAACTTCCTCTTAACTAAAGGCCAAGGTGAAAATACCCAGTTACCTAAATGGCAGTTACAAAACATTATAAGACAGGGTTAGCAGGGAAACAATTTTTCCACTGTCTTTTTAGTTTATTCCATTTCATACTCTAATAACATTCAAATTATGAAAGGTTGCTTGACATAACTGAAACAAAAGTTTACCAGTTTGAAACTTGAAACAAACCCCTTACCAATCAGATGACTTCAATCTTGCTGAATGCATTTCCAAATTACTTTACAAAGAGAACCAGCATGATTAACCTGTTAAAACTACAACTTACTTGGGCTTACTGAGTCCAGAGGTTGGCTGGCTTCTTATCTCATATTGCCTTGACCCATCTCACTTTCACTCACAGCTGTGGAGGGGGTGAGCAGGATTTGCTGAAATGATGACATTTCTAGGATTTCTGGGTGCACTACAGGGCTACCAGGGGCCAGGGACATTGCCAGTGGGGCACAGCTGTAGCTGCTGCCCCTCCCCCATCCCTCCTTTCACCAAGTGGAGTGGTGGAGGGGTGACCCAAATTTCCTACCATTCTCTAACACTCTCTTCTCATAGTCTGATATGGGATGAGAGTGGTTAATGGGAAAACATGGGGCTATTTGTAATCCCCTGCACAGAGATACCCTCTCGACTCAAGGGAAGGGAGTAGGGGAAAGGAGTGATGGGGATTGCAAGGAAGTGTTTCAAAACTTCTTAGTGATCAATCTCAAAACCTCCAGAATCTGCTAAGATGTTTTAATTGTTCTAACTTTTCACTGTACCCTTAGCCTGGTCAGAGCCAGGACTACAGGAAGAAGAATATTAAGAAAGCTTTTTTTTTAATTTTTACAATTTTTCTTTGTCCTTTAGATCATATTGAGGCCAGGCACAAAGTTTTTCTTTTCAAAGTCTCGGAGACCCGAGCTTTTTTCAATTCTGTAAAAGATAACCTAGGGAAAAATCTTGGGGAAGTTCCTCTGAGTCTTGCTTCAAGGCTGAGGATCCATGGGCCATGAGGCAGGAGGAGAAGGGGGATATAGCAGGCACAAGCATGGGGACTGGGAATCCCTCCATGAAGGAGGATCCCAGGGTGTAGAGAGAGTAAGCCTCAGGAATCCAAAAAACACCTGCAGTTTTCCCAATTCACTAGTGTCCTAGAGAATCAGTAGAATTTAGCATAAACTTCCAGATAGGGCATCTCCTATCCTGTGGAAGGTGTGCTGGGGTCTGAGATAGCCTCATAACCTCTGACCTGAATAAAGGCTAAGAACATGCCTTCCTGTGTGCTTGTAGAGTAACCCCAACTGCAGTGCTGAAAAAGGGATAGAGAGAGAGGAGGCTTACACACCTTCTGGTTTTGATGGGAGGAGGGCTTGAGAGATCAGGCAATTCTCCATACAGGGCCACCAAATATGCTGTGGTTTGTGGTGCTGAGAACCTCCAAATGCAAGGGTACAAGAGATCTGCCTTAAAAGAATTTGACCACTCAAGTCTTCTTTCCGTCAAAGTAATGAGGTTTATTTGTGAAGTAGGCTGGATTCTAGGTCAATCTGTGCCTTAAAGAAGGTGAGACTGCTTTCATACAAAAAAAAAAAAGATTGTGAGAAGATTTGTATGGGATTAAGGAGTGGCAAATAGCCTAGGGGGCCCAGGTGCAAACAAAGAAAGGAGTTAAGTGGTCTGGGCTGGGCTGGGCCAGATGCCTCAAGCAAAACACCTAGGAAAAGGGCTACCGAAATGTAGGGGAAAATTCAGGGACTGGGTTGCTTTCAAAGTCATGGTCTTTTCCTTTTAGGGGTTCAGGTCCCATCACCTCATCATTGCCATCACGGTGGGCAATGTTCTCCTAGGTCTGCTCACTTCATTTTTCATCATTTCACGTAAGTCTATCCAGGTTTATCTGAAAGCATCCTGCTCATCATTTCTTATAGCACAATAGTATTCCATCACTATCATATATCACAACTTGTCCAGCTGTTCCTCCATTGATAGACCTCCCCTCAATTTCCAATCTTTTGCCACCACAAAAACAGCTGCTATGATTATTTTTGTACATATAAGTCCTTTGTCTTTTCTTTTTTGTATCTCTCTGGCATACAAACCTAGAAGTAGTATTGTTGGGGCAAAGGGTATGCACAATTTTATAGCTCTTTGGGAATAATTCCAAGTTGTTCTTCCTTAATTTCTTAATGATCCACAGGTGAGGTGATGCTTTTAAAAGATTTTGTCTCTTCCTTTGGCCATTCCACATATGAGTGTGGTTCAGGATCCCTCCTATTTATTTATTTTTTAAAATCCAGAAGGAAAAGATCAGAAGAGAATTCCCATTCATGAAAACAATAAAGTATATTAGACATCTAGGAATTAACCTACACATTCATGACCTGTATAAATAAAACTATAAAATATTTATTTACCAAAATAAAATACCTAAATATTTAGAACAATAATCAATATCAGTCAACTAACACACATTCTAAAGTGCTTACTAGGCATCAGCACTGTGCTGCAAAAAAAAGGTAAAAACACAGTCCTTGGTCTTAAGGAGATTCTAGTGGGAGAGACAATATGCAAATAACTGTTTATGCACAAGATAATGAGAGTGTAGATGGAAGATAAGCTTAGAGGGAAGCAGGGGACTAGAAACGGTATATAGCAGAAGTTGGAATTTGATCTCAATGCTGAAGGAACCCAGGGAATTTAAGTCAGCAATGGGGAGAAACAGTATTCTAGGCATGGGTGACAGCCAGTACCATGCCAAGTTGGGATATGTGGTATCATATGTGAAGAACAGCAAAAAAGCCAGTGTAGTGGCATTACATTATTTTGCAAGGAAGTTAAGCACAAGGGAGAAGAGAGATATAAGATGATAGCTAGCAGGTATGGTTGAATCAATTGAGAGTTGATTTTTGTAATGGATGGAGGATACATAGATCTATTTGCAGAAGAAAATTTTAAAAAAGCATTCCTGCTCTCAAAGAGCTCATAGTCTAAAGGGAAAGATGATAAGCAAACACTTATGTACAAACAAACTATATACAGGATAAATTGGAGATAATCAGTCAAAGAAAGGCACCAATATTAAGACAGACTGATAAAGGTTTGCTATAGAAACAGAGTTTTAGGTGTGACTTGAAGGAGATCAGAGAAACTTTAGAGATATATGGCATATATCACTAAGATTTAATTGCGCTCATATATTTATGAATCTATAGCTATATCATCTCTATCTAATCTATATATATTTATGCATAATTACATTGTGTGTCCTATGCACATATATGTATATATATAGGAATAACATATGTTTATATATCTATACATTGTATTTATGTGTTATATGTATATATGTATAGGTAT
>CM053625.1:292795144-292810774 GCA_028646595.1 Phalanger gymnotis
TCCTATACAGGGTGCCTGACACAGCTGTATTTCTTTCTTTGCTTTGGGGACATGGACAGCTTCCTGCTTGCTGTGATGGCATATGATCGCTACATGGCCATTTGTCACCCACTCCATTACACCACAGCCATGAGCCCCCAACTCTGTGTCCTTCTGGTGAGTGTGTGCTGGGTGATCACTAATCTCCACGCTCTGTTACACACTTTGCTCATGGCAAAACTCTCTTTCTGTGTGGTAGGGGAAATATCTCACTTTTTTTGTGACATCAGTCCCTTGTTGAAAGTTTCCTGCTCTCCCACCCGTCTAAATGAATTAATGGTTTTTGTTGCAGGTGGCCCAGTTATGACAGTTCCCTTCCTATGCACTTTGGTCTCTTATGTCTGCATTGTCTCTGCCATCCTTAGGATGCCATCCTCAGGGGGTGGCAGGAGAAAGGCCTTCTCCACTTGTGGCTCTCACCTCTCTGTGGTCTGTATGTTTTATGGTACAATTTTCAGTGTGTATCTCTGCCCTTCATCTACTTTCCCCACCAAAGACATTGTGTCCTCTGTGGTATACACAGTGGTCACTCCAATGCTCAACCCTTTCATCTATAGCCTGAGAAACCAAGACATGAAGGTGGCCCTAGGGAGTCTCGTCAGAGGCAAGATATTTGCCTCTCAGTTACATTGACTCCTTGGCCTTCTATGCTGAGCCTTCTCTCAATCTCTTCTTTTCAACTTTGAACTGAAAATGAAATCAGCTATTTTTATTACTTTGATTTATTTTTAGTTTGATTGCAAGATTAAGCTCCCTTCTTTAGGAAAAGCTAACCCTAACAGCTAAGCCAGACTAATATAGATAGTCTCTTAAGTATAGGTTACTTACAGATTTAGTGAATAGCTAGATTGAGAAGACTTTATCATTTAGTAGCTGATAATTTAGAGTAAGACCAAATAAAATAATCATAGGATTACTCTTTGAAAAAACTGAATTTCCTTTTCTGGCAGAAAGGGGAGGGAGGGGTGACCAAAGCCTAAGTTCTCCTTCCTGGCAGCTGGAGAAAAGTTAGCCAGAGGATAAGTTCTTCTTTCCAGTCTTAGTGAAGAGCTCCTTTTTCCCTTGAGCTACAGTCTAAGTCACATGGAGGATGACTGCTAACCAGGGACCACAAGCTCCTCTTTCCAACTACACTTTCTGGTTTTAAAAGGCACCACCTGTAGAACAGGATTAAGAAAGTCTGGGAGAAGCTAACTAGTCAGGTGAGCTGCCTTTTCCAATTGAATCATATTTAAAACAAGTTTCTGTCATTTTTTTTATTCCTCTTTTTTGTTACAAAAATCAGCTCTGTAAATCACTCCTTGTCTCTGACCTCGGAGGAGTCAGGTGACCTACTTTGATATGCAAAGGCTAGCATTGCAAATTAAATCATAGATATCTTAGTAACTTTGTCCTCAGTTTCTGTTTTGTTTCAGGTAATCAATTTTAACAGAACTTAGTCTGTTTTGAAAAGTATTCCCCAATGGGTAAAAGAAAACCTGGAGACAAGTCTCTAATAAAATGCCCTGAGGTTTTTCCCTTAGCACTGTACTTTTTAACAGAGACTTGAATTGTCATAGAAGCCATGTTGATCAAATTTGTAGATCACATCATAATAGGAGGTATACTTGAGATGACAACTGACATCCTGAAATAAGACCACAGGTTAGAATTAAAGCCTTCCTCACTGAACCACAGAATCAAAGAGCTAGAAAGGATATCTGAGTACTTAGAACCCAAACTATATCTGACCAAGAATCTTCTCTACAACACTCCCAACTTTAACCTGACATTAAATCTAAATTAGTTTCTTTGGAACTTCCACTTGTTGCTTTGTTGGGACAAAGAAGAGCAGGTTTAACCCCTCTGTCACAGTACCTCTCCGACTCTTCAAGACTACTATGACGCCCCTCTCTTATCCTTCTAAATCTTCTCTTCTACAGGCAAACTGACATAGTTCCTTTAACTAGTCCACATGACACATTATCCAGTCACCTCACCTATCCTATTCGTCCTCTTCTGCACATTCACCAACATGCCCCATTTCTTTTCTCTTTAAAATATGGTGACCAGAGTAGAAGACAATATTCCAGCTGTGGTCTCACTGGGTCAGAGCACAACTATTACCTCTCTTGTGGGCTTCTTCCCCTTTAATGTAGTCCAAGATATCATTAGCTTTTTTGGCTTTAAATTGACTCATATTGAACTTATAAAGTAAATAAAAATTTTGAGATCTTTAAGACCAAATTTAATAGAGAGAAATGTGAAGACTAGCTCTTATATTAAAGAAAATCAGCAGCATCATTCATACAAACCTTTTCATATACTTTTGAAGTAATCAATTTCCTTATTTCTTATAGCACAGTAGTACTCCATTACATTAATTTATCACAAATGATTCCCTAATATTTTCCATTAGTTTGTGCAGATTTTTTCCACTACAAAAGTAGGAGTGAAGTGAGCAGAGCTAGAAGAAAAATTTGTACACACTTCAATATTATAACAATAAGCAATTTTGAAGACTTTTATGAACCAATGCTAAGTGAAAGAGAAGACTCAGGAGAACGATTTATATGACAACAATAACACTATAAAAACAAAAAGCTTTGAAATCTGTAAGAACTATGATCAATATAATGACCATTCATCATTTCAGAGGGCTGAGTATGTTGATGAAACATGCTATAGCTTACAGAGAGGTGACAGATTAAGGGTATAGAATAGGACAAATATTTTTGTATACAACTACTACAGGGAACTTTTGCTTGACTATTCATGTTTGTTTTAATAAATTTGTTTTCCTTTTTCCCATTGTAGTAGAGCTGAGAAGGAAAGAAAATAGATTTGCATTATTTTTTTTTTAAATAGAGGGTGGAGGGGTGATCCAGATTTGAAATGTTGTGTGTGTTTTCAGTTGAGGTTGCTACATTATTGATTTGAATTATTCATTTTATTTGGTTATGAAAGGCTTGTAAATCAGTAGGAATAATTTGGAAATATTTAAATTATAAAAAGAAAATACATTTATAAATACATTTATAAAATTTAAAAAAGAATAGTTAAAACTGAAGGTCATAAGTACAAGACAAATTTGTACCTAGACAGCAATTCATTTGAAAAATACCAGATAGAGTTGGGGGATTATAAATACGGTCAAGAAAACCAATTCTATCTTAGGCTTCATTATTAGAAGTAGTGTGTTCATAACACTTTGCCTTGTTTAGAATATAATGCATGATTAGTGTCTAGTTCTGATGGGAAGGTTATTGACAAATTAGACTATATCCAGAGAAGAGGGAGAAGACTACTAAAGGAAAAAAAGTCATGGAAGATGAGAATCTGTGAAAAAAAAAATTGTGTAATCTATATGTTTAATATGTAGAAAAAAACTTTCCACCAATATGATACCTCTTTTCAAATATCTGAAGGTCTGTAGAGTGAAAGATTCGTTTGGCTTGGCCTCAGGCAGCTCTTCTTAAACTGTGGGTCATGGCTCCATATGGAGTTGTAAAAAATTTGGCAACAGTAAAACATTTCTGAATGCACAATGACCAAAAATTAATTAAAAATCAAATATGTAATGAATTGGAGGTGTTGCTGGCAGTGCTTGCCGTGTTGCATCAGGCAACTTCACTGCAGCCTTGGTTCTGAACACAAAGCATGCATACTTTGCACTGCTCATGCTCTCAGGGCAGTGTAAAGTCAAGGAAGGCAGCAGAAATGTGAAAAGGGGTCACAAGTAGAAAAAGTTTAAGAAGCCCTTCCTTTGAGGACAAAACCCAAAGCAATGAACAGAAGTTACAAAGAGGCAGGTTTTAACTAAGGAGAAACTTTCAAAAAATTAGATCTGCCAAAAGTAAAATAATGATGCCTAAGAAGGTAGCAAGTTCTTCATACTGGAGGTCTTCAAGCAGAGACTAAATGGCCATTTGTTGGGAATGTTGTGTAGAAGGGGCTAGTAATCAAGCATAGGTTAAATTAGGAAGGAAACTGGGAAGGAACTCTGAAAAACTCCAAAAAAAACTCTGAATGATTTTCCATACTGAAAATCTGATTTTATGGTTCAAAATAACAAAAGTAATTATTTTTCGAACAGAGAATGATGGTCAATTTACATCTTCATTTTCCAGATGAGGAAACAACCCCAGAGATTTATATGACTTAAAAAAGATAAGAAGCTGTGTGAGGATTGTCACCAACATCCTACTTTGTGTTTAGAAGGATCTATATTTTCCTTAAACTACATCTTTTGAACTTAAGTTGAGGGCAAAGGGGCTGGGGGTGGTTAACTCTAGTGTCATGCCATTCAGTGAACAATGCCATGTTCCTTTATTTGATATTCAATAGACTTGTATCTGTCCCTTCTAAATCTTTCAAACTGAGGAATCATAATCTTTTAAGATTGTCTCCATAGAAAAGTAATTTGTTGTGTAGGACCCTGAAGGAGTGAAAGGCAAAAGGAATTAGTGACTCTGGAGGTGGGAGCTTTGGGGTTCCATGCAACTATACCTCAGTGAGGTTTTCCATTATTACTACTAAGGGATTTCTGCTAAGATGAGTTTTCTCTGCTAAGGAATGGGGCTCCATGACCTCAGCTCAGACAGTAATGCAGGTTCCCAGGATTAATATTAAGTAATGTTTCTCAATCCTTTTGTCATTGACATATCTATTAATTTATTAGTCTTCTTGGAGCTTAAGGAAGGGAAAAGGAATAAAGTTTAATGAAGAAAGAGGACAGTCTCCAACAGGAATAGTTTTGCAGACAATGACATTTGATGATGCCAGACCTTAGGAACCTAAATGCCAGTTTGGCAAATCTTTTGTCTTCTCTTCCCAGCCACCTTTTGATGAGCTGGAGAGTTCATTCTGACTTCACATAAAACTTCAGCACCAGTGCAATAAGTATAAGATAGTTAAACTTCTAGTTTTAAAAAAAATGGTTTTATTTTCCTTATTATTTTTAGGGAGTTCTGAAAATTGTCTTTGGAATAAGAAGAGGCCTTTACTAGTCAAAGTGGTTCCTCTACTAATTATAACAGTTCTTAATGGCAGCAAAGTGGATAGAATGCTAGGCTTGGAGTCAGAAAAACATGAGTTGAATCTGGCTCCAGACCTTCCTAAGCTGGGCAAGTCAATAAATTTCTGTCTGCCTCAGTTTACTGATCTGTAAAATGGGAATAATGGTACCTACTTCCCAGGGTTGTTGTGAAGATAAAAGAGATAATATTTGTAAAGTACTCTGTAAACATTAAAGTACTATGTAAATGCTACCTATATATGGTCCACAGAAGGCATTATTAAATTTTGGGCTTTAGCTAGGTTGGAGTGTCAAGTCTGAAAAGTAGAGAGCATGGTAGATCAATCATCCCTGGGTCTTTGTGACACAATCAGATGTTATCAGATGTTACACCTCAGTGGGGATAATCAGTAAGAGGAAAGTTTCAACAATGAATTATATCATATGACAACCTTAGAGTAATAGATCATGAGCAGACTAGGGAAAAGTAGATATGTGCAGAACATTATTTCTATCTTCAGAGAGTAGCTGAAGGATTGCATATGAAGGGAGATCCCATAAATGTTTTCTGTTTCTGCAGAAGGAAGAACTAGGTCCAATAGTTAAAATAAATATATTCTGATCTAATTTGATGAAGATTGCTGTAACTATTAGAACTTTCCCAGAAATGGATTTAACTACCTTGGGATGTACTGCTCTCCCCATCACTTGAAGTGTTCAACCAGAAGTTATTTGACCATTTATTAGACATGAGCAAATTGTAGTTCTGAATGGGATCTTGGACTAGATGCTCTGTAAGGTAACTCTTTAATAATGGTAAATTAATATATATTTGCCAAATTTAATTTAATTCTAAGTTTGTGATTCTACAATTTCTGTAACTATAGCTTATTATCACTTCAGGATGTGAGGGGATGAAACACAGAAAAGAGAGAGCATGGAAGAAATAGACCCAGAATGTGTTGGTGGGGATCACATGGAAATGTGAAGCTAGGGAGAGTTAACCCAGGACCATGAATTGCCTGTGTAGTAACCAAATGAAGATGTCACAAAATTTTGACTATTTCCATTATGAGCCGTGGGGCTGTACCATAAGGGGATGCACATTTAAGAGTCCCTGGGGAAAAATAATGGGTGAAGGTACAAGAAGACTAAACTATTTCCTTGGAATCTTTTAAATACCAAACACCTAAGAAAGTTAGTCAGTGTCTGAGACCCTGGGGCATAGGGTGAGGGTGGGGCAGATTGCTCCTAGAAATAACCCATTCTTAAGTTGGCTCTTCTCTTCATGTCCCATCCCTACTACATACAGATTATAGCTGTTTCATCAACAAACAAATATGAGTTTAAATTTTTATATTAATTTTCCTTCTCTGAGAGTTAACATTTAAGGGTCTTATTCTTTTTATCTCAAACGTTGGTAGAACATAATTGTCATGCCTGCCTCCTTTCCTTTACTTATGCTTTTTTCTCAGCCTTGAATGCCTTCATCTGCTCCCTTAGTTTTTTTTAAATGTTAGCCAGCCTTCAAAGTCCAGAATAAGGCCTCCCTCCTCCGTGAAACCACCTTTGAGTTTTCTGGCTTCTAGGAATCTCTCTCCCTGCTTTGAACATCTAGCGCAGCATCTGTGAATCATCACTTACTCCTGTACTGTGAAACACCCACTCTGCTTTGGAATTGGCTTCCACTCTGGACTGATTGAAGTAATAGAGAAGAGTCAAAGATTTCTCCCTTAGCCTCAGGAAGACCCACGTCTCACTCTAGCCAAGTGCTTCTTCCAATTCTGATAGGGAGAATATGAGCTATCCTAACCTGAAGTACCAGACTCTACTACTCCAAGGAATGCCAAACCCTTAAGGTGGGTTCTCAATTCATTTCCACGAGGCACTATCCATGTTATATCCCCAGGGATCAAAGAGCCCTTTAGTCTCCAACATTTGATCCCTACAGAATAAATTGCAGTACATAATATCTCTTCAGAACACATTTTCACCATTTTGTCACTTTGCCTACCAGTCCCCTACTGACCTATATCTCTCCCAGAATTGGGTAAACTTTCGCTTCATACACACCCTCTTTCTTCTCCTGGCAGATTTGAGCAACCTAGCACTTATTTGCATGGTCCTGAGCTTTCAAGCTCAAGTAATGTAAGGTGTGGACAGAGAATTCCAAATCCAGATGAATGAGGACTGTTCCTTTGAAACAATTTGCCTTTTCTATTATTCATTTGACAATTACAATTATCACCAACATTACACATTTTATATGTGTATACACATACCTTACTATTTACAAAATATTTTTCTCAAGAGTTTTGTTAGTTTTTTTAACTGAATCTATAATTTAATTACTATATACAGCTCCATTAGAGGAACTCTCTCATTCAATGAAAATCAACACCTCTTCTGCAACTGCCTTAGAAAGTTGCCTGTGGAACTGAAAAGCCAAGTGATTTGTCCACATAGTATACTACAATGGTGAATTAAGATGGGTCCTTCCTACCCACATACCAACTCTGTGCACATTACACCAGTGGTATAAAACTCAAATAGAAATGGATCCCTGTTGACCTCATATAGACCTAGAAAACTATACTTTAATGTTAGCTGTGTTGAATTGGGTTTTTGTTTATTTTGTTAAATATTTTTCAATTAGATTTTAATCTTTTGTAACTAGAGATTATTGTGGGGCCACTTGTTGTCACAGTAGACACCTCTGCACTATATCATCCCACCTACCTAAATTACATGGGTAAATTAGAAATACTTGTGAGATAATTCAGTAGTGGAAAAGTCCATTCTCAGGATCTGTCTGGGACAATCTGAGAAAAAAGAAACAGAAAAGCACAAGAAGGCAAATGGGACTTGAGGTTGCAGGGGAAAAAAATAAATTCTTTCCCCTCCAACCTTTAATATACTTTGGTCTGGAATTCCAAGAGGGAAAAAGCTTGAGGGAAAGTAGATAGGAAGAAAGTGATGAGTGGTTTCACAGCACACACATATATTAACTACAGAAGGGGAGGCTTTGCTGATGAGAGTCATTCTTCTTAAACTTCAACCAAGCATCATCAAGAAGAAGCCCCAATCTCTGAAGTTCAATCCTCAAAACAGCTGTGCACAAATCTACTTTCCTGGGAGGTACCCTTCAGATGACTGCTTTTAGGGATCAATCTCACCAAGTTGATTGGGGATGGGAGGGGGGAGGAGAAGCATCAATAGACTTTAGGTCTCACCTGATCAACGTAAATTAAAAGAAAATGTTCATTGTTTTCATGTCAGGAGTAAAGCATCACATGGTTCTTTCTGTTCTATCCATTTCTATGGACATATTCCTATTCATTATGCCAAGGCCACAGCACTAAAACTAGGTAAGATATAACCAGCTGAGGGAGAGGCAGGATTCTGTCAGCAGCATGGTGGCTCCAAGTGGATTATGAGAAAGTAGAGAAAACTAACTATACCCCATAGACTGATGAAGCCACCCAGAAATAAGCAGAGCTGGAAAATAGCAAGTTGTCCACTCCTCATTGGCCACAGAAAATTCAGCACTTCCATGTCATGTGGAGTTCCATAAGTGCTAGGACAAACATGGGACTAGTTGAGTTCCTAAGCCCTCCTTTCATAATATTGTGATTAAACTACTTTCCCAGCCTAAATTCACAATATTCTCTCTTTTGCACTCTATTTGCCAGCCCATTTGGTGTCTCAGGAATATATTTTCTGTACTATATATTCTATGTCCTCCTTCCATGCCTTTGTCCAGGCTGTCCCACATGTCTGAAATAAACTCCTTCCTTGCTTCTGGCTCTTAGAATTCAGAGCTTTCTTCAAGATTCAATTCGTGTGCCATTTCCCACAGAAAATTGTTTCCAATCCTTCTAGTTGTTTATATCCCTATGTCATTAAATATATTGCATTTGCTTGTCTGTTTGAATGTTGCTTTTCAGGATTCTTTTACTTATCCTATACCTATACCTCACCGAATATTATGAAAGCTGTTTGAGAGGAGCTGTGGTGGGTGAAAGATGAAATGATTGAGGAAACAATGGTTGAAGCTTCTTGCATTATAAATCAAGGACAGACCTTCTTAATGTAGTGCTGGACCCCAAATACAGGGAAGACAGATTTTTATACATTAAAAACAATTAATCAAATAATACCAAATAACTAAAAGAAAACAACCAGAATACAAAACCAAGTAATCTGATTTCTAATTGGAGGAAATATTAAGGACTTTCCAAGTTAGGAAAGAGAAAGCAAACATACAATTCCCCAAAATAAAAAAAGACACGTTCCACTCTCCTCAAATGTCTGTATTCAATCTAAGGAACATGGAAACAATAACTGATTGATTCATGTGGGCCCAATTTTCAGATAAGACATGTTGGTTTCTTGAGATATATAATTGTAAGAAAACTCCTTGCATCAATCTTCGAATCTGACTGGGTTTCTGGTCAGCATAAACTAGGTCCTTAGTTAGTTGGTAAAGGTGGTCCAGATTCCTAGCCATAGGGCTATGTTCAAACAGTGGATTAAAGTCCTCTCACGATTCCCACAAATTAATATTCTAAGAAGACATGAAGACATTATGAACTAAACCCATAATTGCATAGAAATGAAACTAAACTAGCTCCAGAATTGAGTCACAAAATAGAGTCAATTTCCCTACCACTTGCTGTTCCATTTTCCTTAGTTCCCTTAGAGGAAATGTTTTTTTTTTTAATTTCATCTTTTTATCCTCCACATCTAGCACAGGGCTTTTCATATAGTAGGCACCTAATAAATTCTTCTTAAACTGGACTGAATTAAAATGTGAATCCTGCTTGCATATGAAAAGATAATCTGGTAAATGCCACTTTCCTTTCAAATTTGGACCTTATTTTATCTTCTCCTTCAATTGATTAGAATTCTTTTCAGATAACATTTTGGCAAAATATGAACTTGGTGAATTTGAAGTTATCATGAAATTGGAAAATTTTGATGTGATTCTGATTGATAGGGTCTTGATCTTCACCACCTCTCCATGTAATAGATAGTGAAAACATGGCTCTATTTCTACATCACCAATTGTTTATTGGAAATTTTCAACAGGATGTTCAGCTGTATTTCAACTGTATGACCAACTCAACAAGTCAAAAATTGGACTTATAATCTTTTATTTTGAATCCACTCTTCTTTCAAATCTCCCTGTTGTTGTCCAGAGCGTCACCCTTTCATTTCCACCTAAGTTTGTATGCTCCATTTCATACCTGACTCCTCATTCTCACTCACTCCACATATCCATTCAAACACCAAAGTGAATTTCCTGAAGCATAGGATTCAGGAAAGCCATGTCATCCCCCCTATTCAATAAACACCAGTGACTCTTTATCTCACAGATAAAATACAAAATCTTCTGTTTGTCATTAAAGACCTTCATAACCTTGCTCCCTCCTACATCTAAGTCATTTTATAATTTATATGTTACCATGTACTCTCTGATACAGTGATGCTGACCTTTTTGTTTTTCTTCAAGACACTCTATCTTTCAGTTCCAGGCATTGTTGATGGTTGTCTCTCTTGCCTAAAATGTTCTCTCTCTTCATTGCCACCTCCTGGATAATCTAGTTTCTTTCAAATATCTGATAAAATTCTACTTTCTACAAGAAGGATGTCAAACATGCTGCCCCAGCAGAGTTGGAGCTATGGTATGGCAAGAACTAAACTAAAATGAAATTGGGAAAAAATAAATATAATATATATACATTATGTATATATACAATAAAGGATAGAAAATATTAAATTGTGGTTTTCTAAGTCAATATGTGGTGGCAGGCAATCTAATGTATAGTTTAGTGGCTCAGTTGCCATATGTCTGATACCACTGTTCCATAGGAAGCCTTTCCCAACTTCTCTTAATCAAGTGTCTTCTCATGTTATTATTTCCTTTTTTATCCTGAATATAGCTTATTTTCATATAGTTATTGCATGCCATTTCTCCATTAGACTATAAGCTGTTGAAGATCTGTCTTTTTCCTTTCTTTATATTGCCAGAACTTAGCACAATGTTTGGAACATAGTAGACAATAAATTCCAGTTGATTGACTAAAATGTGTGTGTGTGTGTGTGTGTGTGTGTGTGTGTTGCTTTGCTGAAGACCTACTAAAGTCTCAGCATGACATACAGGGGACCCCAGCTTCTCCATGGTTGTGCCAGTTGCACAAGCTTAGCAAAATTCTACCACACTAGAAAGGTTTTGAGAATGGGGCTAATAATGTACTTAATTACCACCATCATGAATGAATCAGCAAGGTTAAGTAAAGGCAGAGGAACTTGTCCTCAGAAAGCTGGATACCAATCAATATGGATGTGATATACTACACAGAATGTCAAAAACTTTTTTTAAATGTCGATAAACTCTTTTTTCCCATTTTTTATTCTTATTAGTTCTTATAAGTCCTTCCCTCTGGGAGGAAAGGGGGGGAATGATATATTGGGAAATGTAGGTGATATAAGCACCAAAGATATCAATAAAAATATTTTAAAAAGAAATTAATGTTCTCTAAGTTTAGGCTTCTCCTGATCCTTGAAGAGCAGCTAATGTTCATGCCTCACTTTGACCTCGAATTTAGTTTAATTGTTTTTACACCTATCGGTATAGATTTTTCTCCCTCGATAAAATGGAAACTCTTTCACAGCAGGGATGATTTCATTCTTATCTTTCTTACTCATGTGCCTGGCACAGTATTGGCATATAGCAAGTGCTCAATTGGTTTTACTTTGTCATTCCAGGTGCCAGTTGTAGAGTATGGTGAAAGAAGGCCTGGGATAGACAATATGGAGCCAAAATTAAAATCCCCCCTAGGACCAGAAAATTTTTGGAGGTAGGGATTCCGTTTAAGAAATAGATTCTATTCAGAGCCTAGAGGGTCCAGCTCTGAGAACACGACCTTCTCCTGTCCCCTACTCCAAGTGTCAGAGGAAGAATCCCCCAAGAGAATGGAAGATTAGCTGCTCTGAGGAGCTCAGAGCACAAACAATGTGGAACTTCATCCTAGGGACTCTCCCCTCTGCCCCAGGAGGGAAAGGTCTGGAGACGATATAGATGGTCAGAAAGTTACTTGTCTTCTGTAACAAATCTTTGGGGATTGTTTTCCCAGAGACTGTCACAGCACCAGTTAAGAACACAAGACCTCTGATCTGCTGGGGGTGGGAGGGGGCGGGAGGGAGGGGTGAGAGATTGCCCTTAGGAGTCGGATATCTGTTCCTCAATTCATTCCAGCTCAGTATGGGGCTTCACAGTCCCACACTTGTGCTTCTCAATGCCAAGACTGAGGACACAGGCTTTTCCTTCCAAGTCACTTGTGCAATCCAGAGATCTACAGCCTGTAGAACACATTGCTTCCTCTAACTGAAACAGAGGGGTTCCCCAGTTCCTCCAAACCAGCCTTTGAATTCCTATCATCTGGAGCAGAAGAGTGGTAGCAGAAGTATTATGCACTCAGTGATACTTTCTTAACATCTGAAATCAACAAAAAAAAATTTGGAGGTAGAGGATGGCAAAAAAAAAAATCTAATGTTCTGTCTGTATTTTTATTATATAATTCTTTTTTTTGTTCCAACCTGAGATTTAACTGACTAAGGGATGTTCCTTAGGGAACACCCTTGAACAAAGCATGCTTATAATTTCACTGATACTTGTGCTCGTAGAGAGCATATGACCACTTAGAGGTTAAGTAACTTCCCAGGGTCCCACAGGTAGTATGTGTCAAAGGTGGAGGAAGAATCTAGATCTTTCAGCATTGGGCTCTCTATCCATTATGACCATACTGCTTCTGTTAAACAAATAGACTTTAAAAAATTTAGTCTATAGCAGTTGTATAACCAAGGCGTAAACTAGGTTCTCTGCAAAATCTAAGACATTACTGAGTGAAAACATTTTTAATGAGATTCAGAGATGGCATAGAAATTCAACTAGCAGCTGGAAGTGAGGGAGTTGTAAGCATAAGAAAAAACTTGAACAAAGGTCTATTAAAAGTAGAGAACCAATGCAGAGATGGTCAGTAGTCCTGTTTGTAATACTAATCATCATCACAACAATAAATAGCATAATGCTTTAAGGTTTGCACAGCATTTTATGAATATTACCTCATTTTATTCTCATGACTCTGGGATGTGGGTGTTCTTATTATAACATTCATTTTACAGATGAAGAAACTAAGGCAGATAAAGGTTAAGTGACTTGCCCAAGGTCATATAGATAGTAAGAATCTCAGGGCACATTTGAACTCAGGTCTTTTCTGATTCCAGCTTAGCAATCTAAACCCCTGTATCATCTAGCTGCCTCCCAAATCAAATACATTGTAGAGATTAGCATGAGTTAAAGCTAGTAATGTAATATAGCACAATATTGTGTCAGGCCTCGAATATTGGAGTAAAAATGTAAACTTAATCCCTTAGGTGTTATGGAGCCCTTACTGGAATTTTAGTGTAGGAATACAGTTATAAAGGATGGATTAAAGGGAATAGTGAGTAGAAAGAGGAAGACCTGTGAGGAGGCTAGTTGAATAATACAGATGAGTGGTAATATAGGCTTGTACTAAGGCAGAGGTGGTGGAAATTGGATGTTTTAGAAAACTTTTTTTTTAAATTTTAGTCCAGACCTGAGTTTTCATCCACATAGGAAGCTCTAGGGAAGGAGACTTGCTCTACCAATGCAGATGGGCTAGTGCGCTGCCATCTGTACTCTTCGGAGGCAGGGCTTATACTTCAGTTTTCTTAACCCTAAGACAAGTCTGTCTTCTATACTTTGTTACATCTCTTTGCAAACCCCAAAGCATTCGAACACATACACACATACACGCACGCACGCTTGTGATGAAGCTAGAGTCTAATTTAATGCATGTATTATTCATTTCTAACCAAGAAATTGATGTAGGACATAGTAGATCACTGGTTAGTCTTATATTGGGAAGTAAAAGGTGCAAATCCTGTCCTAACTGTGTCACACTGGATAAATCACTTAACCTGATGGTACCCTAGGGAACTTGCCAAGAAAAAAAGTTCCAGAGAAGCCATAATCAGAATGTATCCTAATTGCATATTGTATTTTTAGAAACATTTCCTTCAACTCCCTATGTTTTAAGGTTTTCTAGCTTGTTAAAATGCATTTGATGGCCATTACAGCTTATCTTCATTAGAAATGGCTCTGGGGAGGAAGGAAGGGAAGAATGAAGGAAAATAGAAGGAAAAGAAAGAGGGAAGAAGAAAAGGAAAAAAGAATTTATTGAGTACCTGCTACATGCCAGGCACTGTGCTCAGAGCTTTACAAATGATACCTTATTCAATCCTCACAAAAACTATTGGAAATAAAGGCTACAGATATTCCTATTGTACAGCTGAGGAAGATGAAGCAGATAGCAGTTAAGTGACTTGCCCAGGGTCAGCAGTTGATAAATGTTTGAGGCTGGATTTGAACTCAGATCTCACCGACGCCAAGATGACCATTCTATCCACTGTGCCACCTAGCTTTTGAGGAGGGCTTCAGCCCTGCTCTGCCTTTGAAGTTATTTTGTGCTCCACAGCAATGGTATTTTCCCAATATTGATCGAATGGGGCATCCCCAGACTCTTTCTTTGTAAAATAATAGTAAAAGTATTTATGCTAAAGTATCTTCTTTTCTTCTGCCCTTTGATGTAGAATTCTGTTGGATTTATGCAAAAACAGCACTCATCTACAGACTGCTTGAGAAAAGTATATTGGTTCATACACACTTCAGTATCATTCTTTGCAGTGGAGTCTAGATATTTTATTTAAGGGATCAGAGGCTGATAGGAGTGTAGGAAGTCAGTTCAGTCTACTCCTTTTAGGAGTTAGCATATAAAGAGAGGAGATATATGGAGCTATAGTCTGAGAGAGTGAAGAGAAGAATTTTTTAAGGGTAAAGGAGTTCTGAGAATATTTATTGGTAGTTGTGAAGTAGATAGTATTTGCTGAGAGACTGGGAGGAAGGGAGAGAGTAATGGTCAACCAAGTAAACTCCCAGGGGAGAGGTGAGGAGATAGAATAAAAGCCATGAAGGCACCAATAAATTTCCTATAGGACCTAGTTATCCTGATTTTTATTCTAGTTCTTTCTACTCCACTCTGTAATATATGTAAAGAATGTTCCTTTATTTTCTTAGGTCTTTTGTGATCCCTTAACATGTCAATGACATGGGACATGGAAATCAGACCAGTACCTCTGAGTTTTTTCTCCGGGGGCTCTCCCAGTGGCCAGAACACCAACACCTCTTCTTTGGATTGTTTCTGTGTGTGTACCTGGTCACCATGGCAGGGAATGTGCTCATCTTCCTTGCCATCATCTCTGAAGCTCGCCTCCACACCCCTATGTATTTCTTCCTGGCCACTCTCTCCTTTGCTGACATTGGTCTGTCCTCCAGTACAGTCTTGAAGATGCTACATAACCTGCATATGCAGCTGCACACCATCTCCTATACAGGGTGCCTGACACAGCTGTATTTCTTTCTTTGCTTTGGGGACATGGACAGCTTCCTGCTTGCTGTGATGGCATATGATCGCTACATGGCCATTTGTCACCCACTCCATTACACCACA
>CM053625.1:292811274-292827612 GCA_028646595.1 Phalanger gymnotis
ATATTGAAGAAAACAACACCTTAAAAACTAGACTAACTCAAATGGCAAAAGAGTCCCAAAAAGCCAATGAGGAGAAGAATGCCTTGAAAGGCAGAATTAGCCAAATGGAAAGGGAGGTCCAAAAGATCATTGAGGAAAATACTACTTTAAAAATTAGATTGGAGCAAGTGGAAGCTAGTGACTTGATGAGAAATCAAGATATTATGAAACAGAACCAAAGGAATGAAAAAATGGAAGAGAATGTGAAATATCTCATTGGAAAAACCACTGACCTGGAAAATAGTCCCAGGAGAGACAATTTAAAAATTATTGGACTACCTGAAAGACATGATCAAAAAAAAGAGCCTAGAAATCATCTTTCAAGAAATTATCAAGGAAAATTCTCCTGATATTTTAGAGCCAGAGGGTAAAATAGAAATCGAAAGAATCCACAGATTGCCTCCTCAAAAAGATCTCAAAAAGAAATCTCCTAGGAATATTGTCTCCAAATTCCAGAGTTTCCAGATCAAGGAGAAAATACTGCAAGCAGCTAGAAAGAAACAATTTGAGTATTGTGGAAACACAATCAGAATAACACAAGACCTAGCAGCTTCTACATTAAAGGATCGCAGGACTTAGAATATGATATTCCAGAGGTCAATGGAGCTAGCATTAAAACCAAGAATCACCTACCCAGCAAAACTGAGTATCACGTTCCAAGGCAAAATATGGATTTTCAATAAAATAGAGGACTTTCAAGCTTTCTCAGCAAAAAGGCCAAAGCTGAATAGAAAATTTGACTTTCAAACACAAAAATCAAGAGAAGCATGAAAAGGTAAACAAGAAAGAGAAATCGCAAGGGACTTACTAAAGTTGAACTGTTTTGTTTACATTCCTACATGGAAAGATGATCAATATGATTCATGAGACATCAGTATTAGGGTAGCTGAAGGGAATATGGAGAGAGAGAGAGACAGACAGAGAGAGAGAGAGAGACAGAGACAGAGACAGAGGGCACAGAGTGAGTTGAATATGAAGGGATGATATCTAAAAAAATAATATCAAATTAAGGGATGAGAGAGGAATATATTGAGAGATGGAGAAAGGGAGAGATAGAATGGGGTAAATTATCTCGCATAAAAGTGGCAAGAAAATGTATTTCTGTAGCAAAGGAAGAGGGGGCAGGTGAGAGAGAATGAGTGAATCTTGCTCTCATCGGATTTGACCTAAGGGGGGAATACCATACACACTCAATAGGATATCTTATCCCACAGGAAAGAAGGAGGAAGAAGATAAAAAGGGGGGATGATAGAAGGAAGAGCAGATAGGGGGAGGAGGTAATTAAAAACAAACACTTTTGAAAAAGGACAGGGTCAAGGGAGAAAATTCAGTAAAGGGAGGTAAGATAGGAAGGAGCAAAACATAGTCTTTCACAACATGAGTATTGTGGAAGGGTTTTACATAATGGTAAGCACGTGGCCTGTGTTGAATTGCTTGCCTTCTTAGGGAGGATGGGTGGGGAGGGAAGAGGGGAGAGAATTTGGAACTCCAAGTTTTAAAAACAGATGTTCAAAAACAAAAAAAAAAAATGTTTTTGCATGCAACTAGGAAATAAGATACACAGGCAATGGGGCATAGAAATTTATCTTGCCCTACAAGAAAGGAAGGGAAAAGGGGATGGTAAGGGAGTGGGGTGACAGGAGGGAGGGCTGACTGGGGAACAGGGCAACCAGAATATACACCATCTTGGAGTGGGTGGGAGGGTAGAAATGGGAAGAAAATTTGTAATCCGAACTCTTGTGAAAATCAATGCTGAAACTAAATATATTAAATTATATTAAAAAATGATTTTGTAGATTCTCACAATCTGTGAAGTTCTTTGGGGACTTGTCAGGTCTTCTGGATCTTCAACCTTGGTAAAGTCATAAAATTTTATCAGCTCTATGAGATAAGGATGTGCAAATACATATATATGACTAATCAAAGCCTTGTAAATTCTAAGACCAGTAAAATTGGTTTACTGAAGAACTGAGATCCCCCCTCCAACACAAATACTCTCAGTCAAAATGGAATATAGTTTACAAGTTTGCTTACAGTATAGGAATGATTTATATGATGAATTGTCTGACTACTAATTATGAAATCTATGAAAACTAAGCTGGATTAATTATACCTGGAATATCATGTATTGGAGTTACTGCTTTAAACCAATTTCATCATTATGCCCCAGTTTAAAAATGTTTTCTTTTTTTTTGTCTTAAGGGTTAATGTAGAAAACTTTGACATATCCATGCTAACAGAAGTCAGTATCTTTCTAGGTTTTGAGCAAGCTATCATAATTTGCTTTCTGTGTAAATCCCCAAATGTGATTATTTACTTACTTTTTTAAATAATTGATTTTTTACATCAGGATATCTGAAAAAAAATATGAACGAACACTCTTGGAAAGGACTTACATGATCTTAGCAAGTACTGAAGATACATATTGTATTAATTATTGCTTATTTGCCAGCAGCTAGGCGGTACAGTGAGTAGAGCACTGATCCTGGAGTCAGTAGGATCTGAGTTCAAATTTGGCCTCAGACATTTGACACACTTACTAACTGTATGACCTTGGGCAAGTCACTTAACCCCAACTGCCTTGCCTTCCTCCCTCCAAAAAAAAATTATTGCTTATTTTTAAATAGAAGTTATTTCAACAACTAAATAACTGTACGCTGTTTTAAACTGTAAATAGTGGAACTTGCTATGGGACCATAATTCGATTCACTCTGAGTTTTATATTCAGGTATAAGTATTGTTAAGCCAGCAACCCACAATTCACAGTAAAATGCCAGTTGCTGCTAAAAAGGAATATGATATGAAAATACTATAGATGGATGTAGGTACCTAAGAAGGTTGAGAAGACTGTCTTATAAAGATAATGGCAGGATCCTCTTGACTTGATTTCCCTACTATACCATTTTTCTTTTATGAACAGAAAAGTTTCCCACCTGGTAAATCATTAGTCTGGCCATAATACTCTGTGGTAATGTGGAACACTGTTGCATAATTAGCTTTTTCAAGAAGCATTGATGACTTTAATCTCAAATCAAACAGAGATAAGAGAGTTTGTCCTGTTATACCTATGATAAGTGAGTCTGTACTTTTAGGCTTAGGCCTAAAGAAGCAATCTTGATATTATTAAAACCAAATCCCTCCTTTCTCTTTTCATAGAAAATGTCTATGACCATGGCAGGATAACTATAAAGGTTTTTACAATGAATAGTACTGCATCAAACACCAAACATTTCTGGGCTACTATAGTGGGATGCAAATATAAAAGAATCTATTCTTTTTTTTTTATTTTGAATTTGTGGGCATTACTTGTTTCAGCTTCCTAACCTAGAAAACTAGGATAAATCAGTTCTTAGACTTGCTATTTCCTTGCTCATTGATTTATAAGCTTATGTCCTTGCAGTATCACATTCTTTCTGAATGACTTGAGGATAAGATATATCCTCAAGAGTGGGGCATGATAAATATGATAAAGATGTAAAAACTAATTTTTAATGGTGTGGTAAATTTTATTTTGAGAAAAATAACAAGATTATACTGGCTCCCCTTGAGATGAAATTGACTTTCAAATGTTTTCTGTTGAAAACAATGACAAAAGGCAAAGTAAACATGATGGTCTTAGGTAACATTTGATCATGGAGATTAAAGAGAATATAGCTGAAAAAGTTAATGCACTGAACCTCCTTTAGGGCCATAAGAATATCTACAGTGTAATAATAATTAAGGTGGGACTTTTTGCTGTTGATCTTTAATGATTTTGGTCTTTGTTTGAATGGGGCAGATAAAGTGGAATATTTTTGTATTTCTCAGCATTGAGACAGTTGGGAGCCATTGATTTGTATCTGATGTGATATTGGGGGTGGGGTACTTCTCCACATCCAGGCTGGGTGAGGTCAGGGCCCTTCCGGGTCCTGAACAGGATATATAAGCACAGAGGTTAGCGTTCTAGCTCAGAACTCTGAGCCACAGCAGGAGTGGTGTGTGACTCTGGGCCAGCCATTCTAATGAGCTCCCTGGCTGTACACCCAGATGTTGATAACTACGAATTGTATTTGGTCCGTAATTCAGGGTGCTGGCTTTTTCCCCTGAACTAGGTGGATGTTATTTGTATGCTGGATTAAAGTAAGATTGTTAACCCCTTAATTTTGCTTTCCTTAAATAAAGCAGATCAAAAGGACCTGTGTTGGCAGCTTTCTGGGTGCTGGTTGTTGGTGGATCTTACACCACCACAGAAGCTGCTAGCTGGATTGTTGAAACATACAGTCGCCCATGCATAAAAATGCCTACATATACTGACTAATATGTTTTAGTAATTGTCTATATATTTTCAAAATGAATGAAAAATTTTATATGTAGAACTGTTTTAATCATTGTAAGGAAATTTTACATAATATTTTGCCTGTTTGAAGTTGCTCTGATAATATGAAGAAAAAGAAGGACCCATTTTATGTCAGGTCTTCAAAGATCTTTTTAAAGTTCTTCCTATAGCCCTGATGCTCATAAAGTTAACTCGGTAAGGTTCACCTTAGCTTTTACTATATGAACTAATTACAGAAAGGCCAATGTGATTATGTTCTTAAAGGTCCTATTAAATTATGCCAACTCTTATCATTACCAGGTTTAACCCCGAATGTCTTGAAACCTGAAAAATGGATCTACTAGAAGGCATATCTTTGCAAATCCTCCCAAGATGCAAGGTGGAAGGGACTGCTCTATGTACAGTTAACAATTAACATTTCAGTTAAAGACACCAAGATATTGATTCAGGGATGTATGTTTCTGAATTTAAGTAGATCAAACTGGACAGTTTGTGGAGACAGGGGTCAAGGGGTCAATGGCACAGAATTTCCAAGGGAAAACATTTCCCCAAAGTCGACTTTATAAAGTAGAAAGTCATACCCGAAATGACAAAAAAGAGAAACCGTTTGTCTAAATGGATGTTAAGATGTATTCTCTGTTCTTTTTTTGCTCCTACTGATAGTAGAATTACATTTATTTTGCGTTATCTCCTAGACTGTCCTAACTTTTTTGGAAAGGTATTTTTTTAGGTGTCAAATTTAAGACAAAACTTAGTTTAAAGTCAGAACCTAAATGTCCCAATTTAAAAAAAAATTACTGTTAATAATGTCTTAATCTATGACAAGAAGCTTCTTGTGTCTCACAAAGATTTCTACTTGTGAAATTCAGATTCTCTATCTCTGAGTGTGGATAACTTTGCCAAATCAGAACTCCAGAAAACTCTACTGAATAAGATTGAGTTTGGGAAATTGTGACTCTCTAATAATTGCTAGAAAGTTTTGTTCAAGCTGTTTTAAGTCAATTCCTCTTTCTCAGATTTATTGTGGTACAATAAACCATCAACATGGCTCCATCCTACCTTTACTATCTTTTTACAAATTACATACATGTCTCCACATATGCTATAGTCCAGATACAAGGGCCCACTTTCTGGTTTTCAAACATACCATTCCATCTCCAATCTCCATATCTTTTTCCTGGCTGTCCCCATACCTAGAATGTTCTTCTTGCTTACCTCTATTCATGCTTTTTTCATTACCCTCCCCCATCTGCCCACTTAGTTTATTCAAACTACAGTCAACCTTGAAGGTCTTGGAATGAATCTCATCTCCAAGATGCTTCCTCTTCCTTGACTCTTATGAATCTCTCCCTCCTCTGAGTAGCTAGATCAGAGTTTCTGCTCCATTTGCTCTTAAATAGAGAAATGCACACTCTTCTCTGGTGTTTGCTTGTATTCCGGTACTTGTACAGTATTTTTTTTTCTTTAAATGCCTGTGGATTACTTTGCTTTCATCCATATCTTACTCCAGCTTTTTATATTTGGTTCATTATTTTCGTTTATTGAGGTGGTTTTGGATCCTGACTCTGCTATTCAAAGGAAGGAGCCATCTTTTAGTTTGTATCCACTATAGACTTGATGAACATGTCATCTGTATTTTCAATCAATTCATTAATCAAATAGAATATAAAAGCAAAAAATTGTCAAGAAACTCAAGTGGAAACTTTAAAAAAATAGGAATGAAGATGGCCTAGCAATACCACATCTCAAACTATACTAGAAAGTAGTAATTCTTAAAACAATTTGATATGGGTTTTTAAAAAATAGAGATTAATCAATGGAACAGATTAGGCATACAATATGCAGCAGTAAATGAATATATTAGCCTAGTATATATTTGATAAACACAGAAATTACAGATACTGGGATTAGAACTCACTATCTAATTTTTTTAAAAATGCTAAGAAATTGGACAGCAGTATGAAAGAAATTAAATTTAGACCAACACCTTATATCAAACTCAGTTAAGATTTAAATGGATATGTGACCTTGTAATGGTAATCAAGGTGGGACTTTTTTACTGTTTTGTCTTTTGGAATGCTAAGGCAATCAAGTGCTTTAAATGAGTCTTACTTTTGTTTGAATTGGCAGGTAAAGTGGGACCTTTTGTTTTTTTGTTTTGGAGTGTTTCTCAGCACTGAGGCAGTGGGTGTCTTTGAGTCTTGTCTTTGTTTGAATCAAGAGTCATTGATTGGAAACAATGCATATGATGTGGTGCTAGTGATTAAAGATCTTTCCCACACACCTTGTTGCTAAGTAGGCTCTGAGCCCTCAGGGCCTTGAACAGGGTATATGAGCTCTGAGGTTGGCATTTTGCTTTCAGGGGCACACTCATTGAAAGAATGTTAGTGTGGAGACTCTGGGTAGCTGTCAAGGAGCACCCCCACGCACTTTGAGAACCCAAATGTTGGTGCTTCTCTCTCTGGTAACTGTGTATGTATTGCTATGGACAGATAGAAGCCTGTCTGCTGATTTGTGTTATTTTGCTCTGTTTATATAGTTTCTGTTTATATTTGCTCTGAAGTTCAGGGTGCTGACTTTTCCCCCTGAACTTAGTGAATGATATATGTATGTTTAATTACAGTGAGATTGTTAACCCCTTAAAGTTGCTTTCCTTAGAAAAGCAGATCAAAGAATCTGTGCTAGCAGCTCTCCTGTGTGCTGGTGCTGTTGGTCTTACACAACAACAGTAGCTGCAAACAGCATTGTTGTTACAGACTTAGATATAAAAGGTCACATCATAAACAAGTTAGGTAAGCATGGAAAAAATTTACCTCTCATATCTATGGATTAAGAAAAATTTATGATCAAAGAAAAGAATAGAGAAGATTGAATCAAATGTATAATTTTAATTACATAAAAGTTAAAGATTTTTTATTTTCCTCAAACAATACCAGTATAGTAAAAATTAGAAGAGAAACAATTACATGGGGAAAAAAAATCTTTGTGGAAAGTTTCTCTAATAAACACCTCATTTCCAAGATATATAAGGAACTAATTCTAATATATATGATTAAGACTTTGTATCAAAAGATACAAACAAGCAGTTTTCAAGGGAAGAATTCAAGTTACATATAGCAATATGAAAAGATTACTCAAAATTACTAATGTGAGAGTGCAAATTAGGGTAACTGTGAAGTTTACCCTCACACCTGTCATATTGGCAAAGTTGGCAGGAAAAGAAAATGCAAATATTTAAAGGGCTGCATGAAAGCAGGCAGTGATGGTGCTCTGAATGGATACAGCTATCAGGGAAAGCAATTTGGAATTATGTTCCAAAAGGTACTAAGTTGTACATGGTAATTGTGCATGCTCAAACACACACACACACACACATGCACACACACACGTACACACACGCACACAAATTGAGTACAGAACTATATTTTATTCAAAAGAGAAATAATAGGGAAATAGAAGAAGGAAGAAGGGGGAATTACAGGAAAGGCAGAGTAAGGGAGTTATTATTCCTAAACAAAGGAAACTCGCAGGATGTATGAAATATTTTTAGGTATTTTTGAGGTGGCAAAGAACAGGAATCTGAGGGAGTGCCAATAAATTGGAGAAAGAGTGAACAAATTATGGTATATAAATGTGATGGAATATTATTGTGTTGTAAGGAATTATGAAGAGGATGGCTTCAGAGAAACTTCAGAAGACTTATATGAACTGATGGATAGTGAACAGAAACAAGAGAACAATTTATACAATGATAACAATATAATAAAAACAAACAACTTTGAAAGAATTAAAAACTCCGATCAGTGTATAACCAACCATGATTTCAGAGGGCTAATAATAAACAATGCTAACTATCTCCCAATATAAAGGTGAATAACTCAGAGTGGCCAATAAGGAAATTTATTTTGCTTAACTATATGTGTTTGTAACAAAATTTTTAGTTTCCTCTCATACTCAATGGGATGAATTGGGTGGGAGGGAGAGAAAGCATATGTTTGCTGATTGAGAAAAAAATATTTTTTTAAAAGGAAGTATGAGATGAAGGGACTTTAACTTCCAAACTAAGGCATTTGTATTTTGTCCTAGAGGCAATAGAGTTTCTGAAGATTTTTGAGGAAAGTGGCATCTTCAGACCTGTTTTTTGAAAAAAAAAAACAATTACAGATTATAACATACAAACTGTAATATGGAGATAAAGATACTTCCTCTTACAACTGAAAACCAATGACTTTCATAATTTACAGGGATCATAGAGTTTATTTTGTCTAATCTCTTGTAAATAGCTGATGCATCCTCTCTACGACACCCTCTACAAGTGATCATCTAGTTCTAGCCTCCACAGTTTTCAAAGATAGATAACTCATTATTTCGTGAAGTACTCATTTAATTTTCAAACGAAGGTCAATGCGTCAACATTAAGTCATAATTCATGCTGATCATTATTTATGGCCAGAATGCTTCATGTCTACTGAGGCATGGAGCATTTCTGACCCATCTTGGTGGAAGAAGTTCTCTTAGGGATAAAATCAAAGGTTGTTTTAAATTTGGTAGTAAGGATCATTACCTTCTCTATCCATTTCTGGATATAGTGCCTATAATTTCAGACACCAATGATGTCAGAAGACATATATCCTTTCCCTCTCCTCAAACCCTCGTGAGCACTGAGACTAGCATGATTGGGTGCTAAAATGAGACAACTAACTGCACTTCTAATAAAGAGTCATGGGGATTAGCTCCCAGGGATTTATGAAACTGGTAAATATTCTTGCCATAACTAATTAGCACATTCTTTTGTTCCAGGTAGTGGTGAACCACTTACTTTGAGTTCTGCCTAGAACTCTTTCTATCTCCTTTGCTTTAGGGAAGAAAGGTTTCAAGGTTCTTAGGTCATATTCTCATGATGAATTTCCCCTTATCCAAAGGAGATAAATGGTGGCAGAAGAGATGGAGTCTTTGGTGAAGGTATCTGAGATCAGCAAAGACTATTCAGGTAAGAGATAGGAACAAGGAATGGAAAAGTCCATAGATAGATTGACAGAGAGGTGAGCATATTTCTGACATATAGAATTTCTAGAAAATGGAATAGTATGCCTTGGGAAAATAGTTGTTGTAAGATGCAAGTCTGACCATGGCATTCTCCAGTTCCGAACCTCAGTGGCTCTTTTTTGCCTCTGTGATTAAATATAAAATCCTTAGCGTGGTATTTAAGGCTCACTCTGACATGATTCTACCTACCTTGGATAAAGACAGAGATCATGTTTATCAAATCTGCTGATGACATGAAACTATCAGAGAATCAGGATTTGAAAAGAACCTCACAGGCTAGAATATTAGGTGGAATCTGATAAGTTTCAATTGGTATAATGTAGAGTTTTACATTTGGGTTGAGAAAATCAGTTTCATAAAGACAAGATAGATGAGGCAGGATTAGATAGTACCTGGTCTGATAAGAAATCTCGGGGTTTACTGAACTGCCAGCTCAATAATGAATCATCAGTATGATGTTGCAGTCAAAAAAGGGAATTGAATGTAGGGTTGCATTAACAGAAGCTTGACTGCTGGGAATAAAGTGACATACTTTGCTCTGAATAGTGTTTTTAGTTCTGAGTGCAAAAATTTAGGATGGACATTGATAAGTTGAAGAACAATCAAAGAAGGGTAACCAGAATGGTAAAGGGCTAGGAATCTGGGCTCTATGAGAACTGGAAAGGGAGAGAAGGGAATAATCATTTATTAAGTGCCTATTACGTGCCAGGCACTGTGTTAAGCACTTCTATAAATACTATTTCATTTCATCTTCACAACAACCCTGTGAGGTAGGTGCTACTTCTATCTCCATTTTACAGTTAAGGAAATTGATGGAGACAAAGATGTTAAATGATTTGTCCAGGGTCACATAGCTAGTTAGCATATGAGGGTGGCTTTGAACTCAAATCTTCCTTCCCAGCGTTCTAACCATTGGACCACTTAACTGCCTCAAGAAACTAGGTCTAATTGAAGAAACTAGGAATTGTAACCTGAAGAAGAAGGTACTTTGGTTGGGGGGAAAGGGGAGAGATTAAGGTAGATGCAATAGCTATTTTTAAGGATTGTCATGCAGATGAAGCATTAGACTCCCTGTTTGGTCGCAAGAGAAAAACCAGAGACAATGAATAGGAGTTGCTAAGAAGCAAATATAGTATTGATGTCAGAAAAAACTTCCTACCTATCTATCTATAAGTGGAATGGGCTTCCTCATGAGCTGCCAGGCTCCCTCTCATTGGAAATATTCCAACAGAGATTAGACGACCTCTGGTCAGGTACGTTTAGCGAGGATTCCTTTTGGGATATGGGTTGGTCTAGTTTGTTATTCTGTGATATATTTATAACTGTTTCATATTACTCCACCTTATGTATTCTACCTTTCAGCCAAATAATTATAGGCTCCTTTCCAAAATCAACATGCCAACTCCTTCCTCTATAACTTCTCAGAGGCCATCTTCATTCCTGGAATGCATTCTCTCTGCATCTCTGCCTTTTGAGAGTTCTTACCTTCCTTCAAAACGTGGGTCAGGAATTACCTACTCTCAGAAACCTTCCTGGATCACCCCAGTTTTTAGTGTTCCACATTCTTACAAGACTTCACCTGATTTCTCCTTTGCACCTCTCATTCCCTATTTTGTATGATACTTTTAGATATGCAAGTCATATCCTCCCTTAGAAGTGACGATCCTTGAGAACAGGGCCTATGATAGATAGATAGATAGATAGATAGAGACTGACTGATTGATTTGGGGCTCCAATGGCTGACACAGTTCCTTCCATTTGCTTACTATTTGTTGCATTTATTGAATTGCGCAAGACTAAGAAAAACATAAACTTTGTCCTGGTTTTTAAAAAAATGTGAAGAAGGTTAATTATTTGAACTCTAGACTCATGAACTTGATGTCAGATGCCATAATCAGGATCCCAAAAGATCTTGACAGGCTGAACTAAGGGGCCAAATTTGATAAGAAGAAATGAAATAGGAATAAAATATAAACTTGAGATTTTTTTTTAATCTTTGTACAAATTACAAGAGGAGAAACATGTGGCTCAATAGCAGGGTGTAAGACATGGAGGAGGTCCCTGGATGCTTTAGGGGAAAGCGATTTTATTATGCATTAGCTATGACGTCATAACCAAGCATAGTGTCCAGAGCAAGGAAGATATTAATTCCATTAGACTCTGTCCTTGGCAGAATACATCTGGTATATCATATTCAGTTTGGGGTATGACATTTTAGGAAGGATACTGATAAGCTGAAAAATGTCTAGAAAAGTACGATGCATGACCATGATTCAAACACTGCTCAAAACCATGCTATATACAAATCATTGGAAGGAACTGGGGAACTTTAGCCTGGAGAGGACAAATCACAGAGAAGATTTCAGCTTAGGACAAGGAAGAATTTTCTAAGAATTAGAAGTATCTAAAAATGAATTGGTCTGCCTTGTGATATGTTTCCCACTACTGATGATGTTAAATTAGATTATCCCCTCATTTGGGCATTGAAAAACTGTTTCATACATCTGGCAGAGATTGACCATAGGCACTCTCAGGTCCTTGGGAATCCTGAGATCCTATGATTCAGGTTTCCATGGGACAGTTTAGTCATTAGCCTAATGTTTGGGGTGAGGATGGATGGGAACAGTAACTTATTCCAATTTATACAATTACTTTCTTGAAATGTCAAGTCAAGAACCTTTGCCACCTGATTTATACTTCACTTCCACCCCTCCCTATGCCTTACCTTTCCTAAATCTATTGTTGGCTCTCACCATGACCTCTGGTCCTTCAACCCTTCAGGCCTTTCTCAGACCATCATAGCTGTTCTGGCCTTACACAACTCCCTTCCCTGCCTCACACAAATTCAACTCTATACTGTCCTGTACTCCCAATTCCCTTCCTGCTTTTTCCTACTGCTTTTCATTCCTTGCCCAACCCCAACCCCAACCCTGAATTATTCCTCCTACTCAAGATGCTGCTGAGTAAACAGACCTGGAGTAAATCATACAGCTCTACTGATTGGGTCCACAATAAACTTAAATCATTAAATCCTGGTTCCTTACTTTAGCAAGGCAATCCTTTTACCCAACTAATCATCTTAACCAAATCACATTTGTGTTTATTCAAACCTTGTCTTCTGTCTTCAAGCCTTCCACATCACCCTTTCCCCCTGCCCTATTAGCTGGGGACCTTTTCATCATACTTTACTATGAAAATCAAGGCCATTCATGATGAGTTCCCTCTTAATGCCTTCTCATCTCACAACTCCTTGACATCTTCCCCAACCATCTCTTGCTTTCTTCTAGTCTCTGATGGAGAAGTTTTTCCCCAACAGGGTCCTAATTGATCCTCTATCTCACTCAGCAAAAAAGGTTAAGTGACTTGCCCAGGGTTACACAGCTAGTAAGTGTCAGAAAATAGGCAGATTTAAACTCAGATCTTCCTTACTCCAGGCCACATACTCTATCCACTGTATCACCTAGCTGCCCCCAATTTTTTTTTTAATATTACTTCATTGTTTATGGTTGCTGTTGTGCAGTTGTTCATGTCCAAATCTTTGTGACTCTATGGACCATACTGGTTTTCTTGACAAAGATACCGAAGCGGTTTGCCATTTCCTTCTCCTCTGGATTAAGGCAAGCAGAGGTTAAATGACTTGCCCAGGGTCACACAGCTAGAAAGTGTCTGAGGCTATATTTGAATTCAGGTCTCCCTCCCTGGGTCTTTCAGATGCAGTGTTCTATCCACTGATTTACCTAGCTACTCCTTCCTCCCCCTCATTCACACAAATAGGAGAATCTAAAGTGGGTGTCCATTCACAGGCAAAAGAGTTGTTTCACAGGGCTTGTAAATTGTTTTGATGACCAAAACTAAATAAAGAAATAAAGTCCCTGAAGATTAGGTATTTTGCTGTTTGGTCCAACATGCTTAAAAATGAATGTTGATTGATATGCAACTTAATGTACTTAAGGAATTATTCGTTTATTTTCTGTAGGTCTTTTGTTGCTTCCTGGTGTGTCAATGAAATGAGGCAGGGAAATCAGTCTACTGTCTCTGAATTCCTCCTCCGGGGGATCTCCCATTGGCCAGAGCAGGAGCAGATTCTTTTTGGGCTCTTTCTATTCATGTACCTGGTGACTATGGTTGGGAACCTGCTCATCTTCCTGGCCATCATCTCTGAAGCTTGTCTCCACACCCCCATGTACTTTTTCCTGGCCTGCCTCTCTTTAGCTGATATTGGCTTATCTTCTACCACTGTCCTAAAAATGCTATTAAATATGTATACCCAATGTCACACTATTTCCTACATAGGGTGCCTAACACAGCTCTATTTTTTCCTGACTTTTGGTGATCTAGACAGCTTTCTACTGGCTGTGATGGCATATGATCGATATGTGGCCATCTGTCGCCCTCTTCACTATACCACGGACATGAGCCCTAGGCTCTGTGTCCTTCTTGTGAGTGTGTGTTGGGTTCTCACTAATCTGGTTGCCCTGACTCACACCCTCCTCATGGCCCGTCTCTCTTTTTGTGTGATAGGGGAAGTGTCTCAATTTTTCTGTGATATTGGCCCCCTTCTGAAGCTGTCCTGCTCTGACACTCATATCAATGAGTTGATGGTTTTTGCTGTTGGTGGCCCAGTTATGACAATCCCTTTCCTATGTATTGTGGCTTCCTACATCCACATTGTCTTGGCCATCCTCAGAATCCCATCAGGGAGTGGGGGAAGGTGCAAAGCCTTCTCTACCTGTGGCTCTCACCTCTCTGTAGTTTGTGTCTTCTATGGAACCGTTTTGAGTGCTTATTTCTGTCCCTCATCAGTATACTCTACTGAGGAAACAGCATCATCTGTGGTCTACACAGTAGTCACCCCAATGCTGAACCCTTTCCTCTATAGCCTGAGGAATCGGGATATGAAAACAGCCCTAGGAAGCCTTCTAAGAGGTAGGCTATTTATCTCCCAGGCTCAGTGATCCTTCCCCCACCCAACATCTCTCAAAATACACACACACACACACACACACACACACACACACACACACACACATGCACATATGCTCGTGTGTGTGTATACTTAAGATTAAACATCAATACAATTGGTTCAATATGATTTACAACTGTTTACATTTTCATTCATTAATTTTAATTTTTGAAAAGTTAACATTTTTTCCCTCATCCTTTCTGTCTCCATCAGGATTCTGGATCCATTCCAGTGCATTACACTATTAGATTTTCTAGCCAAGATTACTAGAGGCAGATGAGTCCCAAAAAGCAATTAGCATCCCTTAAATGTCAAAAAGGAACATGATCAGCCACACCTGAAGGCCAGCCCACTTTCCTCAGCTGCAGCTAATCACAAGCCTTTTCTGTTACCTCAATCCCTGTCCTCCTTTGTGGTCTCAATGAATATGGTCTTTTCAATCCCTTTGTGCTTACTGACCCACCGAGGGGGGACAGTTTGACCCAATTTATTAACAGTTACAATGCCACTGTTAATAAACTTTTATCTTGCCTGGAAAACTTGCCTCAGTCTACCTTGGTTGCATTTTTATTCACCATAGCCCAATATCTCAACTTTCACAAACTATAGAAAATAGGGGCTCAGTTAACCCTTTGGGGAGGGAAAGGGAAAAGAAAAGGAAAATTTTAAAAGAGGAAAGGAAAAGTAAAGGAGAAAGATGGAAAAGAGAAAAGGAGAGGGGAAGGAGGAAGAGACTTTAAAAATGGCTGTTTAGAAAAGTTAGGTTCACTTAGCTGGGTTCTGAATTGCATACCAATCTCTCACTTTAGCTCTGGGACTTGAGTTCCTGTAGAGCTATAGGCTTGTCTCTAAACTCTAGGCTGGGTTGGGTTCTGGAGGGACTGCACTGAACTAGAGGCAGTATTGCATACTGGGTAGAGTACAAGAATTGGAATAAGAAAGCCCTGGGTTCGTATTCCACCTCAGGTACTTACTAGCTATATGGAAAGTCACAACCACTCATAGCCCTAGGCCTTCATCTGTGAAATGAGGGGTTGGACTAGGAGAGATGGTCTCTAAGGGCCTATCCAGCTCCTCTGATCTGTGATTCTATGAACTGATCAGGACTCTCCTCCTTGGTTATCACTGCTAGCTCCTTGACTTCATAGCTTTAATTATATTAAAAGATGTGTGTGGGGTGGAGAGCAGCTAGGAAACCTTCTGGGATTTTAAAAAATGCAAATGATGTATAGACAACACTTCATCAGAAATGGGAAAAAAATACTAAGATTTCATTTTTTTTTTATCCTGGATCTGCCCTCAGAAAATGCTGGGAGCATCCCAAAATAAGATGCAGTATTTCTGTGACTAGCCTAGCTGAGAGTGAGATAGATATCTGTGCAGCAACTGAATCCCCATAATTGTCTCCTTTGCTAATGAGACCTCAAGGAAATTCCACTCCTAGGTACCCAAAATTTCCTTATCTCTACTGCTAATTAACCACTTGTGGTTGTTCTTTATATCCCATTAAACAAACTAGGGATGAAATTGCAGCACTTCCACAAAGTAGATCTTATCCTAGAAGTTTGTGTTGGCAACAAATCCCCTGACAGCCTAGACTCTCCCAAAGCAAAAGAGATTTCTCAGTAATGCATTTGCTGACTTGCCCAATTTAACCGATGTGAGAACACAAGAAATATCCCTAGGGTTAAATAATGGATTCCTTTCATCCAGAAACCAAGGAATCTGTTGTAGGAGACTAACCCTGTCTCTAATGATGTCAACCTCATTAATTTCAGGAATACACCTCAGAATATCCTTAGTTTCTTTTAAAATTTCTTAGGCTATTGTGCCAGTAAGGCAAAATAGGCTTAGTTTAACGGGTGCCCTTGAGGAGTTTGGCTTTTGTTTACCGTGAAAGTACTTTCACCTGTTAAACACTAAGCCCCAGGCCCAAAGCCCTATCAGGTGTGAAACCTGTGTGGGCATAGATTAA
>CM053625.1:292828112-292854034 GCA_028646595.1 Phalanger gymnotis
GGGAGGGCAGACTGGGGAACAGGGCAACCACAGTGTATGCCATCTTGGAGTGGGGGGGGCTGGAAATGGGGAGAAAATTTGTAATTCAAACACATGTGAAAATCAATGCTGAAAACTAAACATATTAAAAATAAATTTAAAAAAAAAAAAGAAAAACTCTCCCAGGTGGGATGATAAACTCTCAAATAGTCTGAACACACAAAGAGAAACAAATCCAAAGTGGAATAATAGTAGGAATTGTTTAAAGGAAGTAATGTGGGTACACAGGAAATTCCTCAACTAATTTATATTTTTAAATGACTTGTGTAGCAAGATTGAATTAGCCTATAGGGGCCATCATATGAAGCATGCTCAGAGTTGATATTATGGATTCCAGTTGATCTTGTGAGACCTTTGAAACTTGCCTCTGGATATGTGTGGCTCAGAGCTAAGGGCTTGTATGTTGAGATGTCAGTCAGAAGAGCTGTCCACTCAGTGAATGTATAAAAGATTTTTATACATCAGTTTTTCTCTTGGCCTCTCTTTGATTCTAACTTTGAACCATAGCAGGACTATTTAGTTCTACTTCCCAAGAGTGGGGTAGGGGAAAGAACAGCTTACTCACCCCCAACCTTAGCTTTGATGAAGAAGTAAGTACATTGCATCCAAAACACATTCTTGCCCAGGCAAGGCTGAGCCTGTGTTGGCTCTTTCTTGCTCTCATAGAAAAGAGTTTTTATCTCAAGATGGACGTCTCCGGGCTTGGAAGTAATCCTGTAACTTCAAGAGGTCCAGAAGTCCTGACTTCCCATTAGGTCAGAGTTTAATGGAGAGAAGGATTCTCCAGCAATTCTTCTAGTAATCTTGGAGAAAAGGTCCACTGAGAAAAGGTTAGGCCCATATCTGGCCATTTGGATAGTGCAGAATTGAGGTGAAATATATGGAAGACATATGTTGCCCATGTGGGTTATGTATATATCTCCATTAATTTGTTCAAGGGACAGTCAATTCAATTCAATAAACATTTATTAAGTGCCTACTATGTGCCAAGCACTGTGCTAAATACTAGGGATACAAATAAAAAAAAAAGAAACAGTCCTTGCTCTTAAGGAGCCTACAATCAAATGGGGAAAGAAAACCCATAAAAAAAAAGCTGAAAAGTAGGGGCAGAAGGCCAACAGAGACTGCCCAGTGTGGGGGCATGTTGTTTCGTGGAGTCAAAACCAAAGAAACCTGCTGATATAAAATGGAGAATTACCTGGAAAGTTCTCAAAGTTCAGGGCCCTCTATAAAGGAAGTACAAAAATAGATTAAAATATACTTGCTATATATCCTGTTGAAGTATCAGCCTCTTAGCAGATTACAACCAGAATTATGTTAAGTTGCCAAATCACATTTTAAGGTATTCTTTTAATGCCTACTGTGAATCTTTTATGTTTAACATTTATTTCGTATGTACAAATAATTTTGTGTGAATAAAGACTTGTCTGATACTTGATTCACTTTTTGCAGTGAATAGCTTTCAGCACTTCCATTTTTGGGGAAACCCTAGATGTGAGCCACAATTAAAATTACATGTATAATCAACCCTTGGAATAATGAAATTGGGATTTAACAACTCCAACTGTGAGAACAGGGATACTACCCCTCCTTATTAAAGGAAGACCTTCAGAGGGCTGATTTTGGCTGAAAATGTATGCTTCAGTAGAGAACATGTGGATCCACTAGTAGTTCCTTAATGTTATATTTGTACAGAAGATTAAAGTAAGAGCAGGTAATAGAAGATGAACACCAAGACTCCTTATGCTAATAAGGAAAACTAAGGCTTAAAACATGGGTTTTAAGTTATATTGAGGAAAACAAGAGAATTAAATGAGGACATAATTATTTTTCAAGGTGGATGGGACAATGAAATCACAAAAGAGAGAAGATAACTCTACCTCCCTTTCTTCATTTTTTTCTGCCAAGGAGAATGACATTGTTACTGGAAAGAACAATAATGGATGGAAGGGACTACAAAGAGAGGAGAAGAAGGGGAGTGGGTGTCACCTCAGAATGAGAAAGGAAAAGGTGCCACTAAAAATGTTCTCACAGAAGGAAAAGTATCTATCTGTGGTAAGAGGTAAGGACTTTATAATGTGCTTTTACCAGGGAGGATGTCTGCCTTCTCTGAGAAATGGTTGTATCTCAAAAGATTATATTCTGCACTGTCTCACACAAGGAGAAGAGATACATGAATCTCCAAGAGTAGCCATAATAATAAGGGGAAACGAACATTAGAAATAGATTAACTTGGCTTTAGGAGTGAAGAACAATCATAGTAAGGGCCAGGGACAAGACCAGATCTCAAAATATGGGGCACAAAATTATTCCCGTTACATAATGCTGCTTCTATTCAACATTGTGTCCCTTAGGAATTGCTATTTCTAAGATGAAGGCACAGCAAAAAAAAAATAGGCAGAACAAATAATAATATAGACCTGGGATAGACTGAGGCAGCTAGGTGACTCAATGACTAGAGTGCTGGGCCTGGAGTCAGGAGGATCTGAGTTCAAATAAAACTTTAGACACTTTCTGGCTGTGTGACCTTGGGCAAATTACTAACTCTGTTTGCCTTAATCCACTGGAAAGGACATGGCAAACCACTCCAGTATCTTCACGAAGAAAACCCCATGGGCAGTATGATCCATGGAGTCACAAAGAGTAGGACACAATTGAACAACTAAACAACAAAAACAAAAACGGGATGAAATGGGAAAGTCAAATTTGGAAGCTTTGAGATCATAAGGAAATTAGAAAAAATAAAGAACAAGTATGATTAGATTTCACACTTTGGAGAATATTATCCAAAATACTCTAAACAAAAAAAAAACATAAGGGGGACAAAGGAAAAGAAAATTCCTTAGAAAAGAATGGTCCTTAAAATGAGAGGCTTGGGGAGAGAGAAGATTTTGAATTGTATATATAATTGGACAGGGAAAGAAGAAAGTAAAAAGAGAAGAAGCGAATGAATGAATGAATAAAAATGTAACAATTTAAGTTCAGAGAACCTGAGAAAAGGATAGGTAAATAGGAATTTGAGAGAGCTTTTGGGAATAGATTAGCATCAAAATTTAAGTAAAACTAATGACAGGTACAAGTGCTTATTTAAAAGAGGAAAGGAATAAAAAGAATACACAATAAATGAAGAAAAACATAAACCTAATTATCGTAACCCTAAATGTCAGTGAATTCATATTCAATTCAGTAAAATAAAAATTGTCCAAATATAGAAAAAATGAAATCCAACCATTGGCTGTACAAAAGAAATTCCTTAAAATAGACATATACAGAATGAAAATGAGAGGTTGGAACAAAATTAATATACAATAGACCATTAAAAAAACCCAAGAGCTTCAATCATACTCTCAGACAAAGTAAAAGTGAAAATTCTCGGTGTCAAGAGAGATAAACGTGGAATGCCTTAAAAGTTCCATAGATAATAAAACAATAGCAATACTAAACATACATGTACCAAATGGAACAGAATCTAAAGTAACAAAGGAAAAGTTAAGTAAATTGCAAAAATGCATTAATAATAAAAATAATTATAGAAAATTTAATGCTCTTCTCTCAGAGCTGGAAAATGGAGGATAAGCAAAGGAAAATACAGAATTGAACAACCTGCTGGAAAAGTTAGATCTGAGACCTATGGTATCTTCTGAATGAGAATCTTAAAGAATGTTTATTTCTCAGCATTGCATATCTTTTACAAAAATAGACCACATACTAGAGAAATTAAAAGAGAAACTAAAAATAAATTTAAAAAGCACAATTCTTAAACACATCTCTACAGATCATAATGAAATACACACTAACATAGGAAATACACTCAAAAGATATGAAACTATTTGGAGATTTAATAATGGCATCTTGAATAATAAGAGGATAAAAAGGTAAATCATATAATGACAAGACAACCTATTTTAAAAATTCTGGGGTGCAGCTAAAAACATCTGTAGAGAAAAGATCCTATATATAAACGTCTATATCACAAAACAGAAGAAAAAATCTACCCTTCTCTGTTGAGAAAGAATGAAGAGATCGATTAAAGGGAAGTATGTCATTCTGTCATGTCTATTTCTTTGTGACCTTGTTTGGGGTTTTCTTGGCAAAGATACTGGAATGGTTTGCCATCTTCTGTAGCTCATCTTACAGATGAGGAACTGAGGCATACAGGGTTAAGTGACTTGCCCAGTGTCATGCAGCTAATAAGTGTCTGAGACCAGAAATGAACTCAGAAAGATGAGTCTTTTTGATTTCAGGCCTGGAAATTATCTGCTTTACCACCTACCTGTCCTTAAAGGGAAGCGGTACCTTTAATTACTCCAGGAGAACATGAGGTAAGTAGCTCAGGAAAGAATGGGTTGACAACAATTGTTAGGTGACTATTCTGAAATGTTAACTCCAAACTTTATTTGATTATATTGTGGTTTTTCTTTTACAATATTACTGTAAATGTTACCTCAAATCATCTCAAGAGGAGGGAACATGACCAAGGGCATGAGTGGGGGCGGGGTTGGGGTGTGGGAAGAAGTGACTATGTTGGTTCAGACATCTCTCTAAACTTTCTGGCTTTGATATAGAACAATGATAAATTATTCTAAGTAATAAAATTTAGAATTAAAATGTTTCTTCCAGATTCATACTTAAAATGTAAAGTATTAATATTTTTCTTTGACACCATTTCTGTGCCTTTGCTCATTTTGTTCCCTACAGTTAAAATTCTCTCAACTCTTCTGCTACTGAAATCTTATCTTTTCATCAAGAAACCACATTCCCCATAAAGCCTTCACAGATGTCACTGATCAGAAATTCTGTTTTTCTTCAGATTTTGCATTCTGCTATAACATTTATATTGTTCCTGAAACCTATTCTGCATTATACTTATTGTTTACTTGTAATGTATTTATGAATGTGTTAAATTTCCCTGATAAGCTCCAAAAGAGGACCATTACAAAAATTATATTTGTATTTTCCCCAGCACCTAGAACAGTGATTATACAGACTACATGCTTCGTAAGTAGAGAATGAATAAATAAATGAATAAATCTAAATTTATGGAACTTTTGAGACTTCTTGAGACTCAATAATTTTTTCTATGTCTATTGAATAGGACATGAGGGACAGGGGGAAATTGCAAAACAACATTCTGTTTTACAAGGCTTCTAGGAGGAAGGAACACCCTGATGGAAAGACAAATGGTGGCAACGAGGAGGAAGAAAAATGCTGATTTTACGAAGTGAGCCAATACTTGGTGTGCTTAAGAATGAAAAGAAAGGGAATAATAAGGGGGCCAGACCAGGACTGAAAATTATCTTTGGAATGGGAGATGAAGCATTCCACCATGAAACACCAATTGAGTGTGCCCCAGAGATGTCTGATGTTCTCATGTTCAAACAATGAGGACACTGGGGAGATGACAGTATAGTGGGGTGTGAACCCTGGAGAATGACAGGAGAAAATAGAGTGAGCCCTCAGAGACATCTAGATGAAAGTACCTGAGGAGAAATTCTATCCCAGGATGCTTCCAGAGATCACTAATCATGTTCCACTAGTCTGTTAAATAGGACAAGCAGGAAACTCTAACATGATGAGGAAATTTTTCTTTTCTTTTTACTAATTCCTTTCTTCTATGTGTTTGTCTGAAAACCTTCAATCTGAGGCAGTAGTCAGAAACAGGTTTCTCCAGATGGATCATAGCTGGGGTCATAGTATTATTCTGGAGGTATATGGAAGGTCAGAGACAGCCCTCCAAAGGTGAGTGAGGCTTGGGTGTCTGTTGTTTTATAGAACCATGTGATCCAGCTGTTCAACCAGAAGTAGTTAAGATTCATCTGTCCTCTCTTGGGAGAGAAAGTGGGCGAAATTCAGGTGGGCCCTATTGGAAATGGACAGAGGTCAGGGAACTACCTCTAGTCATGAATTGTGGGATCATTGTTAGGGAAGATAGAGTTGAGACTGTAAAGAAATTCTCTTAGGTGTTTGTCTTCTTTGTACTCCTTGCCCTAGGAGGCAAGCTGCTTATGGTTTAGTATTGTCCTTAGGAAGAAATGAGCAAATGTTTTTTTTTCAACTGCATCTAGATTTCCCATGGTCCTAATCAATAGAGAGGGATTTGTGGATGTTATGGCTATATTCTTGCCCCTCACAATAGATGCTAACACAAGGAGGTAAATTTACATGATTGGCATCAAGCACAACTGAGACATAGTTCTGAAAAGGCTTTATTGAAAAGGAACAAGATATATAAATGACAGGGCAGAGTAGCATTGTATATTAAAAAGATATTTGAGTAATATCAGGAAGCAGATGAGGGAGACATAGTGATGAGCACTGAGGGGGAAATCAGTAGAGAAAAAAACAGAAAAAAATTGTCATCAAGATATATTATAGAGAGGAAATAGATCTGTTGAAACTCTTCTATATAGAACAAAACAATGATTAATAACCTTAATAATAATTTCATCCTTCAAAAAGTAGAATAACCAACAAAGGCAATGTCTATTCCGGACTTGATTTTCACCAGTTAGGAGGAACTGGTTGCTGGGATGGAAAAGATAGTGACCTTGAAGAGAAATAACTATTCTATATCAAAATTAGTGGTAGAGGAAGGAAGAAAATTCAATCTGACATGCACCTAAGATTTTGGAATCTTAGTGCTTAGCAAGGTGCCTTGCACATGGTTATTTCAATGGTAGTTTGCTTTTTTTAAAGCTAAGAACACTTTTAGATCTCTGCTTTGGAAATGACCTTTAGAGTATGGGGAGCAATATTTTGAATGTCTTCAATGGTTCTTGAAGATGAATTTAATTTTTTGAAATCATTATAGAAGTATCACTCACCCTATCTCTCCCTTCCCCAACCCAGGATCAGATCCAACAGTAATATAACAGTGAGGAACCAGACTGGTGTCTCTGAGTTCTTCCTCTTGGCCTTCTCCAGCCATCAAGACTTTCTTTTCATACTATTCCTGGTTGTATATCTGGCAGCCCTCCTGGGAAACCTGTTGATTCTTATGGCTGTCAGCTCAGACCCACATCTCCACACCCCCATGTATATCCTCCTGGTCAACCTGTCCTTGGGAGACTTGTGCTTCACCTCCACCACAGTTCCCAGACTCCTTTATTCTCTATTTACTGGAGACCAGTCCATCAGCTACACAGCCTGCCTGACCCAGGTCTTCTTCTTCCTGATGGCAGGCAATGTGGGTAGCTACGTGTTGGCAGCCATGGCATGGGACCGATACATGGCTGTTTGCCGACCACTGCACTATGCTACTGTGGTGACTCTACCACGCTGCCTAATGCTCATGGGTGGGATCTGGATTGGCACAACCCTTCATTCCTTGCTCCATACAGCACTCATTGCGAGGCTCACCTTCTGCAGTAATCGTGATATCTCACACTTCTACTGTGATGTCTACCCTTTGCTGCAGCTCGCCTGTTCTGACACCTCCCTCAACTATGCAATAGCCCTAGTTGAGGGTAGTGCAGACATCATCTTGCCTGCTGCTTGTATTGTCACCTCCTATGGCCTCATTGGAGCTGCAGTGAATAGAGTCCGAACCACTGGGGGTCTGCACAAGGCACTTGCCACATGTGGATCTCATCTAGCTGTGGTCATGCTTTTCTATGGTACACTAATTATTGTTTATATACAGCCCCTAGGTCAGGTTGAGTCTCAAGGGAGAGGTGGAGATCTTGTAGCCTCAGTTATGTTCTCAGTGGTGGCCCCTACACTGAACCCATACATCTATAGCCTTCAGAACCATAAAATTAAAACATCCCTGGCACGGATACTCAAAGTGAACTGGATATAGTGACATAGCAAGAAAATGGCCAGCTCACAATCAATAATAATAATAATCCTCATAACAACCCAAGGAAGCATGTACTATTATTATCCTCATTTTTACAGATGAGGAAAATGAAGCAAACAAGTTAAATGACTTGCCCAGGGTCACACAGCTAGTAAGTGTCTGAGGCAGGATATGAGATCTCAGGTCTGATTTTCTTTTTGATTCTATCTACCATGCCACATGGCTGCAAATAGCTTGATGTTCCATACTGGAGTGATACAGCCTCACCATTTTCTGGTCCATGCTTTGTCCTACAAAGTGATTAAGCAATAACAGAGAGAGACAGACAGAGGGAGAGAGAGAGAGAGAGAGAGAGAGAGAGAGAGAGAGAGAGAGAGAGAACATATTTGTACCACAAAAGCTATTTGATTTCAGGTTTGTAGATGGAGTAATAGACCATCTATAGGTCTGCAGCTGTGAGTACCTAACATAGGAATATAATCCAGTTTTATTCAGTCTTATTCAATGACTCTTTCATGTTTCCACCTAATCCTGAATTTCAGCTCTTTCCTTCCTCAGAAACTTTCTAGTTGTCTTAGAGAGTAGTGTATGTCTTTTCTTCCTTCTTCTATATACCTCAGTTTAAGGCAAACCTAAGTCATGACCATTCTTAGGAAAAGGAAAGATGGAGTCAGACTTTACCCACGTTACAAATGACAATAAATATCCCTTATTAATGACACAAAATCATAAGGCATTTGTTTCTGGTCATTTCTGGAGGTCTAGAAAGATGACTAGGGTTTAGGAGCCAGGGTTCTTAACCTAAGGTCTGTGGATAGATTCCAAGAGGCCTATAAATTCAGCTGGGGGGAAAAAAAAACATCTACCTACATTTCTAATTTCACAAACCTTTGGTTTCATTTGTAATCCTACATATTTTATTTTATGCATTCAAAAATATTATCCTGACAAGGGGTCTGTAGGCTTTTTGAGACTGCCAAAGGAAGTTAACAAAAAGATTAAGAACCCTCATTTGGTAGATACTGAGTAAATATTGAGGTAATTACCTTGGTAGATATTGAGGTAATTACCTATTGCTTATTGAGAGCTTGTGACTTCTTACTAGAACTACAATTTCACCCTTATCCCTTTCATCTTTTTTCATTTTTAGAAATCAGGCAACATTAAATACAAGCACACTCAAGCAGGATAGCTTCATTCATCAAAAGGTACTTTGTATCAGGCTTGAAGGTACAATTGGGAATTTCTGGTGGAAGATAGAGAGATAGATAGAGAGATAATAGACAAACAGTCAGAAAGAGAGCAAGCATTTAAGATTTTACTGTGTGCCAGAAATTGTGCTAAGTGTTGGAGATACAAATAAAAGCAAGGAAGATACTTCCTATGCTCAAGGAATTCATAGTCTAATGAGGGAAGACAACCCATAAATGGGAGCTGGAAAAAGTGACATGGAATCCTGTTTCTGGACAAAATAAGGTAAAAACTCACATATTAATGCCCAGAGTTGTCCCAGGATAGAGTCCAGGGTTCCTCGTGGCAAGAAATGGGGATAATGACCAGAGTAGAAGCAGTATGGTATGGAAGTGGACAGGAAGTGGCATGGAGACCTGGTTCCAGGCAAAATAACATAAAAATTCACCTATCCAAGCCCAGAATCCCAGCAGTAGTTTCCAAGGTTCTGGAGAAATTAGAGATATGATTTTTCTCTTTGAACTGTTAAAATGAATAAAAACCTCTTGTTAACTGCTAAAACAGAAGAAACTCCAGGTCCAAAAGTGAGACCTGGAATGAGCCAAAGTCCAATCACAGTTTATTTATAAAATAAAAGCAGTTATTGTTTGAGAAGAAGCTGGAGCAGAAAGACAAAGTTCTCCGCTACTCAAAGGAGAGTGGGTAAAAGGTGAGGTAATCATTCATATTTGGGATATTTTTGTTCTAAGTGGGAGTTAAGGGAGAAACACAATAGATCAGAAAGTCAGTAAAGTGGGAATCTAGGGAGAAGATATCTGTAAACACAATAAATCAGAAAGCAGAATGTTTGCTGCCCTTTAGATAAGTCAGAAAGTTCCTCTTATTGCTCAGTTTGCTGCTCTGTCTGAGCTGGTCAAGACTGGGTTTAGCAGCTGCTGGGATCTCCAAGTTCAGCTAAAGTTTACTTGCAAAGGATCACTGGTGTGTCAAGTAGCCCTGAGTTTCAGAAGTCTTCCTGATTAGTTAGATGTTGTAGAACTCTATTGTCTGGAAGCTCTAGCATATTTAATCAGTTAGTACAGACATTACAGAGTCCATATTCACACAACCTATCCTCTATTCCTGCTGTCACTATGGCATCCTTGGCAATAAATGGTTGACAATGTTGTCTAGAACCATGCTTTACACACAAGAGCATATTAGAATCATATAGTCCCAGAGGTCATCTAGTCTAACTTCTACCTGAAACAGAAATTCCCCTCTACAAAATTTCCAAAAATATTCATCTAGTCTCTTTTTGAAGACCTCAGGAAAGTGACATCTTGACTTGTAAGTGAATTGGATTTAAGCGAGGCAGAGCTGTGCGAAGTCATCAGTCTCAGTCTCTCTTCCAGAGTCATTGGAGTCCAGTCCAGACATAAGTCAAGAAGACTGGCAGTAGTCTCATTTGTTATATTAAGGGCACTGTGTTAAGTGCTGGGGTTACAAAGAAAGGAGAAAGAAAAACAATCCTTGCCCTCAAGAAATTACCAGTCTAATCAGGGAGACAGCATGCAAACAACAATGTGCAGACAACACATATCTCAGAGGGAAAGCAACACCATTATGGAACATCAAGAAAGTCTTTTTGCAAGAAATGGGCTATTAGCTGAGACTTGAAGGAAACCTGGGAAGCCTGGGGCTTCTATGAGGAGGAAAAGCATTCCAGGCATGGGGAAAAGACAGTGAAAATGCAGTCAGGAGGTGGAATCAAGGAATGATAAGAAGGCCAGTGTCACTGCACCCTAGAGTATGTAAAGGGGAGTATGGTATAAGAGGCCTGAAAATGTAGGAAGAGTCCAGATTTTGAAGGGCTTTTAAAAGCAAATTGGGGGAACTATATTTGATCCAAGTGGCAATAGAGAGCCACAAGAATTTATTGGGAAGGGGGAAATGATATGAGATAGCCAGACCCGCACTTTAGGAAGATTGGCATGAGTGGAGAGTCTGGTGGCAGGGAAAATAACCTGAAGACTATTACAATAGTCCAGGTATCAGGTGATGAGGGTATGCACCAGGGTTGTAACAGCATGTGTCTGAGTCTCTGATTTCCAAAACAGCACTCACAATACAGTTACTACAGATAGTTTCAGAAATTTGCCATAGGCAGTAAACGCAAAATGCTGGGGATGTTCCTTGCTTTTTTTTTCTATCACAAAGATAACAACAAAATATATGGTCTGTGCATTAGGTCTTGTCTAATTTCACCAGATAGGCAGTCCATCTTTTTTACTAATAAATTTATTTGATGACTTCTTTTACTCTGGATTCGTTGTTTATAGTACGCCTCCCTGATGGAATCCTACTAAAGCTGCCCCCAGTTCCAATATTCTAACTTCCTTATAGGCCTCCGTGAACAGCAGGCCCACTGCCCCTATCTAGCCACTCACTCTACCCCAACTCAATATCCTAACTTCTTCATATATGTCTCACTGCTCACTAGAACAACAGGTGTGTCCATGAACTCATATTTCTCACAGAAACTGAAGGCGTGTCCATGCACTCAACCACAACCACATCCATCTAGTCTCAGACAGGACGACGATACTCAGCCAATCAGAAAGTAGCACCACCAGACACAAACACAATGTTAATAATTATCCCATAGACTAAGGCTGGGATACGCCTGAGCTACTATAATAAAATGTATGTTAGATATGAGATATTCAGCCTAAAATTATATTCCTTTCTATAGCTTACATAATTTAATAAATGGGTATTTGGCCTAGTCATCTTAATGTTAATACAGATATAAGATACATAGCATATATTAACTATATATGAAATAAGGTACTTAAATGTTTCAGAAATGATGTAAAGTGTCCTCACGAGTCTTTTATTATAATTGGAGTAAGTAAACCTCTTATAAGCAAATTCATTCATATAATTATTAAACCCAGAGGTGGAAAGCTTCTACCTGCAAAAGTGTTGTTACTTATGTTTCCTCAATAGCATCTGATTCTCCTAAAGGAAGTGGAATCAGAGCAGAAACTTTTGGGAAAGTAACAAAATTAGATAATCCTGTATGTCAATAGTAAATAATAGCTCTTGGTTTCTTTCTCCTTATATCTGGGGCCCTGTATATCAAACTTGCTTGTCAGATTCATGTGTCCCAGACTACATGCCAATTCATCGACAATTGGCAGCAAACAGTGTATACCAGCCCATATTCACCCATCATCCCCTGGATATGACCTATGCTCAGTTCCAGTCAACCTCCTCCTGGGAACCCTTCTAGGGAGGGACAGCTCTATGCCCCTTTTCAGCCTGAAGCTACAGAAGTCAAGACCTTTGTCCCTTTTCCCAAATGAATTTGAGCCCCAGCTTTTTGAGGGGGGAATGATGGAAGCCTAATAAAGCTGTCTCTAATTCCAATATTCTAACTTCCTCACTGCTCACTAGAACAACAGGTTTATCCATGAACTCATATTTCTCACAGAAATAGCAGCTGTGTCCATGTGATGGAAGCCCAGCCACTGATGCTACCTAGCCACTGCCCCCAGACCCATTCCTCATACTTCCCACAGAAACAGCAGGTGTATCTATGTACTCAACCACAACCACATCCAGTTTCAGACAGGACCACAATACTCAGCCAATCAGAAAGCAGCACCACCAGGATGCCCAAGCAGGATGTGGACACCAAAACAATAGGACTTTCCCTGAGTAAGCACCTGCACAATAATAGCAAAAGCTGTCTTTTAGGTGAACTTGAGAGACATAGAGAGGCTTATTTATAATATCATTATCATACATACCCAGAGGTTTTTCTGTATGCATTGCGGGTAATCGCATGCAAAGTTCCACTGTGGCTAGGACCCCTTCCTATTACCTAATCCCTTAATGAACCCCTATTGCCTTTTTAATATTAATAATTTCTGTTATGTAATTGCATCTTTACCCTTTAAAATCCATCTTGCTTTCTCTGAAGTTGCTGGTTCCTCTTGCAACCTAGCCTGCTTCTGAGGCTCAATCCTCAACAAATGCCTATACTTAGATTAGAGGTAGTCTGACTGAATTCTTTGAGATGGTGCTGCCACAACACACCATGAAACCACAACATTCCCATTAAAAAGAACTTCAACTTGAACTATTTAAACAACTTTTATACCAAAAATTTAGGAAAGAGATAAATTAAAGGATAATTTCATACACATGTAGAACCAATGATTAAGCCTGGCTTGCAAAGTGTATCTCCAAGACAAAACTACACAGGTATAAGGTACTCATTGGGTTTATGTCCACTCAAATGTGTAGCTTGCAATCCTCCACTGATATGTTTACTTTTATTTGTTGACCATAGGACACAATTTAAAACAGAAGCATTTAATAAATAGAATTGTAATGAAAATAGAAATAAAACATTTCCCCCATAAACTTGGGGTAAATTCTTCCATCTGTAGGAACAGTGATACACAGTAATAATAATCATATTGATTATTGTGATGATAGCTAGTACTTATCTAATTTGATTATATAGGGAACAAGTTTGGAGAGACACATAGTGAACTCATGTAGGTGGGGAACTTCTATGTAGGAATACACACATAGGTGACACATTTTCTCAGGTCACTCATGTAAAGGGGCATACATATGATTGGAAAACACAAACAGAGGAGCAACACCTGCCTCTGATGTAAGGATACCAATATGTTGCAATGATGTCTCCTCAATGATTTTGCCCAGCCTGGTCCCTGATGAGCTTAGATGGCATGCAGTCATTCTTTTCCAGGTGTGTACTCTCTACCCAGCACATAGTCTTTGCAATCTCTGTGATTCAATGCTTCCAGTTGGTATTTTGTGACTGCTATTCATCATTACTCCTGTGGTCCTATGGTAATTGCTGGGTATTGTAGAAATTTTCTTTGCTTCTAGCTTCTGTATTCAGGTATCATATTCTGCTGGGGTACTATCTTTTCCTCACAAGAGGATGAGTGGACTTTGCAAAAGTTTTTCTCACTTAAAATTCTGATGTTTCCCCAGCTATAACTCTTTCAGAAAGTAAAAGTCTCAACACACCCAGTCATTGAACTGAGTAGAAAATAATCCTTTCTAGGAAAAATCCCTTCCTGGATTTGCAAACTCTATATACTTATCAGAAGGAGATGAGGATCCTAACAAAAATTACATGATGTGTAATTGATATCATATTGTTTGCCCTCTTAAGGGGTAGGAAAGAGAAGAGGAGGGGAAAATTCAGAACTCAAAATTTTAAAAAATGAGTGTTAAAAATGTTTACATGTATTTAGAAAATATTCAACTAGGTAAGAATATAGATATAAAAAGAAAGAAAAGTTATTTGATAGGGAAGACTATGGAGTCAGAAAATTTTTCTTAAGAAAAGACTAATGTAACCCTTCTGACAGAGGCTTTACTGTAACAACAACAACAAAAAAAAACTCGGATATATTTTGGGTACTCGGAAAATCCCCATTCAGGTGTAATTCCCTGGTACTTCCAAAGGAGAATTTGGTGAGGTGATACAACGGCTCACACATCTCACTAAATGTAGCTCATTTGTCTCTACCCAGTTGGCCAACGCTCCCCTTGATACCTGTCTTAGAAAGGGGTTCCCACAGAGGGAGAAGACGCAGGTTCGCTCCTCCATCACTTTGTGACTTACTGCTCCTAGGCCAGTCCTACTCCTCAGCAGTTGTTCCTTCCACTGTACTCTCCTGTAGTCCAGTTTTCTGCCTCATTGGTTTCCTGTCAGCCTTTCTAGTCGCTGGGTTCCTCTAGTTGTACATTCAACCAAAGTTTCATTCAGGCACTCCTGCAGATGCTTACTGCTGTGGCTCCTCCTTTCAGTGGTTCCACCTTCTAGTTATTTATTCCCGGGATCCTGGTTGTTCACAAGGTCTTTTCTTATTATGTCCTACCTTTCTAAATGTCTTATACTTGACTCCTCACTATTATCCAGGAGCACCGGCCTATCATTCCTCCAATACGATGCTCCATCTTCCTTCCCTATACTTTTACACCAGCTGTGTCCCATGCCTGGAAGGCTCTCTCCCTCCTCACATCTTCCTCTTATTTGCCTTGGCTTCCTCCAAGACTCTCAAATCTCACCTTCTGCAGGGGGCCTTTCCCTCTGAGAGTACCTCTCACATACTCTGTAGATAACTCGTATGAACCTAGTTATGTTCATGTCTGTCTCCCCCATTAGAATATAAATTCTTTGAGGGCAGTCTCCTTTCCTTCTTTGTGTCCCTAGCCCCGTGTCTGACGTGTAAATAAGCTTTTAACAAATGCCTATCGACATCTGTTATCGGTCTGGCTTTGCTGCTTCTGCTCCCCTTTATCATCCTGTGGATTGTGACAACACTTGAGTGTTTGTTTTCAGAAGGCTCAGAAAGTTCAAGTCCTGTAATAAAAACGATAACAAACACGTTAAGGTGTGCCAAGCGTTTTACAAATATTATCACGTTTGGTCTCCACAACAACCCTGGGAGGTAGGTGCTATTTTTAGCCTCATGTTCCAGAGGGGGAAACCTAAGCAGAAAGCGGTTAAGTGACATGTTCAGGGTCACTGAGACATTGAGTTTTGAGGTTAAATGTGAACTGAGCGTTCCTTGAGTCCAGGTCCGGCGCTCTGCTCCTGCGCCACCCAGCGGATTCTTGTATCCCCCGACACGTCAACAGAAAACTAGAGCCAGGAAGGTTAGAGCAGGAGTCCGCTGCGAAAAGGAACTTGGAGATCTCTGGGTCTCTCGCTCTCCCACCCTTCCGTTTCTGGTTCCAGGACAGGTAAAGGCGGAAAGGGTCCGCCGGAGGTTGGTTGGGACGCTTTGAAAGGGGCGAGGCGTGGAAAAAAGGCCAGGCAGAGGATGTCCCCTGATTGGCGGAGAGTTCCGATCTTGTTACCTAGTATCCCTTTCTTTGCCTCTCCCCTCCAGCCCCCACCCCTTCCCACTTCTCTGAGAAAAGCGAAATAACCGAGTTCAGAGCTAGCATAGGTGAAGCCCAGAAGGCACATGGCGGGGAGAAGACACCGCTGTGCAGAGACTTTGGAAAACGAGGAATCAGAACATGTGGGAAGGGTGATTCTGGGAGTTGTAGTTCGGAGGCTTCATGTGCCTCACCACGCCCCCATCCCCAGACAGCCGAACATGAGGAGGATGCGCGCGCACTTTCCTGGGTCCCAAGGACGCTTGGCTCCCGGACCCCATCTGTCTCGGGTTAGGCTTGGGTCCCTATACCCAGGTAAGTACAGCTCGGGGCGTCTGACTCTAGCTCCCCGCTGGCCCCATCACTCTAGACAGGTCGGAATGGGCTAGAGGCTGGAGTACATCTGCCTTGGGGAGCTGGGCTGGCGGGCTTTGTCCCCGCAGCTCACCGACCTTTAGCCATGAACTTGGTGGGCGGGCCTGGAGGGGGTGTGGCAGCCCCGGAGCGGGGGAGAGAGTTAATTTATTGTCCTGCCATCTCACCCTAGATACCCCCGCCCCCCCCCCATCCCCTTTTAGAGGGCGGAATTGGGGGTGGGGAGGGCCGGGCTTTGCAACTTTGGGGAGTGGCTTTCGAGGTAGGATGTGGCTGGGATAAAAAAAAGAACCAGGCGCCGGATTCAGCACCTAGGGCAGGGACTCTGGTTTTTTGTGTGCCCTGCACTTCGAGTGCTGCCTGGCTCCAGTAAGCCTGATTGAACTGAGAAAGTAAAGTCTCTGTTTCTCTCTACCTCTGTGTGTTTGTGCCTTAATCAGGAAGGGGGAATGCTGGCTCTACGAAAAACTTTCTGAGTTTAATCTGCAGCATTAATATTTTCTGCGTCCATTTCCTATGTCTAATCAACAAAGCAAATTGGAACTTAATTTTGTAGCATTCGTTGATTCCAGACGCATAAATACTTACACTGAAATTTTAACAAAGTTTCGACGTGGCAGGCCCTGTACTGAGCTCTGGGATACAAAGGAAAGAAAAAAACAAAAAAACAACCCAACACCCAGGCCTGCTTTCAAGGAGCTCAAAGTCTAAAGGGTTGTATCTGAGGCAACTATATAGTTTTGTACGCTACTCTTGTGGGCCATTTATGTGTCCAGTACCTCTCAAATTTTTGCGTGGCTCTAGAGTCAAGCTGTATCATTGAGACTTTGTGGTTCCTGTTGCTCACTATAATCATCAATCTTTGCCCACAGTGCCCCTTAGAAGAACTCGAAACTGCTTAACCCAAGTGAAGGGGATCGGCTCCCTGCTGGATAGGTAGATTTGAAATTCATGGGGAGAGTCGCCTATAAAAACCTTTAAATAAAATGATGGCCACTCTCTTGAGCCCCCAATGCCTGACTCCACACGAAGAAGACTGGGTCCTGAAAATTGATGTACCTTGGAGGGAAGATACAATCTTAAGAAGAGATAAATCAGACCTTGAAGCTGCTCGACAGAGTTTTAGGTGGTATCAATACCCAAAATCGGCTGGACCCCAAGAAGCCCTCATCCAACTTCAAGAGCTCTGCTTGCAGTGGCTAAGGCCAGAGATTCACACAAAGGAACAGATCCTGGAGCTGCTGGTGTTAGAACAATTTCTGACCATCCTGCCTGGAGATATCAGGATTTGGGTAAAGTCTCAGCATCCCACAAATAGCAAAGAGGTGGTGAGCTTGGTGGAAGACTTGATCCAAACAACTGAGGAGAGAGGTGAGAATTAAAGAAAGGTGATGAGAAATGAGAGGATGAAATAGGCACCTGAAATAAGGAATTCATTGCATAAATAGGGAAAAGTTTTCCTGGGAATTTGTAACTCCAATATGGGATCAGTGGCTCATATTATCCAGTAGTCTCCTTCAAAGTCCACTGTGGGTAGTAGTATCTAGTATTTTGCCGTATAGGTAAGACCATTATCAATTGAGACTGCTTTTTTAAGTACTGGGTTTTTTATTTTGCTTTCTTTTTGGAGGGTATAGTGTGGGATAAAGTAGGGGAAGTGGAAGGAACAGCCAAATTATCAAATTATCCTATTTCTATAGTGGATTCATGCCATCTCTCCATAAAGAAATGACTGAAATTTAGACTTGGGAATAATACCTTTACATATTTAAGGTAAGAGGTATGGTGTAGTGGGAAAAGTACTGGGTTATGATCAGAAATTTGGGCCTGAGTTCTGGCTTTGATCTTTTTTAGAGGTGTGCTCTTGGGCAAGTAACTTTACCTTTGGGCCTCAGTTTCCTTATCTTCAAAGTGAGAGGATCGGACCAGATTGCCTCTGGCATCACTTTTAACTCTTAATCTCTGTGATCTGTAAACTTTTCTATAGCTCATTCTCAGCCAAATTAGGACTAGAAATCTAGTCTTTTGACTCCTACTGTCTTCTCTTTTCAGTAAGATGTATTGCCTCTATAAATATGAAGTTAAGATCATCTATCTGTGCATACTCCTTTCTCTAGAAGTTACAAATTATTTCCTTACATATCAAATAAAGTAAGATTCTTGTCTTTTCATAGTTCAATGGGACTTCAAAAATCATCTAATATGTTAGCTGAACAGGAATCTGGATACTGTGTGACTCCAGGCAAGTCACTTAACCTCTTTCTGTCTCAGTTTCCTCAACTGTAGAATGAGACCAATAATAGCATCTACCTAACTTATGGTTATTGTGAGGATCAAATGATCTAATATTTGCAGAGCTCTTAGCACAGTGCCTAGCTCATAGTAGGTGCTTCAATGCTTAGTCCTTCCCACTACTATAAAAATCTTTCACTCGAAGACCTCTAGTGACGGTGCCTTCTGGGACAGATCATTGTACTTTGGACAGGTCTCTAATCATTAGGAAGTTTTTCTTTTAGATCAAACCTAAATCTACCTTGTTACAACTTCTACCTCTTTCCTTTGGGACCAATGGAATGTAGGGTTACCATCATTTTTGATAATATATTCTAGAATTTAGCCAGGGAAAGACATCAAGCTCAGTGAAATAAAAATGATAGGAACTTTAGGAGGAAATGAGTACTCCGTATTAGAACTTGTATTAAAGCAAGAAGAAAGCTAAGCATCTGATAGTACCAAAGATTTTGGAAAATTAGCTTTTGAGGAATTCAGAAAGGATAGATATGATGGGGAAGGGGGAACTAAAGTTCTACAGGGAAGGTGGCCCAAGAAGGGTAGATAGCTTTCAAGGATAAAATTGTTATATCATTAAGATAAATTATTCTGATGAAGAAGAAAAAGGGGAGTTGTCTACAAAGATTGTGGATGCACAGAGAACCCATCCACCAATTTAGTGTGTTAAAAAGACATGTAAAGAAGATGGAAGGAAGTGGAGGTTTTGGAGGATGGAAACAAAAGAAGTTCACTGTCCTACAAGAATGGTGTCAGGAATGCTTAAAGATCAGTATGTTCTGAGACTTTTGATGAATGCTAAGGACAGTTGAAAAGGCTTTTTAAAATATTGGGGCAAGAGAAATATCAAAGAAATGATAGAACCAATGTTCAAGGTAGATGGGGTAATAATAAATGGATGCTGGGACAAGATGGAACTATTTAATTCTTATTTTGCTAATTTTCTCTATCAAGGAGAATGATCTTCAGACTGAGAGGAATAGAACAAAAATGGTCAACAAGTTAAAACTGAAGATAAATAGAAGAGATGATAGGAGAACACCTAGATATTCTCAGTGAGTTCAGTTCATCTGGGCTAAATGTCTATCTTTGCACACTTAAAAGAACTGGTTGGTGTGATTGCTTAGCTCCTTTCAGTAGGCCTTGAAAAACCATGCAGAACTGGAGAGGTGGCAGAGGACTGAAAAGAGGCAGATGTGATGGTTCACTGAAAAAAGGAAGGTGGGGGCCTGCAAACTAGAGGCCGGCAAGTTTGACTTAATTCCAGGCATGCTAGAATGGGGTATTAAAAGAATGATTTGTGAAGATTCATAAAGGGAAGTGGTGATCATATTTTTTTAATCAAGGCTAGGTCTTTTTAGACTAACCTCATTTCCTTTTTTAACAGGGTTACTAGACTGGTAGATGAGGATAATGCTATAGACATATAACTAGAATTCATCAAAGTATTTTACATAGCCTTTCTTCATCTAATCTTTTAGAAAATGTGATAATATGTGGGCTTGATGACAGCATAGGTAGGTAAATTTAGATTTGATAAGTCCTAAAAAAGTCACCATTGATGGGTGACTGGTAGCTGGATGACAGTTCTCTGTTCAACAGAGTATAGACTCTGTCATTCTTATTGCTATGCTATTTAAAGTGTAAATCTGTGACTCTTCAGAAATCAAGATGGCATATTTATCAAATTCACAAATACCATGAGGCTAGGGGAAGAAATAAGTCATTTGGATTGCATGTTCAGAATTTGAAAAGATGCCTACATATTGGCATTATGGACTTAACCTAAAAAGATTAAATTTAATAGAAATTAATTTAAATTGTATACTTAGGTTTTAAAAAGTCACTTGCAAATATGCCAGACAGGAAACATGGAGCTAGATAGTACTTAATTTCATGAAAAACTTGTTATTTTCATGGATCGAAAGTGAAGTTGTAAATCAGCAATATGTCATTGTGGCCAGAAAAGCTTAAGTTGTCTTCAGACATGAACAGTACCAAGAACTAGAGAGATAAGAATCCTAAAATATGTTATTAGTTGTTTAATAGTATTAGTCTTATTACCCAGTGACACTGTTAACCTCTTTGACCAAAAGATATTTCTTTTATGCCCCTTTGGCATCTTTTATAGTACCTAGTACATAAGAAGACAGGATGACTCAATGAATAAATATGTGACTATAGGGTGGGAAAAAGAAGAAAAGCACTAGACAAGTGGGGATTGTTTCTTTTGAACTCCAACATCATCAGAATGGCCCTATCTAGTCTTATGAGTTGAAAGATGGTGGAAGGAAGTAAGCCCACATCCTAAAAACAAAGATGGTATTTCAGAATAAAAGAAATATCAACACACCTAGCCACATCTCCTCAGTCCACATCTGCAAAATTGCGTTGACCTCTGGCTGCCACAATTTAGCAAGGACTTTTGACAAATGATAGTATACCCAGAATAAAGTTATTAGGATGATGAAAGGGACTGAGGACTGTATCTATAAACATGGATTAAAGGAGTTTGGCTTGTTAGGGTGACAGGACACAAAAACTGTCTTTAATTATTTGGAGAGCTCTTCTCGGAAGAAGGATTTAAAAACAAAAAAGATTCAAAGTACATGTGGAAAAGAGGCCATAATATATTTACCTGATAAACGTAGTGACGATTGGTGTATACATATAATGTTGAAATTCTAGAGAAATCTCATTATTTCAACTTATAATACCTGAGGTCATATGTAGAGAGTGCTGTTCCCCAGAGTCTTTTGTGACTTTATACATATATGAAGTCAAGACTTTGAGCAGCAGTGTCCATGATCCCCTTCGTGATCCTGGGAAGGGACTGGGTTACTTCATTTTCACTGACTTTCCTCTTCATAGGGAGTATGTGTGTTTTTGTATGTGTTTGTGCTTTTGTACACAGTGTGCATGTGCATGCATATGTATGTATGCATGCATGTACTGTGCATCTGCATGCATGTGCATGTGCTGGGCAGTCAACCAAGTATTATGGGGATATATAGCTTGGTCTACTGGGAATCGCAAAGTAAAATCAGTGTTCCTCATGTTTCCTTTTAACTCCTCAGCTGTTAATCCTCAGGACTCTAGGCTTCTTCAGGTGGAAGAAAGAGAAGAGACAATGGCTCCTGAACTCTTGACTTTGACATCTCAGGTATGTTGATATTTCTTTTTTTCTGAAATATCATCCTTGTTTTTAGGGTGTGGACTCATTTACCCCCATTCTCTTGCAACCCAGAAGACAAGATAGGGCCTTTCTGATAATGTTGAACTTCAAAAGAAATGATCCCCACTTCTTTAGTGCTTTTCTTCCTTTTTCCACATTTATTCATTAAGTCATCTTGTGCTTTTATGTGCTAAGAACTGTAAAAGATGCCAGAGGGGCATAAGAGAAATATCTTTTGGTCAAAGAGGTTAACAGTATCACTGGGGAAATGAGACTAATACTATTAAAAAATAATATACTTAACTTTTTTAATTACCAAAATTAATTGGTAAAAAAACAAAAATTAAATTAAAGAAAGGAAAGGTTCAGTTGGGCAGGGAGGATGTAGGACAGTAATTCTGCAACTTTAGGAAGTGGTGGGATCCTTTACTTTAAATAAAATTCAGCAGAAACTTTGTAGTAAAATATTTTAAAGTTATTTAAAATTCTTACTACAAATGGAATCTGATTGTAAGAGTCAGGATTGCACCAGTCAACAGACTCCTTCCAATGCTCCCCGCAAAAATATTTACATAGGGTACCACAAAATCAGGCATATGGCTAATGCATAATAGAACTCTTTTGAAACACTCAGAAACCTGAAGGCTCCCAGAAGTGCTTACATATCCTGCTCAAACCCCCCACCTGTCCTCCCTTCTCCAGAATCATGTAGGGAAGAGGGTTTTGTGTGAACCAGAATGGGTTTGACATTTCAGGAATCCGTGACGTTCAAGGATGTGGCCGTGGATTTCACCCAGGAAGAGTGGAGGCATTTGGATTCACATCAGAGGGACCTATATCTGGCAGTCATGCTAGAGAACTACAGGAACCTAGTCTTTCTGGGTAAGGATAGCTTCATCTTTTCACTCAGGATCTTCTTATAGTGTCTTCGTTTCCTTTTTTCTTACAAGATTTGAAGTAATTAGCTAAAAGTTAGCAGGGGATGTGGCACACAGAGAAGATGTCTAGTCCTTTTATAGCAAAGAGGAAGGCTATTTCTCTTCCTTGTTCCCAGATGAAGAATCTTTTGTTTAATGTAACTGCAAATTGGCAGTTTCATTATGCTGTTTCTTGGGCTTCATCTAATACAGGGCTGTCCAAAGCACCAGCCATGGGCCCCCATGCGGCCTGCCTATGTCCACCACAAGGGCAGAAATTGACACAAGTGCTTTAGTTAAAGCATTTATGTCAATTTCCACACCCATAGTAAACACAGGCGGGCTGCATAAAATCACACTTCGGGCTGCATGCCCTTATCTAAGATATCATCCTCCAGGGTGAAGTCTCCCCAAGATAAGTATTCTCCTAGTGTAAGTTCTAGAGCAAATTCCTACAAAGATTAGAAGCAGCTTCCATCTTCTTAACAGGGAAAGGGACAGAAGAATTCACATGAACTCTATGACTCCTTCCTCTGTACTTCATTGGAATGTTATACCGAACACTCCTACTTCAAGACCTTTTGAACTGTCTCCTACACTCTCTTTTTGGGTCCTCTCTTCAGGAGTTTGTAACTAGAAGTTAAATGCTGAGATGATTTTTTTGTCCTCATGCCAAATTGTCATTTTTGCATTTTTTTTTCCACACGAGCAGGGCTTCCAGTTTCCAAACCAGAATTAATTTCCCGTATGGATCCAGGGGAAGAGCCAAGAATCCTGGAGAGAGAAGTCTCAAAAGGTACTTGTTCAGGTTAATGAGTAACTGAGTGAAACCATGCAGAGGGCAGTCATTGCAAGCGAAAAGTCAGATGGTCAAGTTAAATTTTGAGCCAAAAGATCTCAAGGTCTCTCAGTCCTGGGGGATAATGGATGAAATATAACCTTAATAATGCACCTGTCCTCATGCATTCTCCAAACTGAGATATACTGCTTTTCTCTATATCTAACCCTTGTACCTTTACTCTGAATCCTGTCCCTTGTCCTTTCCTTTGCTTTCAGACATTTCATAGATTTAGAATTAGGCAGGGTGTTAGAAGTTACCTAGTTCATACTTTTTATCCATGTTATTATTATCTGTTTCTAGTTATATTTCCTTCTGGTCTGGGATTATGGTATGAATAATTTATTTTTTTTAACTTAAGACTTCTTAATGGCCATACGGTAGAACCCTGGTTTATGAATTTAATTTGTTCCGAGATTCTGTTCGTCATGTGATTTGTTTGTATTGCAAAGCAAATTTTCTCTTAGGAAATAATGTGAAGTCGGATGATTGGTACCACATCCCCAAAAATATTCATATAAAATAAATATTTCTAATTTTAAGTAAGTTTTTTTTTGTCCCTAATGCACCTGAAATACAATAGCAATGATTAGCACCCAAAATAAACTGAAAAGAAAAGAAATTTTTTTTTGAGGCCACAATTGACACGCAGATTTACATGGGATCTTTATATATTTAAACCAATGAGAGTTGCCTGGCTCCGAGCACACATTTTTGGTCTTTAAAGTGACAAAAGGAAGAAAAAAACCCAAAGCCCCACACCTCACGTCTGTTCTCTCTACTTGGCCATGACACTGCGGAGCACCAAGCTGGTCTAGGCTCCTGGCCTGGAAGACGCCCCAATGGGCAGGGGCTAGAGGGGCTCCTGACTTAACTCAGATGGCAGGAACGGGGTGGGGGGGGAGTCTGTGAGCAAGGGGGAGAGGCCCACAAAAAGGGGAGGGGGCTGGGCCACACACGGGGGAGTGGGCGTCCTCATCAAAGCAACAGCAGCAACATGTTCAAGCAGATCTCCTTCCAGCCAGTGGATCTCAGGTAACTTGGTATTTTAAATACATTCAAAGTGGATGAGTGCAGCCCACCCCACCTGGCATCAGCATCAAGCTCTCCACACCATTTCCCCTAATCCAGGCCAGGGCTATTGCTGGAAGAAGAATCTCCTTCCATGAGAACATGGAGGATTTCAAAGTCGGGAGTATTCTTTCTTAGTCTACTTTCACTAAAAGTAAGACTAACACTATTGCCTTCACTTATTTTTGTTTTTTAGAATCACTTTCATGTTTTGACTCACTAACTTTTTTTTTTCAAGTCCAAACATGATGATCATACTGTGAATTTTTGTTTATCCTGCAAGACAAATTTTGTGAAAAATTTTTCCTCCTCCAGGGAAGCATATGTAAAGCAGGTTACTCATAAACTGAGGTTCTACTGTATTGGTGTCACTCACTACAGCATTTAGAATGAGGCCTTTCAGAGTTCAAGGAGTTTAAAAAGGTGAGAAGACTTGATCAATTTCTTCCACCCATTTCAATTCCTTTAAATGGAGGTCTCGCCAAATGAGTGATTATGTGGTAACCCACTGTCCACTAGGGAAGGAAAAAATAAAGAACCACAAATACAAAATATGTATTAAGGAGTACACTTTACACCCAGCAGAAGTGTGATGCTCTGGGCCTCCAAATCTACATCCAGATTGGAGTAATAGTGGGGTCATTCTCAAGATTAAGGCAGCTCGAGGGGGGCGGAGCCAAGATGGCGACTGGAAAGCAGTAACTGGTGTGAGCTCCCCACCAAGTCCCTCCAAAAACCTATAAAAAAAATGGCTCTGAACCAATTCTAGAACTGCAGAACCCACAGAGTGGCAGAAGGAAGCAGGGCTTCAGCCCAGGACAGCCTGGATGGTCTCGGGGTAAGGTCTGTTCCAAACGGAACTCCCAGGCCCCAGCTGAGGGGAGCGGAGCTGAGCCAAGCAGAGCCCAGCACGCGCGGCGGCAGACCGCAGACCAACGAGACCAGGAGTGGAGCGGAGAGTGCCCTAGCATGCTGAATTAATGAGCTGTGGCATGTACCAGACCTCACAACCCACAAACAGCAAAGACAACACAGAAGGTTAGTGGGAAAAACTGTGGGACGAGAAGGAGTTTGCGGTTCGACTACCACCCCTGAGGCAACGGAGGCGGGGCAGCTTTAGAAATTCAGCTGCAGTTGCTTCTGGCCCCAGGCCCACCTGGTGGGAGGAATTAAGTGGCTGATCAGAGCAGGAGTGCAGAGCCTGCTGAAGATTTAAGCCTAGTCCAGGTAGGGGGTTTTTGGGGAAGGAGGAGTGCTGGTGAGGCAGCGCATCCGCCCAAGCGTGAACATAGAACTCTT
>CM053625.1:292854534-292896436 GCA_028646595.1 Phalanger gymnotis
GATAGGTTAGGAAGAAGCAAAATATAGTTAGTCTTTCACAACATGAGTATTGTGGAAGGGTTATACATAATGATACACATGTGGCTCATGTTGAATTGCTTGACTTCTTAGGGAGGGTGGATGGGAAGGGAAGAGGGGAGAAAGTTTGGAACTCAAGGTTTTAAAAAAATAGATGTTCAAAAGTAAAAAAGTTTTTTTTTTCATGCAACTAGAAAATAAGATGCACAGGCAATGGGGCATAGAGATTTATCTTGCCCTACAAGAAAGGAAGGGAAAGGGGGATGGGAGGGGAATGGGGGGATGGAGGGGAGGGCAGACTGGGGAACAGGGCAACCACAGTGTATGCCATCTTGGAGTGGGGGGGTGGAAATGGGGAGAAAATCTGTAATTCAAACGCCTGTGAAAATCAATGCCGAAAACTAAACATATTAAAAATAAATTAAAATTAAAAAAAAAGACAAAAAAAAAAGATTAAGGCAGCTCCCTAATTCAAACCAGAAAACCTCAAGACAGACAAGGGAATTATTATATAATGCTAAAATGAACTTTAAATAACAATATATAGCATTCTTTACATTATGAGCACCAAACAATTTCAGTAGTTAACGTCATAAAAGAAAGTTTCATAATACTACAGGGTGTTCCTAAAGTCTGGACACATAGGCAAAAATGCATATTTTCAAGAAATGAAATGAAATGAATGAAATTTTATTTAATTGGAATATTAACAAATAACATCTTCAATATGATTTCCATCATTTGTGATGCAAAGGTTGATGCACTTTGAAAGATTCACATGAACTTGATGCAATAACTCCACATTTCCTATGTGTTTATGTATAAACATAAGTATCAGCTGGTATAGCATCCTCTAAAGATAGTTTCCCAGTTTTCTCTTTTGTATAAGAAAAGTCCCATCTGTGACATTGATAGATATCACCTCCTTTTCAGGGGTTTCAGGATGGTGATTGATGTGGAACAAAGTGTTAGCTGCTGCCCCTTCTCCCAGATCTATGTTTTGGGATCTTTGAGCACAGTAATTGGTTGAGGGTAATGAGACTATGCAGTTAGAATGTTTCTTTCCTCAAAACAAAATATCAAAGGGATAGTGAGTAGGGATACTGTCATTTTTTTTGTATTGACATTCCCCAGTACCTAGCACAGTGCCTAGTCCCTAATAGGCACTTAATAAACACTTTTTGATTGATTCACATGATGTCAGGTGCTATGAGGGCATTTGAGTCCAGATAGTTATCTATGCCATTATTATTATTGAGAATAGATGAGTAGACACAAACTTATTTTAGGGGTAAAAGACAGAAAGAAACAACACAAGGTACTTCTCACAAGGTACTGGCCGGTTGACATGGCCATCAATCTACCAGGCAGTTCTATATCATAAATTGTCTGGATAGTGGCAGGAGAATGGCCTTGGGTAATTCTTTCAAGCGAGAAATCAAAGGTCCTTTGACAGAGGTGCTTCAAGCCTTTTCCCTTACAAATATGAAAACTTTTTCAAATTCCGAGGAGGAGAGGGACTTGCAATATTTAAACCCTAAAAAAGCCTTAAATGTTAATAAAATGTTTGTGTGTATGTGTGTATATGTGTGTATAAAATAGGGCAAGCAATATTAATTCATTAATACTCTCTAGAGTAAAAAAATGTTGATACTTGTAGTTACAAAATTATAAGAATCTAGAAAGGTCATAGAAACCACAAGCAAGACTACAAAATATATTACAGCAATCACAGTTCAACAGACCCTACAACAATGGCCAAATATATAATCATTTTTATGTGAGTTCCCTGTACGTTCCCTAATTGTTCCAATTAATTTTCTCTAATAGCTAAGCTGTTATTGCCAATTTTTAAATAAGTTATTCAGAAATGTGTTTGCTTGTTAATTTTTTTGTGTGATATTTTGATAATGGCAAACTGAAATTTCCTCCTATTATTAGATGTTTGGCTATATTTATAGTATTATTAACCTTCCTTTTATGAAGTTAACTACTGAAATTGTTTGATGCGCATAATGTAAAGATTGTTACATATTAGTTATTTAAAGTTCCTTTCAGCATTATGTAATAATCCCTTGTCTTTCTTGAGGTTTTCTGGTTTAAATTATCTCTTTCATCTGTTATCATTACTGCCATTCTTGCTTTTAAAAAAAATACATTTGCATGAAATATTTTAAACCTACCACTTAATTTTAAGACTATGTGTGTGTATGTATATACATTAAATGGGTTTCCTTTAGGTAGAATAGGGAGTTTTATAGGTTTCTAAAATCTACTCATTTTACCAGAAAAACTCAGACCATTTACATTTAGTGCATTAACTAAGCATTAAATTTTCTGTGTTCTCTGGTTTTCTTTTCTTTCATATTGAGTTCTCTCCCGTTAGTTCTTCAACTTTTCCTCAAGGTCTCCTAAATTTCTTCTCAGATTTAATCTCTGGTCTTCACAAATCTAAAGTTCTCCAAATTACCTGCACACTTTTCCTCATTCACCTCAAGTCCTCCTTTCTGCTGCTGTTCCTAATGCCAAAACTTTCTACCACAAAAGTTGAAAGGAGAAAAATAATGAGAAATGGTGATTTTTTAGAAAAAAATGCTAGATTAAGGATTTGAAAACCCAGCATCTATTTGTGATTTACCAACTTATTAACTACATGTCCATGAACAAGTCCTTTATTGCATTGTGGAGCTTATTTTTCTTATTAGTAAAAGTCCCTACTGTATAGGTCTGTTATGAGATTAAAATGAAATACTGAATATGTAAGTCCCATATAAACTAAGAATTCTGCAAATGCAGGGAGTAGGCATTATTATTTGTTTTTTCCTTACCCTTTCCATTTTGAAGAGAATTCTCCTTGATTTAAAAGATAGAATATAGAACTTTACCATACAACAGTACTTTTTCTCAATATAAAAGGATACAAGATTTTTTACAATTTTTGTTTCTTTCAGATTGGGAAACTGAGACTGAAAGTAAAGGGCCATTTTCTAATCAAGCCATTTCTACCAAAGAATCATTTTTGGAAAGACTTAAAATGGTTGATCTTAAGGATTCCCAAGGACAAGATTGGAAATGTAATGTCAAGATAGAGAAGCAGCAGCATAATTGGGAGAGGCATTCTGAGGAAGTAACAATCCCCAACAGAAAAACTTCTGATATATTAAAAGACCATGGATGTAATAAATTTGAGAGAAGTTATAACCTAGGGTCAATCCCCGTTCCACAAAGACCAGATTCTATAGAAAAGAGACTCCAAAAATATGATACACATGATATGGTCTGCAATGAGTTTTCAGATGTGCTTAAATGTAATACAGTCTCCTCAGGAAAGAAACCTTGCGAGAGTAATGCATGTGAAGAAATTTCTAGTGATTGGTTAAATTTAATGCAATATCATGGTTTATATAATGAAGAAAAAGCATGCAAATATAATGAGTCTGGGAGGGCCTGTAGTGAAAGCATACATATCACTCAACATCAGGGAATTCATACTGAAGAGAAACGCTATAAATGTAATGAATGTGGCAAAGCCTTCACTCGGAGCACATTCCTTACTCAACATCAAAGTATTCATACTGGAGAGAAACACTATAAGTGTATTGAATGCAACAAAGCCTTCAGTCAAAGAACACACCTTGTTCAGCATCAGAGGATCCACACTGGAGAGAGACCCTATGAATGTAATGATTGTGGAAAAACCTTTAGCCAGAGATCCCACCTTGTTCAGCATCAGAGAAACCACACTGGAGAAAAACCTTATGATTGTAATGAATGTGGGAAAGCCTTTAGGGACAGCTCATCTCTTATTCGACATCAGATCATCCATACTGGAGAAAAAACGTATGAATGCCTGGAATGTGGAAAGGCTTTCAGTCACAGCTCAATCCTTACTCAGCATCAGAGAATTCATACTGGAGAAAAACCCTATGAATGTAAAACATGTGGGAAAGCCTTTAGTCACAGTTCATCCCTTAGTCACCATCAGAGGATCCACACTGGAGAAAAACCTTTTGAGTGCAATGAATGTGGAAAAGCCTTCAATAACAGCTCATCCTTTATTAAACATCAGAGAATTCATACTGGAGAGAAACGCTATAAATGTAGTGAATGTGGAAAAGCCTTCAGCCAGAGCACACATGTTATTCAGCATCAAAGAATTCATACTGGAGAGAAACCCTATGAATGTAATCAGTGTGGAAAAGCCTTCAGTGAAAACTCATCTCTTACTCGACATCAGGTAATCCATTCTGGAGAAAAACCACATGAATGCAATGAATGTGGAAAAGCTTTCCGGCATAGCTCATCTCTTAGTCAACATCAGAGAATCCATACTGGAGAAAAACCCTATGAGTGTAGTACATGTCAGAAAACATTCAGTTGCAGATCATCACTTTGTAAACATAAGAGACTTCATATTGGGGAGAAGTTATGTAAATGAAATCCATGTGCTAAATTGTCAACAAGAGCTTATTCTTAAACACTTGAGGATTCACATTGAAATGGAAGTTTACAAATGTCGGTCACTATATTTACTTATAAAGCACATATTTTTAAAATATACTTCACTATTTTAATGATCTATATTTTTATCAATGTGTACCAATTACCAGTACAATTCATGACTCCTATACACCTCAGTAGATAGTATGGCTGTAGGCCTTATTGCGTTTTATGGTCTGACAGGGCAAGTCAACGCTCTACCAATCAGCCTTTTTCCATAAAAGTATCTCTTCATATTTTTGCCAGTTTATTTTTTTCATATTCATTTGTTCTTTTATCTAATTCTATAAAAGAACCCTGTGGTACTTTGATTGGTATTGTATCAAATCCAATAGTAAATCCAAATCATTTAACAACTGAATATTGACCCCTTTACTGTATTTATTCATCGGGTACTGTATTCATCAAATCCCTGTGGAGAGGTGTTCCTTCTATATTTACTTATTTTAGTTTAGCCATGATATTTTGTAATTTTTTTAAAAAATTGTGTTTGTCTTAGTTACCACCCAAATGTTTGATTTTTTGCCATTAATGTCTTTGCTTTTCCTTTTAAAGTTTAGTTTATTATTTTTTATTACTAATATAAAAAATATAGTTGTTTATGGCAGGTTTAGCTTCTATGTTGATTCCTTACTGACCTCATCTCAATTTTTGTTGAGAATTTGAATTGTCTATACAGAAAGTGTTTTAACTTTTTCATTACCAACATTTATATCTTTAATTTTTTATTCTGATTCCAAGCACTTCTAATATTAGGTCAAATAGAAGTGGTAAAAGAGGAAACTCTTGTTTCACCTTTTTTTTTTTTTATCAGTGAGAAAGTTCATATTTCTCTGTTACACTCCCTTTTGGTTTTTGGTAGATGTTAACATGTAAACAAAAAATGCCTTTTGTTCCTATTCAGTGTGTCACAGATGGGTGCTATATTTTAACAGAACATTTTTTTTGGGGGGGGGGGTATTAGATTGTAGCCATGGGGCCTTCTGTGTAAAATATTTAAGCATGAATACTTCAGAGTAAGAGCTGTGACTCTGTAGGCAGAAATGAAGGAAAAATATTCCTAGAGTAATAATTAGAAGTGACAGTGACTTTTGCTTGTTATCAAAGAGGCTTTGGGAGGAGAAGCCATTTCCCTCTCCTTAAGCACAGTGAAAAGTAATAATGTCTCTTACATAGACTAGTGCAATAGATAGGCTTGGCACTCCTCCCTGCCCCCACCCCAAAAGACTGTAGTATCTACAAGATAGGATTGTAGTCAGGAACAATTGAAATTATTTAAAGCACTTTGCAAATTATAAAGTGTTCTATAAACAAGCTGTATTCAAAATGTTAAATTTTGAATAAAATTCTTGTGAAAACTTGTTTTTAAATCAGCCTTATGTTAATTCATATTAGTTGTAACTTTTTAACAAAATCACTTAAGGCTTCCACTTAAGTCTTAATAAATGTTAAGCATCTAACATAGATATATAGATATGTAGATATACACATGTACATATACATATACATATGCGCACACACACATATATATATATGTATATATACATATATATGCTAAGCTCTAGTTAGTTCTAGTTGGGTTCTATGGATGCAGAAATTTTGAGAACCACTGAGGAAGGCCATTTCAGATTACACTGATGAGATTCTCCATATAGTTGCTGGGTCTAAAGTTGTCCTTCACACTAAGACTGAAGAAAAAGCCCTGTAGGGGCTGGACTAATCTACCCTTTTAACTGGCTTCTTGACTCTATTTCTCTACTGTATTGTTCCTCTAGTTCATATTGTATACAAATGTGGAGGATATTAAGGGGATTTAACTATCTCATCCCCAGCAAACTGCCCCCTCCCCCCAACAGTATTGCCTGCAAGGGCAGAATTCTTGGGAATAATGAGTCCTCTCCTGGATCCAACCCTTCTCTCCTTTGGGAGCTACACAGTCTGAGCATTGGTTCTCTGTCACCCCCTCCCCCAGATCTTTTAGGACATGGAGAGTAACTGTAGGTCATTGCCTTGATTTCTAGAGTCTCTTCTGCCTGTCCTTTCCCCCCTACCCTCACTGCTACTTAGTACCTTTTTTTTTCCCAGCGTCTGTGGGCTGTGTTGGAGAAGTCTAATTTGTGGATAATGTAAGGAAAGTTGTCTCCTTCATTTTTTGAAACTCTGGGCTTCTTCACAGCTTAGAAAATGAGACAAAATTTTTATGGATAGATTATAGTTTGCTCCAAACATGTCAAGATAGTGTGATAATGATCGTGTAATTCTTAGAGTCCAGTTCTATAAGCAAGAATTCACTTAAGGCGAAGGATTTCCAGGCAGGGCCCATGCCTTCTACATCTCCCATAGTACAAATCACAGGGCTGGGTATAAAGTTAAAAATAGCTTTTCAGGGTCCTTGTATGGACATTCAATCATGCACTCACTTTAATGAAGGAAAGTGGGATATCTCTTTAGGGATGTTTTTGAAGTTTCCTGACTTTTCTTTCTCAATCCCATTTCCCCTAAACCATTTCCTAGTCCACGGTGCAGTATTTTCTGGTTAGAACTGTTTTTGATATATACGCAGTTTTACTTGAACCATAAAAGCAAGGTACTTTAGGTAGAACTGAGGAATGTTGCTTGTAGGGTAGATGAGATTCAGCTTTGTAACTTTTTCTGAGTGTTGCTGTCTAATGTTAGAAGGTTATATAGCACTTAGGGACAAGGATATACCAGAGCAACAGTATTGGAAGACAAAATGGAAGTCTAGAAAATATGGCCTTCCCCTTGGTGCTTACTATTGTGCCCACTAAAAATTTATGTCCTCTAATATCACTTGAGACCTTACCACAGCAAGGCAATCCTTTTATTCCTTCCTAATTGATTATTTATTTCACCTCCCCACATTGGAAGTTCCAAACCTATTTTTTCATGCCCCCCACACAGTCCCTTCCACCCACTCTCTCAGTTGAGGGCCTCATGTCACACTCTACAGAAAAAAAAAGACAAAAGTAGAGACCACTCATTGGGAGCTTCTTCTTCTGCTACATTTCAAACCCCTCCACCCCATTCTCTAGTTCCTGATGAAGAGGCATCGCCAAAGCCAACCTTATTATTTAACCTTTTAATGCTGTCCCCTTCTATCTTTATGAAAAGTTTGCCTCTATAATTATCCATCTCTCTAATTTTTCATTTTTTCCTATCTACTTCCTGTGTTCCCTACCAAGACACTTGAGTCTTCCCATCTTTAAAAAATTTTTAAAAAATCCTTCGCAAGATCTTAGGATTTCCTCCAGCTGTCATCTTGTATTTTTCCTCCCTTTCACAGTAAAATGTGAAAAAGGTATTTACATTCAGTGCTCTACTTTCTCAACTCTTTGCACTTTGGTTTTTACCTCATCATTCAACTGAAATTTCTCCAAAGTTATCAATTGTATCTTAATGTCCAAAATCTGATTTTACATTTCTTGACCCCTCTATAGACCTGGACACTTGAAAATCTTTTGCTCCTAGATACTCTTGCCTTTCTAGGCTTTCATGACACTATTCTCTCTAGGTACACCTCCTAGGTGAGCATTCGTGTCTCATCACATTAGAGGTAGCTGGTGATCGTTGGATAGAGCACTGCGCCTGAAGTCAGGAAGACTCGAGTTCAAATCCATTCTCAGATACTATCTGTGTGGCCCTGAGCAAGTCACTTATCCTCTTGTCTGATTCAGTTTCCTCAACTGTAAAATGGGGATAATAATAGCATCTTCCTTATAAATTTGTTATGAGGATCAAATGGGATATTTGTAAAGCACTTAGCAGAGTGCCTGGCACATAGTAGGCACTATATAAATGTTTATTCCCCCCTCCTTTCATCCATTTCCTGCCACTTTTAAGGATGGGTGTAGCCCAAGGTGTGGTCCTGGACCCTTTTCTCTCTCTGTTCTCTCAGTGATCTTATCAGCTACCATGGGTTTAATAATCCTCTTTACACAGATGACTCCCAAATTTATATCCCCAGTCCTAATCTCCTGAGCTTCAGTCACAAATCTCCAACTGCCTATAGGACATTTCAAACTGGATGTCCTATAGTCAGTCAACCATTAAGTATTTACTAAGTACTTACAATATGCCAGGCGTTGTATAGATAGAAAAAGAGGAAAAAGAACAGTCCCTTTCCTCAAGGAGCTCATAGACTATAAATGTATGGAAAACAACTTAGCTTTCTTTCAAAACGGGTTCTTCAGACTTGCCCCCATGTCTGTTAAGGACCTCATCATTTTTTCAGTCACAGCTTTAGCTCCATCCTTGACTCTTCTCCCCCTCAATCCATAAATACCATTGGTTACCGAATCTGCCAGCTGATTGCACAATGGATAGGGCACGCTAGATCTGAAGTCAGAAAGACCCGAGTTCAAATGTGACCTCACACACCTACCAGCTGTGTTACCACCTTGTTGCTTACTCAGCCCCTTCTCTCTGACTGAAGGGCTGGAGTGCCAAACTCCTCCCAAAGCCTTCCAGTCAGTCAATTAAGCATTTCTTCAATGTTTACTATGTGCCATTCGCTGTGATAAACACTGGGGGATACAAAGAAAAACCCCAAAACAGCTCTGTCCTCAAGAAACATGCACTCGATGTACAGAATAGGTAATGATGATCTGAGAGGGGAAGGCATCAGCAGCTGGGGGGAGGGGGAGAGGCAGGAAAGACCTGCTGCAGAAGGTGGAATTTGAGCTGAGTCTTGAAAGAAGCCAGGACACTGAGAGGTGGAGGTGAGGGACAGATGACTTCTGGTATGCACGGGGAGGCTGCCAGGACAAAGGCACAGAAATTGGAAGTGGAGACAGAAAATGAGGTAGTATGTTGAGGAAGAGGAGTAGGAAGAGAGTAAGTTGTAAGAAGGCTAGAAATGTGGGAAGGGGCCAGGTTATAAAGAGTGTTAAATGCCAAAAGGACTTTATAGTTGATCTTAGAATTCGGGCCCTCTTAACCTTTAACCTAGACTATGGTAATTGCCTCCTAATCATCTCTTTTGCTCAAAATATCTCTCCACATCAATCTATCCTTCATGTAGCTGCTAAACTGATTTTCCGAGTGCAGGTAGAACTCTGTCATTTCCCCGCTCGGCAAACTCCAGTGACTTTCTGTTGTCTGCATCAACTATAAACTCCTTTTTGGCATTCAAAGCCCTTTGCAATCTGGCCCCAACCTACCTTTCCAGTCTTCTTACATTTTATTCCTCTTCATGCACCAAATAGGGCTTCTTGCTGTACTTCATACATAACGTTTAATCTCTTTGTCTCCTATGCCTGACTGTCCCTCATGCTTGTAATGTACTCTTTCCTCACCTTCACCTCTTAGAATTTCTTGTTTAGTTTAATATTCAGTTCAAATGCTACCTTCTACATGAGCCCTTTCCTCATCTCCCAACTGTGTTTCCTCCCCACCCCCAACAAAAACCTTGCATTTATTTTATATATTCTGTACTTACATACATGTCCCAATCAAATAAGGTCAGGATGACAATATTGCTCAATACCACAAATTACAGCATTATGGCAGATCAGGCAGCCATGCAGGCTGTGCCAAAACAAATCATGCATCTTGAACATTCAAATCATCTGCCATCACCTTTAGATGACACAGTCTGCTTGGACTCAATTCCGAATGGTTAGTGTACACCCTTCTATTCTTCCTGTCCCTGTGAAACCAAACCCTCAGCTGCTAAAGAAAAAGATCCTCTCTTCCAACCTCAGATGTTTACTCACTCATTCCTATGCCCTTCTACCTTACCTGCCTCTGCCCTCCCACCCGTACCCACTGTATGATCCAGATCTGCCTACCCCTTTGGAAGATGTGGTAGCACCTTCATTTATACCCCTGATTCATTTATCATGGTTGGAGAATAGGAATATTTGCTTCCTGTGCCACTTCAAGCCTCTTCCTTGACCACCAACACTTCGCAACTTCTCCTTTGAGGTTGGTTCAATTCATCTTTATCACCTAGTCCCAATTCTAGTAACTGTTACCTATTGATCTCAAAGACATTTTCTCTTCTTTCTCAATGAATTCAGACTCTGGCTCATCTCAACCCTTTTCCTCATTCCAGGAGACTTAAATATACATTTTGATGTTCCCTCAAATACTCTAACTTCCCAGTTCCTCAGTCTGCACAACATCTATGTCCTAATGTACTCCACTTCAACTATACCCAGGGATTATCATATCCTCAATTTTGTCATCACCCACAAGTGTTCACCTTACATATTAAGGACTTTTAATTTCCTTCAATTATAATTTTTTATCTCTCCCTATGCCTCACTCCTAGAATAACTCTTTGTCCTCATCATGACTTCCAATTACCCCATCTCTTAGTAGTATCACAGACCATCATCACCCAGCCTTCTCTGATTACACTCTCCTCTCTTCCCAACCTTGACCTCTTGTTGAACCAATTCAGCTCTACAATATCCTCTGCTTTTGAATCCCTTGCTCCCTTGTGCCACTGTCAGTCACACTTTGCCAAACTACAACCTGGGATTACTCCTTTGCTCCTACTTGTGTGTTCCTGAATGGAACTAGAGGATATCCTAAAACCATGCTGATTGGGTCAACTATAATTTTATGCTAACTTATCTAAATTGGGCCCTCACTACAGCAAGGCAATCCTACCATTCTTTCCCATTTGATTGCCTTTATCACTCATCACAGAAACTGTTCCAAACCTTTTCTTCTCTGCTCAAGCTTCCTCTCCCCAACTCTCCTTGATGAGGACTTCAATTCATACTTCATAAATAAATTAAAACCGTTTATTGAGAACTCTCTCTTCTCTTCTCCCTACCTCACATGCTTCTGAAATCATGCCATACTATTGTCTCCATCACTCCAACCTCTGATCGTATGTTGGCCCTACTTCTGGCCAAGACTAAGCCCTCTACACAGGCCTTTGATCCCATCCCTTCCTGTCTTGTGTAGCAGATTTCCCTCACCTTTCTCTAAGCTTCAATCCCCCAGACCACATCTCCTGATGCTTTCTTTGCTGCCTACAAATATATAGGTCTCTCAGATCCTAAAACAACAACAACAACAACAAACAAACAAAAACCCACACTAGATTCTACAAAGCCCATCAGCCCATCTTCCTTTCTCAGCTAAACTCCTTGATAAAGCTTTCACTTCCTTTCTTCTCATTCTTCTGAATCCACTACAATCTAGCCTCTGATTTCATCATTTAACTAAAATTCTTTCTCCAAAGTCACCATTGATTTCTTACTTATCAGATCTAATGGTCTGCTCTTAATCTTGATCTTTCACGTCTGTAGTATTTGATACTGCTGACCATCTATCTCTTCCTGAATATTCCCTCCTTTCTGGGATTTACTCAGTTCTTTTTTAGTTCTCTTCTTACCTCTTTCATTAGATTGTCATCTAGGTCATGACCACTAACTATAGGTGTCTCCCAAGACTATGTCCTGGGCCCACTTTCCTACTCCCTTTATGCTATTTTTTTTGGTTATTTCATAAACTCCCATGGGTTCAATTATCATATTTATCTATGCAAATAATTCTCAGGCCAATCTTTCATAATAGCACTTACCACGTGTCAGACCGACAGCTAGGTGGCTCAGTCGATAGAGCACTTAGCCTGGAGTCAGGAAGACATAAGTTCAAATCCAGCCTCAGACTGTGTGACCCTGGGCAAGTCACTTAATCCTGTTTGTTCCAGTTTCCTCATCTGTAAAATGAGCTAGAGAAGGAAATGTGATCTTTGGTATTTTTTGCCAAGAGAACCCCAAATGATGTCACAAAGAGTCAGACGTGATTGAAACAACTCAAAAACAACAAATGTCAGACACCGTGCTAAGCACTTTACAATTATTATCTCAACCCTGATAGTTGATATGACAGGTGATCTAGTCACATCTTACATGAGAATGTCTCTGGCGTATTTTTCCTTCTTGTCATTCCTTTTCCTTTTTTTCCTTGTCTCAGCAGGAAAGAAGTAAAGAAACATTCATTAAGTGTTTACTATATGCCAGGCACTATAAGCAATTTATGGTATTTTTTACCTGAAATATCCTGAAAAAGGTAAGAAACTTTGATCCAGAATGGGAGTAACTCTGTGCTCTGACTTCCTTTGGACACCTTTGATGTCCCCTCTGTTACCTTCAGTAGCAGCTGATAAATTTTGCACATCACCAAAGTGGGGAAGGTTAGTGTAGCAAGTATTTTTCTGAAATCTTCTAGGGTGCAAAGTGGCTCTTTAGAAATGTTTAGAGCTACAGATGATTTTATAATTGAAAATCACCTTTCCAAAGATTCAATTGGAAGAGTTATAATTGATCATCTGAAGTGCCTGGAGACAGTTTCAGAAACGCTTTCCTTCAAATTTTGATTCTAAAATAAGAAGTTGGGTTCATAAATCATACTCAATTGAAATAAAAAAAATCAGTCATTTGCCATTAAAAGTTCAAGAAGAATTTGCCAAGTTATCAACCTAAAAAGGTGTAAAACTTGAGTTTCCTTAAAAAAAATCATTAAATGAATTTTGGCTCGGGATTAGGACAGAATTTCCAACAATTTCTGAAATGGCCTTAAATATACTTCTGACACTTTGTACTCCATACGTATGCAAAGCGGTGTTCTCAGTACTGATGATTATAAAATCAAAATGTCTATCAATTCTGAAAACTGTTGAATGTGCTCTATGTCCTGCAACAACAATCATTCTGCCAAGATTTAATTTTTTATGTAAAAATAAGCAGTCCACCTCATTAGTATGCAAATTTGGCTTCATCTTTACAGTAAATGTTTGATTTTTATGCTATTTTATATACCTATATACCTAGTGCCATGTAAAAATTTCTCAGGCAAAAAAAGGATAATGAGTGGAAAAAGTTTAAGAAGCCTTGTTCAGAAGGATAATATACAAATATCACGGAGTTCCTTAGGAGACAAAATTATGAGGAATGACAGACTTCCTTGGCACAAACTGATTTGCAGGTGGTGCCAGGATAAGAGTTCTCTTAGAATTAGAGTGTTTTGTGAGACTACTGAACTTCTAAACCTCAGCTCAGAATTTTCTTTAATTAAAGGTGATAGGCTAACTATGACACGGGGAGACTGGACTTTTGAACTCATGAGCATCTTCACTCAGAGACAAAGAAAAGGCTTGGGTTTTCATATCAAATACAGAATCAATATTTAATTTTCATAATTCCCCCCTGTAATCAATAGGAAACAGACCCATCTCCCATGAATCACTTATCTATAAGCTAGTCATAGAGGATCTTTAACACAATCATTAGTAGTAGGGTACACCAACATAAGCTTCTCCGGTGTAGAGTCAGAATGAGCATTAACACAATAATTAATAAAAAGAATAATAAAACAGAGGGCAGTAAATGCCTATTCAACAAAGTTGGGTAAAAGGCAGTTTCCCTGCAGCTAAGTGAACCAAGAGGGATTCCACCACCAGGGCTCAGCTGGAATGGGTAGTTATATTTCTTTTATCACTTACTGAATCTCATGCAGGCCCGTTAGAATTTCTACTGACTGGTTAATAATATAAGAATAACAAGATTAATTAATCATATCACAAACATAGTAAGAATATCTAGAACCATGGACTACTATTAGAGTGAAGATTTACATGTCACCAAGGTAACCAAGAAAACTCAGCAGACAGATATCGTGAAATAAAAAAACAACGTAATACAATAACAATCATTAGCAGTGATATCAAGTTCCCCTGCATTCTAGTAATCCACTCCTAAAGTCCGTTTAATCAGCACATTTCATCTTGGATCCCAGATGTCACATGTAGTTGTCTGGTCTTCTAGAAACATCTTTTTTTGGATATTCTGGAATAGAACTCATTCCAAGGCAGTCTGACGGGGGCTCCTCTCCAGTAGATTTGCTTCTCTGGTTCTATATCACTTGCAGATTCTTAGTTGTTTTTGCTAAAATCATTTGCAAAACAGATCTCAATATACTAATTGTACTTCTTAAATTTTACTTCTCCAGTAATTAGTTTATGCAGTGAAAACTAGCTCAAACTTTGTGGTTCTAATCTTATTAACAAGGGAATTATAAGAACATTAAATTAGAACCAATAGTTCACTTGAAACTTCAGAGAATTAAAGTTTTTACATAGCTCTTGATGTTTCTCTCCTTATTCTAAACCCCGTTCCTGATATAAACACTACTGAAAACAGGTTGAAGAATCTTTAAAAAAAAATCTATGAGAATCTCACTTGTAAAATTAGCCCTTCTAAAGAAAGGTTGACTATTTACCAAAGTAGACATGTAAGCTAGGGCTAAGAGTGGTTGTATAAATTGGTGTTGACTCCACTATCATTTAACATTCTGCAGTGTGAGTTAGCAAATTGTTGTGTTAATAAGTTTAAGAAATTTTAAAAAACCAAAAATTAATCTTAAAGTACCACAGAAGGCTGAACGCTACTCTGATCAAGACAATGATCCAAGGCAATTCCAAAGGATCTCTGATGAAGAATGCTATTCACCTCCGGAGAGAGAACTGATGAACTCTGAATGCAGATTGAAGCATACTTTTTAAACTTTCTCTATTTTATTGTTTTATTTTGTGTGTTCTTTTGCAACATATAGAAACTAATATATAGGCTAATATACAACATATAGGCCAATGTAAAAATATGTTTTACATGACCTCGCGTGTATAATCAAAATCAAATTGCATGCCTTCTCAAGGAGGGGTTGGGGTGGAAAGGAGAGAGAGAATTTGGAACTCAAAATTATCTAAGATGATTGTTAAATTTTTTTACATGTAATTGGGGGATATTTAGCAAAATAAATAAAAATACATTTTGAAATGTGATTAGGACTAGACAAGCAAATTATCAATGCATATGCTTGCATTCTCAGTTTTATTAAATCTACCTGTTTTGGGATCTGATTTTTCACCATGTTTCCTTGATTCCTATATCCTTTGATTATCAGGAAAGATATTAACTAGCATTTTCTTAGTTTCTGAGCTTGTTCATTCAAAGCCAAATCCAGAACCTGAGATACCTCAGGGCAAATTCAACAACTGATAATAAAAAATTGGTGATAGCAAAATTGCAATTACATCAGTTATAATTTCAGATAGAAATGATTTATATATTTTAAATTATATAAATAACCTTGTCACAGAGCCCAAAAGAACCCACAAAACACCTTTGTCAGTAAACACTTGACTTACTTGCCAACCACATAGCAGCCAAAGGCAACGCTACTTTAAAATATTAACTTATTTGTAAAATCTTACACAGCTGAATAATGGATGCTTATTGGCAATAGTATCACCTCATAAAACAGAGGGAAGCAGTAAAGGGCACAACCAATTTAAAGAAATTTTGGCAAAATATCCAGCTAAGAAAACTCATCCTTAAGTCATTTAAGGAAACAAAAGACAATAGCAAACAGATGTAAAAATTTTTTAAAATCTATAAGGATTTTTTTTATAACTGTTGTCGCCAATGAGGACAAAAGAGCCATTTCATTTAGACTCCAACATCAGAATCTAGATGTAGCAATGGGTATGTGGAAATGGCACTAAAATCAGGAAAAGCAGCTGGATTTGACCTAGTGTGCATAAAAGAAATCTGTGCTAGAGACAACATTATCATAAGGGTGTTGAAAAAATGATTCCTATGGTATCTGAAGGAAAGGAAGATAACAAAGGCATGGAAAAAGTCTCTGACCCATATTAATATCCCAAAATGGCAACCTAGAAAACATTAGTAACTACTGAACTATGTACCTATCATATTGAATCTTTATGGAACAAGAATATCTGTACATGAACTGATGTCATGTTCCATGACATTAAGGAACAGGAAGCCTTTGACAAACAATATTCTCCAGTGGACCATATCTTTTATCGTCTTTCAGTGACTGAAAGATGTGGAGAATATAGAATCGCATTGGCCCTATTTTTTGTTGATTATGGAAAATCATTCACCAACACGTATTTATTAAGAGCCTACTTTGTGCCAAGCACTTTACTGGGCACTGAGCTGCAATATCACTATTCACAAGTGAACACTCTAGTAAGGGAGAAAAGTGTATATAAAATATATATATGCATATATATATATATTTTATGTATAAAGTATATATAAAATAAATGCATGCACATAATAATAACAATTAGCATTTATATGGTGCTTTAAGATTTGCAAAGAACTTTACAAATGGTATCTCATTTTATCCTCACAACAACCTGGATAGGTAGGCACTATTATTATTCCCATTTTATAGATGAGGAAACTGAGGCAGATAGCGGTTGCAACTTGCCCGTAGTCTTTGGAACTCAGGTCTTCCTGACTCTAAGCTCAGTGTGCTCTCCTTTGCACCATCTAGCTGCTATCAAGTGAATAAAATAATAAATTACATACGTATGTACATACATACATACATACATACTGACAGGCCTCAAACCATAAGGTATATAGACAAGGGAAACCTCATACAAGGAAGAAAAGCCAGATAAAAGCCAAGAAAAATTTGCATTTAATCCTAGAGTTTATTGGAAGCGCTGGACTATTAAATAGGGGTTGACATAGTTAGACGTGCATTGTAGGGAATCATTTTGGCTACTATGTGGAGGAGGAAATGGAGTGGGAGATATTGAAGGGCTGGAGGGCACAGGGGGTAATTAAGAGGGCATAACAATTGTCCAGGCAAGAGGTGATGGTGACTGAGAGGAGAGGAGGGGATGTATAGCACAGTGCCTCTAGTGCTTAGTATAGTAAATGCTTTATTAATGTTTATTGATTAGTTGATTGCATGGCAAAGATGTGGAAGTATTTTCACTGACTCCCCCATGCCTGGCATTCTCTCCTTCCTCTTCTCGGTCCCCTAGCTTCTCAGTCTCCTTCAAGTATCAGTTAAAATTCCACCTACTGGAAGAAGCCTTTCGCAATCCCTCTTAATCCTAGTGCCTTCCCTATCTCCAATTTATCCAGTGTGTGTGTGTGTGTGTGTGTGGCACACATACTGGACACATATATGTGTATACGCATGCGTATATATGCATGTATGTATATATGTATGCATATATGTGTGTATGTTTGTATGTCTGTAGTTGGTATATCGTTGTTTGCAGATTGCCATTAGACTGTGAGCTACCTGAAAGCGGGAACACTTTTTGCCCATCTTTGTATTCCCATCGATTAGCACAGTCCTTGGCACGTAGTAGGAGCTTAATAAAGCTTGTTGAATTGAAACTCTCGTTGATTAGCTGCCGTCATCTACTCCTGGCCTCATGGTCCGTGGAGGCCTTGCTGTTTGCCAAGTTTGTTTTGGTATCCCCTCGGTTTCTCAAAGGCTGTTTCCCCAGTAATTCGCTGCTGGGCTCTTGGAGGCTACACGCGCGTTTCGCCTGTTTGGCTTTGCTTTTCTAGCTCCTCCATTTCTTTTCATGCAGAATAAGCCGGTGCCATCTCTGGAGTGCTGGAGTTCTTTCAGGGCAGGGCAGAATCAGAATGCCTCCAAACTAGTTGAAAAATTCTAACCTTTTTAGGCCCAGGGTGGGACTGTTCAACCTTCCAAAGAAAACTTATCTCCGATTCTGAGCCTTAAAGGGTAAAATCTTGAATTACCAAAAGAGAGAAGCTGGGGCAGAAGGCAAGAGGTTGGAAATGTAGACTTGAGAGGCTCTTTAAAGGAACTGGCACGGGGGAAGTGGAAGAAATGGAAGGGAAGAAGTCATTCTGCGATTGCTGGAGGCTCAAGGCTGGAGTGCACTGGACCCAGGGAAAGATTTGAGTCCCGATGATGTGATATGACAAGCCATGAAGTTAGGGTCTTCGAGAAATGAGTCTCTCGAAGATGGAAAGTGAGGGAATACATGCATTCTGGGAGTTGTAGTTCTGGTGGGTCCTCCTCTGCACAGGCGCACTGCCTCGTCGAGCACGGGGAAGATGCGCGCGTCGTTTTGCTGGTCTCAAGGACGTTTTCGATCCTTTTCGGAGTGTGGCTGTCAGGCTGGGTCACCGACCCAGGCTCCAGGTACTCACAACTCGGGGAGTCCGACTCTGGCTCTCCGCGGGTCCCCGCGATCTAGCCAGGTTGGAGATTAAGAAGGGGCCAGAGTCTGGGCAGTGGGGGCTCAGGGAAGGGCAGCCGCTAGTCCGGGCAGGGGAAGCAGGGCTCGCGGGCAGGGTGACCGTTAGCTCGGGAAGGGCAGTAGTTATCCAGGGGAGAGGAGCAGTTAGCCTGGGCAGGGCGGCCGTTAGCCCAGGCAGGGGAGCCGGGCTCGAGGACGGGGCACTAGTTATGCCAGGCAGAGGAGCTGGGCTAGCGTTCAGGGCAGCAGTTATCCCAGGTACGTGGAGATGGGCTCGAATATGGATATCAGGTACCCTGGGTAGAGGAAGCTGGCTTCCTAGGTGGGAAAGCATTTACCTCTGATAAGGGAGGGAGGCTCACAGGGCAGCGATTAATGCTGAAACTTTACGGTTTGGCTGGAAAGGATGGATGATGATAGCACCACCACCCAAACTCTCATCCCTCAGCTACTCCCCTTCAAATGGCTGGAGTGTAGGACCCTTTGCAAGTATCTGAGAATAGTTAGGGGGTTGGAGAGCAGCTTTCCCGGGAGGCAACCAGTGTAATGGGAAAAGCGCTAGATTTAAAAATCAGTATATTGGGTTTTGAGGCCTGAGCTTGCTGTGCAACCACTGGAAAGTCACTTACTGCTCACCGGGTTTCAATTTTTCATCTATAAAATGAAGGGTTTAATGTAGATGACCTTTCTGGTGCTTAACAATGCTTAGCACCTATGTGGTTCATTCATTCCAAGGACCCTTACATCTATGAATCTGTTACCATCCATTGGACTTGAGTTGGCAAGGTGGATTGAATTGAGCAAGACTTGTTGGAAGTCTGTGGTCTGCTGTGAATGTGTACATTTTTTTTTTAATGTGTGCTGAGGGGTGTGGAGACTTGAAATTAAACATGAAAGGAGGGATTTTTTCCCCCTCATATCTACTGGAGTTCTCCTCTTACTACGGATGGACATGACCCTGTGGTACTGAAAGATATAGCTGCTGCAGTCAAGCTGTAGCCAGGTGTCCCAAGTGTTATGTAATAGACTTTGGAGTTATGAAATCTGGGCTTGAATCCCAGCTCAAACCTATACTAGCCATATGATCATGGTTATTAGTCAATTTATCTGAGGCTCAGCTGGCTCATCTGTAAAATGTATATGTACTACTAACCTCATAGGGTTGTTTTGAGGAAAGTACTCATGGTTCATGCCATCTGTGTGTAATACCCTCTTTCCATCAATATTGCTGTCACCTACTGACCTCCAGGTAACTCTGTACTATAGTACCTGGCTCATGTTTTTTCTCTTCATTCTCTCCTATCAATCCTACAGGTCTTTGTATTTATATAGAAGGCTGCTCTTATAATATGACTTCTCCTTATTGGCTTTTTGGACCTCTTTTGCCATTTGGGTTAGTCTATTTTTAAGGTATTATTTTCTTCTGTTTTTTTTGGGGGGGGGTTCCTTTAGCAAGATGTTGACTCATTTTTCATGGTTTTCTTTCATCACTCTCATTTCTTTTCCCAATTTTTCCTCTTCTTCTCCTACTTGATTTTCCAAATCCTTTTTGAGCTCTTCATGGCCTGTGACCAATTCATATTTTTCTTGGAGGCTTTCAGTGTAGGATCTTTGACTTTGTTGTCTTCTTCTGGCCATATGTTTTGATCTTCTTTGTCACCAAAGTAAGATTCTATAGTCTGAGTTTTTTTATGCTGCCTGCTCATTTTCCCAACCAAGTACTTGACTTTTGAGCTCTGTCAAAGTATGACTCTGCTTCTAGAGTGGAGAGTGCTCTCTCCCAGTCTTCAGGGGTTTTGTGCTGCTGTTTTTAGCGCTACTTGTAGACACCTGTCAATTTTCAGTTCTTCTTAGTTGGTATGATCCAAGGAGAGGCGTTTGCTTCTCTCTTGGCCTGTGCTCTGGTCTGTGAGTGGCCACAAACACTCTTTTCTTCCTTGGAACTGTAAGAAGGATTTCCCCCTCCACAGCCGCCAAAAGCTCTACCACGTCAGCACTCCTCCTCACCCCAGGGACCACCACCTAGGACTGTGACCCAGATCCAAGCAGAGCAAAGCAAGAGAATCCTGCCTTAGCACCAGCAAAGAGATCCATGCAATCCTGCTCTGATCAGGAGCTTGATCCCCCCCACCATCTGTGGGCCTGGAGCTCTGGAAGCAACCTCTATCACTGCTGCCACCGATGCTGCCACTGACACTGCCAACACCTCCACCACCCTGGGGCTAAGGCTGGACCATGTTCTTCTCTCACCCATGTCCGACAGAGTCTTCCCACTGACAAGATAAGTTGTCTTTGGAATTTGTGGGTTGAGAAACCTGGAAACTGCCACAACTACCAGTGATTCAGTCCACTGAGGCCTCCTCCAGCCCTGTCTATGCTGGCGTGGGCCACACTGGACTGAGCTCCACTCCCAGACTGGTTTGATAGTCCCTTCCTGTGGATCTTCCAGGCTGTCTTGGACTGGAGATCTGTTTCGCTCTGTCATTTTAGGGTTCTGTAGTTCTAGAATTTGTTTAGAGTCATTTTTACTGGTTTTTGGAGGGGTTTGGGGGAGAGCTCAAGCAGTCCATGCTTTTACTCCAGCATCTTGGCTCCACCCCCTCTCTTAAGTTAGATTTTTAAAAAGAAACTTACAGCGGGTGGAAACAAAATGGTAGAAGAGCAGGAAGAAGTGTAGTGAACTCTATATCTCCCTTCCATCTCAACTCTTCCAAAAAGACCTAGAAAATCCCAATCAGGAAATTTTTTTGTTAAAATCACAGCAAGTAATTTTTTCAGCTAAGGTCAGCATAGTTGGACAGGTCTATAGACACTAGAGACAGATTCTAGCCAGGAGTGCCCCCCACGGAGCATTTTAGCCCAGGGAATGTCTGTGAACCACTACAGGAAGGGGTTTTAGATCTGTCACAGTGGCCTAAACTTGTGTAAGATGCAGGAACAGGTGGCTACTGGCAACTGTGTCATTAGCCACTTTCAGTTCATAGATCCAAGGCATACTGAGGAGAGAACATGTACCTAGGAATGGCATTCCAAGGGTGAGGAACAAAAAGCTGTTGTGGGCCGTAGACTTTGTACGAACAAGAAGCAAGTTCAAAAGCTAACAGCAACTATGTGGCTTGGACCTCAGGAGCAAAGTAGGGCCTCGGTTACAGTCTCTAGCCTAGTCTGAAGCCTATAGAGGAAGAACCAGGGCAGAAATCCCAGACCAAATACAATTCTATCTCTCTGATAAAGCAGCACTTTCTAGCTGGCTGATAATGCTTAGAGCAGCAGTATTCTATTGAAACTCTAAATGGGGCCAACCCAAAGGCCTGCTGCTTGGAGGTCAGGAACTTCTAGAGCTCAAGCAAAAGGGCAATGATTAGGCTTTGCTCTTTCTCTAGGAGCACTGAAAGCTTGTATATCTCCATCGTAAGCTGTCCCTGAGAGCTTAAAATAACACAACATTTGATACCTCAAGAAACCATCAGAATGGTTGTAGTGTCTGAGGAAAGAGAAATGTTATGGTGCTAACCGCCTCCTATTTGTTGTGGAGGTGAGAAATCCACAAATGTCAAAAGTTGCATATATTTTCATTTTTTTAATGTAATAATTAGTTTTGCTGATTCTTTCTCTTCCTCTTTTTCTTCTTTTTAAAAAATATCCTTTGTTATATAGAATGACTTTCAGGGATTAAGAACGATATAGGGAAAAATGAGATTATACAAAAAAAATCAACAAAACTATATTTAAAAGACAAAAACAAATATACCTACAAACTTTTTTTTAAAAAAAAATTTGCCACCTAGCAAACTGAAGTGAGCAAAAGCAGGAAAACAGTGTATTCAATGATTAAAATACTGTAAACAGAAAAAGCAACCATAAAAAAATCAAAACTGAATGCTGTGAAATTATAATGGTCAAGTGTGGCCCCAAGGAACAAATAAGACCATTTCCCCATATTTGCAGAAGTGGGGTAGGGGGTAGAATCTATGATTTTGGAATACTATCATTGTATTCCTTGTATAAATCTAATTTAAGAATTAGTGAATAATATATTGGATGAATTGATATACTCTTTTTGCCAAGATTTTATTTGAAAATTTTAAATCGATACTTCCCTAATATAGAGGTCTATAGTTCTCTTTGCTTACTTTAATATCTTGTTTAGGTGTTAGGATTTTATTTGATGGGAAAAAAAGGGAATTTAATATAGTGTTTTCTTTCTTACTTTTTGAGAATAATTTGCATATTGTTATTTCCTTTATATGGCTAGTTTGATTTCCTTTTCTGGAACAGTATCATTTAAGATCTTTTATATTTTGTTACTTTTAAATTCTCAGTTTTGCTAGCAAGTGATTGTGATTAGTAGTTTTCAACAATTCATTTATTTCTTCTTTGTTGTGATTCTACCTATTTATTCATTTTGATAACTTTATTTTTTTAATGATTTTGGCTAAAAGTATTGGTTTTGTTAAGTTTTTTTAAACCAGTTTTTTGTTTTATCAGTTTTATAAAAAAGTTTCCCTCACCCCCAATTTATCCATTCCTCCTCTAGTTAGGATTTCTTCTTTTGTTTTTATTTTGCATTCATTTGTTGGATGTCTAAGTTTTGAAATTGCACATTCTGTTCACATTCTGTACATTCATTCATTCTATTTTATACTACAGGACTCAGGGATATAATTTTTCTTCTTGAGAACTGCTTTAGCCATCTGACAGAAATTATGGAGTATTGTCTCATTATTACTATTATATTTCACATAGTTATTAAGTATTTTGATGATTTGTTCTTTGACTCATCCATTTTTCAGGATGTGATAGGCAAGCTCTCCCATAGGTCTGTGTCTTTTGTTTGTTCTCCCTTTATTATGTCTTCTTTAAAAATTCCCAAGTATGTATATGTACCAGTATGTCTAAGTATGTGTCTGTGATAGCCCCTAGAGTGTTCTTTATGCTGTTTAAGAACAGGACCATGCTGTTGCTAGAGGATGTGAGCCACTTATGTATACAGCATGTCTTAATAATTTATGCCTTGGCTTTGGATTCAGACTGTGTAACTAAGGCTTCTATGTCCCTGTTGCTAACTGTAATCTATCTCTATCCGCAGTGCCACTTAGAAGAACTTGTGGATGCAAGTAAGCCCAAGTGAAGGGAGCTACTGTCCCGTTAAGAATGCTGATTTGAAATCAATGTGGACCACCTCAAATTGTGATCTTCAAACAAAGTGATGGCCTCTCTCTTGAACCGCCAAATCTTGGCTCCACGTGAAGATGACTTAGTCCTCAGAGTTGATATCCCTAGGGGGCAAGATGTGATCCGAGAAAAATCAGATCTTGAAGTTGCTCGCCAGAGTTTTAGGTGGTATCAATACCCAGAAGTTGCTGGGCCCCAAGAAGCCCTCATCCATCTCTGGGAACTTTGTTGTAAATGGCTAAGGCCAGAGGTTCATACGAAGGAACAGATTCTGGAGCTGCTGGTGCTAGAGCAATTTCTAACCATCCTGCCTGGGGATATCAGGATTTGGGTCAAATCCCAACATCCCACAAATAGCAAAGAGGTGGTAAGCTTGGTGGAGGACTTGACTCAAACAACTGAGGAGAGAGGTGAGAATTACAGAAAGTTGATGGGATGGGAAGTAAGAGGGTAAAACTCATACCTGAAGTAAGAGATCCATGGAGTAAATAGGGAAAAAGTTTCCTGGAAATTTAGAACTCTGATATGGGACCTGTGGATCACATCAAGCTCGTTATCTCTTTGAAGCTCCACTGTGGGCAGGAGTATGTATTACATAAATAAGAACATTTTCAGTTGAGACCATCTTTTGACTATTTTGTTTTATTTTGGTTTTGGATGTGTAGTGTAGTAGGAAAAAGTAATGGGTTATAATGGGAAAAATATTGGATCATAATCAGAAGTTTGGGGCTTGACACTTTTTAGTTATGTGATCTTGGGCAAGTGACTTCATCTTTTGGCCTTAGTTTCCTCATCTGAAAAATGAGGAGTTGGATTAGATGGCCCCTACAGTCCCTTTCATCTCAAAAGCACTGTGATATTTTCTGTAGCTTATTAGGATTAGAACTGAAATTTTCTGACTTCCTACCAACTTCATTTTTCTCTAAATCACAGTGCCTCTGATAGGGAACTTAAATCATCTATTTGTAAATGTTGCTTTCTTTACGAAATTCAGAAAATGATTTCCTTTCATTCCACATAAGGTACAGTTCCTAGAATTTCAAAGTTTTAAGGTGCCTCAGAGGTCATCTAACATATTAGCTGAACAGAGATCCTGTCTATAACAACCTTTTACTTGAATGATCTTTGACTTTGCTCTAATGAGAGTACTTCATGGGGCAGACCATTCTACTTTCTGATAGGTCTCTAATTGTTAGGAAGTTTTTCCTTAAATCAAGCCTAAATCTGCCTCTCTTCTACTTCTACCTCTGCTCTTTTGGACCAATGAAATGTAGGTTAAGCATCACTTTAATATTCCATTCTAGAGTTTAGTCAGAAAAAGAAATCAAGCTCACTGAAATAGAAATGTTGTGAATTTTAGGAATAAATACTTTATGAAGAAAGCTAAGCATGATAGGTATAGATTTTGGAAATTTATCTTTCAAGGAGTTCAGAGAGGATAGATAGTATTGTAGGGCCTAAAATTCCACACAACAAGTTGGCCCAAGAAGAATGAAAGTTTCAAGGATAAAATTGTTATATCACTGGCACACTATTTTGATGAAGAAGAAAAGAGGGAACTTTCCGTAGAGACTATGGATGCAGAGGGAACTCATCAATCAACTTAGAATATTAAAAGACATGTAAAGAAGATGGAAGCAAGGGCAGGTTATGGAGAATGGAAACAAAAGAAGGTCATTGTCCTGTAAGAATAATGTAAAGAGTGCTTAAAGATCATAATATTTGAGGCTTTCAGTGAATGCTGAGGACAGATGAAAGGGCTTTTTTAGATATTGGGGCAAGAGTAATATCAAAAGGATAATGAGATCAGTATCCAAGGTGGTTAGAGCAATGATAATGGAGACAAAATGGAACTACTTAATTCTTATTTTGTTTATTTTCTTTATCAAAGAGAGTGATCTTCAGACTGAGAGAATTAGAAAAGAAAAGGTCAATAAGTTAACACTGAAAATAAATTGTGTAGATTGGAGGTGGTATTGGCACTTGCAGCAAGCTGGAGTGTATACAAACCAGATTAAATACTATGATTTTTTAGCTACTTTCAATTGTCCTTAAAAAACCATGGAGAACTGAGGAGATGCCAAATGGTTGGAAAGAAGTAGGTGTGAATTTAAAAAATAGAATAATGTGTAATGTAGAGCCTGTACACTATAAGCTAGAGTTTCATTTCAATTCCTGGTACAATTCTAGAATGGTTTATTAAATATCAATCAATAAAAGTTTATTAATTACAAAGTATGTGCCAGATACCATGCTAAGTACTAAGGATATAAGTACAAAAAATGAAATCTGTTCACAAGCAACTTATGTCATAGTGGAATAGAAACAAGTACATGTAAAAATTATATATAATATGAAGTGAATAAATGCAAATATATACAAAGTAGTTAAAATGAAAGTGGTTTGAGAGATAGGGCACTAAGTCAGGGTTAGGCAAGGATTCATGCAGAAAGACACTGATTGAGCTTCATCTTAATGAAGGGACTCAGTGATGCAGAGGTGAGGAGGAAGTACATTCCAGGCATGAGAGATGGTCAATGCAAAGGCAGAGAGATGAGATGGTGTCCTGTGCAGGGAACAGACAGAAGGCCAATTGGTTGAATTGCAGAGTGCAGGAAAGAGAGTAATATCCAATGAGGCTGGAAAGATAGGTTGAGGTCAGGTATAGGAATTTAAAAGATAAATTCAGGGATTTATAGTTTTATCTTTCTAGAGGCAGTTGTAAGCCACTGGAGATTGTTGAGTAGGAGAGTTACATGGTCAGATTTGTACTTAAAGAAAATTATTTTACCAGCAGTGTTTAGGATAGACTGGAGTGGTGAAAGATTTGAGTTTTGTTAGGAGCTTTTGAGCCAGTTAGGAGATTGTTACAATAATTAAAAGATGATGAATACCTGAATTAAGGTGGTAGTTATGTGAATGGAGAGAAAGGTTCAGATGAGAGAGAAACCTTTAGGTAGAAACAGCAAGATTTGCCAGTTGATTATATATATGGGATGAGGGAGAGTGAGGAGACCAGGAGAATACTAACATTACAGCCTTGAGACAGTGGAAGAATACTGGTGCTCTCAGTAGAAATAGGGAAATTTGGAAGAAGAGAAGGGTTAGGGGGAAAGATACTGAGTTCAGTTTTAGATATGTTGAATGTAAGATGTCTCTAGGATATGCCATTAGAAATGTCTGATAGGCAATTGGTGATGTGAGATTGAAGCTCAGGGAGGGGTAGACTGGGACTAGATGTATACAAGAAATGAGAATCATCTGCCGAGCTATGATTGTTAACAAACCCATCAGATCTGATGAAGTTGCCAATAGAGAGAAAAGAGAGGAGAACTCAGGGCAGAACTTTAGGGAATACTCACAGTCAAGGGGCACAATGTAGATGATGAGTCAGCAAAGGAGACCAACCAGTACAGAGCAGTTTCATGAAAACTCAGAAAGAAAAGAGTATCTGGGAGGTAAACGAGAGTGGTCAGAAGTGTCACATGCAGCAAATAGATCAAGAAGGTTTAGGACTGAGAAAAGATCATCAATTTTTTCAGAGATTTTTGGTAACTGGAAAGAGTGATGAAGTAAAAATTCAATTGCAAAACATTGAAGTGTGAGAGGAGAGGAAGTAGCAACAAATGTAGACAGCTTTTTCAAGGAGTTTGGTCGAGAAGGGGACAAAAGATATAGTATGATAGCTTGAAAAGATGGTAAAGACTTGCAGTATTTTTTTAAGATAAGGTAGACTTGGGCATATTTGAAGGCAACAGGGAAGGAATCAGTTAATAGGGAGAAGTTGAAGATTTGAAAGAGGAGGAATAGTTAAAGATGTGATCTGCTGGAGAAAATGGGAAGGGATAGGATCAAGTGTGAATGTAAGAGGGCTTGGTTTTAGCAAAGAGAAGGGCCACTTTTTTGTTAGAGAGTAGGGGAAAGGAGGAAGGATGACGTGAGCATTCTGGAAGGGAAGTGGTGATTAATATGGTTTTATCAAGACAAGGTTTTTCCAGATAGAGACTAGGGGAAAGGAGGATAGGTGACTTACCAGCATTCTGGAAGGAAATTTACATGGTTTTATCAAGATGAGGTCTTTCCAGGCTAATCTCATTTCCTTTTAACAGTGTTACTATTCTGGTAGATGACAATGCTGTATACATAGCATGCCTAAATTTCAACATAGCATTTGGCAGATCCTTTAGACAAGATGACAGTATGTGGGTTTGATGATAGTAGAGTTACATGGACTTGGAACTGCTTCAATGGTAGGACCCAAGAATAGTTACTGATGAATCAGTGCTAGCTTGGAAGGAAATCTCTAAAATGTTCCTCAGGGATATGTCTTTGGTCCTCTGGTATTAACATATTTGTGACTTTTATGAAGGCATGGATGGCACGCTTACCAGATTTTCAGCTGGTAAGAACATTGTTGACTACCCTTACCTCCTGAAAGCTGGGAAGGATTAGTAACTTACTGGATTACATTTTTAGCTTTTGAATATATGTCTTTGGATGTTACGTGAATCTAAAAAGATGAAATTTAATAGCAATAAATGCAAAGTTTTATGCTTGGGCTCAAAAAGCAACTTGAAATATATAGAATGAGGTAGAAATGTCTAAATAGTAGTTTGTGTGAAAGAGTTCTGAGGATTTTCATGAACTACCAGCTCAGTTAATGAATCAACCATGTCACATGGAAGCCAGAGGAACTTAAGCTGCTTTAATAGATGCGCAGTGTCCAGAACTAGAAAGGTAAGCATATTAATGTCTGCTATCCTTGTCAGGCCACACCTGGAATTTTGTACTGATTTCTATTTGGCAAGTTTTAGCAAAGAGGTTTGACTAGCTGGTCCTAGTTGAAGATGAGGAACCTTCTTTGTTCTCCTTAACCTTCCTCTTGTAGAGAATGTTGGGTGGGGGGATGGGGAAGGTCAACCATGTATCTGGGAATTACATGGCAGAATTGGTCTCCCTCATATTTCCTAGAGAAAAGTAACTAAGACAGGACACTGAAGCCTATATAAAAACAGGTTAAAGGAACTGAACCGATTTAACTTGGATAGGGGAAACAATGACAGGGACAAGAAAACTGTATTTAAAAATTGAAGACCTGTTTTTGGAACAAGTATAAATAAAGAGTCAAAGTACATTTGAAAGAAGGGTGAAAATATATTGGCCCAATAAATGAAGGTGCTATCACCTCACAAAGGTATTATTTCTTCCCTATCATGCAGAACTTTGGGGAGAATCCTGCGATTTCAGTGCACATAACCTGACTCCAGGTGTGGAGCTTTGTTCAGCAGAATTTTTTTGTGACCACATTTATGAAGTCAGGACCTCAGGCAAGGTCTCTGGCCCTTTCCTCTGGTCCTAGAAGAAGATGAGACACTTTCTTTGTTCTCCTTAACCTTCCTCTTGTAGAGAATGTTGGGGGTGGGGGGATGGGGAAGGTCAGCCATGTAATATATAGAGAAATTTAGTTTTATATATCTGGGAATTACAAGGCAGAACTGGTCTCCCTCATATGTGCTTTTAACTCCCCAGCTGTTAATTATCAGGATTCTAGACTACTCCATGAGGAGAAAAAAGAAGAAAGAATGGTTTCTGAATGCCTGACTTCTGGGTCCCAGGTATGTTGAGATTTCTTCTTTCCTAAATAGTACCTTAGTTTCCAGGGTATGGACTGATTTTCTTCTGCCATCCTACAACCCAGAAGCCTGGTTGGGGCCATTGTGATGGCTGTTGAACTTCAAAGGAAATGCTCGCCAGCTGTTGAAAGTTTTCCCATTCCTCTGCAGCCAACATTCATGTACTTATTCATTAAGTCATCCAAATATGCTACGTTCTGGGTGTTGTAAGGTGTGTGAGAAAGGTATGAGAGAAAGTTCTTTTAGTCAAGGAGGTTTCGCTGTCACTGGGGAAATGCAGCTAACACATTAATCACTTAATAATTCTGTTGTTGTTGTACAGCCATGTCTGACTCTTTGTGATGCCATGTAGAGTTTTCTTGGCAGAGATGCTATTATCTTACACTATTTGCACTGGGATGTGCCAACAGAAGAAAAACTTTTTCTTGATATCCACCAGCCCCACTGTACCACAAACTTAATAATGGGATATTCTTTCTTCACTAGCAGCTTGTTCAAGTGGTTATAGATTTTGCCTTTTTGGATGGCACTCATATCCATCAGGTTGAAGGATAGGGAACGGTATAAGGACACCATCACAAGATCATGCACCAAAACTGCTTTTTGGAGACTAAACATCATTGGTGAAGGTGACATTGATACTATAAAAGTCTCCTTTGTACAACTTCCATTTGAAGATCCAGTCACTGAAGTTCTTTGGCTCAGCTAGGGTGGCAGCACTGAGGGCCAGGAGCAAGAGAAACACAGTGGGGGTTCCATGCCAGTATGTCTGCCTCGGGTTGAGAGTAGGGGAAGGTAGAAAGGATGCATCACTGGGAAAGAATGAAACCAGTGCTGGAAGAAAGGAAAGGGGGGAGGGGAAGGGGAGGTGATGTTGAGATGGGAAGGGAAGGGAATGGAGAAAGGGAGCATTAAGGGCCTACTATGTGCCAGGCACTGGGCTAAGTACTCTACAAATAGTATCTCATTTATTCTTTACAATTCCGAAAGGCAGGTCCTATGATTATCACCATTTTGTAGCTGAGGAAACTGAGGTAGGTAGCAGTTAGGTGACTTTCCCAGAGTCATGCATCTACTAGGTATCTGATACTAAATTTGAATTCAGATCTTCCTGACTCCAGGCCCAACATTTTATCTACTACATCACCTGGATGCCTCATGAAAGGGAAAGAATGTCCAATGTGCTGCTTTAATGCAACCAAGACCCAGTTCACTATAAAATTAAGAACTTTTATAGCTGCATACTGTACAAGCATGGAAAGTGTTTCATTCCCTTCAGTTGGCATGAAGAGAGTCTGAGGGAGACTGATGTGAGTTAAAGCTATTTGTAGATGTCTAAGAATTTGGTATTGGGTCATAGGGCTCAATTGTTAAACCATAGTGATACAGGATAACAAATCTCTAAACTTTTCAGTCTTAAGTATTTTCTTTTGCTCTAACCTCTGGTGAGACCCCTTCACTACCACCACCCCACTACTTTCATTTCTTCATCTCTCCCTCTCTCTCCTCCCCTCTCCTTTCCTCCCCTCCTCTCTCCTTCCCTCTCTTCTCCCCTCCTCTCCCCTCCTCTTCCCTCTCTTTTCCTCCCCTCCCTTTCCTCTCTTTTCCTTTCTTCCCTTCTTCCCTCTGTTCTCTTTCTTTCTTCTTTCTTCCTTCCTTCCTTCCTTCCTTCCTTCCTTCCTTCCTTCCTTCCTTCCTTCCTTCCTTCCTTCCTTCCTTCCTTTCTTCCTTCCTTCTTTCCTTCCTTCCTTCCTTCCTTCCTTCCTTCCTTCCTTCCTTCCTTCCTTCCTTCCTTCCTTCCTTCCTTCCTTCCTTCCTTCCTTCCTTCCTTCCTTCCTTTTCCAGTTTGCTGAGTGGCATTGGCCTCTTTGGACCAAAGAATTTAGTTGCTAGGGACTTGATCTGAATTGATGGCTTTTGGTCTTAATAGTTGTCACATGCTTCTCTCTACTTTAATTCTGCCTCCTGCCTTAGGTGGTTTTTATTGACCAAATAGATGGGTTTTTTTAACTATCTTTTGCCTTAATAAAGATGTAATCTGCTGGGTATTTTTTATTATTATTATGTTAGTTTACAACACTCAGTTCCACAAGTTTTTGAGTTCCAAATTTTCTCCCCCTTCCTCTCCTCCCCCCCGCCAAGACTGCATGTAATCTGATATAGGTTCTACATATACCTTCGCATTAAATTTATTTACACAATAGTCAAGTTGTAAAGAAGAATTATAACCAATGGAATGAATCATGAGAAAGAAGAAACAAAACCAAAAGAGAAGGAAAAAAAGAGAACAAATAGTTTGCTTCAATCTGCACTCAGACTCTGTAATTCTTTCTGTGGATGTGGATAGCTTTTTCCATCCTGAGTCTTTTGGAGCTGTCTTTGAACCTTGTATTGTTGAGAAGAGCCAAGTCTTTCAAAGTTAGTCATCACAGATATTGTGTATCTGTAATCATGTATAATGTTCTCCTGGTTCTGCTCACTTCACTCAGCATCAGATCATGTAAGTATTTCCAGGTTATTAATGAAGTCCATCTGCTCCTCATTTCTTATAGCACAATGGTATTACATTACATTCATGTACCACAGCTTGTTTAGCCATTCCCCAATTGATGGGCGTTCCCTTGATTTCCAATTCTTTGCCACCACAAAAAGAGCTGCTATAAATATTTTTGTGCATATGGTCCCTTTCTCTCTCCTGTGATCTCTTTGGGATACAGCCCTAGAAGTGGTATTGCTGGGTCAAAGGGTATGCACAGTTTTATAGCCCTTTGGGCATAGTTCCAAGTTCCTCTCTAGAATGGCTAAATCAGTCAAATGGATGGTTTCTGCACTAGTTTATGGTGAGTGTGGATCAGCACGTATTAATTATCTTTTTTAAAAAAACCATTAACTAGCAACCTGTCATATAACTGGAAATACACCTTTCAATAAACACTTTATGATTTTTTAAAAATATGATATAAATTATAAATCATTTAAAAAAAATTCTTCACATCAGGCCAAATAGTGATTAAGAAATCCAGTAAGAGGGGCAGAGCCAAGATGGCAGAGAAAAGGCAGAGACTTGCCTGAGCTCTCCCCATTCCTCTCAAAACAACCTTAAATAATGCCTCAAAATAAATCCTGGAGTGATAGAATCCACAAAAGAACAGGGAGAAGCAATTTTCTAGCCCAAGAAAGGCAACTTAAAACCATGGCAGGAAAGATTTGTTGCACTGGGGTGAGAGTGGAGCACAGCCCAGATCAAGCTGCACTGGCAAAGGCCATGCCCCAGCAAACCAGCAGCAGACTTTGAGGGTGATTGCAGCAGTAACAGTAGTGAGCTTCTGGAGCTCTCAGTCTACAGTAAGGGAGACAAACAACTGGTCAGAAGGAGATTATGGGAGTCCCTTTGTTGATACTGAGTGCAGGACTCCATTGCATTGTCCACATAAGATCTAGGTTGCAGTCCTGGGTGGCAGCCCTAGGGTGAGGAAGAACACTAGTACAGCAGAACTTGTGGTTGCAGGGGAGTGGGGACTGTGGTCATAATTCTAGGGTAGAAGAGTGCTTAGGATCCCTCATATGCCAGGGCAAAGGCTAGGAGAGTAGTAAATACACTTCTCCTTAGATCATACAACCTTGGAAGAACTGAAAACTTACTGACCTCCTAGAACTAGCTCTGAAACACACACATGCACACACACACACACACACGCACACACACAACCTGAAGCTAAGGACAGTGCCCCTTCTACCCCAGGAGCAGAGTCGAATGTTAATATAAAGTTAAAAGTCAAGAAATAGACTTGAAAAATAAGCAAATAACAACAACAAAAGATCCTGACCATAGAAAGTTACTATGATGACAGGGAAGATCAAAACGCAAACTCAGAAGAAGACAACAAAGTCAAAACTGCTAACACCCAAAGTCTCAAAGGAAAAAAATGAATTGGTTGCTTACCCAAAAAGAATTCCTGGAAGACCTCAAAAAGGATTTTAATCAAATAAGAGAAAGAAAAAAATCGCAAAAGAAATGTAAGAAGTGCACGAAAATCATGAAAAAGGAGTTAACAGCTTGGTAAATGAGGTACAAAAATATTGAAGAAAATAACCTTGAAAAACAGACTAGACAAAATTACAAAAGAGGCACAAAAGTCCATTGAAGAAAAGAACTCCTTAAAAACAGAATTGGCCAAATGGAAAAGGTGACAGTGAAGAAAATAATTCCTTAAAAGTTAGGATTCAACAAGTGGAAGCCAATGACTCCATGAGACATAAAGATACAATAAAACAAAATCAAAAGAAAGAAAAAATAGAAGAAACTGACCTGGGAAACAGATTAAGGAGAGATAATTTAAGAATTATTGGCCTACCTGAAAGTCATGATCAGATAAAGAGCCTAGACATTATCTTTCAAGAAATTATCAAAGAAAACTACTCTGATATTCTAGAACCAGAGGGTAAAAATTGAAATTGAAAGACTCTACTGATCAGCTCCTGAAGGAAATCCCAAAATAAAAATTCCCTGGAATATTATAGCCAAATTCCAGTGCTCCCAGTTCAGGGAGAAAATATTGCAAGCAGCCAGAAAGAAACAGTCCAAATATTGTGGAGCCATTGGATAACACATGATTTAGCAGCTTCTACAAAAGGGATCAGAGGGCTTGGGATGTGATTCTCTGGAAGAAAAAGGAGTTAGGATTATACCTTTTTATCAAAACTGAGTCTAATTTTTCAGGGGGAAAAGGGATATTGAATTAGAGGAGCTTCAAGCATTCCAGATGCAAAGACCAGAGCTGAATAGAAAATTTGATTTTCAAATACAAGAATCAAGAGAAGTATAAGAAGGTAAAAAGGAAAGAAAAATCATAAGGGATTCTATAAGGTTCAACTGTTTATGATCCTACATGGGAAAAAATGTTTGTAACTCTTAAGAGCTTTCTCATTACTAGGGCAGTTAGAAGGAGTATACACAGAGGGCATGGGTGTGATTTGAATATGATAGGATGCTTATCTAAAAAGAAAATAAAATTAAGGATAGAAAAGGGGAATGTGCTAAGAGAAGGGGAAAGGGAGAGGAAGGGGAGGCTAAATTATTTCACATACAAGAGGCACAAAAGAACTTTGCAGTGGAGGGGAAGATGTTGGTGAGGGGGCAAGCACATGAATTTTGATTTCATCAGAACTGGCTCAAAGAGGGAGTAACATTCACATTCAGTTGTGTATTGAAATCTATCTTATCTTACAGGAAATTAGGAGGGGAGGGGGAAAGAAGAAGCTTGGCAGGGAGGGAGGTGGGAAGGGACTGATAGAAGGGAGGACCCATTGGGGGAAGCACTGGTCAGTAGCAAAACACTTTTGAGAATGGACAAAGTGAAAGGAGAGAAAGTACGATAAACAGGGAAATATTAAAGAGGGAAATACAGTTATTATAATGATGAAAACATAGCAAATTTCTCTGATAAAGGCTTCATTTCTCATATATGGAGAACTGAGTCAAATTTCTAAAAATACGAGCCATTCCCTAAGTGATAACTGGTCAAAAGATATTTACAGGTAGTTTTCAGGTAAAGTAATAAAAGTTATCTCTAGTCATATGAAAAAAATGGTCTCTGTCAATTAAAGAAATGCAAATGAAAACAACGCTGAGGTACCACACCTAGCAGACAGGCTAATATGACAGAAAAGGAAAATGACAAATATTGGAAGGGATGTGGAAGATTGAGACACTGGGGTTGTGAACTGATTCAGCCATTTGGCAGAGCAATTTGCAACTATGCCCAAAAGACTAAAAAACCACAAATACTCTTCGACCCAGCAATACCACTACTAGGTCTGTATTCCAAAGACACTTTTAAAAAAGGAAAAGAACCTATACATACAAAAACATTTATAGTGGCTCTTTTTTAGTTGCAAAGAACTGGAAATTAAGGAGATGTTCATCAGTTGGGGAATGGCTGAACAAGTTGTGGTATACGAATGTAATTGTGCTGTAAGAAATGACAAGCAGAATCCTCTCAGAAAAACTTGGAAAGACTTACATGAACTGATACAAACTGAAATAAGCAGAACCAGGAGAACATTGTGCATAATAATAGTATTGTATGCAATATTGTATGATGATCAATTGTGAATGACTTAGCTATTCAGCAATACAATGATCCAAGACAATTCTGGAAGACTTCTGATGAAAAAATGGTATTCATTTCCAGAGAAAAAGCTGGTAGAAGCCTACTTTAAAAAAAAAAACAACAACACCTTTCTTGAGTTTTTTGTTTTGGTATGTATTTTCTTTCATAACATGACTAATATGGAAATATGCTTTGCATGACTGCACATTTATAATCTATATCAAATTGCTTGCCTTTTTGAGTAACAAGAGAGAGAGGAAGAGAAGGTGAGAATTTAGAACTCACATTTTAAAAAAGGAATGTTCAAAATTGTTTTTATACATAATTGGGGAAAAATAACATATTAATTTTTAAAAAGAAGTCCAGTGAGAAGCAATAAGTGGTTTATTTTAGTGTATAACTGCACATAAAAAAATTAGCCATCAGCCCTTAAGCAGTAGCAAAAGGGACTACCCCAGCAAAGCCAGCAGCACTGCAGGAAAACAAGTACATATTCACCCCCATCAATCTCAATTGTAGAAGAGCCAGATATTCATGTAGTCTGAAGAGCAGAATGCCCCTTGACAAAGCCCTGTGGTGTTTGTAAACCCATAGTGCAGTTGAATGGAAAACGTATAAAGCTTGTCATAGAATGAGCAGAGCAGTCTAAGTTGCTTTCAGAAAATCCAATTTTCCCCTCATGGTTCCAAGTTCCTCTTTGAAACAAAGATCTATCTTTATTAATATTTTACTGGTATGATATGACTGCAAGACATGGGACACTAATCTCCAGAGTAGCAAAAATCTCACATGGAGGGCAATGGAGAAGGTAACATTGGATGTAAGCAGGCTACAATATATAACCAGTGATGAGCTGTGAAATAGAATAAAAGATGATATTGGGAAGTATACAGAAGGAGGAGAAGAAGGTCTGGTCACCTGGCAAGTGTGAGAAAAGATGGGTAGAACCCAAGCACTTTATTAGCATCCTTACAATGTCAGGAGAAATTGAGGTGGGGGAAACAACTCATTAACCTATTGTGAAGGATGCCCTGTGGAGAACTTATTAGGACAACTATAATGGCTGAGGGCATAAACCTTGCAATAAGCCTATAATAGGGGAAGGGCTCCCTACTACTGGGATACATGAGTCAGACCTGAAAGTCCTATACCTAGCCCTAGCCAACGGCTCTTGGATTATCAAGGCATAGTAGGAGGAGAATCCGCTGGTGCTGAGGTACAAGGTTTAGTTCCCAGCTTTTGCTCTCTTTAGTGAAAGTAAGAAATCCTGCCTGATAAAGTGTGCCCGCCAACAGCCCTAGTCCTAAACTTGGTCAGTGACTCATGGATCTAAGAGGAAAGGTTTAGTGGGCCCTCGTTTTTTTCTGGGGAAGATAGGAGGTGGCAGCAAGGCTATGTATTCTACTCTGTCTGCATAAATATGGCCGCTACGTCACTTCAGTTTCGGTAAATGGCTTGTGAGCTGAGGTGATGTATAGCCCAGGCTCAGCTTATTACTCATCCAGCTAATATAGTTAGATTCTGATAGGAGGGGATGATTCCAAAAATCATTATAGGTGGCTTTATATGCATTGCCACTTTCCACTACCAGAGGTCATTGAATACAAACAAGGTCCAGAGGACATCCATGCCAGCTGCAAAATCTATAGGAAAGAATTGGAAAGGCAAGAAATGGGGAGTACTTTTGGGATGGAGGATCCCATTCAAGGAATTAAATAATCCCTGTGGCATGGAAAAGCTGATTCCCTAGGTATCAGCTGATGGTAGGAGACAGCTATTCTATCAGTGCACCAGCAGTGATTGCTCCACTGACTAAAGATTTGAGTGGGGTTTTTATAATGTTCTTCAATGATGTTCCCTATTCTCCTCACTTATTGGAAAGTATTTCCCAAGTGCAGGGTAAGCAAAGGCATGTCCAATGTTCTGACCTTGCATCTTAATGACAATGGCCTTGTGCCAAGAAATAGAGTAGGACACGATTTCTTATAAAGATTCACAGGAAAGGCCAAGGCATGTGTGCGTGTGGTGGGGAGAGGTGTTAGAAAACCAGCTAGAAAGTTTCCACAGAAACTTAAAACTATCTCAAGTCAGAGTTACAATATAGACCCCAAGTCAAAAAATAGAGGCTAAGGTACATCAAAGGATCACACAGCAATGCATATTCCTACTATTGGGGCACAGGCAAAAAGATAGATGGGATGGATTGTGATTTGCGTCATTGAAGCGAGCATCCAAACTAATGGGACCGTATGTATTTGAGTATTTTGGTAACAGTTGGCATCTGTCTAATGCTTTTTGTATGACACTTGATCCTTACAAGAATCTTATATGATGGATAATGTCTGGGCATTATTATCCCCATTTTACAGATGCAGAAATTTGGGATCTAAGAGGCTGTGAGAGATTTTGTGGTAGAATTGGAGGGCATGGGATCATTTTCATGGAACTCATTCTGACTCTGGTGGAACAATCTGCAAGGGTAGCCTTGAGCAGTCAAGGTGTAAATGGAGATGATTGTATAATACCAAATAGGATCTGATTGAAAGAGACAACTTCCCACCAGTCAACTAGATGTAAAACTTCTCCAACAAAAATATACATATAATGTACCATAAACTCAGATGTGTTAGATGTTTAATATATCTTTGTTGGAACTAAGAAATTTGAAAACTCCCTCAACCACTTATATATTCCACTCAAATCTCCTAGCATTACCACCTGCACTCCTTTCTCCACAAGTGTGTATTGGAAAGGTATGAGCATGAATGGGTTTGATGTTTCAGGAATCGGTGACATTTAAGGACGTAGCTGTGGACTTTACCCAAGAGGAATGGGGGGAACTGGATTCAACTCAGAGGGATCTATATTGGGCTGTGATGCTGGAAAACTACAGGAACCTGGTTTATCTGGGTAAGAGTAGCTTTGACTTATGAGTCGCCATCTTCCCATTACAATGTTTTTATACTTTCTCTTTTCTTAAAACATCTGAAGTTATTAGCTGGAATTTAGATTGGTATCCAGAGGAAAAAAAAAGATCTCTACAATCCCTTTAAGCCCAAGAAAAAGCCCATTTCTTCTCCCTGTACCCTGATAAAAAGGCTTTAAAAAAAAACTGAACTAAAGAGGGCAGATTCATTATATTTTCACTCAGACTTTCTTTTTTACATCGTCTACTCACCCAGGTCAAGGATTCTCTCCACCCCAAACCTTTCCTCTGGCCAACTGGCAGTACAAATACATGCCAGAGCAGTTTTTATCATCCTAAACAAGGAAGGGAAAATGAGTGCAGATCAGATCTGAGAGCCGTTCTTACCACTTTCTTTGGAACATAATACTGAGCATACTTCAGGAGCGTTTTGTATCTCCCTCTAGGTTCTCCTTTTGTATTCTCTTTTACCTGGATTTTACACAACAAATTGATAACTGAAATAGTACTTTGCCTTCATCTCAAACAGTCATTTTCCATTTTCCCCCATGATAGGGCTTCCAGTTTCCAAGCCAGAGGTCATGTCCCACATGGATCAAGGGGAAGAATCATGGATATTAGAGAAAGAAATTTCAAAAGTTACCTATCCAGGTGAGTGAGTGAGTGAAAATCAGAGTGGGAGGTTACTGTAAGCGAAAGGATAGATGCTTTAGGTCCTCAAGGGTCTTAATATGCTCCTAACATTTTATACACTCAACAAGTATCCTCTTGCGTTCTTTTGGACAGAGACATGTTCCTTCTTTCTAACTCTAATACTACTATACACCTGTACATCTCCTCAGGAACACTGTTCCCTTAATTTACTCTCTTCCTTTCTAGATCCATAGTCTCATAGTCTTTATAGGTTCTCTAAGGGGAGAGGAGAAAGTCAGGAAGGGAATGAGAAAGGGAGAGGGAGAAGAAGGAGATAAAGGGGAGAGAGAGAGAGAGAGAGAGAGAGAGAGAGAGAGAGAGAGAGAGAGAGAGAGAGAGAGAGAGAGAGAAAGAGAGAGATCCTGTTGTGGAAAAGCCACAAGAGCTACTATTAAGAATATTAAAGGAAGAGAGGATTGTGGGAAGATGGCAGAGTAGGTCAGAAAATTTCAAGCTCTCAAGATTTTCCCCCACAAAAAGAGTTAAAATAGCACCTCAGGGTGAACAAAGTGTGGGTGGAGACAAAGAAGAATAGGGGCACAACCAGGATATTCCTGGGATAATTTGAGAAGATCTGAAGAAAAATCCCAGGACCAGTTTTGGTCTCTGAGAGGAGTAAACACCTCCAGGCTAGGTTCCATTTTAAGGACAAGTGTGCAAGCCATTTAAACAACTAGCGGCAAGCCCCAGGGTTAGTTGGTTTGAGAGGCTGCCTTGGCCCTAGCCACTGGAACTTTGTACCCCAGGATAGTGAGGGGAGTCATGTGTTTGAGCCCAGGTAGATTGCAGGAACCTCTGCTGATGAGGAATGCCAAACCCAGCTGTGCTGTGAGGAGCAGCTGGGGCAAGAAGGAACCACCACAGGCCCAGCGAGTGCAGAAGCAGTGGGGCAGAAAGCCCGTGGCTATGGGCACTTATAGGAGGTGGGAGGTTTGGTTCCATGCTAGAGGGAACTGAAGATTTGGGGCTAGAGGTGCCATTTCCCATACCCCAGGGCTAGAGGTGATTACAAAAATCAAGTTATTATCACAAAAAAAATGCACAAGCAAAGGAGAAAGAATCCAACCATACAAACCTATTACAGGAATAGAGAGGACCAGGGTTCATCTTCAAAGGATAATATTGAAGTAAAGAAACCCCCAAAGAGCAATATCAAATGGTCACTTGCCCAAAAAGAATTGGAGAAGATCTTAAAAAAGACTTTAAAAATCAAATGACAGAGATGGAGGAAAAACTAAAAAACTAAAAATAATAAAAATAATACAAGAAAAACAAGAAGGTTATGAAAGGAAAGTCAACCAATTAGAAAAGGAGATGCAGAATCTCAAGGAGGAAAATGACACTTCAAAAAGTAGAATTGGGCAAAGTGAAGCCAGTGAAATTATAAGAGATCAAGAAATAATTAAACAAAACATGAATAATGAAAAAATAGAAGAGAAAGTGAAACATAAGAAAAACAACAGATTTAGAGAATAAAGAAGAGAAAATATAAAAATAATCTGAGTAACTGAAAGTTATGATCAAAAAAAGAATCTTGATACAATAATATAAGAAATAATTAAAGAAAATTGTCCTGAAGTATTAGAACAAGGCAGGGAAGTAGATATAGAAAAAATCCACTGAACACAACTTAAAAGAGATCCTATGAGGAAAACTCATAGGAATATTATAGCCAAATTCTGAAAACCCCAGTTCAAGGCTAAAATATTAAAAGCATCAAGATTAAAACAATTTAAACATGATGGTGCCACAATTAGAATTACACAAGACCGAGCAGCAGAGACATTAAAGGTCTTGGAACACAATATATCGAAGAGCAAAAGACCTGAGGCCCCAGCCAAAAATATCATACCCTGCAAGTTTAAGTATTATCTTGAATGAAAAAAATGGACATTTGACAAACCATTGGACTTTCAAGACTTCATTAAAAAAAAATCCTCGAAGATGGTGGCTGGAAAGCAGGGACTTACATGAGTTCCCCACCAGGTCCCTCCAGAAACCTACAAAATACGGCTCTGAACAAATTCTAGAACTGCAGAACCCCAAAATAGCAGAGGGAAGCAGGGATCCAGCCCAGGACAGGCTGGATGGTCGCTGGATGAGGTCTATTGCGCACACAGCTGGGAGTGGAGCAGAGCAGAGCCCAGTGTGGGCGGCGGCAGGACCAACCAGACCAGGAGCTGGGAGAAACAGGCCCTAGCACCCTGAACCAGTGAGCTGTGGCAGCTACTAGACTTCTCAACCCACAAACACCAAAGACAACAGAGAAAGTTAGTGGGAAAAGCTGCAGAGACAGAGTGAAAAGAGTTCGCGGTTTGGCCACCACACCGGAGGAGCAGGGGTGGTGCAGCTACAGAACTACAGCTGCAGTTGCTTCTGGCCCCAGGCCCACCTGGTGGGAGGAATTAATTGGTGGATCAGAGCAGGAGTGCAGAGCCGGCTTAAGATCTGAGTTGGGTCCAGGCTGGTGGTTCTTGAGGAAGTAGGAGTGCTGGTGTGGCAGAGCTGGCTGTATAGAAATAGCTCTGAAATCAACGGCACATCCCTTCAAGCTTGGAACAAAGTACTCTTTACTCCACAAGCAATCATATCCTGACAAAAAACTCAGGGGTCAAGTTAGTTGGCTGGGAACATGGCCAGGCAGCGAAAATGCACTCAGATTCAGTCTCAGACTTTGGAATCTTTCTTTGGTGACAAGACCAAAACATACAGCCAGAAGAAGCCAACAAAATCAAAGAGCCTACATCAAAAGCCTCTAAGAAAAACATGAACTGGTCTCAGG
>CM053625.1:292896936-292916473 GCA_028646595.1 Phalanger gymnotis
ATGTTGAATTGCTTACCTTCTTAGGGAGGGTGGGCAGGGAGGGAAGAGGGGAGAGAATTTGGAACTCAAAGTTTTAAAAACAGACGTTCAAAAACAAACAAAAAAAAGTTTTTGCATGCATCTAGGAAATAAAAATACACAGGCAAGGTGACGTAGAAATTTATCTTGCCCTACAAGAGAAGAAGGGAAAGGGGTATGGGAGGGGAGTGGGGTGACAGAAGGGAGGGCTGACTGGGGAACAGGGCAATCAGGATATACACCATCTTGGAGTGGGCGGGAGGGTAGAAATGGGGAGAAAATTTGTAATTCAAACTCTTGTGAAAATCAATGCTGAAAACTAAATATATTAAATAAATTTAAAAAAATAAAAAAAGATTATGACTCACTGAAAAAAATAAACAAATAAAACCTTTAAAATGCTAAAAAATAAAATAAAATAAAAAACATCCTCAACTTAATAGAAGATTCAACATACCAAGAGAAACATAAGGTATATACCAAAGGGATTCATAAGAACAGACTGTTTACCTTTTTTATAACATAAAATGTAAAATGTATGTCAAACATTCTTATTAATAATTGTCAAGTTCATAAGAAAGGGGGGGATAAACCTGAATATGATATGAATTTAAAAAGTAAAACCATTTAGAAACAGTTAAAAAGAATAACTACAAAAGAGAAGAAGAAAGGATGCAGAGGATTTAGATGGGGGAGGAGGGCTGGTAGTTCTGGTAACCTACTTTCATCGGGAATGGATTTAAGAGGGAAAAATACATATATATTTAGAAGAGTATGAAAGTCTTCTAAATCTAGAAGAAATAAAATGGTAGGGTTATAGTGAGGGGGGAGAGGACAAGGGAGGGAGTAGGAAAAGGGAGGGATTTTTAGAGGGGAGAATGAGGAAATAGGTAAAGGGAGTTTAGATTAATGGGAATGGGAGGATAGGGGAGGGATCCTTAGAGAGGAGAAGGCAAGTAATATGAGGGCAGGGTCGTTGGTAGAGGAGTGGGGTAGGCAAGTAATAGGAGGCTGATGTATCAGGTAGAAGTAAAGTAGAGGAGGCAGGAGAGATAGGAAACAAAAGACACATACAAACATAAAAGCGAGGATCAGGTGTGGAGTATGTTTGGGAAAGTATACATCTATATACACATGTATATATGTATAAGTGTATGTATATATCTGTATGTGTGTGTATATATCATGAAACATATCACAATTATATTGTAGCCTTCTGGGGGTTGGGAGGAGGGGAAAAAAGAACAAAGTTATAAAGTGCACAGCAGAGAACAAAAGAAAACACAAGGAAGCAAAGAAAAGATGGACAATTCTCAACACAAGGTATATTATTTATCATACAGGCTTTCTTGAAAGTATAAATATATTTAAGTTTCAATATTCTAGTTTATTATATGTTTTTTATTGTATTTTTTATTTCTTTTCTCTATTTTGTATTTGTGTTCTGGTAAAATAAAATAAAAACTGTAAAAAAGAGAGAATATTAAAGGAACGAGGATCTTAGATCTTTTTTAAAATTAATTAATTTTTAGTTTTCATTATTTGCTTTTATAAGATTTTGAGTTCTAAATTTCCCCACCTACTTCCATTCCCCACTCCCCAAGATGGCATGCAATCTGATATAGGCTTTACATGTATGAAGAAGATCTTAGAGCTTACTTCCCATGGATTTAAAAAGAGGAGAGACTATAAGAGAACTGTATGGAATATGGATATGAATTGAATATATGATATTTATCTTTCTACCAAATCAATGCTCAAAGTATAATCTGGTTTTCCTAAAAGAGGTTAGAGCGATATCTCTGTTCACTAGGATGGCAGGAAAAATGAGCATAGAAAATTGTTGAATATTACTACTTAAAATCATGTAGTGGAAAATAGCATTGAATTTGGAGTCAGAAAACCTTGGTTCAAATGTTCAACTACTTCATCTCTGACTTTGGTACTTTGCTTTATCCCTTTGAGCCCACATTCTCTAATCTGTAAAATGAAGAATTTGAACTAATCAACCCCCAAAGTCTCTACTAGTTGCAAGTCCCAAGCCCTCCCATAAAGCCTTCAAAGATGATCTAAATAAAAAGCTCAAAATTTTCCTCTAGGTCTTGTAACATTTCATGGTTATCAGTGCAATTCTCAGCCTGTCCATCTGTTAGCTCTTGCTCTGACTGTTCCATCTGGAGTTTATTATTGGTGCCTTTTATGACACTTCTTTCATGTCACCAGCAGGCTTCTAATACCTGTCATGTATGTCTCCATTGCCCTTTGAGTCAGTCACAGTTTCGCTCTTTGCATATCATACTGTTCTATGTCTATGATTCTTGACTTCTCTGATCATCTTCAGGATTGTCACTTCACTGTGAGAATATTGATATTGAGAAGATGAGCTTTGGCATAATAGAAAAGCTTAGCATTATTAAAAACATTGAATAATTTTACCCATATAATCCAGTCTCCATTCCTCCAATTTAATCATGTGCCCAGCTCATTTCCCAGTTGTAGTAGCTGTACAATATGTAATGAAGAAATTATTTGCTGTTCTTCTCTTGGCAGAGAGAAAGTTCTATCAAATGTCCTATCAAATCTCCCATCTGTATATCACTATATCACATCCCTGTGCCAGGCTTATTACCTGTTTCTCACACAAACTATTTCTTCTTTCTGTTCAGTGGTATGTAGTATACTCCAGTGACAAAATTACCTCTGTTTTTCCTCACATTGACCTGCACCCAAATGCTCTCCACTATGCTTACCATACTCTAGTTCCTAGATTTCTTCATACAAATATATCTTCTTAACATACAATGCCAGCCTCTACCTTGTTTCACATATCCTGTTTCTTTTAAATAAATCTTAGACCTACTTAGGGCAACTGGGTGGTACAGGGGATAGAGCATTAGGCTTGTAATCAAGGAAGACTCGTCATTATGAGTTTAAATCTTGTCTCGGACACTTACTAGTTGTGTGACCCTGGACAGATCACTTAACCTAGCCTGCCTCAGTTCCTCGTCTATAAAAAAAGAAAATGAGCTGAAGAAGGAAATAACAAACTACTTCAGTATCTTTGCCAAGAAACTCCCCCAAAAGAGGTCACAAGGAGTCACATGCCACTGAAACAACCAAACAACAACAATAGACCTACTTGGAGCCATATTCCCAGCATGGACTTCATTCAATCTTCTTAGTGATACTTTATGAGGTCAAATTTTCCTCCTATTAAAATTTCTGGTTCCTTTTTTTTGTTTCCTCCTCACACTCCCTCATTGAGAAGGTAAGCAACTCAATATAGATTATACATGTGTAGTCATGCAAACCATATCCATATTGTCATATTGTGAAAGAAACATAGGAAAAAAAAACTCCAAAAAAATGAAGTAAAAAAGTATGCTTCAATCTGAACTGACACCATCAGTTCTTTCTCTGGGGATGGATAGCATTTTTCATCAAAAGTCCTTCAGAGTTGTCTTGGATCGTTTTATTGCTGAGAATAGCTAAGTCATTCATAGCTGATCATATTACAATATTACTGTTAATTTGTACACAGTACATTCCACTTTGCATCAGCCCATGCAAGTCTTCCAGGTTTTTCTGAGAGTAACCTGCTTATCATTTCCTATAGTACAATCGTATTCCATTGTACCACATACCACATACCACAACTTGTTCAGCCATTCCCCAATTGATAGGCATCCCCTCAATTTCTAAATCTTTGCCCACGGAAAAGAGCTGCTATAAATATTTTTGCACAGACAGGTCTCTTTCCTTTTTGATTTTTTTTATCTCTTTTGCCATACTGGCCTAGTAGTGGTATTTCTAGGTCAAAGGGTATGTATGCATGGTTTTACAGCCCTTTGGCCATAGTTCCAAATTCCTCTACGGAATGGTCAAATCAGTTCACAACTCCACCAACAGTGCATTAATGTCTCATTTTTCCCACATCCCCTCCAACATTTGTTATTTACTTTTTCTGTCCTATTAGTCAATCTAGTAGGTATGAGGTAGTACCTCAGAATTGTTATATTTTACATTTCTCCAATCAATAGTGAGTTAAGAGTATTTTTTCATTAATGGCTATAGATAGCTTTGATTACTTCATCTGAAAACTTATCATATCTTTTGATCATTTTATCAATTGCATAATGGCTCTTATTTTTGTAAATTTGATTCAGTTCTCTAAATGTTTGAGAAATGAAGTATTTATTAGAGAAACTTGCTTCAAAAATTTTTTCACAGTTACTATTGCTAACTGTATTTTTCTCCATTCCATCGCCCTGCCATTGATTCTATTCTATCTCTCTTTTCATCCTGTTCCTCCTCAAAAGAGTTTTGCTGCTAACTACCATGTTCCCCAATCTGTCCTCCCTTCTATCATCCCCCACCATTTCTCTTATCCTGTTCGCCTCCAATTTTCCTGTAGGGTAAGACAGATTACTATATCCAATTGAGCGTGTATGTGTTATTTTCTCTTTGAGCCAAGTCTGATAAGAGTAAGGTTCACTCATTCCCCCTCAAGTCCCCCTGATTCCCCTCCACTGTAAAAGTTTTTTCTTGCTTCTTTTATGTGAGATAATTTACCCCATTCTACCTCTCCCTTTCTTCCAGTACATCCCTCTCTCACCTCTCAATTTTATGTTTTAGCTATTATCCCTTCATATTCAACTCATACCTGTGCCCTCTATCTATATGCTCCTTCTAACTTCTCCAATAATGAGAAAGTTCTTGTGAGTTACAAGCATCATCTTCCCATGTAGGAATGTAAACAGTTTATTAAGTCCCTTATGATTTCCCTTTCATATTTACCTTTTTATTCTTCTCTTGAGTCATATATTTGAAAGTCAAATTTTCTATTCAGTTCTGGTCTTTTCATCAAGAATGCTCAAAAGTTGAATGTCCATTTTCCTCCCTGAAGGATTATACTCAGTTTTGGTGGGTAGGTGATTCTTGGTTGTAATCCTAGCTCCTTTACCCTATGAAATAACATATTCCAGGCCCCATGATCCTTTAATGTTGAAGCTGCTAAATCTTATGTTGTCTTGATTGTGGCTCCACAATACTTGAATTGTTTCTTTTTAGCTGCTTGCAAGATTTTCTCCTTAACCTGGGAACTCTGGAATTTGCCTATTATATTCCTGGCAGTTTTCATTTTGGGATCTCTTTCAGGAAGTGACCAGGGGATTCCTTCCGTTTCAATTTTGTCCTCAGGTTCTAGAATCACAGAAGTTTTTCTTGAAAATTTCTTGAAAGATGATGTCTGGGCTCTTTTTTTTTTATTATGGCTTTCAGGTAGTCCAGTAATCTTTAAATTATCTCTCCTGGATCTATTTTCCAAGTTAATTGTGTTTCTGATGAGATATTTCACATTGTCTTCTATTTTTTCATTCTTTTAGTTTTGTTTTATTGTTTCTTGATTTCTCATAAAGTCATTAGTTTCCATTTGCTCCACTCTTAATTTTTAAGGAATTATTTTCTTCAATGAGCTTTTGGACCTCTTTTTTCATTTGGCCAATTCTGCTTTTTAAGGCATTCTTATCCTCATTGGCTTTTTGGACTTCTTTTACCATTTGGCCTAGTTTGTTTTTAAAGGTGTTATTTTCTTCAGTATTTTTTGTGTGTCTCCTCCTGATTCAGTCACTCTCAAGGCCTGCTTCTGGTTTATTGTGGCCAGAGCTATTCTGGTGAGGCCTGTGCTGGACTGCATTCTATTCTTACCCAGGTTCAATAGACCTTTCTTGCTGACCTTCTAAATTGTCTTTGGTGTCTGTGGGCTGAGAGGTCTGGAAACCTCCACTGCTGCCAGTAATTCAGTCTCTCAGAAGCCTGCTCTTAATTTGCTGAGGCCCTGTCTGTGCTGGTGGGGCCTGCACTGGACTGCACTCCTCTCTCACCATGTTACAACAGACCTTTCTTGCTGACTTTCTAAGTTGGCTTGTGCTAGAAATTTGTTTCACTCTATCTTTTTGTGGGTTGTGCTGCTTTAGAATTTGTTTAGTGTCATTTTAAAAAGGTATTTGAAGGGGTTTAGGGGAGAGCTCAAGCAAGGCCCTGCCTTTACTCTGCCATATTGACTGCACCTCTCTATCACTTTTTACCTAGACAAGTATACTCACTTTCTTTTTCCTCCTCTCACTAACCTCTTTTTCATTTTACTTAGCAATTTCCTTTGCCAACATGTTTTACATAGCAGTTTGTTTACTTGTCTTTTTTCATTTACCTTGGTTTGCCAGTTCTTTCTTCTTTGATTTCTTCTTTTTAAACGTTTCTCCTCAGTCCCCTTCCACATTCATACTGAGCCCGACTTCAGATTAACTCTTCTTTTACATTAATCTCTTTTTCCTTTTCAACTCTAATTTTTCTCATTCAGCTTTTCCTCATTCTATTTCTCCTCAAGTTCAACATCTGTCTTTCACAAGTTTGGGGTCTTCACATTAACCATCACATGTTCCCTCTCTTTCGGTTCAAGGACTTCTTTCTTCTTCTGTTGCTTCTCTCAGTACCTTCTTCTACAGAAGGTAAAAGTTGAAAATAGAAAAATTATGACAGACATTGTGATATAGTGAAAAGAACACTGGATTAGGGGCAATAAAATCCAAGCTCTATTTGTGGTTCTTCCACTGACTACATTGATGCAAGTCACCTGGTCTTTCCAAACCTCAATTTTATAACACAGATGAGAATCTGTGTTATTCTTCCTAGTTCATAGTGTTGCTGCCAGGATAAAATGAAATAAAATATTTTAAAGTCCTGAATAAACTATAGTTTATCTAAATACAAAGGATTATTACTTTTTTTTTACTCTTTCTAATTTAAAAAGATTTTCTTTAATAGAGGAGGTAGAACTCACCATACAACAGTGTTGTTTTGTTTTGTTCTTAGCACAAAGAACACAAGATTTTTACAAATTGTATTTCTTTTTTTAGATTGGGAGACTGGGCCAGAAAGCAAAGAGTCAGTTTCAAAACAGGACATTTCAAATGAAGAACTGTTCCTTGGAAGAATTATAATGGATGATTCTAAGAATTCACAAGGACACATCTGGGAATGTAATGTCATGTTAGAGAAGCAGCAGGGCAATCAGGAGAGACAATCTGGACAGACAGTTGACCACACAAAAACTCCTGATATAGTAAGAGACCATGGTAATAAATTTAAAGGCAACTTCAGTCTAGGGTCAATCTTTGCTACTCAAGAAACAGGTTTCATAAGAAAAAAGTTCCATAAATATGACAAACATCAAATGATCCTCAATGAGCATTCAGACATTCTGAAACAAATCCCTTCAGGAAAGATACCTCAAAATAATGATTCTGAAGAAGCCTTCTGTCAAACCTCAAATTTTATTCAATGTAATAGCATGGATGCCAAGAAAAAAATATATAAATATAATGACTATAGGAAGGTCTTTAGCCAAAACACATATTTTACTCAACATCAGAGAAATCACACTGGTGAGAAACTCTATAAATGTAATGAATGTGGCAAAGCCTTCAGCCGAAGTACTTTGCTTATCCAACATCAGAGTATTCATACTGGAGAGAAACACTATAAGTGTGATGAATGTGGCAAAGCCTTTACTCAGAGAACACACCTGGTTCAGCATCAGCGAATCCACACTGGGGAGAAACCTTATCAATGTGATGACTGTGGAAAGACCTTTAGGTATAGATCAAATCTTACTCAGCATCAGAGAATCCATACTGGAAAGAAGCCTTACAAATGTAATGAATGTGGAAAAGCTTTCAGGGAGAGCTCATCTCTTATTCGACATCAGATCATCCATACTGGAGAAAAAACATATGAATGTAATAAATGTGGGAAAACCTTTATTCATAGTTCATCTCTTAGTCAACACCAGAGGATCCACACTAGAGAGAAACCCTTTGAGTGTAATGAATGTGGAAAAGCATTCAGTAGTAGCTCATCCTTTATTAAACATAAGAGAATTCATACTGGAGAGAAACGCTATAAATGTAGTGAATGTGGGAAAGCTTTTAGCCAGAGCACACATGCTATTCAACATCAAAGAATCCATGCTAGAAAGAAACACCTTGAGTATAATGAATATGGAATAGCTTCCACTAGCAGCTCATCCTTCATTAAAAATCAGAGAATTAATATTGGAGAGAAACGATATAAACGTAGTGAATGCGGAAAAGCCTTTAGCCAGCACACACATGCTATTCAGCATCAAAGAATCCATACTGGAGAAAAACCCTTTGAGTGTAATGATTGTGGGAAAGCCTTCAGTAATAGCTCATCCTTTGTTAAACATCACAGAATCCACACTGGAGAGAAACCCTATGAGTGTAATTATTGTGGGAAAGCCTTCAGTAATAGCTCATCCTTTATTAAACATCAAAGAATTCATACTGGAGAGAAACGATATAAATGTAATGAATGTGGAAAAGCCTTTACCCAAAGCACACATGCTATTCGGCATCAAAGAATCCATACTAGAAACAAACCCTTTGAGTGCAATGAATGTGGCAGAGCCTTTAGTCAGAGGACTCATCTTGTTCAGCATCAGCGAATCCACACTGGGGAGAGACCCTTTGAATGTAATGAATGTGGAAAAACCTTTAGGCATCGCTCATCCTTTACTCATCATCAGAGAATCCATACTGGAGAGAAACCTTATGAATGTAGTACATGTAGGAAAGCCTTCAGATCCAAATCATCACTTAACAAACATCAAAGAATTCATACTGAAAAGAAGTTATGTGAATGAAATGCATGTGAGAAAGCCTTCAATAAAAGTTTATACTTTATGAACATGAAAGAATCCACATCAAAGTGAAATCCTATAAATGCTGTCCAGTAATGTTGACTAAGTTGTTTACTTAAGTTATATTTTAAAAAGGTACTTAATGATCCATGATTTCATCAGTGCGGATATTCCTTTTACTCCCTCGCAACTATTTTTCAGCAGTAGATAGTTTGCTTCCAGATTTTGTCATGTTTCGAGGTCTGGCAGAGCAAATTCACACTTCATCTAAGAGCTTTTTCCTCCACAAATTATTGCTTATTTTTGTTACTTTGTTTTTTTCACATAAATTTCATTATTTTGTCTAGTCCTAAAAAAGAATCTTTTTGTATATAGATGTTGTACTAAATTTGTTAATTAAATTTGTTTGTAAATAACTGATTAAATGGTGAAATATGAACATTTTTATTCTATATTTATTTATTCAACCCACCCATGTGCAAAGTAGTTCCCTCCAATTGTTTAATTTCTTTGGTTCTGTCTTAATAATTTTGTGTAATTATTTTTATAAAGGTTTAGTATGTCTTAGTAAATTAATAACCACATATTTGTGTCATTATTGTAGATGACTTTCCTTGTTATTTGTTCATTATTTCATTACATTATTATATCATTATATTATTCATAAAACATGAACGACTTTTCCACCTTTATCATATATTCTGCTACCTTATGAGAGCCCTTCATATCAACTTTTGTTAAGTCCCTGGATTTTCTATTTACACAATATTCCCTCTGCATGAAAAGATGCTTATTACTAATGCTTTTCTCTTTAATTTATTTTTACTATTATTTCAAGCACTTTTGAAACAATATTAAATGGAAGTGGTAGAATTGAAGACATATTTTTAATTGAATTTTTGGGAACACTACTAATGTTTTTCTATTATATAGAACATTAATTTTTGGTTTGAAGTAGATATTATTTCATCCTGTTAATGAAAACACTTTTCCCCCAATTCTTTGTATCATGATTAGGTGCTGCATTTTGTGAGAAGCCTTTTCTGTGTCCATTGATACTAGTCAAAAACTTTGGAGGTGGGGTGCCTATGGGTAAACAGTAGTGGTGGTGTGGTGGTGGTGGTTTGTCCTTTGTTCTCAAAGAAGACCATGATATCAGGAAGATGATGCCATGACTTGCAAGTGAATTGGATTTAGCGGGGGAGGCTGTTCAAAGTCACCAGCCTCACTTTCTCTTTCAGAGCCATCTGGGTCCAGTGGCCGATATGTATCAGGATGACTAGAAATGGCCCAGCATGTGCAAACAATGACAAGATATGAATACTTAAGAGTAAATGCAAATTCAACAAAGGGAAAGCACTCCTCAAAGTGGTAATTGTCAAGCAACAGTGACCCATACAAAAATAGGAATTTTATTTTCAGTAGCATCAAAGAAAGCAGAGGATAAGAAGTATGTTAAGGGGAAGAAAAGGTCAGCTATTTCCCCTCATTGAACACAGTGATAAAGGATGATGTCCCTTTATAGACCAGGATAGTAGATGTAGTTGATACACCTCCCTGACACTACTACCTAGTCTTATTACCTTCATTATAAGTTTCTTGGGAGAAGCAAATAAGCACATGTATGTGAAACACTGAGTAAGTGGTAAAGTATTATATAAACATGTTAAATTCTAAATAAAATTATTGCAAAAACATATGTTAATGAGATTTTTGAAAAAAAACTGTTATTTGGAATAGTAGGTCTTTATTTTTTATATCATTTAAGTCCTCCACTTAAGTCTCATGTCTTATGTAGGGCTCTGTTCCTACAAAGAATTTGAGAACCAGTGATGTAGGCCATCTTTAAAAACTATTACTATCCTTCCCTATCCAACCTTTGGGCCTGAAGTCCTTCACACTGTGACTGTTGGACAAGAAAGCCCTGTAATAGCTGAAGTGGTCTAGCCTCTGAGGAGATCTCTTTGGTTCTATTCTATAGTGCCAGAGACTATCATTCCCTCATTCCTTGCCCCTTGAATCCTCCACCCTCCACCTCACCACACCCCATGTATCAGCACACTCTGTTGTCTACAAGGGAGGATTCTTAGGGATAATGAGTCCTTTCTTTTTGGATCCAACTGTTCCCCATCCTCTGGCAGCTTCATAGCCAAAGTAATTGCTTTCATTTCTGGTGACATTTTTACCTATGCTTCTTTCCTCTCCACATATTCATTCCCTTTAGTCCCTTTTTCCCTACCACTGTCTCAGTCATTTCACCTCTGGTTGGACCTATATTGGAGAAGTCAGGTTTGTTAATAAGGAAAACAAATTGCTTTATTTCCCTTCTCATCCTCCTTAAACTCATTCTCTTCACAACTCAGAGGCTAAGAAAATTGTAAACATGAGTTGCTTGCAATGTGGTCAGTGATATCTTAATGATGACAATGGTGTGAATTCACAGTCGAATTCTATGAACAAGAATTCCCCTAAGGTGAAGCATTGCTGGGCAGAGACCATGTTTTCTATTGTTTTATCTTCTTCAGTATTTTTGGGGTCTTCTTCAGCAAGTAGTTGACTTGTTTTTCATGATTTTCTTGCATCACTCTCATTTCTCTTCCCAATTTTTCCTCTACTTCTCTTACTTGATTTTCCAAGTCCTTTTTGAGCTCTTCCATGGCCTGAGACCAATTCACATTTTTCTTGGAGGCTAGTTATGTAGGATCTTTAACTTTGTTGACTTCTTCTGGCTATATATTTTGACCTTCTTTGTCACCAAAGAAAGATTCCATAGTCTGAGTCCTTTTATGCTGCTTGCTCATTTTCCCAGCCAATTACTTGACTTTTGAGCTTTTTTGTCAGGGTATGATTGCTTTCAGAGTGGAGAGTGCTTTGTCCCAAGCTTCAGGGATTTTGCACTGCTGTTTTCAGAGCTACTTCTATTCTGAGGTGGTATGATGCTCCTCTCCTGGCCTGTGCTCTGGTCTGTGAGTACAGGCATTCCTTTCTGCCATGTAACAACCAGGAGGACTCCCTCTCCACAGCCACCACAAAGTTCTGCCACACCAGCACTCCTTCTCCCCTAAGAACCACCAACCAGAACCTCAACCCAGATCCAAGCAGAGCAAAGAAAGAGAATCTTGCCTCTGCACCACCAAAGACATCCCTGCACTCCCACTCTGATCAGCCATTTGATTCCTCCCACTATCTGTGGGCCTGGAGCTCCAGAAGCAGCTGCCTCTGGAGCTCTGGAAACAGTGCTGGAGCTTCCTGCTGCTGCCATGGCAGCCACCTCCACTGCCCCGGGGCTAAGGCCAGACTGCGCACTTCTCTTATCCAGATCTAGCAGTTTTCCCACTGACCTGCTCTATTGTCTTTGGTGTTTGTGAGCTGAGAAGTCTGGTAACTGCTACAGCTCAGTGATTCAGGGCCCTGAGGTCTGCTCTGCCAGGTCTACTCCCTCCTCATCTGTCCTGGCATGTCCCATGCTGGGCTGCACTCTGTTCCCAGCATGGTGCTATAGACCCTTCCCAGCGACCATCCAGGCCATGTTGGGCTGGAGACTTGTTTCCCTCTGTTGTTTCATGGGTTCTGTAGCTCTAGAATTTGTTTAGAGTCATTTTTATAGGTGTTTGGAGGGATTTGGGGGAGAGCTTAAGCAAGTCTCAGTTTTTAAGCTACGATTTTGGTTCTGCCCCCTATGATGAGATGCTTGAAGATATGATCTGTGCTTTCATATAGTTTATAGTCTATTGTGAGATGATACACACACACATACACTTCAAAATTTCAGCTGATCCTTGATCTCACTAATGTAGGGTGGTACTCCTGCAGATTTGCAACCTGTTTATAGCACCTTATCTCATGTAATTCTTGTTCATATTTTCCCATAAATCCTCTATGGAGGATCTATGCAATGTGTTGGAGGCCTTCCTCTAACTTTTTAAAAGTTCTTTGCTCTGTGAAGCTCTTTAAGTTGTTTCCTCTCAAACTGAAACATAACTCACCCACTTCCCTTTCTGATCATTTCCAGTAAATTACTTGAAAGCAGGGACTATTTTTTAAACCTATGTATCCCTAGTGCCTTGCACATAGAAGGCACATAATAAATGTTCATTGAATTGGCCTATATTCTGCATCATGCCACTTCTCATAACACATAAGAATAATTATAATGTGAATTGAAAGATAAGTTTCTGATAGAAATGGAAACCAATTGCTGTGGGAGATCTGATTAAAAGATTAATACGAATTAATACTAAAAGGTTAGTAGGAATGGAGAAGAACCACAAAGAATTCACAAGGTAGAATTTGGTCTTGGCTTTAAATGTATAATTTCAATAGACATATATGGAAATCAGAGTAGGGAGGAAGAAAAAGAATTCAGATAGTCGGGTTAACAGACGTTTATTTAGCAACTATATTCAAGGCACTATGCTATGTGCTGGGGATACAAAGAAAGGTGAAAAAAAATTATATTCTCAAGGAACTCACAATGCATTGGAAAACAGATACAGATACAGGGACCTAGAAACAGAGAAGCATAGGACTCTCTGGATGGCCTAACTCCAGCATCCACCCTTCTTATTTCATCACTATATACAAATGAGCTTTAACTGATTTAATGGGGGAGGGGCAATATCCATAAATACAAAGGGTATAATGAATTTTAAAATTACTATGAATTTCCCCAAAGATGCACATCAATAGGATTTTTAAGTGAAATGTCCCAGAAAACGTTCTTATGGAAAGTTTCCAAGAATTAATATCTTTACATTGCAAATATCTTTGCAATTTTGCATTTGCAAATATCTTTACAAATAGAGGGACAGCCTTATAGTAATAAAGACCAAGGTTCAAATAGAATGTTCTTCTGACACATAATAGCTGTGAGGCTGTGGATAAATCATTAAACCTTTCAGTAATCCTAAAGCAACTCTCTGAGACTTAAGTCATGGATGAGTTGCTAATATGCATAGAAGAAAAAAATGATAGTTCTCCACTTTGATAAAATTATGCAACCACTTCAAACAACAACCACATATACGAAAAAAAAAAACTTTATATGGTAAAAGATGAGTTAAAGGTATCATTGACAAATCATCAGTGTTATCTTTTTCCTGTGAAACCAGGTTACCAATGACCAGTTGTTCTGAACCCAGTAAGCCAGTAACTATATCTGTCTTTTGTCTCAAATAAACTCTTGGCCCTATTCAGTTATTTGCATGGGAGGCTTAAGATCATATTTCTTTGCAAAAATGCAAAATGTGTGGCATATATATATATATATGTGTGTGTGTGTGTGTGTGCATGTGTGTGTATGCATATGTATGTATATATATAGCATAAAGTGAACATATGTGAACATATATATCTGTGTGTATACATATACAAACATACATACATGCATCTTGTTATGTACCAGGAAGAGAAGAACTCTGAGGTAGAGGTAAGGAAAAAGTATACTCTTAAGCACTAGGATAGCTAGTGCAAAGGCTTGGAGATAGGAAATGAGTGTCCTGTGGGAAACATAACAATTTGCAATGATTGTGGTTAATCTACAGTTTAGTTGGTTTGTAGAGTTCAGGAAGGGAAGTAATATCCAATAAGGCTAAAAAGATAGTTTGGGGTTAGGTTGTATAGAGTGAAACACGGGAGTATATAGAGTAGTATGCTTGGTACATGTTTAACTGGCTCTTCAAAAAACATGTGCTTGGTTTGTTGTTCCATCATTTTTCAGTTGTATCTGATTCTTCACGACCTCATTTGGGGTTTTCTTGGCAAAGATGCTGGAGGGACTTGCCATTTCCTTCTCCAGTAGAATCAGCAAAAAGACAGGGTGAAACAGTCTTTAACCCAAGAAACTTGGAGGATCAACAAGAAAGGTCTGTCTCACTTGGGTGAAAGAGGAGTGCAGTCCAGGAAAGGAAGCATCCGAGCAAGCCAGCAGCAAGCCCCATCTCAGCAAACTAGTGGGAGATCCTGAGCCCTAATGTGATGGAGCAGGCAAATGCCAACATCAGGACCTCTCGCATGCCTTAGCATAGCCAGGGGAACCAGCAGACTCCAGCTCTGAGAACCACCACATGCTTCATTGTATCCTGGGCAAACAGGCATCCTTCAGTGGCCAGACCTCCAAGTGCTGCAGCATAGCCTGTATAAGTAAGGCAAGATTCATGACCTTGAGGATGACCATGAACATGCCTGTAGGGTTTGGAATTGCAAAGTATGAAAAACTTTCTAGGTATAAGGCAGAGGAAGTATCACATTTATTTAGACACCAGAGGATCAAATCCCAAGACCAATAACTCCAATTCAACATAGCAGTAATTATATTCCAAAACCAGTAATCCCACCTCAATGTAACACAAAGGAAATTTTAACACAGTGTCATAGTATGGAACCAAATCATCCTGTAACCTTCCCCTCTGCTGGGGCTAAACACTCATGAATCCTAACTGCTTGCCTGGGTTCTCTTCCTCCTCGAGTTGTCTGATCTCGGCAGTTCCCAGGTTTCCACTCTCTACTCTGCACTCTCTCTGCAGCAATGTAGATTCTGAGTTCCTGCTCCTTCTCCTTAGGCTGAATTCCAACTTCTGAATTCTCTGCAGATTCTGAGTTCTATGACTACCTTCTGGGTATATGTACTCATTTTTGGGCCTGAGCCCTTCACTTCTCTAGAGACCTAATTAGCAAAAGGGTATTGGCCTGGGGCCTCACATCTAGTTAGTGAAAGGGTGTGGGCCTAGGACTTCACACCTAGTAAGTAAAGGGTGTAGGCCGGCCTACAATTAAGCCTCTCCTAATCAAATTTCCCTTAACTGACTCTACCTGAGACCTATTCAATGGGTGGGAAAGATCTTTAATCATATTATCACCATATAGCCCCAGGAAAACAGATAGATGCCAACCCTATGGGTGCCTAAGCAAACAGGCAGCCACCAGCAACCACCAGCCCTGCCAACCTTCAGCATCATCTGGGGCAAACAGGGTCCAGAGGCCACACCACCACATGCTTCAGTGCATGCCCCAGGAAATGCAGAAACACCACACCAGGCCTCAGAACTTGCCAGACACCACCACTATGGCCCAGCTTAGCACCACGTAAGCTGCCAGACCCCTATGGCCTCCAGCATTGCCAGCCAATTCCCACTCCACCCCCCCCCCCAGTGCAGCACCAGACACGAGGGTCCCCTGGGGGCCTCAGGGAAGCATCACTGCAGGAAAGAAGGGAGCGGTAGAATGGAGCAAATTATCTCACATGAAGAGTTGAGAAAGACCTATTACAGTGGAGGGGAAGATGGGAAGATGGATGTTGAGAAGCTCTTGAACCTTACTCTCGGTATTGGCTCAAAGAGAGAATAAAATACATAATGAGTTGAATATAGAACTCTATCTTACCCAGCAGGGAAGTAGGAGGAGAGGAGATTAAGTAAAGCAGTGGGGGAGGGGGGCTGGTGGGGGCTGGGAGGGGGGACTAACAGAATGCTCTTACCATGACAAACCCTGATGAGGTCAAAGAAAAATGTCATAAAGACCTGGATACCCTGAACATCAATATGCCAAAAAAAAGGACAAGCTTATAATTCTAGGTGACTTTAACACCAGAGTAAGCACAGACTATCAGATATGGCAGGGAGTTCTCGGGAAGAAAGGAGTTGGAAATAACAAGAGCAAAGGTCACTTGTTACTGAAGACTTGTGTACCTCATGATCTTCTCATCACCAACATTATCTTCCTTTGCCTAAATTAAGTAAAACTTCATGGATACACCATCACAGTAAATATTGACATATAGTAGACTATGCCATTGTAAGGAGAAGAGACAAGATGTGAGTAGCTGGCAATGCATGGTACAGGATTCCGGACCAATCATAGCCTTATCCTCTTCAAGCTAAACATTTGCACTCAATAGTGGTAACAGCCTCAAGCCAAGATGACTACCAGAAGACTTAATGTTAACAGATTAGAATGCTTCTCCCTGGGTGAGTAGTTTGTTAACTTGGAGGAAAACTGAGACAACACATGGTTGGCAAGAGTGAAGCAGAAAAAAAGTGGGCAGTTTTGAGATTTGGTGTACAGCAACGCATTTACTCATCTGGGCCATAACACTTGTACATATCAAAGTTGATTTGATGAAAATGATGAGGAAATTCAAAAGCTCCTAAATGAAAAATGAGAACTCCACAGGGTGACCAGCAAGACACTTTCTTCATCTCTAAGAAGGCTGTATTTGACTTCATCAGAAATAAAGTACAAGTGAAGCTTGGAGAGATTCAAGATTTTGGGCTGAGGAAGAAAAAAGATGAAATTCATATTTATTCTGATAGTAAGAATACAAAGGCTTTTATGATTCCCTGAATCTATTTATGGGTTAATGCTCTATGGTACAGCTCAAGTATTGAACACTGATGCAGCCCCATTGGTTAGTGATAAAGATATGATACTGGAAAGATAGAGTTAAATATGTCTGTAGTGTCCTCCACAGACCATCATCAACCAATGCTGAAGCCACTGACTATTTACTTCAGGTTGAAGCCAACTCTTCTCTAGCAGAACTTCCAACTGTAGAAGAGGCTCTCTCAAGTGGCAAAGCACCTGGTGCTGATTCTATTCCAGCTGATAGTTTCATGCCGGAGGTCCACTCCTCATACAAAAGCTGACTGAAATCTTAGAGGTTATATGGCAAGAAGAAATCGTACCCCAGTTTAAGATGCCTCCATTGTTCACCTCTGTAAAGGAAATAGCTTGTCCTGTGACAATCACAGAGGGGATCTCTCTCTTAGTCATTGCCAGCAAGATTCTGGCAAGAGTCCTCCTTCACCTGGAAGAAGATCATCTAGCCAGTGTGCCTTCAGAAAGGGTTGAGGAATGATTGATATGCTATTTGATGCCAACAACTTCAAGAAAAATGCCAGGAGCAGGACAGAAGTCTGTATATAACATTCATTGATCTGGCCAAGGCCTGTGATACTGTTAGTCACAAGTGCTTATGGAAGATCATGACAAAATTTTGATTGCCCAAAGAAGTTCATTGGAATTGTTCACTAGTTCCATGAAGGCATGCTTTTTTAAAAGATTAATTAATTTATTTTTTAGTTTTTAACATTCATTTCCACAAGATTTTGAGTTACAAATTTTCTCCCCATCTCTCCCCTCCCCCACCCCAAAATGGCATGCATTCTGATTTCCCCTTTCCCCAGTCTGCCCTCCATTCTATCACCCCATTCCTCCCCCTCCTTATCCCCTTTACCCTTACTTTCTTGTAGGGGAAGATGGATTTCTATACCCCCTTGCCTGTATATCTTATTTCCCAGTTGCGTGTAAAAACAGTTATTAATATTTGCTTTTAGAACTTTGAGCTCCAAATTCTCTCCCTTTTTCCCTCCTCACCCCCACTCAATGAGAAGGCAAGCAATTTAATATAGGTTATACATGTATCATTATGCAAAACACTTCTGTAATAGTCACGTTGTAAGAGACTATATTTTCCTCCATCCTATCCTGTCCCCCATTTATTCAGCTTTCTCCTTTGACCCTGTCTCTTTCTGAAAGTGTTTGCTTCTGACTACCCCCTCCCCCAATCTGTCCTCCCCTCTATCATCTCCCCCTTCTTATCTCCTTCCCTCTACTTTCCTGTAGGGTAAGATACCCAGTTGAGTGTGTATGTTATTCCCTCCTTAAGCCAAATCTGATGAGAGTAAGATTCACTCATTGCCTTTCACCTCCCCACTCTTCCCTTCCATTATAACAACGTTTTTGGCTCTTTTATGGGAGATAATTTACCTCATTCGATCTCTCCCTTTATCATTCTCCCAATATATTCCTCTCTCACCCCTTAATTTTATTTTTTAGATATCATCATTTATGATTTCTCTTTCCTGTTTACCTTTTCATGCTTCTCTTGATTCTTGTGTTTGAAAGTCAGATTTTCTATTGATCTCTGGTCTTTTCATCAAGAATTCTTGGAAGTCCTCTATTTCATTGAATGTCCATTTTTTTTTCCCCTGAAGTATATACTCAGTTTTGCTGGGTAGGTGATTCTTGGTTTTAATCCTACCTCCTTTGATCTGTGGAATATCGTATTCTAAGCCCTTCAATCCCTTAATGCAGAAGCTGCTAGATCTTGTGTTATCCTGATCATGTTTCCACAATACTCAATTTGTTTCTTTCTAGATGCTTGCAATATTTTCTCCTTGACCTGGGAACTCTGGAATTTGGCTACAATATTCCTAGGAGTTTTCCTTTTGGGATCTTTTTCAAGAGGCAATTGGTGGATTTTTAAAATTTCTATTTTACCCTCTGATTCTAAATTATCACAGCAGTTTTCCTTGATAATTTCTTGAAAGATGATGTCTAGGCTCTTTTTTTAAATAATGGCTTTCAGGTAATCGAATAATTTTTAAATTATCTCTTCTGGTTCTATTTTCCAGGTCAGTGTTTTTTCAATGAGATATTTCACACTGTTTTCTATTTTTTCATTCTTTTGGTCCTGTTTTATAATTTCTTGATTTCTCATAAAGTCATTATCTTCCATTTGCCCCATTCTGATTTTTAAGGAATTATTTTCTTCAGTGAGCTTTTGGGCCTCCTCTTCCATTTGTCCAATTCTGTTTTTTTAAGGCATTTTTCTCCTCTTTGGCTTTTTGGAGTTCTTTTGCCATTTGGGTTAGTCTATTTTTTTAAATTTATTTTTAATATGTTTAGTTTTCAGCATTGATTTTCACAGGCGTTTGAATTACAAATTTTCTCCCCATTTCCACCCCCCCCTCCCCACTGCAAGATGGCGTACACTCTGGTTGCCCTGTTCCCCAGTCTGCC
>CM053625.1:292916973-292954874 GCA_028646595.1 Phalanger gymnotis
TCCCAGCCAACTTACTTAACCTTTGAGTTTTCCATTGGGGTATGACTGCTTGTAGACTAAAGAGTTCTATGTTCCAAGCTTGGGTGGATGCGCTGCCTCACCAGCACTCCTCCTTCCCCAAGAACCCCCTACCCAGACTGGGCTTAAATCTTCAGCAGGCTCTTCACTCCTGCTGTGATCCACCACTTAATTCCTCCCACCAGGTGGGCCTGGGGCCAGAACCAACTTCAGACATAGTTCTAAAGCTGCCCCCCCTCTGCTGCCCCAGGGGTGGTGGCCGAACTGCAAACTCAGTCCCCGCAGCTTTTCCCACTAACCTTCTCTGTTGTCTGCTGTTTGTGGGTTGTGAGGTCTGGTAGATGCCACAGCTCAGTAATTCAGGATGCTAGGGCACTCTCTGCTTGGCTCTTGGTCTGGTCGGCCCGCGCTGTGCACGGTGGGCTCTGCTGGGGTCAGCTCCGCTCCCCTCGGCTGAGAGCTGGGAGCTCCGTGCAGGACAGAACTTACCCAGAGACCATCCAGGTTGTCCTGGGCTGGAGCCCTGCTTCCCTCTGCCACTTTGTGGGTTCTGCAGTTCTAGAATTGGTTCAGAGCCATTTTTTTATAGGTTTTTGGAGAGACTTGGTGGGGAGCTCACGCCAGTCACTGCTTTCCAGCTGCCATCTTGGCTCCGCCCCCTGGGTTAGTCTATTTTTAAGGTGCTATTTTCTTCTGTATTTTTTGGGTCTCCTTTAGCAAGCTAATTTTCTTGCATCACTCTCATTTCTTTTCCCAATTTTCCCTTTACTTCTCTTACTTCCTTTTCCAAATCCTTTTTGAGTTCTTCTATGGCCCATGACCAATTCATATTTTCTTGGAGGCTTTGGATGTAGGATCTTTGACTTTGTGGTCTTCTGATTGTATGTTTTGATCTTCTTTGTCACCAAAGCAGGATTCTGTAGTCTGAGTTTTTTTATGCTGTCTGCTCATTTTCCCGGCCAAGTACTTGACTTTTGATCTCTTTGTCAAAGTGTGACTCTGCTTCCAGAGTGGAGAGTGCTCTGTCCTAAGCTTCAGGGGTTTTGTGCTGCTGTTTTCAGAGCTACTTGTAGGTACCTGTAAATTTTTAGTTCTTCTGAGGTAGTATGATCCAAGAGGTGTTCACTCCTCTACTGGCCTGTGCTCTGGTCTGTGAGTGATCTCAAGCACTCCTTTCTGCCATGTCACTACCAGGAGGACTCCCTCTCCACAGCCACCACGAGCTCTGCTATGCCAGTGCTCCTCCTCACCCCAGGACTGCCAACCAGGATTGCAACCCAGATCCAAGCAGGGGAAAGCAAGAGAATCCTGCCTCAGTGCCAAGAGAAACATCCCTGCACTCCTACTCTGATCAGCTGCTTGATTACCCCCACTGTCTGTGGGCCTGGAGCATCTAAAGCAGCTGCTGCTGTTGCTGCTGCTGCTGCTGCTGCCCCTGTTGCCACCACCTCTACTGCCTGTGGGCTGGGGCTAGACCATGCTATTCTCTCACTCAGGGCTGGCAGAGTTTTCCCACTGACCTTTTACGTTGTCTTTGGTGTTTGTGGGTTGGGAAGTCTGGAAACTGCCACAGCTGCCAGTGATTCAGTGCCCTGAGGCCTGCTCCAGCCCCATCTGTGCCAGCACAGTCCACACTGGGCTGCAATCAGCTCCCATCTCGGTGTGATAGACCCTTCCAGTCAACCTAATAGGCTGTCTTGGGCTGGAGATCTGCTTCATTCTGTCATTTTGTGGGTTCTGTAGCTCTAGAATTTGTTTAGAGTCATTTTTTGCAGGTATTTGGAGGGGTTTGGGGGAGAGCTCAAGCAAATCCCTGTTTTTCTTCTGCCATCTTGGCTCTGCCCCCCGCCCCAACACAGTACATCTTTAACTGTGGGTCTCAACCTCATATGGGGTCACAAAAACTTGGCCACAGCAAAATGTTTCTGAATATGGAACAGCCAAAATGTAATTCCAAATCAAATGCGTAATAAATCCAGGGTGTTTCTGGCAGCACTTGCCATGTTCCATCCTGAGACTTTACTGCACCATTGGTTGTGAACATAAAGCACCTGAATTTTGCACTGTACAATTCTCTCAGGTGAGGCAACACCAAGGAATGCTGCCGAAATGCAAAAAGGGGTTACAAGGGGAAAGCGGTTAAGAAGCCTTGCTCTAAAATCATAGGCATCAAAAGGGAATGTAATGAATGAAGGGAACAGCTTTTAAAAATATCTTATGTGGTTAAATATTCTATAATCAAAATATTCTAGTTAAGGACTATGATTTTGTTTGTGGTTGTGGAGATAAATGTGCTCTTTTTTTACTCTCCTTTTTCATTTTCTTTTAAACATATGAGCTGCTACCAGATAGCAGTACAATTGTCTAAGTCGGAGAATCTGTCAGTCTTAAAAAAATAATCATTCTACTCCAAACTTTCTCAAAGAAAATAATTTAGCTTATTAAACAACATTTTTCATAATAAATGTATCTTTAAAATATATCCTGAGGGCAGCTAAGTAGCGCAGTGAGTAGAGCACCAGCCCTGAAGTCAAGAGGACCTGAGTTCAAATCCTGCCTCAGACACTTGACACACTTACTAGCTATGTGACCTTGGGCAAGTCATTTAAACTCAATTGCCCTGCAAAAGAAAGAGAGAAAGAAAGAAAGAAAGAGAGAAAGAAAGAAAGAAAGAAAGAAAGAAAGAAAGAAAGAAAGAAAGAAAAAGAAAGAAAGGAAGGAAGAAAGAGAGGTATACTCAACAAATGAACCAAACATCAAATGTTTTCATACTTGTGGCAAGGTGTATAAAAGGTAAATTGGAGTGATCTAAGTTTAATCTGATTTTTCTATAGGAAAAATATTATAAAAGCGGTCAAATTCCTTGACAAAGGTCTTATGTTCAACTTTTAATATATAAAAACAACCCATATATTGTGATTAAATGTTTCAATTATAAATATGCTTGTGTTATATATCTTTCTAAACTATATATAAACTGTTTAAAAAAGGCAACACACAATGAATCACTAAAAATATTTAATATGGCATAGTATCATAGCATACTATATAAAGTTTTTGCCTTTTGCAAAATTCCTGATATATTTTTATACAGCATGAAATCAGAATGTGAAAGATCACTTTGAGGATGATGAAATCTACCCAAAAAAGGTATTCTTTGGGGAGACTTTAATAGGTAACTTTGAGGAGTCTTTAGGGGTAATAAAGGGCCACTCAGTGACTTTCTGAGAAACTGATTCAGGTCTATTGTTTTGATTATTTCACTTGTTTACCATATATTTCTCTTTAGGAATAAGCATTGATATAATTTAGAGCTATGAAGCAGCTGGTGGCACAGTGGATAGAGCACTGGGCCTATAGTCAGGAAGACTTAAGTTCCAATGTATCCTAAGACACTTCTTACTAGCTGTGTGATCTTGAGCAAGTCACTTAACTTGTTTCCTGATAATAACATCTCTCTCGCAGGATTGTTGTGAGGATCAAATGAGGTAAAATTTGTAAAAGCACTTGATATGGTGCCTGGCACATAGCAGGCACTATATACATGCTTATTAAAATTACACATCAAATTATTAGTATTTCTGCTGTTCCTAAAAAGAGACTCTTCTCACTTTCTTTATCTAGCATCTCAATTTCACTAATAGCTTTGTTTTGATTCCTAACCTTTTTTTCAGGGCAGATCTACTTTTAAAATACATGAGCCAGTCCTTATTGAGGCTGAATTTTTTTTCCATTTTTGATTCTTTAAAGATCTTGTGGTTTCAGAATGTCACAAGGCTCAAAAACTTGGGCTTGAATTTAATCAAACTCCAAAGATCATGGGATTTTGATTCTAAGTCAAGAAAATCAAAAGATTTAATATCTCAGCTACAACTTTGCTATTGCCTTATAATAGTGGATTTCGATGAAAGCACTGCATTTTTCTTTTTACAAGTGAGGTTATAATGTAAGAAAATAATCAAAACTGAACGTTTATAAATCATAAAGACTACGCTTGGTTTCAAAAAAGAACTTGGCACCACCATTTGCAGAGATGGACTTCCACAGCCAATGGAATGTTGCATATCACATTCTTCTGATGTATTTGTTGGTTTTGCTGATTTTTTCCTATTATTACTTTAAAAAAAATGTGTGTTATAAAGGATAGATCTCTGAGAGGGACAGGGAGGAGATGGGGGAAAATAGATGTTGTAAAAACAAAAAACAAAAAATCCTCCCACCCCAGTGAAATAGACTGTTCCTGCTGAGCTGGTAAGCTGCTTCCCTGATCCTAAATCAGTTCTGAGGCAGTTTGTTTGGAAGGGAATTTGGGAGGGCTCAAAGGAGCCTCATTCCACTATCTTGGCACCAGAAGTCCCCAATTTGGGTTTTTCTTCAGGAGGTGACTATATTGGCAATCAAGATGGGCTTTTAGCACTTACTCAATCAAGTGCCCTTGAAGAGTTTGGCCTTTGTTTCCTTGATTAAATTAGGAGTCCTTGATGACCTCCTTGCCTCAAGGGAAAACCTAGTTTATATGGGTTTGAGTGACATGTTTGTGGCATCAGAGGCTTTTAGACCCTATAGGTTTAAGTCGAATTTTTGTGATGCTTTTATGTCAGCTGGGTGAGTCGCATGTGTGACTTACCTTTGACCCTGAACAAGATATATAATCCCAGAGGTTGGTGTTCTCTTGGAGGCTTTCACTCCTGCAGCATGTTGGGTGAACACCCTAACTTATGCGAGGATCATAAGATCATAAATTTAGGGTTGGAAAGAATTGTGAAGATCATCTGATTCTATTTTCTTATTTTTCATGTAAAGCTGAGACCCAGAAAGTTGAAATGATTTGCCCAAGATCTGTAGACAAGAGTGACATGTGGATACACGTGATGTGACTAAATGGGTTTCAATCTGCATTATTGGGGGATTATCTTTATCAATAAGGCCACAGATCCAGCTGAGTATTTCATTATGTAGCTTGGTGGATATACTTAGGCAACTTCCCCCTCCCCCCACCTTTGTCAATTAGTCTTTTTTATTAGATTTGCAAAACTCAGGACAAACATATTCTTACCAGTCCTTATTACACTAACCCTGAAGAGGAACTTGCCATTTCCATATTTTAAGGTACAGTCCAGAAATCAAAATCCAAAACTTCTCAAACACTTCCACTTACCAAATCTTTACCAATCTCTTCTGAATCTCTTGCCTTTCATAGGCAGCAGAGATGAAAACACCAACTGTATCCTTAGGGTCTTCAGCTTTAATAAGTTTTCCCTTTAAAAATACATAGAATAAGACTACCTAATTTTACCATTACCATGATATAGTTTCAGAAATGCTAACTATACTAACAAATAAAACAAAATTAGGACATAAGCAAAAACAAAGAGGAGGTTAAAGTATTTATATTGATAAAATATTTATACCATTTATATGATGGTTTATTTTAGTAAAAGACTCAACAAATATATTTATTGACATAAGATATTATTCTTTATATTTGCTGGTGTTCAAGGGCACTCCAGCACTCCAGTACTGTGTGGTGTCCTGAATTGCAATTCTCTTGCTTTAATTAAAGATCCTTGTTGTTGCTACTTTGTTGCTACTTCCTTATTTCAGGTTGTCATATCTGGTAGGAGCAAGGACCTCCAGCTCTTTATTCCTTCCACTCATGACTGTTCTGCTGCTTCAAGGCTTTCCTATATCTGGTAAAACTACAGATTATGGTTGCTGAGGAAATGAGATCATTCCTTGACAAAATTTATAGTATAGTAGCAGTTTAAAGGATGATTTGTAATTATAAAAATTGTGAAATTATATTAGGAAGAATCTGTACTGAAGTTACATCTTTGACCAATATAGTCTTAAAAATCCTTGACATATTTTTGTTTTAAAGAGGTTAGTAAGCTATCATTATATTCAGTATCTATGTGATTTTACAGAATGTGATTATTAAATTCTAATACTGTCTTTTTGTACCAGGATTAATTTTAAGCTGTATTTGAGGAGAAATTCTAGTAGAAAGGAATGTTAAGTGAAATCTCTTGTGATTTTTTTGAAGGTGATAAATTTTAATTTGATAACTTATTACAACAACATGAAAGTATTGAAAACAACTGTGTCCAGCTGTACTGTGGTTAGTGAAACTTTGCTGTTTGAGGTGAAACCTTTAGGGACCCTGAATTTTTTTAGCTTCATTTTCAGGTATACTGTGTCCTTCAGCCAATGTTTTACTGCTTCAAGGATAATGCCAGCAGATCAATGGGAGTGAGGTCTGAGATCTAAGGCCAATGGAGAGCTGTCCCTGGGGAAAAAGTGAAGAGGGCCTCAGGCTAAGATAGGACCCTGATGACTCAGTTTCCCATACGATTAACCCTTTAGTTAATTCCGAGACTGGCTATGGTATCCTGTCATACCCTTGGCTGCTTATACTATTCTTAACTAAAATTAAATGTAACTGAGGATGTTGCTGTAATCATGTCCCTACCTTCATCTCATAGCAAGTCTCTCTAACCAGGGTAAGGTAAGCTGTGATTTTTGTGATGAATCTCATTGTCACAATACTATATCCTGAATGATTGAGTAAATGAGTATTTGGCCTTGTCACCTGCTTGTTTATAGTTATCTATATTTGTGTATTTGGAAAAAGTCTTTAAATTTTTCAAAATAATCACACTCTGATATGAGTTTGTGGGACACACACACACACATACACATACACAAACATACATATATATGTATATATATACTATCACATATATACATACATATATGCACAAATATATACACGTATGTATCGTTAAGGAATGTTAAGGACTCCTCCGAACTTGTTTTTCTGAGTTGTCATATTTTCCAGAAACACTGGACCTAGAGTATGCAGGAGGTACTGAACATGTCAAGGACAACATCCTTCTCCCCCAAGCTGACATAATTTATTGTTTGTACCTCAAGCTGGACTCCCTGTGTGTCCTTGGGAGTCAAGATAGGCACCAGTCAGTCTACACCAGACTATTTCTGCAGCTGAGACCTTTGCACGTAAGCAGATCATCGTATTTTCATTATTCAACATTTCTCTTCCCCTGCTACTGCCATTTAGGTGGAGATTTCTGTTTCTCCTCTTCTCTTTAGTGTAATTTCATAAATATGCAAGCTTCTGCTTTGATTGTGAACTTTTTGCACTTGCTTAAGGTTCCACATGCATGTTCATAAACGTAGTTTTTCATGTAAATTTTGTGAAGTTGTGATTGTCTGTTGACAAACTGGTGTCAGAAGTGAGATTGACAATGAGAAGAAGAGACACAGGGCACCCAGGGGTGCCACGTATGAGGCTTTGGTACTAGTTTGGGTCCCTTAAGCCACATATATATATATATATATAGATATATATATATATATGTGTGTGTGTGTGTGTGTGTATATACATACATATATATGTGTGTGTGTATATGTATGTATATACATATTTATGTATGTATGTATATGTATATATGTATACACACATATATATGCACACTACACAAATATATTAGTTCAAGTTAAAATCAGAAACATCTTAGGTTTTGTTTTAATGAAAAGAATTTTAGTACAATCTGTTTTCTTAGAGGAGAGTAATTTACAGAATATCTTGTGTTACCTCAATGGAAAAATCAATTTTATTTAGGTTTATCATTTAATTTGGAATTAACACCGTTTTGAGTATTTCAGAATGTCCAAGAGAAATTGTTTCTAGAAGACCAGACATCTATAAAAGACACCTGAAGTTCAAAATAAAGCATGCTGATTAAATGGACATTGAGAGTGGATCACTCCCAAACTATAACCATGTGGTGGAAAGATCTGGCTTTTGGAGCAAGGTTGACCTGATCCCTCCCACCTTTTCTGGATTGATGACCTTTTCAGCTAGCTCCCCATAGGCTTGTATTCTCTCTGTGGACCACTATTCCAGGCCCTCCTGGCCACCCTCCTCATTATCATTTTCCTGTTTCTCTCTTTCAGATGTTACCTTGCTTGCTCAGAGAAACTCAGGACTAAGGTGATTAATGCTATCCTGGTTCAGTAGTACAACAGAAATTTGTCTTGACTAAAAGGTGGGAATGTTGAATGCAGCTAGCTTTGAGCTGACCTTGCCCTGACCACAGAGCTATAAGCTGCCTTAGGACGGTCAATCTGGTCCAAACCATAAATACAAAACAAAACAAAAAAACTGGCTGCACCTAGAAGCCTGGTATTCAGATGTTACCCCTCCCCACCCAGCCTTTGGCTATTTTGTAAAACAGTTTAACCCTCCTGAGCCTTCATTCCTATTGAAGTATATTTAAACTCTGCCCCTTCTGGTGCTCAGGGGAACCCCTGCACTCCAGTGCTGTGTAGTGTACAGAACTGCAATTTTCTTGCCTCAATTAAAGACCCTTGTTATTGTTACTTTAGTAGTGCTCTTTATTTCAAGTTGACAATAGCAAATGGCTTTTTAAGATAATGAATGTTGTCTCTTACAACTGGGAAAAAGAGGAAAATTCTTAACTTTCCAACAGAAGAAATTTAGAATTATACTTTTTAGAATGTTATTGACGTGGAAAAAAAGATCTATTTATTAAAAAGTCTTAGCATTGTTTAAAATAATTAAAAGCCCCTAGAAATAACCTAAATTACCAACAGTTGGATAAACTATATATATGTATATATAGAGATAAATATATATGTATGTGTGAAGAATATGAAGAAATAAAGAATATTTCTAAATAATCAATCAGAGTAAGTCAAAGGAAAAGACACCCTAACTATGACTATATATAAAATAACAACAGCAAAAATGTCTAGAAAACTATACAGAAGACCAAAAAAGTTTAGAAAAGGACATGGTGACAATCTGAATGATTTTGTTACTATCTTGCTAAATCTGCATATTCAAACAAAATTTAAATAGGAGAACTTAAATTCTTATTTGTTTACTCAAATATTTGTATTTGTTGATGATTTTAAAGTTCAGAATATTTTAAAAATTGAATTCATCCATAACAGAAAAGTGACTAGATGATAACATTTGAGCCTGCAATACTACTATTGGTCATTTACACTAAGAGAATAAAAGACAGTGAGAGAGATCCCAAATATACTAAAATTTTCATAGCATATTTTTTGTGTGGTCCAAAAGAAAAAGATATAGAAAGAAAGTATGTATCCATAACTTGAGGGATGACCGAACAAATTGTGATTTATGAATATAATAGAACATTTTTGTTCTATTGGGGAAACACTGGGAAGTAATAGTAATATTTTTTTAAGTATCAATAAAAGTTTAAATCTTTAAAAAATCAATTTAAGCAATATTTATTAAGGACTTACTATGTGCAAGGCACTGTAGTAGGCTTTGGGAATGTACTACTGTGGTTCATAGTTTTAAGGAACCCACACATAGATACATACACCCTCTTCTTATATATTAGCAGCATACAAACCATGCAAAGAAAACTCACATGCAAAAAGGATCCAAGGAGACATTTACTTCCACTTCACTGTAATTCTGGGTATTATTCTTATTATGGTCCTAAGAATTAAAGATGTGTATATAACTACAATCGAGGAAATTAATCCTACTTAGACTTGTAGGCTGAAGCATAAAGGTGCTAGTTAGAATTAATGAAGCTTTATACTTAAAAACACAGAGGTAAGTGGAATCTTTTGTAAACGTACCAATCTAGGAAAAGCAAATCTCAAACACCTTTGAATATAGTCATGAATACATAAGGATAAACCCAGGGGTAGATAAGTAGAGTTCCGCTTATATCAAGGGTTATACCCATGGATTCATAAGTCATTTTTGTTGTTTCTCTCTATATGTCTCCCTTCTCTCATGGTGTAACTAGCCTGCACCAAAGCATAAAAAGAAACCAATATCACAACTTAAGTCACAAATCATGCCATCAAGGCAATTAGCTACTTGAATAGTGTAGGGAAAGACAAGCATTTAAAGATCTTTGATACAAAGGATAGTGATATAACTATGAAGGAGAGGTCCAGGAGAAATACCATGAGGAGTATGAAAAGTAAGCAATTTCAGTCGTGTGCAGGCCATGACTTAGTAGAGGAGTTGGCATCTGAGTAGGCCTTGAAGGGAAAAACTTTCACAGAATGAGATGAGAGCTAGAGGAAGAACACTATAGTATGAAGGAAGGTAAAAGTATAGATATCTAAACAGGAGAGGCATGATGAGAGTAGACAGTGAGAAATCTAATTCAATTGGAATGTCAAATCTGTGAAAAATAAAACCAGCAAGGAAGACTGGAACCACTTTTTAAAAGTTTCCTGATGGGAAAGGCAAAAGTTCAAGGGAGCAAAGAGGTATTTAAGCATGGAGAAGACATTATTGAAATGGTCATAGGGTCACAACTGGATAGGAAGGAAAAGGAAGCCAGGACGGAGTTAATAAGGAGAATAGGAAGGAGCTGAGGTATATTGAAGATAATCAATGCTATGGGGTAAAAAAGGAGAGAAGTAAAAAGATATTAGACTGTGATCAAATAGGGAATTCCAGACTTTGGGATCCTGAAGGTGGAGTATGTTTGATTGTCGGTGAGGGTATAAAGTAAAACTGAAGGTCACAAGAGTTTGGCACTCAAAGAACTATGAAAGCAGGTTTTTAGAGTAATGATAAATTTTGAAAATGCAGCCTCCAAGGATGGTGGCAGAGGCATAACAGTAAATAAGATCATGAAGCAAGTGTCGAAGACATGAATAAAGGTAGGAGCTGCCCTAAAGGATGATAGATGACAAGAACAAAGACCGAGAGAGCCTGGTGTGGTCACGTGGCAGAATCTTCAAAAGTGGCTAAGGGGTGATAGAACTAGGGCTATTAAGTTTCAGTGGGAAGTTCAGTGATAACTCCACTTTGAGGACCCGTGAGGCAATGCATGTGCAAAAAGCACTCAGTAGTAGAAAGGACAGCTAGAGATTTAGAATCTAGGGGATAGCCTAGCTTCAATCTATAAAGACAGGAATGCTAAGAGACTGAAGATGAAGGGAAATTTGTCAACAAGGGAATGGTGATTCTAGGAACATGGAATGGAAGAGTTTTGTAGGGAGAATAGGGGTATTTTGGGTGGGGGTGTAATGAATGCTGGGATGAAAAAGAATAGAAGTATGTAGGAAGATTATGGTCCTAGATGTCAGTATACCAAGGCACTAAGTATAGATATTAAATAAAGTGAACTGCAAGTTTGATTGCAGGTCCTTCTCTGGGGTTTCCTGGTGTCAAGGAAGCGACCCTAGGCTCTTGAAGGGTATGCCTGTCATGTTCCACAGGCTAAGTTTCTGTGAGTAAAGTCTTTCTATGAGTAAAGGTATCATAATGTACTGTGTGCCTGTTGTCTGAGGACCAGCTTAACTAAGTTCAGAGAGGGTCATTATGAGGTTGGTTATCAGGTAATGAATTCTTTTGACCACAGTAATTCTTGAAGACCATCAATGAAGGCAGAGAGGGTTTGCCATCTACATGAGTGAAGGGCTTACTTGTATCAAGGAAATCATGTATCTTTTGACCTATTAGAAGTATAGAGGAACTCATGATTAAAATATAGGAATAAAATAATATACCTTATTTAAAAGCAGAGACAAGTGGAAGAGTAGTATTCTATGTCAAAATAATACACAACTGAGTGGGAATCAAGCTGAAATGATATTATTGTGGGAGTCAACTACACCTAGAAATCTACTGAAGATCTCTCTCTCTCTCTCTCTCTCTCTCTCTCTCTCTCTCTCTCTCTCTCTCTCTCTCTCTGTCTCTCCCACTCCCCCAGGGTATATGAGAAATTTTTTAATTTTCTTGTTGAGAAATACATCTTTTAGGATGCAAAAGAGATGAGGAAAACTACTATTCAGGATTTTACTCTGACCCACATGGGTAAATGAGAAATGATAGGAATCATGAACCATTCCATTTTAGAATTTGTAGCAGGTACTTCATAAATTTTTGTTGAACAGAATTGAAGCATTAAATTGATAAATTTAAAATGTGAAATAGTTGAGGAAACAAAGGTTCCAGCTTCTGAGCATTTTGATTTATTAAGCAATGCATACTAATTGCTAAACAAAACAGGACCAGACCTCCTCACCTTGGGGTGGACCCTGAATACAAGGGGAGACAGACTTTTATACATTAAAAGCAATTAATCAAGTAAGACCAATTAGTTAAAAGAAAACAATTAACTGGAATACAAAATTAGCCAATCTAATTTCTAATTGGAGGAATTATTAATGACTTTCCAAGTTGGAAGGGGGAGTGTACAGGTGCAATTCTCTGAAACCAGAAAAAGCAGTGTCTCACTCTCCCCAAGTGTCTGTAATCAATCAAAGGAACATGAAAACAATATCTGATTGATCAATATGGGACCAGTTTTCAGATAAGACATACGTCTTGCCTGAGATACACAATCGTGAGAAACTCTTTGTACCAATCTTTGGATGTGACCAGGCTTCTGGTCAATATGACCTAGGTGTTTAGTTAAGGGTCTCTAAACAGCAGGTAGAAGTGGTTCTGCTCCCTGGTCATGCAGGGCTAGATTCGAACAATGCAATAAAGTTTTCTCCCAATTCCCAGAACTGAATAAACTTTTCTCACAAGATAGAAGTCGAACTGAACACATAAGTGAACAAGCAGGGCACTGAGTCACAAGACAGAGTCAATGTGGTTCACTCAATTCATCCCATTACTTGCTGCTCCAATCCCCTCAATTCCCTCAGTAAAAGACATCTAGAGAATGATATTGCTATAGAAGTTGTTTCTGGAGCTCAAATTTTAAAAGAATGGAAAAGACTGATGGATCAGGTAACCAGAGATGAATACAAATATTTGTAAGACTCTGCCAGGAAGATTAAATCCCAGAATGCACTAAGACTCACAAAAATACTCACAATAAGAGTTTTTTTTTAGTTCTTCTTTTGAGGGACTACTTCCAAGGCAACATATATAAGAAAGAACGGCTAGGCCTAATGCTAATGAAAACATGGGAGAAAATTAGTGGATTAACAACAAAAAAAGGACTACTAATCTATTTTTCTTTTATCTCCTCTACTAAGTAGAACTGTCAGGCTGAAAAGGACAAAAAGGTAACTGAAACACAAGTGAAGAGTATAGTAGAGCACTTAACTTCTCTCTATGAATTCAAGTCAACTGGCCAAATAGAAAGCATCTCGGAAAGAACCTGCTTATTTGATTTCTAAACCGCTAATGATGATCATTGAGGAAGCACGGAAAATGCCCAGTACTATAGCACTGGTAATGGGTTTTTACCCATATCTATCAATTTTACTCAAGACTCTACTATGATTTTTTTAAAAGGGGGAAAAAACAGAACTAGTTCACAAACTATAGACAAATGAGTTTGATGCTCACCTCCTACAAAATTCTAGAATGGATTGTTTTCTGGGTACTTTTGGTAAGTGACGAGCACTTGGAGTTAGTGGTTTCATTAAGAACAAGACTAACCTAATTTCTGTCAATGAGAAGGTGTCCCAGTCCATTCCAATTGTTTTGGGACTTAATTGTTTTAGAACTTGGAGGTTTTTGCCAAAGAATCAGACAGAGTAACATATAAAGCAATGTCTTTTATTATGGTAAAAGTTTCAACTAACACAAGGGGAAGTTCAAAGACTAAAACAAAGCATCGAGGGGCAGACTTATAAGGGTTAAGGGCAGAAGAAAGGGATTTAAAGTAAATGATATCAACATATGTCACTTGCCAGAGAGGGAAGGATAAACCAGGTCTCAACAGCTGGAGGAGTCTTGGGTATGATGGCCTTTGGGCCACAGTTGAAGGAGAAGGGATAAAAGATGGTTTTATGAGAGGCTGTCCTTGGATTTGACAAACCTAAATTATATGAAATTCTCACCACTATTCCTTATTTATGGGCAAGGTTGGTTTGTTGTTTTGTTTTTTGGTTGTTGTTACTTCAGTACCAGGACACTAATCCTTCCTATCAGGGTGGTCATGGCTTTTGTAGAGATGGGAAATTATCTTTGCTTCAGGCATCAGAGGTGGGAGCTAGCCATGGGCCCACCTCTAACTTCATAAGTAAGCAATAGTTTCCAAAAAGTTAAAAATAAAAGCTAATGGGGTGATCAGAGAAGTATAACTTGCAAGAGCATTACGGTCAAGGAAATGGATAGGAAAATCAGGAGGACCTTAATGACTTATGAATTCTGTCATCAGACAATTTAGGGCTGCCACAGTTATAAGACTATATTAAAATAATTCTGTAGATGGTATGTGAATTTCAGCAAAGTATTTGACAAGTCCTACTATTTTTGTGGACAAGTTTGATTGATGTGGGCAGTATCATAGTATAGCTTGATGAATCTGGAACATGCTGAATGACTAGAATTAGAGTGCTTATTAGTAGGTGGATGTCAATCTGGAAAGACTGTGAGTTGTTGCAGGACTTTGTCCTAGGACCTGAGATCAACATTTTAACCAAAGATCAAGATATAAATGGTGTACTTTACAAATTTGCAGTAGACACGAAGCTTGGAGGGATATGAATATATTTCCTGACAGAAATATAACACAAATATTTCAACAAGCTGGCATAGGCTATATTTAACTATATGAAATCTAGTATGAATAAACGTGAAGTCCTTCATTTAGCTTCAAAAGCAGTAAACAAACAAAAACCCACAACCATACAAATATAAGATGTGAGAGACATAGTTTAACAGCAATTAATGTAAAAAAAAAAAGAATTTGAGGTCTTCGTTAACTACAAGCTTAATACAAAGACACATGACTGTCAAAAAAGCCAATGTAATTTTAGAGCATATTAACAAAACGATAGTAGCCAGAATGGAGCTTTGCTGTATTCTGCATTAGTTGTATGATATCAAGAGTGTTGTGCTCAGTTCTGAGCTAAACATTTTAAAAAGGATGATGAAAAACCTGTGGTATAACTAGAGAAGGGTGACCAGGATAGTGAGACAACAAAGCATATCAACAAGAATTGGTTGAAGGCACCAGGAATGTTGAACCTGGAAGGAAGAACGTTTATTAAGTGACTACTATGTGCCAGGGACTGTACTATGCTCTTTCCAAATGTCTCATTTGATACTCACAACAACCCTGGGAGGTAGGTGCTATAATTAACCCCATTTTACAATTGAGGAAATCGCAGCAGACAGAGGTTGACTTGCCCTGGGTCACAGAGCTAAGAAGTGTTTGAGACTGGATTTGAACTCAGGTTTTGGTAACTCCAGGCCCAGTGTTATATCCACAGCACCACCTAGCTGCCTTAGATTTAGGGCATTCATAATGATTATTTGCAAAAGTTTGAAGTGCTATCACATGGAAATATTAGAATTGCTCTCCATGGGCAGGGCGGGGTGGGGGAGGTGGGGTTAAGAGAGAAATAGGATCAATAGTAGAAATGACAGTGTAGTAAATCTCAACTAACAATTTTAGAGCTATCACAATGGTCTGCCTCATATCCCTGGGGTGTTCAATTAAAGGTAGGACCAGTTTTTTGGAGATGTGCAAGGGATGTATGCATCAGATATAGAGTTGAAGTAGATAACGTGAAAGAATCTTTCCAACTGAGATCGTATAACATTAGAAAAAGTGACTTAATTGGATTAATCCACAATAAAGTGGGGTAAGAGAACGGTATTTTTGGTAAAGGCAACAAGATATAATGTTGGGCTATGGAGCGGGGGACTTTAGGAAGAGGACATGGAGGCAAGTATTAGTGGTCAAGAATACATGTCACTTAATTCTTGCTAGACCATTTTAATCCACCACCATTGCCTTGGGAAGAGGATGTGGGATAAACCTGACCATTTTGCCATCCTTCCTACTGCAATGTTAGCCATATGAGATCAACTACCAAAATCTACTGTCAGATCTATATTAAAAGCAAAGTTTTAAGATAAAACGCAGAGACAATTTAAGATGCTTCAAAGTTCCAAGAGAACTATTATTTCCATCAAATGGAAATGGGAAGAAACATTCTTCAATCTTTTACAGGTTCATACCCCTAAAAGATCCTGCCCTGGACCTTTAGGCCTCAGTGAACCAAGGTGACTTCCTGTAATGTGAACTCCTCCTTGTAACCATCTTTGGATGGGCTTTTATTAATCCAAATTTTAAATCCAAGACGTCTTTGCCTTTGCTTTCAGTGTCTTGAGCCTTAGTTTTGTTCTGGAGATTCCCAGTTACTGAACCCCAGCCCAAATCACTGAACATCCTGGGCCTCTATGGCCCTTGGATTCAGAAATGACTTTCAATTGCTAATCCCTTTTTCTGTCCCAGATACCACCAATGGATGGCTGGTTGTGGCATGTATTCATTTTCCCTTTTATCTTGATGCCATACACCTCAGATCATGTCATTTTTCTAGGGTTTATTTATAAGGAAACATATACTAGGTTGGTGGCTGGATCTGAGATTTCTTTAGTATAAGGAACTTTGGTGAGGCAATGCAAGTTGATATTTTTTTCTGTAACTTATGGTGTTAGAGAGCTGCCTGAAGGCATTGAAAGGTTAAGTGGCTTGCTTAGGGGTCACATAGACAGCATATGTTAGAGTCAGGACTTGAATTAAAATATTCCTGTCTTCAAACCAGTTCTCTCTCCAATATAGCATGCTGCATTTTAGTATAAGGAAAGTAATTAGAAATGTAAAGAAAACTGCCTAAGTTTCAGAGTAAGACTTTCTGAGCATTCTAATTAAAGTGCATTGAATATAGCTTGACTAATCAAGATTCTTTCTTGACCTAGAGCTCCCCTTCTTTGTCTCTAGATGAATACCAAATATCTTGTCCCAGCACACTGCATGTTAATTAGTGATTAGCCCCTGTGTGTGTTGGCCCTGGACTACCGATCTTCACTACTACCCCAAATTCACTCAGAAAGTTTCCTAATCTCACGCCTCTAAATATAGGCATTCTTCAAGACCCTGGCCTAGGCCTTATTTTCTTTCTCTACCCATTCTCACTTATTGACTGTCAATTCCTATGGATTTATTATCTTTATGCATATGACTCAGAAATATTTATATCCTACTTGGGTCTTTCCTGGCTCTAATCATCAAATTCCTGTTGGACATTTCAAACTGGTCATCCCATGGACTTCCTTTAAGAAAAAGGCCTTTATTATAGGCTTTTAATTTACAAAGGAGAGGTTCAAGGCCTAAAATGAAACACCCTAGACAAAGAACACAGAGATACATGGGCAATACAACCAGGACAGCTGCCAGGATCCCAGGAGGGCTGGTCTTCAGGTCCCAGCAGAGGGAGGGAGAGAAACTACATTCTTTAAAGAACAGGAATACCATAACCAAATGTTACCATCATTATATATACATGTATATATATATATATATATATGTACATATGTACATATATATATAGTTCCCATGATTCTACTTCTTTCCCTTATCATGCAAGTACCATCTTATGTTTAAATAGAGATATGTATTAATAGGGAAAAATTATAATTTCAGAAATGTCACGAAGAAAGTTCAGATAATTGAAAGTGCACATAAATGAACATTACCCAGTACAGACTGGGTGGTTTCAAAAGTTCTCAATCTACCCTAACCTAAAAGTTCTTAGCAGAGTCATTAGTCCCCATGATTCCACTAGGTTCTAGAGCATCCTCTTCCCATGTAATTCAAAATAAGAATGGTCTTTATGATATATCTTAACCCTTATCTTAACCCTACTTAGGACCTTAGCCCTCACTGACCTGTGGTCAGATTCCTCAAATATTAACTCTTTCTTTGGGAATTAATATAGGGGAATTATCTTCAGTCCTTAAGGATTTCATTTCTTATTGAACTTCTCTGATCACTGAACTTCCAAAAAAAAGTGTTGGACCTCTTGGCTCTTCCTAGGCCCCTGATGTGGCTTAGTTCTTTGAATTCATAGATCTGTTCCACCTACTTACTTATTCTACCTCCTTAGCCACTATTACTATTTCCAAGTGCTTTGGTCTTAACATGAATGCTCTTTCCCCCCTTTTATTCCCTGTCTTCACACATTCAAGGCCTTGTTTAATAACAAGGGAAAAAGCAACATACAAATTCAGAAATAATATACCAAGGTATGGTCATCAAAAGTGCAAATTAAATCAACCTAGCCCTGGACTAATTGTTGCCTAAAATTTCCAATCTAATCCTTAACTTTATGAGTTCAAATCTGTCCTTAGACACTTACTAGTTGTGTGACCCTGAGCAAGTCACTTAACCCTGTGTGCCTTAGCTTCCTCATCTGTAAAATGAGCCGGAGAAGGAAATGGCAAACTACTCCAGTATCTTTGCCAAGAAAACCCTAAAAGCAGTCACAAACAGTTGGACACAACTGAGACGACTGAACAACAACAATCCTTAATTAAAATTATCCAAGAGTACCCTGGCCTATCCTGAATATCCTTAAGCCAAATTCCTATTACAACTTTATGTACCAAGAAAAATATGGTACCTCTCCTTTCAGACATACACAAGCAGATTTTGGGATTAATCCACCTGTGCTTTTTTGATTGAGTTCATTGCTTCACTCTTCCAATGCCAGCTTCGATATCAACCAATCAGGAAACTTCTTAATAATATTAATAACATGACGGACTTGAGGTACTTCCCTCATATTATTTCCTAATACTTCTAAGAAGCTAACACTTGGCTTTTTTTTAGAAACATAGCATTGTACACACATAGGAATACATACATATATGTGTATATATATGTACATATACACATATACATGTATATATATACATAAATACATATTAATAAATACAAAATACATTATATGCAACAATTTGGAGGGAACCTTAGAGATCATTGTATTTCACTTCCTAATTTTGCAGATGGAGAAACTGAGGCCTAGAGATGCTAAGTGACTTACCCAAAGTCACACACACAGTAGGTAGCAGAACCAAGACTTGAATTCAGATCCTCTGATTCTAAGTCTGGCATTCTTTCCACTATATCACTGCCTTTCCCTTTGTTATTTGTTAAAATATAAGATGACTAAGGAGTCAGTTTCTTTTTTCAAAGGTTGAGAACTAGAATGATTTATCTCCTTAGTGGAGTTTTCTGACCTCTCAAATACACTGGAAAACTAAGGAAATAGAAAATAAGGTGTTCTTATTATTTAAAAATAATCATAATTAAGTCTAATAAACAAGTACCCCCCAATTTCATGGAAGATAACTCCTTTTAAAAAATGAGCCAAGTTAAGAGAAGACATGAAATCCTCTTTTTGTTACTCTTTTCATGTAGAAATGTTTATGCTCCTTGATGTTTATTAAATTCATAAAAAAAAGAAAAAATATTTTTAAAAATGAGCCAATTTGTCAAGCAGGCTGGTTTTCCTATTTTCTTTCAAGGATTCCAGAGTGCAGTGTTCATTCACATTAAAAACACAATATAACTATCTGCTGGGTGGTAAGCATTTTCCGCTTTCAATTCATTAGGACTACTTGAATTTTCAAGGTATTTCAGACAAGCTAATCTAACTTGGGGAATCAAGTTCTACTAGTCATTAAGTAATCGGGCTCTTTACCCAAATAAGAAAAAGACAAGGGGACATGATCGTCAAGAAAAAAAAAATTAGTTAAGGACAATTTTCATGATCTTAAAAATCTTAGAAAAATCCCTAAATTGCACAAACACTCCCCTCACCTCTTGTTCTTCAGGATGTATATTTCCAGGAAAAGGGAAAAGGAAACTTTTAAAAAGTCTCAGTGTTGAACTGATATCTTAACTCTCAAGTATTTGATAAGTGCCAAGTCTGACTAAAGCTTTACCCACATTATTACATTTCCATGGTTCTCTGATAGTTGAAGAAAAACTGAACTACACTTGAAAGATTTCCATATTAATTTCATTTATGAGGTTTCTCCCCAGAATGAACTTTCTGATGCTTTATAAGAGATGAACTGACACTAAAGGCTTTCCCACATACATTACATTGATAGGGTTTCTCTCCAGTATGGATCCTCTGATGTTGAGTGAGGTGACCCTTCTGCCTAAAGGCTTTTCCACATTCATTGCATGCATAGGGTTTCTCTCCAGTATGGATTCTCTGATGTTGAGTAAGGTATGTGTTCCACCTGAAGGCCTTCCCACATTCATTACATTCATAGGGTTTCTCTCCAGTATGAATTCTTTGATGCTGAGTAAGGTCTGCACTCCAACTAAAGGATTTTCCACATTCATTACATGTGTAGGGTTTTTCTCCAGTATGGATTCTATGATGTTTAGTAAGATGTCCCATCTGGCTGAAGGATTTCCCACATTCAGTACATTCATAGGGTTTCTCTCCAGTATGAATTCTCTGGTGTTCAGTAAGTGATGAGCTATGGTTAAAGGCTTTCCCACACACATTGCATGCATAGGGTTTTGTTCCAGTATGGATTCTTTGATGTTCAAAAAATGATGAACTATAGTTGAAGGCTTTTCCACATTCACTACATTTATAGGGCTTCTCTCCAGTATGAATTCTTTGATGGGCAGGAAGAGATGAGCTGTGCCTAAAAGTTTTCCCACATTCAGTACATTCATAGGTTTTTATTCCAGTATGAATTTTTTGATGTTGAACAAGATGTCTCTTCCAGTGGAAGACCTTCCCACATCTGTCACATTTGTATGGTAGCTCTCCAGAGGTTCTTTTATGATATTCATTAAGGTCTGAGTGGGGAATAAACATTTTCTTGCATTCATTAAACTTACAAAGTTTTTTTCCTGATGCAGGGAGTTGGTTACATTTAGTTAGTTTGAGCCCAGAATACTGTTTGAAGTTTCTTAAGTGCGTATCACATTTATGGAGACTTTTTCCTGAAGATATTCTCTCTTGGGGAGCAAGGATTTGTCCCAAACTTAAGTTTCTCCCAAATTTCTTACATTCATGGCTGTTCATCTTTTTAAAAGTTTTCTTGTGGCTAACTGACATCTGCTGGCAATGTTTCTTTTGGTTGTCTTGTTGTTTCTCTAACTTGATTTCACACTTTCTAGGTGTTTCCAAATTGTAGAACCAGGAAGCATCCCTTCTGAGTTCCTCTTGTGCTGACTCTTTCAAAGCAATGTCTTGCTTTGGAATTAATTTCATGATTTCTGAAGCAGTCTCCCTATCTGGAAGGGGAAAAAACAGTAAATGTCTACTCTTCCTAATTTTATGTCTCTGTGGTAGGAGCAAGTCTGAATCTCTGGGCTTCAGTTTCCTTCCTTCATAACAGGGATAATCCCTGTATTATTTACATTAGAGAATTACTGATAAAAGTGCTCTATATAGAGCACAATATAGTTCCTGTAGTGAAAGTATAGTGACATTAATAATGAATTTGAAAGAGAAAAATCCTTCCTATAAAAGAGCTTGTTATGCTTCTAGACAATAAAAAACATTCTTAGATAAACCTACCTTGGCAAATATGTGACTCAAACCTCATCAAAGACTACTGACCTAAGCTAGATGGTTGTACAAATCTAAGACAATCTTTATAGACTTCTCACACTGAAAATCAGACCAGTAGCATCCCACAATAGGATATGGCTCATCAGGGAATATGGACAAACAATACTATACTCAGTCTGTGAATGAGTTCCTCAACCTGGTAAGGGGACACAGAATTTGCACAGGAAAAAATAGGGATAAGTGACCCAAATCTCCAAAGGGAGAATCAGACAAGTTCCAACATTGTGGTCCAAGTGAAAAGCCTTAGTGAACTGAAAAATGGGCAGCGAGGTGGTGCTGGGCTTGGAGTAAGGAAAACCTGAGTTTGAATTCAGCATCAGGCACCAGCTATATATGCCCTGGACAACTCACTTCACCTCTGTTTGTCTTGTTGGGCAACATGTCTCTCTACATCACTACATTGCTTAGTGTTGCTGTAAGGATCATCTTCTTGATATTTCTACCATTCCAACAACTGAAACGGTAATGTGTCCTATGTCTGACTTAAAACAATCTAATGTATACTGAGTGCCTACTAGGTATCCAGAACTAGAGATGAAGAAGAATTGAAAGACAGAGTCCCTTTTCTTCAGGAGCTATGACTTTAATGGTGGTGTTGGGTTATATTAATGCATTAAAAAAAATAGACCAAGGAAAATATGTTATCAAGTTGTGAGACTATATAATATGGACTGCAAGTGGTCCAGAAGACCAGGGAAGGGTGGGTTCTGTAGTGAGCTGAAATTGTCAGGGACATACTGTGAGCCTTAAACAGTGTATGATATGGATATATAGAACATATAAATATGTGATATACAGAATAGAAGGGTAGGGCACTGCTAGTAGGGGACATAGTGTAATTAAAGTATAGAAACAGTGAGATATAGGATTCAATAACACCCATTTTGGGGAGCAGCAAAAAATGTTTGTAAAGGAATAGTGTGAAGACCGAGGGTCATGATTCTTTTGATTTCTAGGTAAATCATCATATCATTTGAAAAGAGAGATGGTTTTTTGCCTGGTCTTTGCCCATACTTATTCTTTATGTTTTTTTCTTATCTTATTGCTGAAGGCAGCATTTTTAGTAGTAAGTCAAATAATAATGGTGATGGTGGGCATCTTTGATTCAAACTTAGTGGAAAATCATCTGTTTTCAATAGATACCTTTTTACTACATCATGAAAAAAATCTTTTCATTTCTTTGTCTTGCAACTCAATTACTTTATTTTGTTGAAGGTTTTTGTATATTTATTGATGCAAAACATGGGATATATTTTGGGGTACTTTGGAGGTATTTTGTGTTTTTCAGATGATGGACAAATTGGAGGGCAGGTAGCACAAGTAGGAAGGATAAACACAAGCTGTTACACCTTAAAAAAAATAAGACACAGCTACACATATTTGAAGGTCGAAGAAAAGAGGAAGAGACAATGACGGTTTCAGAGTGGAGAATAACCACAGAAGAAATGACAGATGCGAGTAGTAAGGGACAGAATTCAAGGTACAGTACCTTTGGAAATAGAGGAGACAATTTTCTTTAAAGAGAAGTATGAAAGAGATATCATTAGAAAGGTAATTTTTTAAAAAAAATATGAAGGCCTACAAGATATGTCAGTATCATTCCTTCTCTATCAAGCTGATGGACTTTGATGAGGAGAGCTCCCTGTCCAACTTTTCAAAGGCATATTCTCCTAATTAACCAGCTAAGCTGTTGCCTGCAATGACTCACCTGGAGAGCTACGTCTTGAGACTTCTTTCTCCAGCATCACTGGTGCTTGCAATTGTTCCAACTGGGTGATGACATCTGGTTTGGAAACTGACAGCCCTACTCATGAGGAAAGAAATGGGAAAATGCTAGAGATGAAGAATTATTATAGAATTCAATCTTAGCCTCTTCCTTTTTTGGGAAGGACATATTTGGAAGGATCAGATGGTGGGATAAAGGACAGTCTATATTGTGCTCTCAGAAAGAAAAGGCTGATGGATACATTTCATTTCTTCAAGCATCTATGCTAGGACCTTGGGGAGAGTTTTTTGATCTGGAAGGGGACAGCTCAGCCTAAAGAATGGTACAGTGAAGGTACTAATTTCCAATTCTATAAAGACTTTTCATCTGGGGATGAGGAGCATCCAGTCTCTTGACTTAAAAGGGATTAGGAAAAATCATATCCTGAGTGACAAACCAAAACTCAGCTAAGTATTTCGGATATCTTGGAGCATTTAGCAAGTGTGGAGACAAAGATGTCTTAAAGAGGAGGTCTTGAGTTATTTTAGGGGTGGAGTCAGAGGGAAGATTCTTACCTAGGAAGACTAGGTTCCTATAGTTCTCCAGCATGACATCCCTGTACAGTTCCCTCTGAGAAAAATGTAGTTGTTCCCATTCCTCCAAGGTGAAATCCACAGCTACATCCTTGAATTCCATTGATTTCTGAAATGCCAAAGACATTTCTGTTCAATCTGTAACTATCTCCCCATGTAGGCCTGGGAAGAGTTGGAATCATCATGGGAGGTGAGAAGCATTGAAAGGCAGTGGTTCTGACAACGTCCAGGGTTCTAGTATAATTCAGGGTTTGCTTTATTGTGAAACATTTGCTTATTCTCTACTGTGTGTCTAGCACTGGTTTTTGAGGAAAGTACAAGGTAGTAGACATAGCTCCTACCTTTGAGGAACAATTTGCTGAGGAAGAAAATATATGCACAATGATTAGAGAGAAATACAAAATAGTATTAAACAAGCACTAAATTATATGGACGAGATGGTAAGGTCATGAGGATTCAAAGAAGAATGAACAGGTACTCAGGGAAGATTTTAAAGAGGAATCATAGTATCCTCAGCTCCAACCTGACCTTTTAAATAAATTACTGGCTACCCTAAATGGGAAATGGATGAAAGAAGATATCAACAACAATTGTAATAATTTTGTAAATAAATTTAACCGAAGAAAGCAAAAGTACAATAATGAGAAGATCAAAAGAGACTAAAGATTTAGCCAGCTAGTACTCAACCTATTGGCAAAGTGAAAAAGTGATAGTCAAGGACAACACTGTTTTAGGATACAAAATTGTTTGTAAAATCTTATGAAGGACACTTCCAGGGGCAGAGCCAAGATGGCAGAGTACAGGGAGCAGCTGAGCTCTCCCAACATCCCCCCCTAAAAAACTTTAAAGTAATGCTTTAAATCAAAGTCAGGAGCAGCAGAGACAAGAAAAGGTCAGAGTGAGATGTTTTTTTTTTCTAGCCAAAGACAACTTAGGATGTCAGAAGGAGAAGTCTTATTTATATTTCTAAATATGTACATGAATAAAAGAGAGAGCAGATCAATGAATTGGACATGCAACTAAAATAACTAGACAAATCACCAAAGTAAATATCACAATGAAAATTCTGAAAATAAAAGATTTTAATAAAAGCAAAAAAAAAACCACTGAACTAATAAATAAAATTAAGAGCTGGTTTTATTAAATAAAAAACACAATAAAACAGATGAACCATTGGTGAATTTGGTTAAAAAAAGAAAGAAGAAAGCTAAATTACCAGTTTCAAAAAGGAAATAGGTAAATGTACCACCAATAAAGAAGAAATTGAATTATTAGGCATTATTTTGCCCAATTACATGCCAGCTAAACTGACAATCTAAGTGAAATGGATGAATATTTAAAAAAAATATATAAATTGCCTAAATTAACAGAAGAGAATATCTAAATAACTCCATCTTAGAATAAGAAATTAAACAAGCCATAAATGAGCTTCCTAAGAAAAAAATCCCTAAGACCAGATGGATTTACAAGTGAATTCTACCAAGCACTTAAGCAACATTTAATTCCAATGATATATAAACAATTTCCAAAAATTAGTAAAGAAAGAGTCCTACCAAATTCCTTTTATGACACAAATATGGTTTTGATATGTAAACCAGAGAGAGCAAAAAATAGAGAAATAAAACTATGTCAATTTCCCTTATGAGTTGATACAAACATTTTACAACAACATATCACAAAGATCATACACTATGAACACATAGGATTTATACCAGGAATGCAGGGCTGGTTCAACATTAGGAAAACTATAATAACCATAACATATCAATAGCAAAACCAATAGAAATCATATGGTTATCTCAATAAGTACAGAAACAGCTTTTTACAAAATACAACACCCCTTTCTACTAAAAACACTAGAAAGCACAGGAATAAATGAAGCCTTTCTTAAAATGATAAGTAGTGTCTATCTAAACCCAAGAGTAAGCATTATCTGTATCGAGAATAAGTTTGAAGCCTTCCCAATAAGATCAGAGATGAAGCAAGGATCTCCATAATCATCACTATCATCCAATATTGTATATATCAATAAGACAAGAAAAAGAAATCAAAAGAATAAGAACAGGCAATAAAGAAATAAAACATGAGTCTTTGCAGGTGATATGATGGTATATTTAGAGAAACTTGGAGAATCAACTGATGAAATACCTTGAAATAATAAACAACTTTAGTAAAGTTGCAGGATATAAAATAAACCCATAAACCCATATAAACCAAAAGCATTTGTATATACTATGAACAAAATGTATCTGGAAGAGACAGAGAAATTCCATCTAAAATAGGTAAGGACATTATAAAATACTTGGGGGTCTGCTAAGATAAATCCAAGGACTACATGCATGCAATTGCAGAACACTTTTCATAAAAATAAAGACAGATCTAAACAACTGGAGAAATATTCACTGCTTATAGGCTGAGCCAATATACTAAAAATGGCAAATTCTACTGAAATTAATTTGTTTATTCAGTGCCATGCCAATCAAACTATCAAATAATTATTTTATAGAGCTAGAAAAAATAATAACAAATTCACCCAGAAGAACAAAATATCAAGAATATAAAGGGAATCAATGAAAAAAAATTGAAGGAAGGTGACCTAGCAGTACCAGGTTTCAAACTATATGACAAAGCAGTAATCATTGAAACAATCTGGTACTGGCTAAGAAATTAAGCAGTGGATGTGTAGAATAGACTATGTACAGATCATGTACAGTAGTATATGAACATAGTAATCTAGTGTTTGATAGACTCTAAATTTAAACCTTTGGGGTAAGAACTCACCATTTGACAAAAATTGCTGGGGAAACTAGAGAGTAATTGGGCAGAAACTAGGTATAGATCAGTATTTCCTACCATATGCCAAAGTAAGAACAAAATGTGTATATGATTTAGACATAAAGAGAGATATCATAACCAAATTAGGAGGGCGTGGAAAAATGTACCTGTCAGATCTATATACAAAGGAAGAGTTTATGACCAAACAAGAGATAGAGAGGATCATAGGAATAAAATGTGTAATTGTGATTATATGAAATCAAAAAGATTTTGCAGACACAAAACCAATGTACCCAAAGTTAGAAGGAAAGCAGCAAATTGGGAGAAAAAATTTACAGCAAGTTTCTCTGGCAAAGGCCTCACTTACCAAATATACAGGGAACCAAGATAAATTTATAAAAATAAGAACCATTCCCCAATTGATAAATAGTCAATGGATATAAACAGGCACTTTTTAGAAGAAGAAATCAAAGCTATCATTAGGCACATGAAAAAAAATTCTCTAAATCACTACTGAATAAAGAATTGCAAACAAAAGCAACACTGAGGTACCACCTCATATCTATCAAATTGACTAACATGACAGAAAAGGAAAATGATAAATGCTGGAAGGCATGTGGAAAAATTGGGACACTAATGAAGTATTGGTAAAGTTGTCGACTGGTCCAACCATTCTGGAGAACAATTTGCAATTATGCCCAAAGTGCAATAAAATTGTGCATATTCTTTGACCCAGCAATATCACTACAAGATCTGTATCCCCAAGAGACTAAAGAAAAGAGAAAAGGACCTATATGTACAAAAATATTTATAATAGCTCTTTTTTTGTGGTGGCATAGAATTGGAAATTGAGGGGATGCCCATTAACTGGGAAATGGCTGAACAGGTTGTAGTAACTGATGATAATGGAATACTATTATGCTTTAAGAATGATAAGCAGGATGATTTCAGAAAAAACCTGGGAAGACCTATATGAACTGATGCAAAGTGAAGTGAGCAGAACCAGAAGAACATTGTACACAGTAACAGCAATATTGTGATGATGATCAACTGTGAAAGATGTAGCTACTCTGATCATGAAAATGATAAAGACAATTCCAAAGGACCCATGATAAAAATTACTATCCATGCCCAGAGAGACAATTGAGGAACTCTGAGTGCAGACTGAAGCATACTTTTTTCACCTTCTTTGTTTCTTGCTTTTTGTTAGTCTTTTTTGCAACATGGGGAAATGTTTTGTATGACTTCACATGCATAACTAAGGAGGACAATTTGGAAATCAAAATTAAAGAAATTAATGTCAAAAAGAAATAAATGAAAAGATTGTATCCTGTCAGTACTACTGAAAAGAAAACAAAAAAATAAAATCTTATGAAGTAGGGTAATAGAAGATCCTGAGGAGTATCAGCTGATGAAACATTGAGATACACTAGAGAGAAAAACTTACTCAAAGAATGTTTGGTTAAGGAGCCAACTAAATAAAATCATCTGACAGCAGTACAGGAGAAAATTAGGAAAACAGACAATTTTTTTTAAGTCTGCAGAGTTTTTGTTTGTAAAAGACTCATTTATGTTAAAGACTGTGAGACTACATTCTCATTCTCAGTACAGTCTAAGTGTTTCTAGAGGAAGTAAAAATGCACTGTAGAAAGCAAAGATGAGAAAAGCAGTTGGAATAGATCAAATGTACCTACATCAATGTACATGGAATAGATCAAATGTGGTAGAGGCAGCAGTTTTGAGGACACTGTGATATTAACTGTTGTGGAGAAATGAAGAGGAAAATGAAGGAAGGAGAAAAAGATGCCAAAGGCATGGAAAATATCTCAGACCTTATCAAAAAAGGTGACTAAGAGGAGATCAACATTTATCAGCTCAAATGCTTATTTTGTCCTTTTAATAAATTTTTTATAATTTGTAGAATCATCTACCTAGGCCACCCTTGGATGAAGGTATGAAAAGGTAACAGGCAGGTTTTCTCAAGAAACATTTGACAGCAAACTACACCATTATCATCACAACTGACAGATTAGAAAATAAAAGATCTTACTGTGCTTATTGTTTATGGGCTACAAAAATATTGTATTTGGTAGAGCAAAATCTTAAGGTCTTTATAGACTCTCTTCCAACAAAGTTATTATGCATGATTTCTTGGAAAATAAAACTAGACAGAATCTTGTTCAATGGCCCTCTTATTATTGCTATCAAGCAAGAAATTAAATACAGAGATGCATTCTTCCCAAAGATGTTCACCATTGTCATGAAAGAAATTCAGCCCAGAATGCAAGTTCAAGGGTTCCTTATAGATGGTAACGTTCTTTAGATGCTCTTGTTTGTGAATGACATGGTGCTCATTACATCCAGTCTATGTGGTAGGATTATCTACCACAATGTGGGCTGGACTATTTCTTTTCCTTAAAGTATAGTGAAATTGTCCTTGAGACTTCATTGGCTCAAAGGACTAAACCAAACTCTTCTGGAAAATCTCTGACACATCAAGATAATTCCTAAGCTGTGGAACTGAATGCAATACTCCAGATGTGGTCTTGATGGGGTGCTTGTGCTTGGACCCTAATTCTAACATCACATTTCCCCTTAGCCTCTGCCTGGGTGCCTGTGCCTGTGGCAGAATTCCAATTTCAGAACACATCTAGTTCTCAAACATATTCTTTCCCAGGCAGCCTCTCTAGCTAAAGGGCAGTGTGCCCCGAAATTATCTCTGCTTCTTCCTTAGTAAGCAGCTATGCCCAATTACAGTTTGATTCCCAGGTGTTGATAACTGACCATACACTGAGTCTAACATGTATCCTACACATAGTCAAATGTTTACTCTCTTACATTAATCTTGACTAACGAGGCACTTGATGGAACCTAGCCAGTATCTCCAGGTAGCCCTGAACTTTTGGTGACTTAGGTGATGTTTCACAGGCAAAACCACACCCCCAAGTAGCCCCCCACTTTGGGCTATTTCCCAGTGAATTCTGGGTAAGATACCTGCGCAGTAGATACGAAAAGTGCATGTTCCTTTAAGAACTGACCAACCCCCTAATCACGCCCTGACCACTCCTTAATCCCACCCCAACATACCTAATTGACAGATTTCATCCCTAAATCTTGTACTTAAACTTTCCCTGTAGCCCTGTATGATTGCAGGTTCCCTAAGAACTCTTGCCCGCTATATTTACTTAAAGCATAATAAAACTTTTGCCAACTTGACTTAAAGATTGCTTAGGTCTGAGAATTCATTCCAGGCGGCCTTGCCTTGGGAATTTTGGTTTGGGATTTGTACATCCCTGGGTTCATTCCTCCCTCCACAATCTCATCAGGGCAGAGAAACTATCATCTCTTTACTCCAAGAAGCTCTGCTTCTCTTAATCCAGCTCAAGATGAAATCAGATTTTTAAGCTGCAGCATCACATTGTTGACTCATGTTGAGCACTGCTATCGTTCAGTCATTTTTCAGTCATGTCTGACTTCCTGACTGTGGTTCACCATTTCCTTCTCTAGCTCATTTTATAGACAAGGAAACTAAGGCAAACAGTGTTACATGACTTAGCCAAGAGCTTAGTCAAACTTTTGCATAATTATGGATCTCATTTATTGATCTGGGGCTTGAAATAGCATAATGTCTTCTACAAATGGGAACATCTGGAGAACTTCCCTTCTGCAGGGAATTTCTCTTCAATATGAACTCTATGCTGGTTTTCTATAAGAGTAGGGAAATAACTGGGCATTTATCTCCCTGTTTTATGTTTCACATGACAGAAATGATCACAAGGTCTAGGTTATTTCTGTTATATCTCTCAAGTGCTCCAGGATAGTTTTAACATATCCATGGGTAGCACTTTTTTGGAGGATAGCATTTAAGGCAGCATTTTATTCCATTAAATCAATTTTTTTTTTCTGTTTTAATAGTTAAATAACGAGAACAGTGGAACCTCAATTTTTGCCCATTTTTCCACTGTATGATTGCAAATATGTAGTCCACTCTGGTAGGTAACTTTTGAGGGCCTAAATATTTTATGAATACTCCTATCAAGAGTGACCTCAATGCACATGAAGATAGTTCTTAAAACATTTTTTAAAGATGGGAAAATAAGCATTTTGTTAAGTTAGTGATCATCTCTCAGTCATCTTTTTTGACAATAACATCTGAGATTTTTTAAAAACACCTTTGGCATCCCCTCCTCCTCCAGATGCCCCCAGAATTGAACTTTCAATGACCTAAAAATTTTGTTACCTCCAGCATGAGCCTCCTTAGTGTATACTTGCTCTACTTTCTTCTACTTTTGTTCTCTTCAATTTCGCTTTTTTATTCTTCTAAAAACATAGCTAGGAAGGTGATGGTAGAGCTCAAATGTGGTAGCTTCACTTTTTAATTTTTTTATGTCTTTTTTTATGTCTTTTGTCTGTGTATTTTAAATCTTATTTATTTTTCAGCCTGATCTGTGATTTCATTCATGTAGATATTGTCAATGAGGGAGTTCCTTCAACCAATATAGACAGATTGGCAACTTTTCTGCAATTTATTATCTTATACACTTACCTTGGGGAGTGAGGGGTTAAATGACTTGCCCAGGGACATACAGACCATATAGGTCAGAAGCAAGACCTGAACTTGGGTCATTTTGTTTTATTCCATGCTTCCTCTCCCTTTGACTGTTTCTTCATCTCTCTAATTTTTCTCAAGATGATTCTTAGTTGTGTCTCTCATTATGCCTTTATTAGACTATTTTTCTCTCTAGAGATCGCTGCTGGTTCAGAAGGAAATATGACTTACAATATCCCAACATCTAAATTGATGTTGCTATCAGCTGTTATATGTTTCTGCTGAGTAAATCAATAAAATGCTTGGTGACTAAGGAAGTTTTAGGCTCCTTTGGTTTTCCTGTAATAGCAACTGATTTTCATCAGTGAAACTCATGTATGAAATTCTTATAATAAGGCCAATGTCCTTTCCCCATCGGATTCCTATCTTTTGGTATCAAAAACTTGTTTAAATAGGTCATACTGAAGTTTTAATTGTATGTCGTGTCTTTTGCTGTTTTTATTTTTTCTTCTTACTTTGCATTAATTTTTATCTTTGCTCTAATAAGTTGGTTGTCTAACTTCATAGACAACTGATTTCAGAATGATTCCCACATCAATGAGTCACTTCCTGTTAAAAATTAATTTCATTTTGGTTATATTTTTCAGGACTTATCTTGTTCAGGATCTTCAATTTTTTTCTTAGAAGAAGCTTTATGATATATAGGTATGAGGATTCTGTGTAGTCTACAAACTGTTTGCCTCTTTCAGTCCTTATTCCTGAACCATATTTTCCAAGATTTTTTTTATCATATATTATTTCAGCCAACCCCTATCTTGAAGTCATCAAGTACCAAAGCATATCTATTGATTTACCTTAGAAAGTATCAAATTCTTCAGAGAATTGTTCAATCACTTTATTCTTTGGAACAGATATTTATGTATAAGGTAACTTATTTTCATGGTGATCTTTTTACAAATACTATACTATACTGTACTATAAGATGACTAAGTACTGTACTATAAGTCTCATCTCGCTGTTATTTTCTACACAACATAAGATGACCAAATACTCAGGAAATGTTGCTTTGGCTGTATTTCTGCCTCTCTGTATTTCTGTATCTCTGCCAACTCCTTTGCTTGCTTGTCCAAGGAGAATCTGTGAACTATACTTCCACTTAGCTACAACTTTCCCTCTCTCTTCTATTTTCACTTACAGTGAGAATATCAAGGTTAATATGTCAGTTTCTCCAGTATGTCTACTCATTGATTACTAGACAAACCAAATTAATAAGTGTCCTAAATACTGCATGATTCTTAGCACCTCTACCCCTGTCACTGCAAATACTGAAGTGGTGGGGGGGGGCACCATACAGTTCTGAGGGCCCTTTTGTATTGTTCTTTGTAATTGGATTGCCATGGCCAAAGACTCCATTACTATGTGGCTAATATACTGATGATGAGACCTGTACTTAATTAGGAGAGTCCTTAGATCCAGGGACCAGCAAAGTCTTTTCATCTTGGTAGAACCAGAGTTTGTGCTCTGCTGGTATAGACTTCAGGAATCCAGAGTCACCTTCATACAATGATCAGATGAGTAAGACTCTGATAATCTCTTGACATCGTTCCAAAAAAACCTTTCATTTACTTCATCACTAGCCTTAGCTCGTTCTGACCTTTAGAGTTTCTGAGGTTATCATTTTTAGATTCAGGATTCTCTTTTGTAATTACCCTCTCCTACTTGTCCTTGCTTCCACCTTCTCTACATATTTTACAAATCTAAGTTTGTAATGTTTTTGCACATCAGTATCTTTAGAAAGATCTCTCTTTGCTTTCTCATTGGAATTTTTCTGTTTGTGTCTTCAGAATTTCATTCTTTAGTGTTTTCAAACTCTTTTAAGATGACTTGTCCTGCAGGATTTTAACCCATGGAATCTTATCTTTTTTTTGAGTAGCCATTTGGAATCTACTCTCCCAAAATCTAGCACGTACATCAGACTATTCCTGGAATGTCTCTCTTGCTTTATCACAAATTTTAATATGGTGTGGTCACTTCCCTTCAGGTTTTCATTACTTCTACTTCAACAACAAATTCCTTACCTTACAGGTAAGAGTGAAATCCAGAAGAGTTTCCCTTGCTGTATATTCTACTTTTTGAAGCATAAAACTATCTTCAAGGCAAATAATTTACCACCTTCTCTTTCCCATTCTTGAATGAGTGGATGCCAGGTGGATAGGAAAGGAATTCTGAAGGTAGGCACTAGACTAGTAGAAATAATTTTCTATGGAATCTTTTGTTGACCTGAGTGGCCCAAATTTCCTTGGTTCTGGAACAATGGAAGGAAAAAATATCTACTCAAGCTCTAAGAACCAAGAGTTCAAAGAAAAAGAGGAAACCCCAACTCACCTGGGAATTGACTGTCATGAATTCAGGGCCTATTCTTTCCTCTTCTTGGGGAAGGACAGAGTCCTGAGAAGGCAGAACTAGGGAAGGAAAATGAAGATATGAGGGACACTAGTCCTGTGTGTCAAATCCCACACTAGAAATTTCCACACACCATTAGTCTTTCTTATAGAACAAAAAGGTAACAAAAGCCCAGAAACAGCTCTGATTTTGTGAAAATCAGAACAAAGGACTCTGGAAATCCATAACTATAGCTCCAAATTCATCTTCAGAGTCACAGAGGACTCCAGAGGATAGAACTCTGGTTTATGCATCAAGAAGCACTAACTGATTGCGCAGCTCTATCTTCAAGTTGCTATGTGATATGAAGAATGTAACTCAAATTGTCTCTGCCACAGTAGTTTCCTTAACTATTGAAGGAATATTTTACAAGCCTCTATCCTACTTTACAGAATGTAAGAGATCTTTAATGTAAGAACCTCTTTACAGAAAGCAGCTCCAAAGAAACAAAACATTGGCTTTAATATCAGAGTTAAGGTGATTTAGTGTAATTTACTCAAGCCAAGTAATACTGTGGATTTATAAAATATCTAAAGTCTTTGCCAGAGACCACTCTGCTCCCTACAATTTCAGTACGGTAAATCAGAGGAAGGGGCAAGGCAGACACCAAGCACTGGGAGAAAAAAATGGAGCAGGGATGAAAGGAGAAGGGTAGAGGAAGAAGGAGTAGAATAAAGAGTTCAAAGAGTTTTTATGCTTTAAGAAATAAAGGTTGTAAAAGCTTTTTGAACTGGCATTAGTGTGCCACACAACAGATTGGCAGTTGAATAACACTAATCCAGAAAAGACAAAGATGGAAGTCAGAAGATCTGTGTTGTCTTCTTAATGTGGACACAAGTAAGACATGCAAAGACTTATACAAGTCAAATGATCATTCTGGTTTTTTTTTTTTAATTTATAAGCTGAATGGCACTAGCCTTTGCAGGGAAAAACCCCTCTGTGGAAGTTTTTCATGATGTGTATCACTGTCTCACATTACTAAAGCCAAAACAGGATAATCAAGTGGAGAATGTTCTCTCCTCTGTGGTTTCACACATTGTTACTCATAGAGGACCAAGAAGATATCCGGATTTCATTTGAAGGCTCAAATATTCTTATTGACATTTGCAGGTAGAATCTCTTGTGCCCCTTTATCTACCCTCTAGATATTTTCCTTTCCACTATTCTCTTTCCAAGCACCTGCCACCCTAACCCCTCCACCTTCAGGTGCATATTTCCCTTTCTTAAATCCTCAGGTCTTCTCCCTGTCTTTTTGTAAGTCTTACCTTCCTCCTTAAGAATTTGGGTCAAATCCTCTATCAGGTTCACCACCTCTTCCCCATTCTCTGGATGATGGGACTTTACCCAAGTTCTGATTTCTCCAGGCAAGATTGCCCAAAACTGTTCTAATACCAGCATCTCCAGGATCTGTTCCTTGGTGTGAATATCTGGCCTCAGCCACTGATGGCAGAGCTCTCGAAGTTGGCCTAGGGCTTTATGGGGTCCATCTGCTTCTGCGTATTGAAAGTGCCTGAAGTTACGACGAGAGACTGCAGCATCAAATGTGTTTCTTTTTAGAAGGGTTTCATGTTCCTCAGAAAAAGTCATTCTCAGAACCTCATCTTGTTCTTGTAAATGTGGACCACGAGTATTCCTAGAGGTGGCCATCTCCTTGTTCATGGACAGTTTCTCCTCATCTGGGATCTTTATTCTAGGGTTCAAATCTGCCTCCTTTGGAAGGAACCAAATCCATTCAAATTCAGGCAGAGAACCTACAATCTACTAATTAGTGCTGTGGGCAAAGAGAGATTAGAATTAACAGGAAGATTCCAGAGGCTTCAGTCATACAAACAGTACTTTAGGATCTTACAGATTGTAAAGAGATTGTAAAGACAAAGAAGCTGACAAAGTACAATTCAGAAAGTAGTATGGAAGGGTGCTCTGAAATTAATATAAACGATGCTTTCAGATTTGGCTCAATCCTCACATGTAAACAATAGATAAAAGGGCTGCAGAAGCGAATACCTATCACATTCTCTTTAGAGCTAGAAAACAAAGCAGTTTTGCCTATAAATAAAAGCCAGAAAAGGCACAGAGGTGGGGGAAGGTGGGGTGTGAAGACACAGGGACTTGGATCAAACCATTGACTAAAAACTGTAATGAACTGCTTGTGAACTGCCTTATGAACACTAAAGCTCTCTAAAAATGTAGGGTGATAAGAAACAACCAATGGCAAACCATGAGATTAATACACGCTTGAGCAAAAAAGCCTTTAGAAGTCAAGGATAAAGGTGACCCACAGACTCTGTCCCAGGGTCCTGAAGAAGATGACTCTCTTTTCCCCTTATCTGAAGGATGAAAGTCGGTGAGAGATGTAGTTATCAGTGATCATCCACCCAGAGCACGAGTTGGCTGTTTCTGGATCTGCTGTCACTGGAATCTTTACTGAATTTCCAATTCAGGAGATACAAGTTTGCAATGTGGAAATTTGTTTTGCTATACTATGCAGATTTGTTACAAGAGACTTCCCCCCTCCAATAGTGGAAAGGAGAGGGAAGTTGGCAATAAAATTGTCCATAAAAGAAAGAACAAAAAGAGCATTTTTAATGCACAAAAGAGAACAGAAGGCCAGAAGGAAACACATAAGCAGGATAGCTTTTAAAGTTACATGTTGAGTTTATTATATACATAAGAAGTAAAGAAAAAAAAAGTTGCATGTAAGAAATTTACAGTTTTCATGAACAATCATCCTTTTTCTGTTTTATTTGGTATATGCAAATACCCATTTTATTTGGTGTTTGTTAAGTTTGAAATTAAAGTAAAAGAGATATAAGGCTTCTTCTCTTCCCCTCCTGACACTCCCCTTAGAGTCCCAGCCTTATTCCCATTTTTCCCCCTAATCTTACTCACCCCAAGCTGGACAGAAACCAATGAAAAGACACTAGGGCCAACAAACTCTGATTCCTTTGCTCCTCCAGAAATCCAGCAGGTAGTGACTGTGGCAAAGCAAGATGAAGCTGAAGAGAGAGAAATGAATAAATGAATATTGTCCCACTCTCCTGGGACATTTCCAGTCCAATCTTAATTCCAAAAAAAAAAAAAGGGAAAATAGAGATTCTAGGAGCAGAGGTTGTAGCCACATCAACTCCACCCTCCAATGTTCTCAATTGAATAGAGTGGCTTCAGAATTTTTTCTCTCCACTAGTAAAACACTCCACTAGTAAAATCACTCTGTGGAGTAATTCCCCTCCAGCTAGCCACTAGGGTCTAACATGGTCTCAGAAGCTGAGCCCTAGAGGTTACAGGTAATAAGTATGACAAATTATGGGATAGTCTTAGTCCAGGCAAGTCTTTAGTGGACACTCAGATTTTCATCTCCCTACATTATGAACCTAAAGCACCTGCGTTCTCATTTCTACTGGGCCATAGGAATCTTAGGCTCACAGACACAAACCAGAAAGCCATTGCAACAGTCCAGGTGTGAGATAAAGATGACCTACATTAGGGTAGCAGGGCTATGTAAGTCAAAGGGTGTGTGTGTGTGTGTGTGTGTGTGTGTGTGTGCCAGAGATGTTGCAAAAGTAGAAACACCAAGATTTGGCAATGGATAGGGCACATGGAGTGAGTATAAGCGAAGTTGAGGGGATGATACATACTGATTTTGAAATCTGATAACCTGCTTATGAGAAAATTGTAGGAATCTAACATTTGTACTGGGGAAAACAAATGATCCCAGGAATCAGGAAATGAATACACCCAAAGGTCAGATTCTGAAACATATGAAAACCATTCTTACCTAATGAGACCAGGTTCCTATAGATCCTCAGCATTATTTCCTTGTGTAGTCCTTTTGAGAAGACTCCAGTTGCTCCTGCTCCTGGTAAAGTCCAGTCAAATGTTTGAATGTTACTGATTCCTAAGGGGGGAAAAATATTTTTGCTCACTTAGGGATCATATCTGCTAAGTAGCAGTGGGACTAGGAAGGAAAAGGAAGATTCCAGAGTTATTTCAAAGGTAGAATGCCCAGGTCTAAATGATTGATTGGACATATTGATTGAGAGAGACAGAGGTGATCCTGAGGTTTCCAGAGACAATTGACATAAATAGGAATCAGAAGGAAGGGCTGGTTTCTTGGTGGTGGGGGAGGGAGTTGATTTCTGTTTTGTATATATTATACTGTATTGAAATTTGACTTCCTTTAACTTCTATCCAATGGTGGAATATAGTCTGATTACTCTTTTTTTTATTATTATTATATTTTTATTTTTAGTTTGCAACAAACAGTTGTACATAATTTTGAGTTCCAGATTTTCTTCCCTCCCTCCTCCCCCCTCCCCAAGAAGGCATGGAATCCCATATAACTTCCAGGTATAACTTGGCATTGAATTAATTTACACACTAG
>CM053625.1:292955374-293001712 GCA_028646595.1 Phalanger gymnotis
TCTATAGCCCTTTGGGCATAGTTCCAAATTGCTCTCCAAAATGGCTGGATCAGTTCACAACTGCACCAGCAATGTAACAATGTTCCAATTTTCCCACATCGTCTCCAGCATTTATCATTTTCCTGTTTTGTTATTTTAGCCAATCTGACAGGAGAGACATGGTATCTAAGAGTTGTTTTGATTTGCATTTCTCTAATCAGTAGAGATTTTGAGCATTTTTTCATATGTCTATAGATATCTTTAATTTCTTCCTCTGAAAACTGTCTGTTCATATCCTTTGACCACTTCTCAATTGGGGAAGTCGGATTACTCTTCCACATGACAACCCTTCAAATATTTGAACATAGAAACCAATATGTCCCCTGTGACTTTTCTCTCTATATCTAGCCCATCATATTCTGCACAATGTAGGAAATAGGCAATGTTATTATGCTGACCATGAGCCTAAAGTTTTGGAAGACAGTTTACCTCTAAAATATATATTGAAAGGAGTTCAAATTTCTCCTTTCTTAGTACATAGTTATATTCAAGTCAAATAACATTGAGAAACTACTATGTACAAGCCACTGCCCTAGACCCTGGGGATGAAAAAGATGCAAAGAACAAGGACAGAGACCCCGTCATGAAGTCACTTACAAACTAAAAGATGAGATGAGACATAGATAAAATAAAACCAAAACAACAACAACCTGAAATCCAAATGCAAAAAAAAAAAAAAAAAAAGAGTTCTACACCAAAAGCCACAGATGAGGATGGAATTATCACTTCCAGCAGGGGGAGCTCAGATTAGCCTTCATGAAGGAGATGGCACCTTAGATAACCTCAGATGATGGAAAGGAAGGCTTTTGACAGGGTGGGACAAGATGGCAGGGGAGTGGAGAGTGGTGTCTACTGTTGTTTTTCCTTCATTCTCGAAGAGGACCAAGACATCAGGGAGGTGATGCCATGACATCCAAGTGAATTGAATTTACGTGAAGAAGGGTTATGCAAAGTCACCAGCCTCACTTTCTCCTCCAAAGCCATCTGGGTCCAGTGGCCAGATATTGATTAGGATAACTGATGATGGCCTTGGATGCAGTGGGAGACCTTGGCCTTTTTAAGCTAAGGTCTTTAACAGGTCTCAGTTTGACTGAGGCAACACCCATTCAGTGATTAAGGCTAGGTGTCTATTATAAATACAGGGAATGGGATAAGCAAAGACAGAGGCAGAAAAAAAGCTATGAACAGATTAGAGCAAAGCACTGGTTAGTTTAATTGAGCTGGAGTGCAGAGTATACAAAGGAGAACAAGATGAAATAAGACTGGAAAAGTATTAGAAAACTAGATTATGGAAAGATATGAATGTGAGAGTAAAGAATCACTTTTATTTTGGTAGAGCTGTTAAAAGTTTTTGACCAAGAGGTTGACTAGATTAGATCTGTGCATTCGGAAAATCATTTTGACAGCAGTGTGAAATATGAATTAGTGAAGGGAAATAATAGAGGAAGAAAGATAAGGTAAGAGTTAAAAAGTCATATAAAGATCTCCTTAGCTACAGTGGTGCCTGTGACAATAAAAAAGGGGAGAGGGATGCAAGTGTTATTATATAAATAGGACCAATAACTTTTAGCAACTGATTGAATGTGGGGAGTAAGGGAGAGGAAAGAGTCAAGAATTTCCCTGGGATTTAAAGAATGGTTAAGGGAATGGTGCCATCACCAAAACAGTGCTTAGAAGAGGTGGGTCTGGGCTATAAGATACCAAGCTTTTTTTGGTAATGTTAAGTTTGAGCTGCCAGGATCAAACAAGTGGAGATAACTAGCAGGCAGCTGGAAATGTAGAGCTAAATTTCTGGGGAATGTTGGTGCCAGAGATAAGAGATTTGGGAGTCCTGTGTATAGAGGTACTAACTGAAATTGTGGTCTTAGTTAAGATCCCCAAAGACTATCAATACTTCCATGGACAAAGCCTTACAGAGTGACACAATTTAAGGGGAAAGGAGAGGAAGGTTATTGTTTTTGTTCATTTGTTTCAGTTGTGTCTGACTCTCTGTGACCCCATTTAGGGTTTTTCTTGGCAAAGATACTGAAGGGGTTTGCCATTTCCTTCTCTAGGTCATTTTACATATGAGGAACTGAAGCAAACAAGGTTAAGTGACTTGCCCAGGGTCACACTAATAGTTAAGTGTCTGAGGCCCGATTTGAACGGACAAAGATGAGTCTTTCTGACTCTAGGCCCAACACTCTATCCACTGTGCCACTTAGCTGCCCAAGAAGAGGAAGCCCACAAGAAAAAAAAAAGGTAGTCATAGAAGTAAGGCGGAGAACCAGTAGAGTGCAGTGTTCTAGATACCAGGGTAGTTGAGAATACCCAGAACAGGGACTCTTAACCTAGGTTCTATGAACTTTTAAAAATATATATATTTCAATATAATTGACTTCTCTTGAAGCCCCTTGCTATTCATTTAAAAACATTTTTCTTTAAAAACAATATTCAGATGGCCCAAGGGGTCCATCACACACACACACACACACAAAGGCTAAGAACTCCAGATTTAGAAGTAGAGGATTGTTCACAAACACAGAAAACAGATAGCTGGACAGCTGGGCTCCCTGAAAAAGGAGGTTATTAGTGACCTTAAAAAGAACAGTTTCAAATAGGAAAATGTAAATGTTCAAGAAGATGTGGGAAAATTGTAACACTAATTCATTGTTGGTAGAACTGTGAGCTGATCTAACCATTCTGAGAGTAATTTGGAACTATGCCCAAAGGACTATAAAAATGTGCATGCTCTTTGTCCCAGCAATACTGCTTCTAGGGTTGCATCCTAAAGAGATCATAAAAATGGGGAAAGGATCCACACATACAAAAGTATTTATAGCAGCTCTTTTTGTGGTGGCCAAGAACTGGAAAGTGAGGGGATGCCCATCAATTGAGGAATGGCTGCACAAGTTGTGGTAGATGAATATAATAGAATATCACTGTGCTCTAAGAAATGATGGACAGGAGGATTTCAGAAAAACCTGGAAAGACTTATATGAACTGATGCTGTGTGAAGTGAGCAGAACCAGGAGAACATTGCACACAATAATATCCACAGTGTACAATGACTGATTTTGATAGACTTAGCCCTTCTCAGCAAAGCAAGGACCTAAAACAATTCCAAAGGACTTATGATGGATAATGCCATCCACATCCAGGCAAAGAACTGTGGAGTCTGAATGCAGAGCGAAGCAGACTATTTTCTTTTTTTTGCTGTTGTTTGTTTTGTTTTGGTTTTTCTTTCTCGTGATTTCTCCCATTCATTATACTTCTTCTATACAATATGACTAATGTGAAAATGTTTAATTAGAGTATATATGTAGAGCCTATATCAGATTGCAGGTCATCTTGGGGAGGAGAGGGGAGAAAATTTGAAATTTATGGAAGTGAACGTTGAAAACTAAAAATAAATAAATTAACTTTAAAAAGTAGGAATTTTAAAAAAGAACAATTTCAGTAGAGTAAAGAGGGCAGAAATCAGATTACAAGTAAATAAGGAGTAAGAGGGTCACTAGTAAGCAGAGGCATCAATTGTAGATTACTCTTTCTGGAAGTTTAGTAGTGAAGGGCAGGTGAAAGAAAAGTTTTTGTTTTTCAAGAATAAGAGAACTGAAGATGTTTGTAGGAAGGAAAGGTTCCAGTAGAGGACAGTGGGGAGAAAGGGAGCATATTGGATATACAAGCAAAGAATATGATGAAGCAAAGTCAAGAAGGAGATAAGAGAAGATGGGATCAAGGGCTACATGGAAGAGCTAACTTTGAGAAAGATAAGGAGAAAAAAAAAGCAAAGGGAAAGAATAAAACATGGATTTGTTTGTTTGTTTCCACATAAGAAGTGTGGAAGGAAATTGAAAGATGTCAACCGAGATGTATTTAGTCTTCTCAGTAATGCACAGAGTCTATTTGCTGAGAACGAAGAGAAATATAATAGAATTATACTGAACATTTGAGGAGAGAGAATATATTGAGCAACTAATATGGGGGATATAATAGTAAGTCATTAAGAGCAAAATGAAAGAATTGTGCTGTAGTGAAAGATCAGTAGGAGGTTAAATACTATTAATGAATAGTGGACTCAGTACGGCTTTATAGGTATCTCTAGCAGTGTTTGGCAATTTGGTAATAAGGATAATACAGCTGATGGTGGGAATTTCACAGGGTTGGGGTTTCGAAGGAAAGAAATAATGGATATTGAAGGTAATAAGGTATTACAGGGTTGAAGAGTTCATACTGAATCAAGTATGGCTGAGAGTGAAATGAGGCCACAATAAATGGCAGACTGGTAGAAAAGACATGGATAAAGGAATTGACTATTATAATAAATGTAAAGAACAGGTTTAGGAAGAGTGAAGTAAAATGGCATAAGTGGAAGACTAAGGAGGGACATAAAGATACAAGATATTACTTCCTTCAAAAAAGCTTATATTCTAATGCAGGGGTTAGCCAATTTTTTTTTTCCTATAAAGAGCCAGATGGCAAATATTCTAAGCTTTGAGGGCCATGAGGCTAACTCAAGGATGCTATATAGGTACTTAATATAACGAGAGAAAACAAATTTCTAACATATTTTTATTGATGAAATTCAAAGTAAAACCACAATAACTGAATACTTTGTTTTTGCAATATGGTCTACTAGTAAGAATGGAATTATTTTTGGAGGAAATAACAGCTCACTTAATTGGGGTTCAAAGTTAGTGTTTTTTGTCATTAAAACCATTTGAAAATGTTCATCTCTTAATGTTGATCTGTAATGAGATTTTACATATTTCATCTTTGGAAATGTCTTTTAAGACTAACAAGTATTGCCAAATACTGATATCAGTCCATGAGCATATAATTTTAATTGATACTATATATATATGTATATATATATATATATTGATTGCTTGGAAGGCACTTATAGGATTAGATTAGATTCTTCTCTTGATATTTGCCTTTTGTTTGCAGATTAATTAATATTGCAGATTAATTGCTTCCAATTGAAGATCCAATCGAAGGTCATCAATTGTACATTTAGACATATTTTGAAATGTAGAACTCTTTTGTATTTGCATCAATGCCCAAAAAACACTGTTAGAACTGTAATCTGAGCTTGGAAAACATATCTGCTACAAATTTGTTTGGGAATGGAGATTTTGCCTCTTGTTTTAACTTCTGACAGCACAGGAAGTATATAAAGCAGCTTGACATTATTTATGACTATGTTGTTTAACATTAGCCATCATTGAATTGGCTTTTGTTGTTGTTTAGTCATTTGAGTTATGTCTGACTCTTTGTGACTCCACAGCTATTAATTATCTGAGGCTGTATTTGAATTCAGGTCTTCCTGACTCCAGGTCTACTACTCAATCCACTTTGCTACCTAGCTGCCTGAATTGGCTTTACCACAGTGTAAATTTCCCATAAAAACCCCATTTTGCCTTGTAATTTTAGGTTGAATTAATTAAGAAATATTATCAAGTCTGCAGCAAAAGCCAATTTCTAAAGCCATTAAGTGTTCCATAATAGAGGCTGAGGGTGGTTATTCTTGGTCAGAAAAAAAAAATTAATTATTGGCCCTGAGCTCAAAAAATCATAATAAATTTTTTTCTGTTTCTTCTTCTTCTTCTTCTTCTTCTTCTTCTTCTTCTTCTTCTTCTTCTTCTTCTTCTTCTTCTTCTTCTTCTTCTCCTTCTTTTCCTTCTCCTCCTCCTCTTTTTCCTTCTTCCTTCCTTCCTTCCCTCTTTTGGCATGCTGAGCATTCACTGGTAATAAAATGTCACAGTGGAGCAATAGGCTGAGCACTCGAAGCTGTTGAATTGTGACTGCAATTTGCTGAGCAGAAGTCAAAGTGATGAGACCATCATATCTGATTTCTGCTGCAACTACTCAACTCTGCCATTGTAGCACAAAAGCTGCCATAGACAATACACAAATGAAGGAGTATGCCTATGTTTCAATACAACTTAAGCCACTCTTAGTTTGTAGGCTGTACAAAAACAGGTGGTGGACTGGATTTGACCCATGGGTCATAATTTGCCTACTTGTATTCTAATGGGGTAGGTACCTGTTGTCCTCCAGCACATAAAGAGGAGCTAGAAAAAAAGGTGTCATGGTGTGAAAATATTAAGAAGCAAATTAATTATATTTTTCATTTCCTATATTCTATTTCTGCAGTTTGTTCAGCCATGCCCCAATTAATGGTTAACCACTTCGTTTTCATTTTTTTCTTTGACACTAACAATGCTGATATGAATATTTGGCTATATGTGATTTTTTTATATGTCTCTTTGGTGTATATGTCTAGTAACAAAGTCAGTAGGTCAAAAGGTATGAACAGTTTGGTAAATTTTCTTGCATAATTCCAAGCTGTTTTCCATAACAGTCAAAACTATTCACAATTCTAAGAAAAGCTCATTAATATGCCTGTCTTCCCATAGACCCTCCAATGTTGCTTTAATTGCCCACTATATATTTTTCTTATTTTATTCTTTTTAGTCTTGTATTAATTTTAATCTTTTCTCTAACAAGTCACTGATCTGACTGTTCAAATAAAATCAGTCTGATTTTTCAGTGATGTTACTCAGCGCTTGCCATGTCCAGCATCTTTTAGTCCTTTTCTCAAAAGAAATATCCCTGATGTATTGGTATATGGCCTCTCTCATTCTTAATTCTTGAGGCATATTTTCTAACATTTTTTACTATCCTCACCTTTGCCTCAAAATCACTAAGTATCAAAGTATATATTAGTTTAATTTTGAGGCCCTTATCAAGTTCTTCATATAATTTCTTCATCCTTCATATAATTCTTCATCCTCTTATTATTTTCATGATGGTCTTTTTGTAAATACTCATCAAGAAGAGCACAATTTGAGAAGAGCAAATGTTCTATGAAATGTTTCTTGTTGCCTTTAGGTACTATATAAAACTAACTCTGCCAACACCTTTATTTGCTTCTCTAGGGGGAATCTGTGAACAACCATTCTTCCATATATCTTGCAATTCCCTTGTTTTAGAATTCCAACAGCCCTAGTGTGTTGGATGCTTTAGTATGTGGAGCTGTTGGCATCACTGATTTTTTTTCCTAGAGATATAGGATCTCTAAAAGATAGTCTAAAAACTGTGATTCTTAGCACCCTCTTCCCTATTCTACCACTCTGCCCAACTGGAAGGGTGTTACATATTACAAATATCCATATCATATTTTTCATGTGATCGACTGCCATGGCCAAAGAAATTATCACTAAGAGTACAGAATACTGGAGTTAAGCCTGTCTGTACTTAGCTAAGTTGCTCCTAAGAAAGATGATATCTCTTCCCACCCCCATCTGTATTCAAAGCCTTTCTATCATGGTAAAATATGCCAAAGCTGATATTCCACTGGCACAGTCTTTGAGAATCCAAGATTATCTCCATGCTACAATAAGGCATCAGAGTAGGCTAAATCGACCCCATTATTGAATACTCTTTTTATTCGGTCATTATACCGGTTCCAAATCCATTTAATTACACTATCACATATGCCACATCTCTCCACTTTTCCATAAAGATTGTATGAGACTTCAATTCTTTTTTGAAATCTAGATATACTTCATCTACCTTCTCCCACCAATGTTTAGTTATCGAGAAAAAAAAATAATGTTAGTCTGGCATGACTTTTCTTGAAGGAGCTATGTTATCATCATTCCTTCTAGGTACCGTGGTGGTACTCCTGGCTCCAAAATAATTCCTTGATTTGGCTAGTTCAGGAACACCAACATAGGAATGGGGGTAGAAGCTCAACCAAGAATATCCAAAAGCTTTTACAGTTCTAATGTAAAAGGGCAGAAGGCACCATAGTCCATAGGATATTTTAAGATAGAAGGCTGTAGATGATTTCAGAAAAGAAAGGGGATGCAGTCAGAAGGAAGGAAAATATCTGGAATAGACAGTAATGTCTAGAGCAGAGACAATGTAGTGTTAGAAAGACTAGGCCTGAAAAGTTTAAGATGATCACATCACCATACTAACAGACTTTTAATCCTTTGTCTTCTTGTTGGCAGCTTTCACAGCTAAATTTTGTGGCTGACTCCCACAGTAAGCTACTCATATGCCATGCACCTGTCACCTGGGGTGTATGGGATGTCCAGGAAGACTAGCACCTCTGGTGTGATGGCTTGCCACAACCTTTTCAGGGCTGCTCATCCACCTTTGATGTCCACCTGATTCACCCAACTCTCACCTGTGGCTCCAAAAAACTTGTAGCATGCACAGTAGCCACAACCTGGATGGAGGGAAACTGGCAGACCAAACCTGTTGGTGAGTTAGAAGGCTGTCTACTCTAAGCATGTGAAGATTTTCCATAGAGGAATGGGCAGATGAGAACAATTTGTTCGAATGGCCATGAAGGCAGCTGAAGAAGGCACTGCGGAGGTTGAGAGCTTGGTCAGGCATCAAAGATACCAAGGTTATCCACAGCATCCCAGGACGTTGCCAGTAGTCTTGACTTTTGTCCTGGACTTTGATGACTCAGGACAAGAGAGTAAGGCTGAGGACTTTGTCCAAGTCTGCCTCACTTAAATCCAATTCACATGGAATCAAGGCATCACCTGTAATGTCACTGGACCTCTTAGAAAATGAAGAATAAACAACAACTACCTGTCAAAGAATTAAGGAGCTTGTGGGAGAAGTTTAATTTATCTATGGTATAGTTAAATTAAATTACCTATGGTATATTTAGAACGCAGCTAGATGACACAGTGGATAGAGTGCTGGGCTGGAATCAGGAAGACTCATCTTCACGAGTTCAAGCTGACTTCAGACACTTACTAGCTGTGCGACTCTGGACAGGTCACTCAACCCTGTTTGCCTTGCCTACTCATCTGTAAAATGATCTGAACAGGGAGCTGGCAAAGCATTCCATTGTCGTTGCCAAGAAAACCCCAAATGGAGTCATTAAGAGTTAGACATGACTGAACAACAACAATAATATTTAGAAGCTTTTTATCTGATTGTGATGAAATTGTGGGCTCAGCTGCATTCCACTATCAAATAGCACATTCTTGTTCTTCGGAGCTACTCTAGCTCTGTGAGGATTGAGCAAAGTTTAAGCACTAGCAAAAGTCCATGTAATAACATATAATTATCTACCTTTTCTCTTTTATTCCAGAACTCTAGGTATTTCTTTATATTTCCTTGGCACAGCTTCTTTACTACCTATGTTTAAATCTGTTGATTCTATCTTTGCAGCATCTTGCCTATTTGTCCCCACCTCTTCATCCTTACTGTTAATACCCTGGTACAAGTTTTCATTACAACTTGGTTAGACAATTGTAAAAGCCTCTTAAGTGACCTTTCTGCCTCCCTTCTTTTCCCAGTCGCCAGAGTCATCTTCCTTACGCATATATCTGGTTAGGTCCCTTCTGCTCCCTACTTACTACCAAATCACATAATCTACTAAGGTGATCTTACCTTTCTGACCTTATCTACTTCTTTTCCTGCTTACGTTAAGCTCCAGGAAAACTGGACTACTGCCAACCCCTATACACATCCTGTATTCTTACCTTTGGATCTTTGCTCAAACCACTTCCTATGCCTATAATGCTCACTGAATTCTTATCTAACCTGCAAAGTTCAGCTAAGTGGCCACCTGCTTCAGGAAGCCTTCCATAATCCCTCCAGTTGAAAACCCATTTATACACATCTTACACCTTATTTAATCTTTTAAAAAAAGCATGTATCACATTTTATAGTGATTTGTGTCTCATCCCATTCCTAAACTATAAACTCAATGAAAGCATGGACTATTTGTCCCGCTGCCTAGCCCATAGAAGGCACTTAATAAATATTTGTTCAACTAGGGGCAGAACAAAGTTCTGTTAGCTCAGAAAGGAAAACTTCTGCCCTTAAGTCATAAAATCTGAGACTGTTGCTGCTATGAGATTTTATGACCTAATCTTAAGGACTGAATTCAACCTCCTCATTTTACAGATGAGGAAACTAAGGCCCAGAGATATTAAGTCACTTGCTCAAGGTCATTCTGTTAGTAAGTTGTGATGTCTAGGAACCCATGTATTTGGACCTTAGGGGACATTTAGTCTAATCATCTCTATGAGAAGTGATAGAATCAAAATTCAAATTGAGATCTCTAATCTAGCACTCTTTATACAACTCTGGGGATTCTACTTCTTCAGCCTCATCTTGCCTCCCTAAATGAAAGGCAATAAAATAATAATGATAATAATAACAATTAGCATTTATATAGTGCTATTACAAGCCAGGTGCTAGGCTAAGCACTTTACAAATATTATCTCTTATGATTCTCCACTTGATATCTCCACTTACACCTGAGGAAACCAAGGCAAACAGAGGTTAAGTAACTTGCCCAAGGACACAGAATTAGGAAGTGTCTGAGACTGGGTTTGAACTCAGGTGAAGTTTTGGCCCTTACTAGAATATAACTGTGCGTCTGGGGAATAAAAAGAAGTTATGTTGATTTATGCCATTTTCTCCTTATGATTTTATCTCAATAGCACAGTCTGTATTCAGTGGGATACATACATATGAATAGATTAGTCTGCTTGTTGAAAGCATAGGAACAGCTAAGAAAATGACAGTAACATTGAGTAAACTGATTTTATTTAACATGCCAGTTTTTTTTAACACTATACTCCATGTTCACAAATCAAAGTAAAATGGCATAAGTGGAAAGATAGAAGACAAAGAAGGGACATAAAGATACAAGATATTACTTCCTTCAAAAAAGCTTACATTCTAATGCAGGGGTTAGTCATTTTTTTTTCTATAAAGAGCCAGATGGTAAATATTCTAAGCATTGAGGGCCATGAGGCTAACTCAAGGATGCTATGTAGGTACTTAATATAACAAGAGAGAAAACAAATTTCTATAATATTTTTATTGATAAAATTCAAACTATGACAACAATAACTGAATACTTTTTTATTTTTTTTTCAATATGGTCTACTAGTAAGAAGAATGGAATTATTTTTGGAAGAAATAATAGCTCACTTAATTGGGGTTCAAAGTTAGTGTTCCTTGTCATTAAAATCATTTGCAAACGTTCATTTCTTAATGTTGATCTGTAATGAGATTTTACATATTTCATCTTTGAAAATGTCTTTTCAGACTAACAAGTATTGCCAAATACTGACATCAGTCCAAAAATCAGCTTTTCCCTGACTAATCTGCCTTTTTCCTGATAAAGGAGAGTTTGAGTTTTAGAAGATTTAGGTCAGGTGTGTTCTCTAAGCAAGATACCTACTTCATAAGACATTTCTTTACCTTAGGTCTCTTGTCTCCCTAGCAAAGAACCCTTCTCCTGATTGATACAAGTCACTTCCTTTCTTTAGGAATGACTCAGTTTCTTCACTTGTAAAATTAAGTATTTGGACTAAATAATCTGTGCCATTCTATGACTACTCAGGCACACAAATGTGTATGGAGCTCTTATCAGATACATACTTCTTAACACTACCTACCATATACTCAGAACCAGGAAATATAGACAAACCTTCCCTCTTCCCCTAGCATCCTCCACTGACGTCAAAGGCACTCAGTCACTGGAGTGTGGTTAGTTAGTCATACGCATAGTCAAACACAGTCAAAGAGAAGGGTCATGCAATGAGAACAAATAGGTGATAATACCTAGAGGGTTAGATGCAGGGTCATGAAAACTGTCATCTAACAAGGTCACACTCCCAGACAACCATACACCTAGGGTCAAGCACCCAGCTAGTCACCTGACACAGCAGCACATAAGTAATGATAATCACACACACACACACGGCCTCACATACAGACACACTTACAGATAAGTGGTGCATGGGCACACAGAGACAATTACATACATGCAAGTGACCAAATAAGCACACAAATGATGCACAAAGGCAATAACACCCACACCCACACAAGGTCATAACCATACATAAACACATGGTCATACAAGTGCCCACATACACATAAGGTAATGACCACATAGGTAAAACACACATAAATGATCACATACACACAAGTCACCAAAAACACATAGCAAACACATATAGTCATACCTTCACAAACACAGTGAGGCATACAGAAGACCACACTCATAAACATAAAATCACACAAAGTGAAGACACACATATCTAAGATCACATATAGGTGACCCCATACACAAGACTATATGTATTTGAAAGGATGTAGAGCCACACAGAAGTAATCATACAAACATAAAATCATGCACATACATGTGGTTGCCTGAGTACATGATCTTGCATGTATGACTCCCTATGTGTACTTCTACACACACAGTCATTCACACAGCTGACCACACACACAGGTCATACACCTATACAAAAAGCATGGTTATGCTAAGGCAAGCACATACAGATGACCACATGCAGGTGAATACATAAATGGTCATATAGGAGGGGCGTTTGTGGGAGACCATAAAGAAGGTCACATAACAGCGTCGTGCATGTAGGCAACCACATTTACACACAGAGTCACACTCAGTAATGATTTCACTTATACATACAAGGTCACATAGGCAAGCAGATAAAAGGCATGAATACAGGTGACCCTCTCCTCTCAAAATTCACCTCACGTGCTCCCACAGCCCAGTCATCCACCCAGAGGCGACCACACAATATGGTGACAAGGCACACCGAACTGTCACACTGTCACATGGAGAATCGCACGGCTGGGTCACACAGGAAATCAGGCACAGGGATGGTCACTCACATGGGGTAAGTAAGGCACACTGAGGCAGCAGGGAGCGGTGGGAGCGTGCCCGATCCGGGGGGCAGCGGATGGGGGTTCGTGCGGAGTTCTGACGTTTACCACCTGAGGGATGCCCCACGAGTCACTGCCCTGTTCCTCAGTTTCCTCATGTTTAACGCCAGAGGCTCGGACGAGAAGACCTGGAGGGGCCCCTCCGGGTCTCTGACCCCGCAGAGGCGCCCTGTGGGATGGGCCGGCTCAGCCCAAGGCTCGGTCCGGTGCGGGGGTTCGGGGCAGCCTAAGGGGCTGGGTCGGAGCACGCGTGGCCGGAGGATCCGGGGAGCCCGGGTGGTATCCGCTGCCGCAGCCCCGCACTGCGTTCTCCCTTCTGTCAGCCAGTCCCCGAGCGCCCAGGCACAGACCGAAACAGGGGAAAGGAGATGGAGCCGAACTCACCTTGAACTTGGAGCTGACCTGACGGACAATGCAGCAAACCCAGAGAAAAGGAAACTGCGCAGAAGCCTGGACAGAGCCCCGCCGCTCAACTACCACTCCCAGAATCCCCCGGGGCGCCCCGCCTCCGCTTCCCGGCATGCTCCGGGCCTGGAGCCTGTCATTTGTCTCTTACTCTCCTCAGCTGGAGGTACAGCCGCGGGCCACAGGCTGCCTCGTGGTGTGTAGCTATTCTGACTCTGCACCTGCCTTTACATTTATCTTGGCGGGGTGGAGGGGTGGGGCCGAAGGTGTTGGTGTCCTGGAGTGGGGAGGAGAGGGAACGTGTCCATATGGACGGCTTGGTCTCCCTAGCACACTGTAGAAAGAGGGAGAGGGAGGGGGAGGGGGAAGGGAGTGAGGAGGGAAGTGTGTCGGGTGTGACGGAGCTGGAGAGAAGCTGCAGCCGGGGCCGAGGCCCCCACCACACTCTGCCATCGCGAAGAGAGGCGGGTCCGGCGAAGTTGTTTGTGACCTAACTTCCCCAATATGCCCCTTCCCCTCCCCCAACCCTGTCCTCCAGTCTGTCCGGATCAGTTCTTAATCCTAGGCAAATTCACAATAGTTTAGGGTCATCACTAGGACCTCCATTTCCAGGCCCTAGTTTATCTAGCCTTCTTGGCTTAAGAGCAGGCCTTAGTGCAAGCCAGAGTGTCTTCTGGGGCTCAGTCAGTGAAGGAAGAAGTGCTGACTGTGCTACACTCTGGTGATACAGAGTAAAGCTATGAGAATATCGGCCCTCCACAAGTTGATACTCTAATAAGGGAGACACAAGAGATTTCTGCTGAGAGTCAGATGGAAACTCCTGAGGTTCTTAGCGTACAGCAGCAAAGCAGATGGCAATTATCTTTAATGTCATTTTCACTGAAGATAATTACATGATTTTATGATGTCGAAACATTTTATAGTGCTAAGGACTTGGGTAGAGAAAACTTTGTTTTCTGGTTGTGAAGTATTTGTTGCTGCTGATGAGGTAGGGACTGCAACATGTAGAAACAGTTTCCAGGTGATTTCTCCAGAAGAAGGAAACTGGTGTAAAAACTGAGAGTCAAGCTTGTAAAAATGTTAGCAATGATAGATCTAGTTGAGGTTTAATGGATGCAAAAATTAATTAATCAATTGGATTTTGGGGGGTTATTGATCTGTTAGATCTTAACCTTTCATGACTGTATCTGCCTGAAGATAGTGATGTCAGGGAACATAGGTGATATTGAAGTTGAACCTGCTATTATAGGTTAAGCATTATTTGGACAGCCATGTATTCTAAAGGTATTCTATTTGTTCTAATGGTCAGTGGTGTCAAATTCAACAGAAAGGGCCCCTGCTGGCCACATAGACTTTAGAAAACCACATGTAAACATTATGTTGTATTTTTAAAAATTTGTTAAAAATTTCCCAATTACATTTTGATTTAGTTTTCTTGGGAGTTTTGAGTTTGACATGTCTGCTGCTTTAGGCAATGGTGAAATACCATACTCCTTTAAAATGGTGCTCTAAATGTAGTCTTACAAGCATCTCCATCTGCTGGGTACAATAAGTTTTTTTTTTCTTCTTGTCTTCATCAGTTTCTGGAAAAAGTATGTGTAGAGACAGTCTGTGGGCAGTGGTAGCATTGCCTGCGAAAAGAGGGCCCCTTCGCAATGTATTGTTCTCCATAATGTACTTTTTCTTCCCATCTAAGTATATAGAAGTAGAATCCGAGGTGAGCCACTTCTCTAGGTCATTAAATTTGTTTTCTCTTTTATTAAATCCACTTGTCAAATGAAAGACTGGGGGTGACAATGTCAAGGCAGAAAATATAGGGATAAATTGGCATGTCACCATACATTGCCAAGGAATATCTGTAGATAGCTGGCAGAGATAGGGGTCACTCAACACAATAAGGTAAACCCTTAAGACTCCCCATTGTCCTTTTGAATGCCTCAGGGACTTTGACTTTTCTTCACATTGGAATTTCTGCACTTTTTCAAGTAACTGGTGCTGATGGTGATATTGGAAGATGGCTTAGACAAATTCTGCATGCTGGGCAGGGTCCTGGGAATAGAACAGATGAGGATGTAATTAAGATGAATTACAAGTCCACAGTGAGGGAGATATGGTTAGGCAGCAGTTTGTATGGAAAAAGAGCCAGGGATTTTTGTAGACTACAAGCCCAGTACAAGCCAGAATTGTCAGTCAGTCAATAAGAATTTATTAAGAAGTCTTCTATTTGCCAAGTGCTTTGTTTAGCGTTGAGTATAGAAAGGCAAAAGACAGTCTTTGTCCTCAAGAAGCTCACAATCTAATGGGGAAGACAACATGCAAACAACTATGTACAGAGAAGCTATATGCAGGATAAATGGGGGCGGGGGAGCGGGAATCAACAAAGAGAAGACACTACTATTAAGAAGAATCAGAAATTAACAGAAATTATATGATTATCTCAGTAGATGCAGAAAAAGCTTTTGACAAAATGCAGCACCCATTCCTATTAAAAACAATAGAGAGCATAGGAATAAATGGAGTTTCCTTAAAATGATAAGTAGCATCTATATCTAAATCCATCAGCAGGCATTATATGTAATGGGTATAAGCTAGAAGCATTTATTAATAAGATCAAGGGTGAAACTTGGATGTCTATTATCACCATTGTTATTCAATATTGTTACTAGAAATAGCTTTAGCAATAAGAGAAGAAACAGAAATTGAAGCTATCACTCTTTGCAGATGATATGATGGTATACTTAAGAGAATCCTAGAGAATCAACCAAAAAACTACTTGAAATAATTAACAACGGATATAAAATATACCCAAATTAATCACTGGCATTTCTATTTATTACTAACAAAGCCCAACAGTGAGAGATAGAGAAACTTCATTTAAAGTAACTGTAGACAATATAAAGTATTTGGGAGTCTACCTGCCAAGACAAACCCAGGAACTATATGAACAGAATTACAAAACACTTTTCACACAAATAAAGTCAGAATTTGTTTTCTCTTTTATTAAATATCAGTTGTTCATGGGTAAGCCTAGCTAATATAATAAAAATGACAATTCTACCTAAATCAACTTATTCAGAGCCATACCAACCAAACTACTAAAAAATTATTTCATAGAGCTAGAAAAAATAACAAAATTCACCTGGAAAAAAACATCAAGGGAATTAATGAAAAGAAATGCAAGGGAAGGTAGCCTAGCTGTACCAGATTTAACACTGTATTATAAAGCAGCAGTCATCAAAATTACTTGGTACTAAGAAATAGAGTGATGGATCAGTGGAATAGGTCAGGTACACAAGACACAGTAGTCAATGACTATAATAATCTACTGTTTGATAAACCCAAAGACTAGCTTCTGGGATAAGAACTTATAATTTAACAAAAGTTATGGGAAAACGGGAAGATAGTATGGCAGAAACTAGGCATAGACCAACATCTTATACCATATACCTAAGGTCAAATGGGTACACGATTTAGACATAAAGGCTGATACTATAAGCAAATTTAGGAGAACAAGGAATAGTTTGCCTGTCAGATCTATGGTGAAGGGAAGAATTTACAACCAAACAAGAGATAGAGAACACTATGAAATGCAAAATGGATAATTTTGATTAAATTAGATGGAAAAGATTTTGCACAAACAAAGCCAATGAAACCAAGATTAGAAGGGAAGCAGAAAGTTGGGAAACTTTTTATAGCCATTGTCTCTGATAAAGGCCTCATTTCTCAAATATATAGAGAACTGAGTCAAATTTATAAGAATACAAGTCATGTCCCCAGTTGGTAAATGGTCAAAGGATATGAACAGTCAGTTTTCAGAGAAGGAAGTTAAAGCTATCTATAGTCATATGAAAAAATGCTCTAAATCACTATTGATTAGAGAAATGCAAATTAAAACAACTCTGAGGTACCACATCACACCTATTAGATTGACTAACATGATAAAACGGGAAAATAATAAATGTTGGAGAAGATGAGGGAAAATTGGAACACTGAAGCATTGTTGGTGGAGTTGTGAACTGATCCAACCATTCTGGAGAGCAATTTAGAACTATGCTCAAAGGGCTATAAAAGTGCATACCCTTTGATCTAGCAATACAACTTCTAGGTCTGTATCCCAGAGAGATCATAAAAATGGGAAAAGGACCCATGTGTACAAAAATATTTATAGCAACTTTTTGTGGTAGCAAAGAATTAGACATTGAGGGGATGCCCATCAACTGGGGAATGACTGAACAAGTTGTAGTATATGAATGTAATGGAATACTATCATTCCATAAGAAATGATGAGCAGGCAGATTTCAGAAAAACTTGGCAAGACTTACATGAACTGAGGCTGAGTAAAGTGAGCAGAACCAGGAGAACATTGTACACAGCAACAACAATGGTGCAATGACCAACTTTGATAGACTTAGCTCCTCTCAGCAATGTAATGATCTAAGACAATTCCAAAAGACTCATGATGAAAAATGTTATCCACATCCAGAGAAAGAACTATGGACCCTGAAAGCAGATCGAAGCATACTATTTTCTCTCCCTTTTCTCCTTGTATTTTTATTTCTTGTGGTTATTCCCTTTCATTCTGATTTTTCTTTACAACATGACTAATGTGTAAATAATATTTAATATGATGATACATCTATAGCTTATATCAGATTGCGTGCCATCTAGGGAAGGGAGAGGGGAAGGAGGAGGAAAAGCTTAGAACTCAAAACCCTTATAAAAGTGAATGTTGAAAACTTAAAATAAATTTTTAGAAAATGAATTAAAAATAAAGAAGAATCAGAAAAGGCTTCTTGGAGAAGATGAGATCTTAACTGGGTCTTGAAAGAAACCAGGAAAGCTAGTCAGTGGAAATGAGGAGGGAGAACATTCTAGGCATGGGAGATCCTGAGAAAATATCCAGAGCCAAAAGATGGAGTGTCTTGCACAAGGAACTGCAACGAGTCTTTCTGAGAACAACAACAAAAATATATGATCAAAGACTACATTAAGGGAGACCTAGAGTCAAGAACCAAGTAGTCCAACAGACCCACTTGTTCTCTGCTCTGGTGAGACCACAGGAGAGTAGGCCCATATGAAGAATGAATGAAGAAACTTCTAAGAAACTGGGGATAATTATACTGGAGAAGACAAGACTTACATGAACTGAGGCTGAGTAAAGTGAGCAGAACCAGGAGAACATTGTACACAGCAACAACAATGGTATGATGACCAACTTTGATAGATTGGATATGAGGGCTTTCTTTAAGTATCTGAAGCCCTGTCGTGTGGAAGAGAAATTAAACTCATTTTCCTTTATTTTGTCATGCCACTCTTCTACTCAAGAAACTTCAATGCCTCCCTGTTGTTTGTTGCAGTTTCATGGTATATTGTAGGGGTTGTCTCAAAGGATTTAGAGTCAGAACACTTCCAATCCAGGTATAGGCATTTATTGAGGAATGATGTTCCTCAGAAGCAGGCTAGGACCCAAGAGCAACCAGAGTCTTGGTAAGACAACACAGGCAAATTTATAGTGTAATGATGCTGATCACACAACAGAAATTATGAATATTAAAGAGGCAGGAAAGGTTTGTTAAAGGATTAGGTAATGGGGAAGGATCCCATCTATGGTTTGGTGGTCAAGCATTTCCTTCTGCTTTCTGGCTGGTAAGCTATTGTGGTCATGTCTGGTCAAGATAGATAGGTATTGTGGTGCTGTCTTGGGGTAGATGGATGATGTGCTTTTGGTTGAGTACATGGATACACCTGTTTAAATATGAGAATTGGATCTGGGGTCAGAGGCTAGCTAGAGGCAGTGGTTGTATTAAGCGGGGGACTGAGGTGTGGTTAAAGCCAGGTCATGTGGTTAAATCAACACATACCTGTTGTTCAGTGGGGACCATAAGGAAGTTAGAATGTTGGGGCTGGGGACAGCTTTATTAGGATTCCATCACTGTTTATAGGATAAAATGGAAACCCCCTAGTATGGCATTTAAAAACTCTGTACAGTCTAGCTCCAGCCTCCTCCTCCAGGCTTACCTTCTAGCCAAATCAATCATGAATGTAGGTCAAACAACTCATTTCACAGATGAGGAAATTGAGACCTAGAGAGATTAAGTGACTTGCCCAAGGTCACACAGGTGATAGGTAGTGGCAGAGGTGACATTTGAACCCAGGTCCTCTTACTGTCCTTTTCCTTCTACCGTACTGCCTTGTGGATGGTTTGTTCTTCAGTTCTGTTTGACTCTTTGTGACCCCATTTGGGGTTTACTTGGCAAACATACTGGAGTGGTTTGCCGTTTCTTTTTCCAGTTCGTTTTGCAAATGAGGAAACTGACTTGCCTAGGATCACATAGCTTAGTACTTGTCTGAGGTCACATTTGAACTCAGGTCCTCTTGATTCCACTCTATCCACTATACCACCTAGCTGCCCTTGTTATAGACTGTTTGCTGTTTCCCAAATTTGGCATTCCATCTCTTGCCTCTGCCTTTTCAGTCTGTTCTCTCTAATTTTAGGATGTAGGAATCATTACCTTGACCGCTTAGAATCCTTAGGTTTCTTCAAGATTCATCTAAGGTGCCACCACCTGCTGAAATAAGCCTTTCTTGATATAGTTGTTAATACTTTCTCCTTCCTCAAATTGCATCGTATGTACTTATCTTTGTCATTTTTGTATTCCCTTCTACTAGTAGAATTCAATCCTCTTAAGCTTAAGTACTGGTTTTTGTTTTGGTAGCTCCAACACTTACCATAGAAATTCATTTTGAATTTAATTGTTTGTGCTAGGAGCAAAAGGTAGAAGTTGCAGTGGTAAATTTAAGCTTTATTAAAGAAACACTTCCAATTAGAGCTCTGGAAAAATGGACTGGGGTGCTTTATGAAACAGTGAAATCTCCTTCACTAGAAACTCCAACAAAAGACTGGATGACTTTGTTGGGGATGTTGTAGAGGGGCTTTCTCTTCAAATATGGATTGGAGTGGATACTATCTGAGTTCTTGTCCAAAAAGAGATTCTTTGCATCTGTGACTATTACCACCTGATCGAATACTTTTAAAAACATTACATTTATGATTATTGAAAGAATATAGAGGCATTGCAGAAAGCAGACAGCTTAACTAAATGACACAAGCCATTCTGAGTCTGGAAGGCCATCTTTTATTTGTTTTCCCTCCATATCCAGGTCATGTGGCCTCTGAAGTTCCATTTTGGTGGTTATCACTGCCATGACAACTACTTCATCAAATTTTGTATCATGGGTTGAAATTCTGGACGTGATAGTGCTGTGGAGAACCTCTCTTTGGGGCACCTGCCCTCAAATGGACCACCAATTAACTGAGTAACTATAATGGCTTTTCGCCTGTTGCTGAAGTTTGATTTCTGTACATAAATGAATATTTACTACTATTTATGCCCAGGTTGCCTTCCAGCAATGTAAAACATACTCTTTTATACCCTACACAGCATAAACATGAACCGTTTGTTTCTTGTCAGTTACTACACACTAACCAACACACTCCAGCATCTAGGGATTCTTCAAAAGTGATAGCCATTCACATCTCCTTTCTTTGGGCCTTGGCCCTGGTCATAAACCATGTTGTTAAGTATTCTTAAACTAAGTCTGAAATGTTAGGCTTATATTAGAAGTTATTGGGGTCAGTTTTATCAGCCCTCTAAGCTCTTACTAAAAAAAAGAAGATGAAAAAGAGGTTCTTGCATTTGAAGTTAGAGATCATGAGATATTCCCTTGAGGAAGAATTCTCTTGCCTGCAACATTTGGCAGAGATGGCAGAATTTCTTAATTATTTGAGTTCTGAAAACCTGCTAGTATGTGAAAGGCATGTGCCTGGTTGCTTCCAATACAGACAAAGACAAAAAATAATTCTTGCCTTCAAGGAGCTTACTAGGGGAACATGCCATCTTCATAGGTCTTTAAGTAATTGTATTTATTGTATTTAAGTAATATACACGCAAAGTAATTTTGTCAACCATTAATGGTCTCATATAGAACACAAGCATATGAGCTGAATCTTGAAAGAACTTAAGCAGTCCAAGAGGCAGAATTGAGGAGAGAGCCCTCTTTCTCCAAATAGTCTTATCACTTATGCAAAGCAGTTTTGTCCCTTAAGTCTGGGCCTTTTGTCAATTCCCAACCTTGGTTCAGGATACATGACCTGACTGTTTCATCAGCATCTCTGACCCAGCCGGAATTTCAGGCCTGCTACCATCACCTCTGTTCCCATATGGGGAACCCCATGTGGTTTCTGTCTCTGAACCTTACTTTGCTACAGTTGAGGTCATAGTCCTTGAGCATGAGAGCATTGCCCTGGGCCTACAGAATGGGTCATCCCACAGGTCTCTCCTATATGCTAAAAATCCATGCAGTTTCTTGTCATGCACCTTGGTACCAACCATCAGCAACAGAATTCTCTTGTCCCTTCCAAAAGTCATATTGTGCTGACAATTTGTTGGCTTATACATTCACACATATCTCAGGATTATTGTTGCCACTATTGATCTCAACTGTAATCCGAGTTAGTCCACTCCATTCTTTTGTAACTAATAGGAAAAATTTCTGTACATCATATCAAAACTTGTCAATTTTGTTGTTGTTCAGCTATTTCAGTCCTGTCTGACTCTTCATGACCCCATTTGTGTTTTTATTGGCAAAAATACTGGAGTGGTTTGCTGTTTCCTTCTCTGGCTTATTTTTACATTCGAGGAAACTGAGTCAAACAGGGTAAAGTGACTTGCCAGGATCACATAGCTAGTAGTTAATATCTGAGGCTGGTTTTGAACTCTGGTCTTCTGACTCCAGGCCCAGTGCTCTATCTACTGTGCCACCTAGCTGTCCTACTTTTACCTACAATTTACCAATCATCAAAATAGGGAAAGAATGTTATTCTATCATAATTTGTTCTCGATGCCATGTTGACTCTTTATAATCTCTCTTTCATTTCTAGTTGTCCACTAACCATCTCTTTAGTCTATTCTAGAATTTTTCCAGGAGTCAAATCAAGTTCACTCATCTATAGTTTGCAGACTAATTTTCTAGCTTTAAAAGTCTATCTCTGGTACTGCTCCTATTCTCCATTATATCTGGAACACACTGCTGACAAAGTGATTTAGCAATTATATCTTCCAGTTCTTTCAGATGCTAGGATGTAATTTCTCTGAGTCAGGTGACTGAATCCATCAAGTCAAACTAGGTTATTTCTTCCTACCTCTTTCCTTATCTATGGTATCCACTCCCTGTCAGCCATTTTTTGTCCTGACATTTGCAGGGCAGAGGTCATTTCTCCTTGACAGAGAATCTAGAGGCAGGATAAGAATTGAATAGTTCTATCTTCTCTCTCTTATTTTAGCCTCCTATTTCCCAAGCAGTAGTTCTATCTTTTATTTAAACTCTTTCAATACATCAAAACAAAGGAAAAAAAAACCTTTTTCTGATCCTTAACTTTCCTCATCAACCTCAACTTATGCTTAGCTTTAGCATTCTTGATACTGTCTTATAGGAAAATTCCATGCTACTTGCCATTATTTCAGTTTTCCCAGCCTTTTGTTGATGCTATTTTAAACCATTTGAAAGAATTCATCTGGAAATTTGGCTACTTATTTTATTTTCTTTAGTAGTTGCTTTATGAGAGTTAGCATAGCATAGCGGATAGAGAGTCTACTTAGAGCCAGGAAGCCATGCTGTCTGTGATACATACTGGTTTTGTCACATTGCATTTATCCCAGGTCTGCACTACCCAAACAACTCATAGCAGTTATCATGAAGTATTGGCAAGATCAGGTCTTGTGGACCTTTATTACAAAATTTTCTTCTGGAAAGTTAACTCTTGACTTAGGAAAACTAGAATTTGTGATTGCCATGAGGTATTTCTTCATGGCTGGACACCTCTATTTCTCAGGATAGCTAGTCTCTTATGTGAGCTCAGAAAAGGAAATAGGAAGGCAGAAAAAGCAACCAGGAATTGTGAAGTCTGTGGATTCCAATCTCAAGCTAACCTGCAGAAGCACATGTCTCTCACTGCCCTATGAATCCGTAAGTCACTTGGACTATTAAGTGATGGGGGGAGGGAGATGTTTGGGTCTGGGAATCTCCTCTCCTTTTGCTGGAAGTGTAAGAGAAAGTAGACAAAAAGGGAGAAGGGACTAAAAAAGGGGCAGAACCAATTCTGTAGCTCACTTTTATAAAACAAGAAGTCTCTTTTATGAGAATCTGTATCTCAGTACCGTCTTCTCCACCTCTCGACTCCAGTAATTTTTAAGACAGCACCACTTGCTGAGGACCAATCAGGAATTCACTGCCTTCCCATCAAGGAACCGGTGTTTATGTCTCTAAGCCAGAGGCCAGGGCAGGTGTCCTGCTCTATGGAATTTGTCCCTTTCTCAGACCTCTCCAAATTGATCAGGAGACTCATGCTGCAAATCATGGAAATTGAACTAGATGATCTCTAAGTTCCTTTCCAGTTCTAAATCTTTTATCGTATCTTTTTTTCCCATTGAAGTAATTTCTAGATACATCCTTCCACTCCTATCACATGAGCTTTTCTTTGTAGCAAAACCAAAAAAAAAAAAACAATTAAAGCCAGTTGAGGCACTGTCTGATAGATCATGCACCATTTTATACCAATAGTTACTCAGTTCTAATGGGAAAGGAGGTGCTTTGTCCTTCCTGGGGCAAGTTTCTTAGCATCCAGCTTCATTTTAATTTTTTTTATTTTTGTTTTATATTAGGAAGATCATTTTCCTGAATTTACTTTCCTTGTACTGTGACTCAGAGAGGAAAGCAGAGGACATTTTCCCCACTCCTCTCTTTTCCATCTTTCTGAGGGCTGAAAGGCTCAGCAATTATTTTATTTTTCTGATTAGTGAGGACCTCCGATGCATCCCAGCAGGAAAAGTCCAATGGAAACTTGAAAGGGAATCTATCTTGATTGTTTTTGTCCTATCTTCCTAGAGCTACTTTTATTGCACATAGCAATCTTCGTTTCTCCCCCAACTATCTACCTGCATTTGTGTGTTTTCTCATCCCATTCATCTCCCTTCTGTGTGTGTTCTTTTCCTGACTGTAGTATGTGTGATTTGCTGTCAGAAATTATTAAAGCTAAGTTCCTATTGTGAAGTAGTTATTTGATTGAGCTAATTCTCATTTTGATGAGAATTTAAGGCAGCAAGGTGGCACAGTGGATGGAGGGCTGGGTCTGAAGTCAAGAAGACCTTAGTTCAAACATGGCCTCAGATGCTAACTTTGTGACCCTGAGCAACTCACAACCCCTGTTTGTGTCAATATCTTCACCTATAAAGCAGAGATAATAATAGCACCTGTTACTTAGGGTTGTTGTTAGGACCAAATAAGATAATTATAAAATTCTAGCACAGTGCTGGGCACAAAGTAAGTGCTATATAAATGTTAGTGATGATGATGATGGTGACTTAACTTTGGCTAGCTCAAGCTACTTTGCATGCTCAGACCCTAGCTGCTCCAGTTGCCTTTCCTAGATTTCTATTTAGAAGTATCACTAACCTCATACTTTATAATTTACTTGACTTGTATTTACCCCTATCCCACAGGGTTCTAACCTATTTCCCAGTGTAAGCATATTGAGAGAAGATCCATCTCTTTATGTGAGACCAGAGTGAAGAAAGAGATAGTGAGGGAGATGTGTAAGTGATATGAGATGGGGGGGGGAAAAGAGGGTCTCTTAATACATGGCTTTAATAGTTTCATTGAAGTACGTGGTGAGGTCCTCAACTGAAATGATGTTTGGAGGGGTGCTGTGTAGAAACTGAATGATGAAGGTAGATGGAGACCCTAGAAGTAGTGATGGGGATTAAAGAGGAATCCCATTCTTCCTCAGTGACCAATGAGTTGAGACGTAGAACCAGTACTGGAAAGGATGGCCAAGGAAGGAATGTCATCAGTTAAGAGACAGATCTCAGTAAATGCCAAGAGGTAGAAGGAGCATCCATTATAGGCTCTTAGTATAGTGCCTGGTACATAGTAGGTGCTTAATAAATGCTTATTGAATTGAATTATAGAGATCACAGTGGAAGGGGTAGGTAGATCTGGAGAGGGATGTGGTGGGAGATTTGGTTGAGGGTATGGGAAGAAGAGAGAAAGCATTTAAGGATGAGGAATTAGCTTTGTTCAGGGGGGAGAGAGGAAGGTTGGTTCAGAATCACTGGGATGGGAAAAGTATGTTAGCCAATGAAGAATGAGTCCAGGAAGAGAATCTGTGGTTGGAGAAGGAACAGATGAGGATGGCAAATAGTTAGACTGTTTAAAGCCCTCCTCTGAGATGTAATCTCATGGCAAGTGGTGATACTGTGTCCTGTGGAGGCCTACTTCACAACAGGAGAGAGCAGGCAAATGTAAGACCTCAGGGACCATGGTCAAGAGGTGGAACTGGACCTGGGATGGCTTCTGGAACATTGGAGAAGGCCCTCAAGATGGGATCCTGGCCTGATAAAGGTGGGCTACCTGGGAATTCCATGGAAGGAATACAGAGAGGGTAGGGAATGGATGGATGGATCTTGAGCTGACAGGAGCCACTGGAAAAACTGTGGAGGGAAGATAACTCTTTATAGAAACAACTAGAGAGATATTAATTGAACATAAATTAATTTGCAGATTCAGTGCCACATCACTCAAACTACTAAAGAGTTGCTTTATAATCTTAGATAAAATAATAAAAATCATTGGGAGGACCAAGAATATCAGAGGAAATAATGAAAAAAATTGAGAAGGAAGGGGGTCTGGAAGCACTGTATCTTGAACTCTACTACAAAAAGGAAGCATCAAAACAATTTAATACTGGTTTTAAAAATTCTGACTTGGCTTAATAAGTTATAGCTGCTTGTGTTAAGAGTTCCAACTTTCCTGTTCTTCTCCATCTCAGTCTTCTATATTTGTATGCTCTGTTCTCTTTGGAATCCTGAAATGAAGCAGACATGGGGCTTTTTGCTTCCTAATACTTTGGTTTATTTAAACCAGGGCTGGGCAACCTGTGGCATCGCGGCCACACGTGGCCTTCTAGGTCCTCAAGTAAGGCTCTTGGACTGAATCCAAACTTCACAGAACAAATTCTTTGGGGAAGCCACAGGTTCCACACTCCTGATTTAAAGTATACTCCATACTTAAAGCAAGATTCTTTACAGGGAGGTATTAATGATGATGATGATGCCCATTAACATTGGGCTCTATCACTTATAGCATAGCGCCTTACACAAAGAAGGTACTTAAATGTTTATTGATTGATCGATGATATTCTTAAAAATATCCCTTATCTCTTCTCATTCTTCTAACTAATAACTGGCTCTCCTCTCCTGTACTGCTAAACTTCTTAAAAAAGCCAAATATGCTGCCTCCATTTCCTTATTACTCTTACTTTCTGGAGTCAGGGTTGTTTATAAGCCCTACTCTACTGTAGCTGCTCATTCTAAGATCACCAGTGACCTGCTAATCTCCAAATTCTTCCCTTCCCTGTCACTTGAATTCTTCAAGTAGGTTAGATAACCACTTTTCTAGTATGTTACTGATAGCTGGTCAGGAATGAGTTGGAATGATGGCCTTTTAAGTTCCATGCAATTTTGAGATTTTCTGATTTTTTAAATGGTGAACCAGCAGGAAGGGCTGATAACATTCACATAAGTAAATATTTCAGAGCAAGAACTCATACTTCTTTGTAAAATGAATGGGTTGGACTAGATCATAGGATTATGGATTTAGAGCTGAAAGGGATCTTAGAGGTCATCCAGTTTAAGCCCCTCCTTTCTGATGAATTAATGGAGGCCTAGAAAGATTAAGTGATTTGCTAAAGGTTATACAGATAGTCCATGGACAAAGCAGCTCCTCTGACTGCAGGTCCATACTCTGTCCATTGTACCATACTAACAGCTTTGCCAGTTCGTCAATTACTTAAGCATTTGTTAAGTGCCAGGCCCTGTATCTGGAGGGAAGCCAAGTATAAGAAGGTGAAAAGTAAGAAAGGGACAGATTGTGAAGGGCTTTAAATGCCAAATAAAGCATTTTATTTTTGATCTCAGAGATGATGGAGCCAATGGAGTTTTTTGAAGGAGGGAGTGAGTTCAAAAGGGTCAGGCTTGAGCTTCAAGAAAATAACTTTGACAACCAAGTGGAGGACGTATTACAGTGAGGAGAGATGAGATATATAGACAAACAGAAGGCCGTTGCAACAGTTCAGTTGATGAGGGCCCACACTAGCTGGGATGGTAGCTGTGTGAGTGGCAAAAAGGAGATATATGTGATTTAAAGGTAGAAATAGCAAGATTGAGCAGATTGGCTATGTGAGGTGAATTCAAGTGAAGAATTGAGATGGCCCTGAGGTTGCCAGTCTGACTGGGAGAATTGCACCCTGAGCAGTAATAGGGGGAGGGGGTAGAGGTTGAATTGTTTTGGATATTTTCCAAAAGTCAGTTGAGGACACAGAAATAGTGCTCAGGAGAGAAGGCAAGGCTGGGTAAATCTAGTTGAAATAGGTGAGATCCTAAACAAGACAATATGGAGGGAAAAGAGAAGGCGGCTCAGGGCAGAGCCTTTTGGGACACCCATAGGTAGCAGGTATAGCATGGATGAAGAATCAGCAAAAGAATGAGAAAGAGTCTATGATGTTATAATTCTGGAATTCAACTTAGATATTCTTCAGGTAAACCCCTAGTATTGGCAGGCTTCCTTAAACATAAAGAAGGGACAGTACAGAAGGGCAGAAGTGAGTTCTAAACTACATTTCCCAGAATGCTGAGAGTTCTTGTTGCCTAACCATTTTTTTAGAAATCCTCCAGAATTCAGGGCCCCAGGGGCTTTTTGCTCTGTGCCATCTGGGAAATGGAATCGGGACATGAAGTACTTTGACCAGAAGGCTTCTGGGAAGGGTAGTTCATCAGCTCTGCAGGTGTCAGGGACCTTAGTTTGGCTACGTGGCAAATGCTGGTGCCTTTGTTCCCTGGAGGCTCCTGGTTGGTGAATAAGCCCAGACTCCTCCTCCTCAGAAGGACGCAGACACAGAGGGAGGGAGAGATAGATGGGCCTGGCCAAGGGTTAGAGAGGGGCTGGGGGAGGGATAGAAATCAGAGGGGCTGGAGGTAGGTGCCATCATGTCATTGTCCTTGGGTCTGTGTGTGAAAAGAGGAAAGGACCCTGCATCCATGGGTCTGTGTGTCTGTCTATGTGTCTGTGTGTGAAGAGGGGGCAGAGGACCACATGCAGGCATGTGTTTGTGGTAAGAAACTGGAGACAGTTTTGTGACAGGAGAGGAAAGGAGCCGTGTGTGTGTGTGTGTGTGTGTGTGTGTGTGTGTGCGCGTGTGTGTGTTTATATGTGAGGAGAGGACCTTAGCTTCCCTGCTTGTGTGTGTGAAAAGAGGCGGAGCTATTTGTGAGCACGTGAGTTGGAGACAGGGAGCATTTATTAAACTTACTGTGTACCAGGCATTGTACTAAGTGACAGGTGTACAAAGAAAGGCAGAAAGATGACTTCTGCTCTCAAAGAGCTCCCACTCTAATGGGGGAGATAACATGTCAACAATTCTGTACATATAAGATCTATGGGGACTTTGGAGGTTATCTCAGAGGGAGCTCTGTGACTGAGGGAAAAGAAGCCTGATGGATCTGTTTGGGGTTGGGGAGGAGAAGAGCTGTGTGTGTGTGTAAGAGATTAACTCTGTGTCAGTGGTCTCTGGGTAAAAAGGAGAGGACCCCCAAGGTGTCTGCATGTGAAAAGGGAAGGAATCTTGTGTCTTTGTGTGAGTAAAGAGGACTAGAGTGTGTGTGTGTGTGTGTGTGTGTGTGTGTGTGTGTGTGTATTGGGGTGGGCAGGGAAGGTATATGTCTGTGTGAGAGGAGAGACTGGCTTCTCTGTCTTGAAAAGAGTGAGACTGTAGTGATAGGGAGGAGTTAGCACTATTTCAGAGAAGACCTCTATGTATATGTTTATGCATGTGTCCTTTTCTCTGTCTTTGTGAGTGAAAAGAGGAGGAACCTTGTATCTCTGTGTAAGAGGAGGGGAGAGGGGAGTCTTGTGAATGTGTGTTTGCGTGTGCACATGCATGCATGTGTATGGTCTGTATATGAGTGGTCCTATGTTTGGATCAGAGGAGAGGAGCTGTGTCAGTAATCTAGCATTTGTTAGGCACCTACTATGTGCCAGGCATTGTGCTAAGGGCTAGGGATACAAAGAAAGACAAAAACTAGTCCTCACTCTCAAGGAGCTCACAAACTAATGGAGACAACAAGCAAATAATTATATACAAACTATATTCGAGAGCAATATAGATAATCAATAGAGGGAAAGAACTGTCATCAAGGAATCATGGGAAAAGCATACAGAAAATGGGATATAAGAGAAAGGAGAGGAGACATGTAAACCACCTGTGTATTTGAGGAGAGAGGAGCTCTGTGTATAAGTAGGTATACAAGTGTGTGAGAGGGGTAGCCCAGTGTATGAATGTGAGTATACTGTGTGTGCATATGTGTGTGTCTGAGAAAGAACAAGAGCCATTGTCCATGTGTTTGTGTATGAAAAGAGGAAAGGAGCCTGGAGTCTTATGTGTGAAAAGAAGGGACCTATGTCTATGTTTGTGAAGGGAGTAGAGTCCTTTATCCTTGTGTTTGCGTGAGAGGAACCTTGTATTTGTGTGTGTGACAAAGAAGGGGAAAGGAAGTGTGTGTGTATGTGCTCAAGCGGGGGGTGGGGTGGGGAGAGGAAGCGAGAGAAAGGGGAGAGGGAGAGAGAGGGAAGAGACAGGAGAGAGAGAGAGAGAGAGAGAGAGAGAGAGACCCTTGAAATTCACGGATATCTATATGCCTGTGTCTGTGTGTATAAGAGGAAGGGAGAAAATCCTTGGTATATGTACTTGGGTATGTAGGCTTGTGAAGAGGGAAGGCACTCTATGTCTCTTTTCGAGAGGATGAGAGAAGTACGCTACTGGTGTAAGTGTTTATGTTTGTGTGAGAAGAGAGGAGCTCTGTGTCTGTGTATCTGTGTGGGTGAAAAGAGGCGGAGCACTGTATGTGTGTTATGTGTGGTGGGAGAGGAGAGGCCACTCAGGGGTGTGTGTGTGTGTGTGTGTGTGTGTGTGTGTGTGTGAGAGAGAGAGAGAGAGAGAGAGAGAGAGAGAGAGAGAGAGAGAGAGAGAGAAACAGAGAGAGAGAAGAGAGACAGAGACCGAGAATGAATGGGGGGAAGAGGGGATAGGAGAGGTATACTGTATATGTGTAGATACATAAATCTGTGTATGTGAGAAGAAAGGAACACTTTGTTTGTAAAAAGAGGAGCTCTGTGTACATATATATGCTTTAAAAGAGGAGAGGAGCCTGTGTGTCTTCATGTGTGAGAGGAGCTTTGTGTGTGCAACTGAAAAGGAAAGCGGAACACTGTATAAGTGGGGAGGGGGGAGGAGGGTACTGTTTTTGTATGTGAGAGAGGAGCCCTGGGTGCCTCGGTTTATGTGCAGTGTGTGCAGTGTGTGTGTATGTGTGTGTAAGTGTAAAAGAAGAGAAGAGAGTGTGAAGAGAGGACCTCTGTGTCCATGTGTCTTTATGTGTGAAAAGAGGAGCCCTGTGTATGTGTGTATAAGAGAGGAGGGGAAGAAGGCACTATGTATGTGTGTGTCTGACAGGAGAGGAGCTGTGTATGTGTGTGTAAGATGGGGAAGAAAGAGGGACAGAGGACTGGAGCTCTGTATTCCTGTGTCTTATGTCTCTCCTTGAAAAAAAAAGTGTACCCCTGCTTCTTTGTGCATAAAAATATGAAAAGAAGAGGAGTCTTGTGGCCGAATGTGGCTGTGGCTGTGGCTGTGGAGAGAAACCATGTGAGTGTGTGTGTGTGTGTGTGTGTGTGTGTGTGTGTGTGTGTGTGTGTGTGTGAGAGAGAGAGAGAGAGAGAGAGAGAGAGAGAGAGAGTGTGTATGTGTGAGCGACAGGTGGGGATGGAGTGAGAGATCAAGAAAGAGATGACCCAAGATCTGTGTACATGAGAAAGAAGGAGGGCAGAGGAGCCCTGTGTACATGTTTGTGTATGTAGTAGAAGAGAGCAGCCCTGTACCACTGTGTCCATAGGTCTGTGCACCCATGTGTCCATGCTTCAAGTATGAGAGGTAAAGAGTGGTTGGTGTTCTGTGTCTGTGTGTGTAGCAAGAGGGTAGCCTTGTGTCCGTGTCTGTCTGCATTAGGAGGAACCCCATTTCTGTGTATCTGTTTCTGTCTGTGGCTGAAAAAGAAGAGGAGACCCATATATCTGTGCGTGCATGCTTCTTTGCGTGTGCACCAGTCAGTAAAAGGCTCCAGGTGTGTGTTTGTGTACATAACTTTTTGACTATGGTGCCACCCACAGCTTTACTTACTGGATTGTAAACCCCTTGAGAGCAACAAATTTGTATTCTTCATGAAGGCATTGATCTCCCATAAGACCTAGGACATTGCAGTGAGTTAATTGTGGAGTGAATGAAACTTACTGTGTTGGATTTATTGGTTGTGTGTCTCTAGCTGCCTCTGGAAATCCCTGAAGTCATTGAGACGGAGGCTTTTAGGCTCCTCTTGTGACTTAATCCTTTATTTACCTACAACGGTCCTGGGAGAGTTTTAAGGGACCTAGCCTGTGACACCAAGGAGTATATTCTCTGTAGGGTAGTGAGATATGAACCCCAGAGTGAAGAAGGTCCCATTTAAAGGGAATTTGCTTTTCTTTCTATACAGTGCTCTAAAAGAAGGTAGAAGTAGAAGAGACCACTCCTGAAGAACAGAACAGCTCTTAGGAAGACACACATAGGGGCTTTCTTTAGAATCTTTGTGTGGAGTTGGAGAATTCTGGAACAATTCCTGACCATCTTGCCCCAGGATATAGTCCTTGGATGAAATCAGAGCATCCAGTGAACAACGACGGAGTGCCTATGGAAGATTTGGTGAACATGTTTGAGAAGAAAGGTGAGGATTACAAAATGTGAATAGGGAGAAATCTCTGCAGTGAGGGACAAATGCAGACAGCACTTAGGGGAGGGTACGTGGCTGAACAGATCAGGAAGGACATGATCAAAATCCATAGCTGACCCTAATTTGCATCTTCTGCTTGGCTCTTTGTCCCCACTTTCCATTTTCCCTTTGGCTTCTCCTTCTCTCTCTCCATTTTCCCTATATTTACTTCTTCTTTTAAGCCTTCCACTGATCTAGTCCCTTGGCCACTAACATATAAGGTATCTAGGGTGCATTGATCCCTCCTCAATCTATCCTGCTCAAAATGTGGGGAAAAAGAAACCCATAACAACAACAACAACAGAAAACCACTGTCTTCTTTATTTAGCCAAGACAGGTTGTAGTTTTTCCAAAAGGGCCTTTCATTAAAAGAAAACCGAAGAGGAAAAAAATTACATTGTGCACAAAAGTATAAAAATGATGAATTTCCTGAGTGGAGTTTTCTGCTGCAGAGGAGAATGACTGCCCCAGCTTGTGAGTATACCTGGCCCTAGCTCCTTTTTATCTCCTAAACACTACCTGGGAAACCTGCCCCAAAGCTTCCATTTTCAGATCTTTGATGGCCTACCTTCACAATCCCTCCTTCATGTACCCTAAAATTCCTAGGGAAGGGCTGGCTTAGAAACTTGGGTCCTAGGTTGGTAAGAGAATGCATTGTTAATTGGGTAATGGTTGCAGTGGTTACAGGGGAACATATTAGAAAATCGGAATTGTGGCATATGTCCAGGCTTATGATACTGTTGTGCAGCCTTTTCAGTACTTTCTGAAGAGTATAGGGAACTTTTTCTACTAAATAGTTCTGATTCTATCAGAAATTGAGTAGAGTTGGGAGAGAGGAAGGTCTCCTTGGCTTTAGGGTATGACGGGTTCAGTGAGTATATTCATAGGCTTAGTATGGCCCCATGAAGTATTTAGCCTTTGTTTCCCCTTCTAGCTCTTCTGCGGGGAAAAAAATGCCCTTAGAAGCCAACGTTAGGATCATAGGTCTAGATAAAACTGAGGTAATAGGTAAAAAACACTGGAGGTGAGATTTGAACTGATGTACTCCAAATCCAGGAACCCATTCTCCTTCCATTGGTTATTCCTATCCCAATCACCAACCCTTTTATAAATCTTTCTATCATATGTTTTCTGTGATATTTGTTGTATTTGTAGTTTGTTTATGAATTAAACTTTTACTTGACAAAAACTTTCTGTTTTACTATTATATTTTATCTCCACAAGAACAGGAGACTAGCAGGATAAATATGGTAATGCTTATTTTACAAATGTGCAAATCATGATTAGAGAGTTAAAGAGAATTGCTTTGAATCCCACAGGTACCCCACAGTGACAGAACCAGGTTTATAATCTGACCAGTTCCGTGCTCTTTCTTTTGGGCCGTGTTACTTTATTGACAATAAAATCAAAGTATGCTTTCTCTGAAGAGTCTGGACAATTGGAGTAGGGAAGGAAATGGTAATATTTTTCTTTATTAAGTGAGGAAGTGACTGAAGCAGAGAGGGTATATCACATTCATTATCAGTGCACATGGGAACAGAGCTTTGAATTCGCATCATGTGGTCTGATTCAAGGAATGCATAGGGTTCTGTCCTCTGAAACTGCATAGACCGCAAGGTCAAAATCAAGGATACAGGCCAGGAAGGGGACCCCTTTGACTTGTGTGTGCTTGGGGAGGTGGTCAAAGCCAAGTGCAATGTTTCAATTTCTAGCCTTGTAGGTTTGAGAATTGCAGAATTGTCTCCCTTATGGTTCTTTTTTTCTTTCCCAGCCCTGCCTGAGAAATATGACCTTCTCCCCAAACAGAGCACAGAGGCGGAGGGAATGACCTCTGGGCTCCTGGCATCCAGATCCCAGGTGAGCTGGGGTTTATTCTCTCTCCTTAAATACCACATCATCTTTTACTGAGCATACAGGTTTCTTTCTCTTGTTCTGAAGATTTTTGTCCAACAAAATTGGGCCTGAGCTTAAATTGTTCTTACTGAGGAGGCTGGTTGATGAAAGGTCCAAACTAGCATTCCCAACTTGCCTAATGTCTTCTTTAAGTATTTTTTGTCTCTGCCTGACATTCCCTTGTTCAATCAACCAGTTATTCAGGCTTGTATGTGCTGCTCACTATTGTGGTAAGGCCTGTGAACAGAACAAAAGGAGAAGACACATATTGTATACCCCAAATAGAATGTAAGCCCTTTGAGGACAGAGATTGTTTGGTTTTTGTCTTTGTATAATCAGCACCTGTATAGTACCCTACACTTAACAGGCGCTTAATATAAATGCATGGGTAAAGATACAGTCTTTGCCCTCAGAGGGATTCTAAGAAGGTAGGAGCATACTGTTTTTTAATTTTTTGATATATTTTGTTTTGATGCAATAGACACCTCCCAACAGACACCTAAACATACCTTTATATTGTTATTTTTAACTTTTTCATGCCTAATAAAAATAATTATAATAGTTATTTCTTATGTACTTAGTCTCCCCATGTGTGTACATTTTAAACTCCTTGAGGGCAAAGATTATGTATATAAAGTACATTCGATGAAATAGTTTATTGATTTGTCTGTCTTGTTTTAAAAGCTTTGTATATTTTCTTTTGACATTTCCCAACAAATGTGCAAACAATCCTTCCTCCCCCTTATGAGGTTAATTTAATAGAATTTCATGAGCAAGTTTATTGAGTGTTGAGCAAAGCAAGATGGGTCCTTTAACTCTGACTGCATGTTTCTAATATTGACAATTGTATTAAATCAGAATTCTGTTTCTTCTCCATGTTAACTTTATCAGCTTTGTTGTAGCTGTGGCTCTGCTTTCTTTTTTTTTTTTTTTTACATCATTTCATATAAGCATTCCCATGTTTTTCTGAATTCTTCGAATTCCTTATTCCTTATATTTATATACCAGAATTTTTCAGCTATTCCTCATTCATTGGATATATTTAATTATAATTTTTGTTGTTATGTATAATGTTACCGCGAGCATTTCTGTACCCATGGACCTTTTGATGATTTTTTTTTTGCTTAATTCCAAATTTTCCAGAATATTTGAAATCATAACTTTACCAACAGTGAAAGGGCATGCTACCTTTTCCAAACCTCCAAACAATATGTTTTCCCATATTTTTGCAGGTTTATTACTTTGATGGGTGTGAGGTGATACCCCATGCTTTTAAAATTTATTTTAATAAGTTGCATGCATACCTTTTTTGTTTTTATGTCAGTCAGTCACCTACAGGGACTTTTCTTGTAACAAAGAAAAAAAAGTTTGATTATAACCAACAGATACAGTGACTAGGTATGAAACATCCTATACTTATAGGTCCTCTCTGTCTCTATACCAAAAGAAGGAAGATAATTTTCATCAGCTGTTCTCTTGGACTAATTAGAGTTGTTTTAATTTATATTTCTTTGTTTTTGAACATTTTTTTTCCAAATGGCTATTGGTAGTTTGCATTCTTCTCTTCTGAAAATAGTGTTCTGACAGATTCTGTCTATTAAGGAATGCCCTTTAATCTTACATATTTCTATCAATTTATAGATTTTTGGATATCAGTTTTTACTAAATATATGTAATACAAAGAATTTTCCCTAATCCATATTTTTTTCTAATTCTAACTGTATTTTTAAAAAAAATTCTTCATATGCTTTTAAAATTCTATATGATGACAATTATCTAGTTTGCTTTTTATGAAGTTTTCTATCTTGGGTCTGGTTATGAATTTTCCCTTATCTATAATCTTGAAAGATATAATATTCTTCTCTCTCTCTCTCTCTCTCTCTCTCTCTCTCTCTCTCTCTCTCTCTTTCTCTCTCTCTCTCACACACACACACACATACACACACATATACAATGGTATTACATTTAGACATTTTATCCATTTGAATTTATTGTGTCTGTGGCTTAAGTTATTGACCTAAACTTATTTTTTCTGTACTGATTTGCAGTTTTCCTCATAGTTCTTTTCCATTAAAAAAGTCTCTTTCTCAGTAGTTTGTGTTCTGGGTTTATTGGACACTAGATTGAAATGCACATTTGTTACTAGGTTTTGTTTAATAAGTACATTGTTGAAATAATTGACTAAGGAATTCAGTCTGGGTAGGAAAGTATGTAAAAAGAAAAAAGGATTATTTGACTGGGAGAATAGGAGAGGTGACCAGCCAGTATGGTAAAGTACAGCCCAGCTCTTTCCCACAGTTACTCTGGCGATAATTTAGGAAGATCACCAGACTGAATCCTGATAGAGAAATCCAGGGAAAAAATCACCGAGTCTTTTTTTTTCAGCCCAAGTTGGCATAAGGAGCCAGGTCTTCAGACACCAGGGTAGAGTTCTAGATAGGAAGGTCTTCATGGAGCCTTCCAGGAGGGGTCTGAATTATGACCTATGGCTATGTATTAGGGTAAGAAGCAGTCCCAAATCCAGCAGGGATAACTGATGCTGAACAAGGAGCAGGAATAGTTGCCTGGAAGATTTGTTCTGGACTTGAGAGAAGACCTGAGCCTTGGTGGGGATAGTAGACCAGGACATATTGCGGGTAATTGCCCAAGGATGAGTACTAAGCAAAAAGCAGGAACAGAAGGAACTAGTAGCTCTGTGGCTTTTACCCTGGAGCAGGGTCTCTGGCTTAATAATTGCCCTATCTGAGGTCTGTAGCTGAATAAGAAGTGTGGAGAGCTCAGACCAAGGAGGAGTCTGTAGTTCTGCCACTCTTAACCTGCATAACCTGCCAGCTACCTGACAGGATCTGGGGTCAGCAGCAGTCTATTGGAGCTCCATTCAGAGACAAAGTTACAGATGTGTAGCCCATATACCAATTGGAATTATAAGCTTGTGGAATTCAGACCAGAAGTGTAGTGAATAGATTTTGCCCTGGATTAACCTATTTGGGGCATATTGAAAGCTTGCAATTCCCTAGCCTAAGCAGCCCCAGAGTTTCCCAAAGAACATAGGACTCAATATCCAGAGAATTAAAACAGAACCCAGGCATTCCCATTCCCTGGCCCTAAGATGCAGTTCCAGTTGAGAAGTAAGTCTAGAAGAAAGAGTAATAATTATAATAATAAAACAATTTTCACCATAAAGAGATGTTAGAGTGACAGACACATCCAAGATACAAACCCAAATGAAAACAATGATTCCAAAATGTCTACAGGTAAAGCCTCAAAGAACATAATGTGGACGCAATTTCAACTAGAATTCCTGGTAAGCATAAAGCAGGAGTAAAAAAAAAAGTTAAAAGTGATTTCATGAGTGAAATCAGACCACTCAAAGCCATGGTAAAAAATAAAGTGGATATATTTCAATAAACACAAAAGAAAGCTTTCCAGATCTCATAGAACCAGAGGACAGTTTCGAAAACAACAACAACAACAACAACAAACAAATAAAATGGAAACTACCAAGAACATCAAAGCCCAAATCCAGAGTTTCCAGATCAAAGGAAAAACTGCAGATAGCCAGAAAGAGGATTCAAGTAGTGAGGAGTCACAGTCAAGATTATACAAAATTTAGTAACTCCAAAAGGCAAAAGAAATGGGCTTATAACCAAGAAGGATGTATCCAGAATAACTGAGTATAATCCTATTGGAGACTTTTAATGAAATAGAACTTCCAAGCATTCTTGATGAAAATTCCAGAGCTGAAGAAGAAGTTTGAAATACAAATACAGGAGCCAAAAGAAACCTAAAATGGTGAATGTGAGTGAACAGTCAGAAAGTACTAAACAAGGATGAAGTTTTTACATTCAAGTTCTGGGAGAACATATGAGTCCCCTCAGAATCAATGTCTTCAGGGGTCATAGAGGGAGTTGAATGAGACAAGAGTTTTTTGTTATGTTTTGATGCTTTTAAAAGAGGGAAAGGGAGGCAGAAATGAAGACCCAAAGAAAGGGGGTGGGAAATGATTTCATATAATCATGGTGTACAATTATAGGATAATACAAATAAGGAAGAATGGGTGGGGGAACACTTTCATCTGAATTTGTCAAAGTAGATCAGAATACAGACACATACAGAGTTGGGTACAGAAATATATTTCACTCAATGAGGAAAGAGGGAATGGAGAAGGAAGGAGTGGGGGAATAAGAGGGAGGGTAGAATTAGAGAGGTATTAATCATAAGAAGAAGGGTTTAAAGGAAAGTAAGAAATGCTAAGAACCTCTGATTGGGATCTACATAAAATAAAGTAAAGGGAAGCAAATTGCTTCAAACCTAGAACACTGATGCTGAACACACTCCTCCCTTAATACCTTCATTGTAAAGTAGACTTGGGAAACAGTGGGGAAAAGCATAAAAGAATACAATGAATGAAGGAAAGCACACAGATAACAGACATCATTATAAATGTGATGAACTCAGCCATAAAATAAAATGGAAGAGGATAGAATGGATGGAAAAACAAAATCCAAAATAATGTTGTTTACAACAAATACAGTAAGACATAAAGATTAACAAAAGATTAAAATACTTAAAGTTAAAAAGACAAGAGTAGCAATTACGGTCTCAGACAAGGCAACAGTAAAAATAGTCTTAGTTAAGAGATAAACTGGGAAATTGCATTATGCTGAAAGGTACTAAAAACAAAGGATTAAATTAAATACTAAACATATATGTACCAAAATCACATAGCATCTAACTATTTAAAGCAAAAGTTAAATAAGTTACCAAAAGAAGTAAGATTTCTCTTTTACATATAGAAAAAAATAAACATGAATAAAATTAAGGCTCTAAATGGAATTTTAGAAAAGTTAGATATTATAGACCCTTGGAGATTTTTGAGTGGGGATAGAAAGAAGAATAGGGTAGGGGCAGAGAGACTAAAGGGCATAAGTGAGGAAAAAGTACAGATTTAGTAGGAATGAAGATGCTTAAAATGTAGGAGAGTATTTCAGAATTTAAGATTATGGAGGTGGGACAGTTTCAAGTTATAGTGAAGTTTAAAGTGAGCAACAGTAGTAAAGTAGAGATGAATATAGGTAGCCATACCCTGTTGTCTCAAAAAAAGTTAGTATTTTTGTCAAATTTTTTAGGTTTGTGTTTCTAAAGTAAAGTTGTTAATTTAAAAGTCAAGCTTAGTTAAGTTTTTGCTTCTTAATTCTTTGAAGAATTAAAAAAAGAATATTGAACCAAAAATAACATTGCCTATATTAAAATGTACTACTAAATGAAGTGTACTACATACATATATAACATGAAATTCAGGCTAAGTTGTCTGAAGTCATAAAATATAGTTGTTTAAATAACTGATCACAGACCTCATTTTTCTTACGTGAAAAATGAGAAAGTTGGACTAAAGTCCCTTAAAGCTATTGATTACAGCAGAGAATGAAATGAATTAGGAAACCAATTAATTGCTAAAGTCATTGAGGAAAGTGGGAGTTTGCCATGAAAGGTGGCTGATTTGAAGGGGAAGAGAGTGATATTAATAGGTGTCAGTCAATAAACATAATAAATGTCTTCTACGTGGCACTATGCTGAGCAGTGGGTATACAAAAAAAAGATAAAAAGGAGTCCTTGCTCTCAAAGAGCTCACGGTAACATGTAAACAACTATGTATAAACAAGATATATATATATATACACACGTACATATATATATGTGTGTGTGTGTACACATGTGTGTACATACACATGTATATACACATACATATAAATATACATATACACAGATTTATACACACATGTATATGATACATTGCAAATAAATAGAGGGATGGTTCTAGAAGTAAGAAGGTCTGGGAAGATCTCCCTCTTTCCCCAGGCCCTACCCCATTGAGAAGGTAAGCAATTCGATATGGGTTAAACATGTGTAGTCATGCCAAACACTTCCATAATAGTCATGTTGTGAAAGAAATCGTAGACCACAAAAAAACCTCAAGAAGAATAAAGAAATTTTTTAAAAGTATGCTTCAATCTGCATTCAGACACCATCAGTTCTTTGTCAGGGGTTGGATAGTCTGTGGATATGATTTTTCATCATAAATTCTTCAGAGCTGTCTTGGATCATTGTATTGTTGAGACTAGCTAAGTCATTCACAGCTAATCATCCTACAATATTGCTATGACTTTGTACATAGTACATTTCACTTTGCATCAGCTCATATAAATCTTTCCAGGTTTCTCTGAGAGCATTCTGCTTATCATTTCCTATGGTACAATAATATTCCATCATAATCACATACCACAATTTTTTCAGCCATTCCCCAATTGATGGGCTTCTTGCAGAAGGTGAGACTTTAGCTCAGACTTGAAGGAATCCAGAAGGCAGAGGTGAGGAGAGAGAGAGTTCCAAACATGGGAGTCAGTCAATGAAAATGCTCAGTCAAGAAATGGAGTATCTTGTTCGAGAGGCAGCAAGGAGGCCCGTGTCAATGGATCTCAGAATACATAGAGGGGAGTAAAGTATTAGATGACTAGAAAGGTAGTAAGAGACTGAGTTTTAAAGAGCCCAACAGAGGATTTCATATTTTATCCTGGAAGTAATAAGGAGTCACTGGAGTTTATTGAGTAAGTGGATTACATGATCAGATATGTGCTTAAGGAAGATCAATTTGACAGCTTAGAGGAGGATGGATGGGAGTTGGGAGAGGTTTGAGACAGAGAGACCAATTAGCAGGCTCTTAGAGTAGTCCAGGCATGAGGTGACAAGTGCCTGCCTGCACAAGTGTGATGGCATCTCAGAGGAGAGAAGGGGGCAAATATGAGAAGTGTCATAAGGGTTGATATGACAGAATTTTACAACTGATTGGATATAGGGATGTGTGTGAGAGGGTAAGGAGTCCAGGATGACACCTAGGTTGTCAGCCTGAGTGACTGGGAGGGCTTAGGGCTTGTATGTGGTAAGACCAGTGACTTGTTAAGTAAAAATAAAAACCAAATTATAATACAGGATGAGAAGATGATCTGGAATGCAGTTACAACAGATCCAACCCAACCTCTTCAAACAAGCTATTGAGGCTGAAAAATGGGAAATGGAATAAAGAAAACACAACACAGAGTACACAAGTAGCACATTTTATAGAAGTTTAAATAAAGTACAGAGTACCAGGAGTACAGAGGTACTTCCTGCCAACATGACTGCCTGAATAAGAGATAGAACTTTCAGTGATCATATCTTTACTTCTTCCAAACCCTGAAAATCATGCCAGCCTGAATTATGATTAAGGAATCTAATAAGGAAGTAGAGTGAGTTCCTCTACCTGAGAAACTGTACAAAAAGTCATCCAGAAGCAATGGAATAGGAAAGGGGGGGGCCTCCAGCAAAGCCAGAACAAGGTAGCTTCTCAACATTACCAGAGATAGGATATGTGTAGACTGCAATGTTCTATGTCAAGAGGCAGCAACAACAGTGTTCTCCAGGGCAGTAAGAAAGCCCCAGAGTGGGAACTTTCAAAACCCAGGAAATGGCAGCAGGTAGTAGCCAGTCATGTGCTTAGGTTGGTATAGTTTAAGCCTTAGGACTCTAAGGCCCTAACATTCTCTCCTGAGATGTCAGAGAAGGTCCAAAAGATTCAGCACTTTGAACCTCAATAATGCAACCGGGCTTAATCCTGCGTGGTGGAGTTCAGTGCAAGAACCCAAGGAACACAAGGTGAGAACAAGCAGGGCTGATTACCCTATCCAAAAACGCAGCAAGGAACTGAGCTTGGCCACAGAGTTTCAATTTAGGGAGTAAAACTAGAGATATGAGTAAATCAAAGAATACACTGATGAATAAAAAACTATGGAAAATCTAGAGATCCTCAGAAGAAGAGAGTATTTCTATAATAACTGCATCCAGAGAGACTCAAAGGAACAGCAAAAACAAACAAAAAAGACTGCCACTGAATGCCTAGAAGCAACAAAGGAAGAGGTAAAAAATTAAATAAATAATTAGAAGAATAAGCAGCTTAGAAGAGAGAGTGGTAAACCTTACCCAAGTAACAGAATCCCTAAAAAACCAGAATGAATAAATAGCAACAACAATAAAAACAATGACTCCATGAGGGAGCAAGAAAGCACTGACAAAATTTTAAAATTAGAAAAATAGAAGCAAATGCAAGCTATTTGATATACAAAACAACTGACCTAAAAAAACCCAACAGGTCAAGGAAAGATAATTTAAGAATCACTGGGTTTGCTGAAACTATAATTTAAAAAAGCCCAAGGAATCATTAATGAAAACTACCCAAATCTCTTAAATTCAGAAGGCAAAGTACAGATAGAATTCACCAATTATCTCCTGAGAGAAACCTCAAAAGTAAAAGTCCCAGGAATGTCATAACCCAAATCTAGAGCTCCCACATCAAAGAAAAAAATACTGTAAACATCCAGAAAGAAGAATTTCAAGCCCTGTGGATTCACGGACAATAACACAAAAGACCTGCCAGCTATTGCTATAAATAGATCTTGGAATGCAATATCCAAAAGGCTAAAGATAATCTTACAAACCAAGGAAACTTACCCTGCAAAGCTGAGGATAATCCTCCAAGGGAAAAGATGGACCTTTAACGGAAGAAGACTTACAAGTGTTTCTGATGAAAAGACCAGAACTGAAGGGGAAAAAGGTCAATTTATTTGAGCAATTGAGCTGTATGATGGAATAGTACTAACATTTAAATGGGGGAAAAATGTGTGTCTCTTTAAGAACCTCAATTTTTAAAAGTTATTTGGGGAGTTAAGTATGAAAAACACAAGTCCTGGGAGTGGATTAGTTTTGTTCTGAAGGATTGAAGAAGTGAAAGAGAAGGGGGAGGGTGGTATAATGAAATATATTTGTGTTGAAAGGAGGAAGAAGGGTATAGAACTTTCTGTTTCTCAAGTTAGAAGAGTATACAGACATAGAATAAGAGGATGTGGAGGAAGTGAGCAACAGATGAACCTCACTCTCATTTGAAAAGGAGAAAAGATTTGATCGTACATGTATATGCACAAACAAACAATGGGAATACATCAAACTCAATAAGGAAACAAGCGGAGATAGGAAAGTGGAGGTTAAGCAGGAGAATAATTTCAAGGGAGGAATAATCCCAAATGAACCAAACTTCCTGATCCTGAAGGGAAGATTTGAGGTAGAGGAAAAAGAAAAGAACCAAAATCTATGAGCCATCCTCCATTGTCTCTGTCAACTGGTGAATGGCTGAAAAAACTGTGCCGTATGAATGTAATAAGAGTCTTATTGTGCCATAAGAAATACACTACAGTATTTCATAGAATCTAGGGTAATATGAAGTGAGCTCAACCAGAAGAACAATTTATACAAGTACAGCAATTTTGTAAAGAAAAACAACTTTAAAAGACATAAGAACTCTAATCAGTTCAATGACCAGCCATGGATCTGTGATGAAGCAAATTAACTAGCTTTTGAAAGAGGGATGGTAGACATAGGGTACATTTGGACATGGCCACTGTGTGGATTCATTTTATTTGATTATACTTATTACAAGGGTTTTTCTTCTATCTCTCACTTTTTAAATTGAGGGATGAGGAGAGGAAGGAAGTTAGCAATAATGGTGCCAAAATGGGGAGGTTTTGTAACATTCAAAAAAAACATACAGAACAGAAGGAAGTTTGGGAGGAAGCACAGATAAGCAGGACACTTTTTAAGGTAACACATAGAATATATTATATACTTTAAAAAAGCAAGCAGTAAGACATGGAGATTCATTATTTCACATAGAATTCTCTTTTGTGCTATAGTCTGAATGGAAATATAAATTTTGAGGTTCTTAAGCTGAGAATAGATTTCTTTTCTTCACAAAAACAACAACAAAAAGCCTATAGAGATGGAGGGTTCAATGCTATGAGCAGTATCACATCATAAAATAGCTAAAGCCGATGATTGGGGATAATTATGGGAAAAAGGTAAGCACAAAGACTTCAGTAGCTACTGACCTATATTTTTACTTTCTCCTCTTTATAAAAATTTATGAGTCATCTTTGCATAAATTAAGTGTCTACTTAATGAAAATATGAGCGGTAGGCACTCAAAAATAATACTTTGTATACCATCATAGCTTCACATTTACATCATTAACTGAAAGGTATATAAAGAATTCAAGATTCCACTTTTTATTGTTTGTTGATAATAAAATAATATTTGGTATAACAAAGTGCAGCCTTAAAGACTCTTATTCAACTAGACATCATCCATGCATAGATTAAAGTCATGATTTGTGACAGATGCAACAATGGGATGACAATGTTTAATGGCCATCTGGTTTTCAATAGCAAGTTAATATAGTGGAGATATGCTTATCAAAGATGTTTATCAGTATCATTCAGGATGATGGATGCAGAGTGAAAATGAATGAATGATTCCCTGAAGATGGTGAGATCCTTCAGGAATTCTTGTTTGTGGGTGTTAATGTGCTGATTTCCTTCAAATTCCATAATTTATGGAAGTTTCTCTTTTTAAAAATATTATATACACATATATTTTTTTTTTTACATTCTGCTCTTTTCTGAAAATACCTCTTCTCTTCCCTTACCCTCTTAAGGTATGGGCATTTAAGTTGCTTCTTTAGTATAATTTCAAATTACTTTTGGGAAGAAATTGGACCAATTCATAGCTTTACCAACAATGTATTAATGTGTCTGTCTTCCCATAGTTCTTTTAAGATGGACTATTTCTATCTTTTGTCATCTTTGCTAATTTACTCAGGGTGAAGTGAAACCTCAGAGTTGTTTTCATTTGCAAATTCACTGAGGTAAATAAACCAGTTGTCTGAAGAGGTCAGGAATGAAAAAGAGCCAAAAACATAAATTAGATGGGACCTAGTAGGGGTTGCAGAGTAAGTCCTAACTTTTTGGGGGGACTTGTTATTTTTGATCTGGAGAGAGGGTAAGTAGCATGATTCATAAAAAATTTTCAGTTGTGAAAATTTGGTCAAAACTTTAAAAGGGGAAGTTTAATGAGGACATACTCACAGTGTAGTATTTATGTTCTAAACTTCAACTATACAAATACATGATGGATATGATGGGGGAGATGTATTAGATAGCAAGTCTATTTCCCTAAAGATTACTGAGCTTTGTCATCCACCCTTCTGCCAGGCCTTTACATCTACCTTGCACCCAAAACCTCCTCAGTGTGTTGTCTCCTCTAACTAGAATGTGAGTTTCTTGGGAACTTTTCAATTTGTATCACCAGCACTTAGTACAATTTAAGCACAAAATAAGTACCTAATGAAAGCTTTTCTATTTCATTTTATTTAATGACGACTTTTACTTTATTCTAAACCCAGTATGCGGCAGCAATGTTCTGTGTCTGCCAAAACGACCAATACAATTATAAGTTGCATTAATCAATATATAGTGAAAGACACTGGTGTGTGTATGTGCATATGTGTGTGTGTGTGTGTATGTGTATGTGTCTGTGTAGTAACAAACCTACTGTGCTCTACATTGTTTAGAACACACTTGAAGTTTTGTGTTCAGTTCTGGGCTTCCCATTTTAAGAGGGATGTTGAGAAACTGAAACATGAGGGATACAAAATAGCATAGAGAGAATGATTGAAAGAACTGGGGATCTTTATCTGGTAAAAAGTGTAGCCCGGGGGGCGGAGCCAAGATAGCGGCTGGAAAGCAGTGACTGGCGTGAGCTCCCCACCAAGTCCCTCCAAAAACCTATAAAAAAATGGCTCTGAACCAATTCTAGAGCTGCAGAACCCACAAAGTGGCAGAGGGAAGCAGGGCTCCAGCCCAGGACAGCCTGGATGGTCTCTGGGTAGGGTCTGTCCCACACGGAGCTCCCAGCTCCCAGCTCCCAGCTGAGGGGAGCGGAGCTGAGCCAAGCAGAGCCCAGTGTGCATGGCGCAGACCAACCACAGACCGACCAGACCAGCAGCCAAGCGGAGAGTGCCCTACAGTCATGAATTACTGAGCTGTGGCATGTACCAGACCTCTCAACCCACAAAGAGCAAAGACAACAGAGAAGGTTAGTGGGAAAAGCTGCGGGACTGAGTTTCTAGTTCGGCCACCGCCCCTGGGGCAGCAGAGGGGGCGGGGCAGCTTTAGAACTACAGCTGCAGTTGCTTCTGGCCCCAGGCCCACCTGGTGGGAGGAATTAAGTGGCTGATCAGAGTAGGAGTGAAGAGCCTGCTGAAGATTTAAGCCCAGTCTGGGTTGGGGGTTCTTGGGTCAGGAGGAGTGTTGGTGAGGCAGCGCATCCGCCCAAGCGTGGAACATAGAACTCGTTAGTCTACAAGCAGTCATACCCC
>CM053625.1:293002212-293024358 GCA_028646595.1 Phalanger gymnotis
GGGGGGGGTGGAAATGGGGAGAAAAATTTGTAATTCAAATGCCTGCGAAAATCAATGCTGAAAACTAAACATATTAAAAATAAATTAAAAAAAAAGAATGGAAAAAAAGTGTAGCCCATATAAACTCTGAGGATCCTTATGACAATTCCTGGTCTTACAGACAAATATTGGGTCTCGGGGCAAGGCTACATCCTCTAAGGGCTCTAGGGGTACCCCTGGGGAGACCTTGGCTCAAGCCCACACCTATGTGCTTCCCTCCTCAAGATTATCAGTTGAGAACAATTTTTACGAGTATTTACTAAGTCGACACAATAAGAACAGCTGTTATGGTCCCATAAATACATACAAAATCCAGGGGAAAGTGGGATCAAGCTTAGAGAACACAGATAACAAAGGGGTAGCTCACAGATCCTAGTTTCTTTTCTCTCATATGTGGGATGTACAAGAGTCATGGTCATGGTGTGCAGTTTCTTTACTTTCGTTGTGGGGCCTAGAAATGATGTTTAATCTGCCCTCAGATCTCAGGTAGACACTGATGAGGCAGCTCATCTAGGGCGGCTGCTAGGATGCCAATGGGAAGATGGGAAGTCCAAAATCCTCCATACCCTCTGAAGCTCACAAAGTCCTCACCTTTCCAAAGGGGTGAGTGAGGAAATGGGGAGGAAGCTTAGGCTTCTTCTTCCCTTCAGATACAGTAAAACTCACTCCAGAGTTTTACTAGAGCACTACTCTTGTTCCAGCCTCTCTAATGGCTCCATTATCAAATCAACTGAAAATTTATATAGGACCACTAGGGCATGACAAAGTTTCTTCAGTCAATCTGAATCCTCCTTTCTGTGTTAAGACACTCCAGTTCAAAGGACTTTTCCTACATAGTCTAGTGCTTATGATTGATTATCACCTAAGTTACTATATCTTTTAATTTAAATAGGGTGAGCCAACAGTTGAATAACTCAATCAATACCACCCTTACTAGACAATTTAGTAATTCTTGTCATCAAATATTTGAAGTGTTGTTCTTTAGAAGGAGACTTAGACTTATTTTGTAACACTTCAGAGGCCACAGGGAAATTACAATTAGACAAATTTCTGCTTGGCTTATGTCAGCAGTCAAATGAATGTTCTCCATGAAGTCATTTTTGTTTGGAAGCAGGTTACCATAGATTTAGAGAACAGAGGGGCATGGGGCTCTGCCTCTATTTGTCCATCTCACTTGTCCAGCCTTTGAAGTTTTTGAGCATCTTGAAGGTCCTTCAGGCTTCTATTGATTATTAGATTGACATTACCTCTTCCAAAATAAAAAAGGTACATAGATTCAAGTCTGAGACACAACTTGTAGTAGGCCATTGCATTAGCAGATGTCTACACTAGACCTCCATATACCTAAATGAAAACAGGCAGAAGCCACTTATGTGCCTTTGGAAAAATGGCAACATGTATTCTTAGGATCACAAGTTAGATTTCCTGCTTTGTCTTGACCAGGGATAGGATTGTTTCTTTTTTCTCTGCCCGTTTTTGTCAATCTTTCTCACCTTGTTTACATGTTTTCTTTTTCTTCACCAGCCTAGCTTTGTTTAAAAACAAAACAAAAACCTTGTTGTATCTCTGTCACTCAAAGGCCTTTATTTATTTGAACTGTGTTCTCCATTTTATTTCATTTCTACATAACTAGGTTATCTGTACAAAGGTATTACTATTGAGAAGTTATTTATTTATTTAAAGTACAAAACTTAATATAGAATGTAGGGAAGACATGATGAGGACTTTTACCAAATCCTACATAACTCACTCAGAATTACTGTGAGGAAAGTGTTTTCTAAACCATTAAACACTATACAGATATGAGTATTAATTTTTTCATCAAAACAATTGCATTATTGTTTTTTAAGTTTTTTTATTTAATATATTTAGTTTTCAGCACTGATTTTCACAAGAGTTTGAATTACAAATTTTCTCCCCATTTCTACCCTCCCCCCAACTCCAAGATGGCATATATTCTGGTTGCCCTGTTCCCCAGTCTGCCCTCCCTTCTGTCACCCCACTCCCCTCCCATCCCCTTTTCCCTTCCTTTCTTGTAGGGCAAGATAAATTTCTACGCCCCATTGCCTGTGTATCTTACTTTCTAGTTGCATGCAAAAAACCTTTTTTTTTTTGGTTTTTGAACATGTTTTTAAAACTTTGAGTTCCAAATTCTCTCCTCTCTTCCCTTCCCATCCACACTCCCTAAGAAGTCAAGCAATTCAACATGGGCCACATGCATATCATTATGTATAACCCTTCCACAATACTCATGTTGTGAAAGACTAACTATGTTTTACTTCTTCCTAACCTATCCCCCTTTATTGAATTTTCTCCCTTGACCCTGTCCCTTTTCGAAAATTGCATTATTGTTGCTGTAGCTATTTCTTTTAGTATTTTTAATCTTGAGACAAAATTTTATCAATTTCATACCAAATGGCTGCATCTTTTTATGACTTAGTTTTCAGTTGGTGAAAGGTATGAGGAAAATGATTTCAGCTCATGTTAAGAAAATATTTGACAAAACTTTTCAAATGAAGTGGCTTCCCTTTTGAAGTAGTATATAACTAGTACCAGAAGTGTTAAAACATTGGCTAAGATAACTACACATCTTTAACAACTTAGAGGACATTCCTGCTCTGAGGTCATGTAATTCTTTTGGCTTGTCTTCCCTCCCTTCTCTACCCTATCCTGATCTCTTCATCTCTGAAATACTCCCTACAATGAGATGTTCAGGGAGGAGTAGCACCTCTGGTATGAGGACTTGCTGAGCCCTTTTCAGGGCTGCTCATCCACCTTTGGTGTCCAACTGTCACTCAGCTCTCACGTGCAACTCAAGAAGTGGTAGCATGCACAGCAGCCACTTACTGGGAAAACTGTCTTGGCAGACAGGCTAAACTAGGTTAAGGGTAACCAACAAGCCTCAAATCCATCAATAAATTAGGGAATGTCTCCCTCTAGTGAAAACTTTTCCCTGGTAGAATGAGTGGATGAGAATATTTGTTCCAATGGTCATGAAATAGGCTGAAGCAGGCACTGTGGAGTGCTTAGAGCTTGGTCATCCACTGCGGAGTGCTTAGAGCTTGGTCATCCACTGCATCCTAGGCCATGGCTAGTCATCTTAACTTTTATCTTGCCACTGAACTTCAATGACTCTGGAAGAGACAATGAGGCTGAAGACTTTGTGCAACTCTTCCTCACTTATATCCAACTGACAAACAAGTCATGACATCACCCTATGATGTCTTTGGTCCGCTTCAAAAACAAAGGACAAAAAACTCCATTCTATGTGCTTACCATATAATTTAAGACTTGACAATATTCTGTCTTATATTGTTTTCTAAAATTTGTCATGGCTATGTTTTTCAACTGAGCAAAACTGCATGCTTTACAAGGATATGTACCATGTCTTATACTTCTTTGGTATGTCCAACTTGATACGTCCCACATAGTTTAGAATAACATTATCTAATTGTCGGTCTTGGCATATATTTACCAATTCAAAAATCTTTCACTACTAAAGGTCCTTACTTCCTCTAAAAAAAGTTTTATTAGTGTCTTTCATTTTTATATCATGGTAATTTTTGCATGTACCCTTCCTTCATCCTTCACTAAAACTTCCCTAGTAACAAAGAAAAGCAGTTAAGCAAAACTAGTCCATCTGAAAATGTAAACGACGTGGTTCCCTAATAATATCCCTTCATTAGACCTGTGTGCAGTGAGGAGGGGAAGGCATGTTTCATTATCTGTTCTCCAGAATCATTGCTGGTGTTTTGGTTACTCAGAATTTGGTTTCCTTTTAGTGATCTTTTCCTTTACATTATTGTAATCATCATATATATTGTTATTTTGATTTTGCCTATTTTGTTTAGCAGTAGTTCATACAAATCTCTGTATGGTTCTCTGAATTTTTCATATTTATCATCTCTAGTAATATTTTATTCAAATGCCATGTTAATTTTTTCAACCATTCCTCAGTGTATGTCTACTGTTTCTAGTTTTTTGTTACCAGGAAACATCCTATCACAAGTATTTTTATCTTCGTCTAAATGTTGTTACTATTTAAAACATAAAGAACAAAAAAAAAATGACTACTCCCTTAACCTTATTTATTGCCCTACTTCCTGCCTCCATTGTAGCTTTGGCTCCCCACCCTACATTCCCAGGCCCTGAACTGCTAGAAGCCACTGTGCTGTGGCTGCAGAGGGCAGAGCAATCTTTGATAAAGAATTTACATATTATGTTATTTTCCAATATAGCCTGAGTTAGTCTAAAATACTGCCAGGTATGGAACACAATAAAAGTTTTATTTGACTTGAAACATTAAGCATTATGAATGTTATCAGTTCCTATAATCCTGCCAATTTACCCTTACTCCCATTACATTCTGGCTTGTCTTCCAAACTCTGACTGAATGAAATGCCACTAATGGTCTTGGGAAACAGATAACGAAACATGCTTCCCCCTCCTCACTGCATCCAGGTTTGAGGGAGAGGGATAATTAGAAAACCACTTTGTTTACATTTTGGTGGTTTTGCTTGATTGCATTTCTTTGTTACAAGGGAAATTTTAACTGGGGGTGGGGAGTGTTAGAGAAGCAGTAGGTGCTGGCTTTCTAGAAATGACCATGGGGTAAAAAGCTCCTTAGGGCAAGAAGTGTCTTTCTTTTTTTTCACATTTGTATCCTCAGTTCTTAATACAGTTCCTGGCACATAGTAGGTACTTTATAAATGTTTATTGACTGATAAAATGTTGCCATCTCTCTCCAAGGCCATATCAGGGTTGCAGGATGGTTGTTCTAGTCTGAGTAAAATGTTTTTGAAAGACTTATATGTACAAAACGATAATCTTTACAGAGTAGTAAAAATTGGGAACTAAGGAGGACACTCACCTGTTGGGGGATAGCTAAACAAACTATACCATATAAATGTTATAGAATATTATTTTGTCATAATTACTTTCAGTGTTAACTTGAAAGAGCTCTGTGAACTGATGCAGAAGTAAGGTGAACAGAGCCAGGAGAATAATTTGTATATACAATGTAACATTGTAGAGAAAACTTCAAAAGACCTTAGAACCCTGATTAATTCAATGATAATCATGAATCTGAGCCCAGCAGTCTGAAGATAAAACACGATATCCGCCTGACGCTAGAGAAGAAAGGGGTTTAAAATGCAGAATAAATACATATTCTTAGACATAGCCAATGTAAAAAAAATTTACTGCATTATCCATATTTGTTATGAGGTTTCCTTCCTTCCTTCCTTCCTTCCTTCCTTCCTTCCTTCCTTCCTTCCTTCCTTCCTTCCTTCCTTCCTTCCTTCCTTCCTTCCTTCCTTCCTTCCTTCCTTCCTTCCTTCCTTCCTTCCTTCCTTCCTTCCTTCCTTCCTTCCTTCCCATCTTCTTTCCTTTTGATTGTAAGAGGGAGAGATAATAAATGCTTGCAAAAATAAGTAAACAATTAAAAAAATACTTGGTATTTCAGGAATCACTGACATTCAAGGATATGTCTATGAGCTTCACCCAAGATGAATGGGGACATTTTGATTCTACTCAGAAAAGTCTGTACAGAGATGTGATGCTGGATAACTACAGGAACCTGGCTTCATTGGGTAAGGGTTGTTTCTGTATTATTCGTGGAACAATGTTAGGCAAGAGTAGGTCTTCTTAACCAGGTGTCCAGGAACTTGATTTTAAAAATATTTTGATAACTTCCTTCCTTCCTTCCTTCCTTCCTTCCTTCCTTCCTTCCTTCCTTCCTTCCTTCCTTCCTTCCTTCTTTCCTTCCTTCCTCTTTTCTTTATCTTCTCTCCTGTCCACTCCTCCATAACCTCCAGGCATAGTTTTTAGGATAAAGGAAGCTGCAGTTCCATCATATTTTTATTTAGTCAGATCATACCTGAAATACTGTTCAGTTGTAAGCTCTGCATTTTAGGAAGGATAATGATAAAAGAACACATTCAGAGAAGGGTGATCAGGATAGTGAGAGAACTGAAAACTGTTCTATACAAGGATTACTTAATTAAAGAACCTGGGAATACCTATCCTGGAACACAGATGGCTTGGAGATTGGAGATAGGGTGCAAAATGAGAGTTTTCTTTAGCAGACTACAATCCTTTGAGTTTTATTTTGATTCCTGGAAAAATTCTAGAATGGATCATTAAAGAGATGATTAGTGAAAATAAAGAAAAGGAGGCAGTGAGTACAAGGAAGCAAATGAACTGTGGCTTCATCGAAAACAGGCCATGCCATACTAACATGATTTCCTTTTTCACAGGGCTACTAAACTGGTAGATTAGTAAAATATTTTAAATATAGTTTACCTAGATTTTAGCAAAGAATTTGATAAATTATGCCATTTTATTCTTCTGGAAAGGAATGAGAAATGTGGATTAGACAATAGGTTGTATAGCTAAATTCAAAGAGAATTTGTCAATTATTAGTTCAGTGTTAACTTGTTTGGTGGCCTCCAGTGGAGTGGGGATATGTATTTGGTCCATTTCTGTTTGATGTTTTCATTATGACTTGGATAAAGATATAGATGGCACAATCACTAAGTTGCAGCAGATTCTGAAGCTGGAATAGGTAACATAGTGGATGAAAGAGTCAAGATACAAAAAAAATCTTCACCTGCATTGGGTTGAATCTAATAACATGTGGAAATAAAGGTAAAGTCACATTTAGGATTAAAATCAAGTTTACAAATATAGTATGCTGGACGCATGTATGGACAGCAGTTTGTTTGAAAAAAGAAATACAGGTTTTGGTGTGCTGCAAGTTCAATGTTATCAATGTGACAGTAAACAAAAGTAATTCAGTCTTGGACTATATTGAGAGACATAGCCTACAGGAATTAGGGAGGGAGGTGGAAGTCTTCCTCTACTTATGTAATAATCGGACCAAACCTAGAGTATTGTATTTAGTCCTGGGCACTAGCTTTAAAGAAAGACATCAGAAGTCTGGAAAATATCCATAGGAAGGCAACCAGAATGTATATCAAAGGTCCTTGAGTCCATGTTATATCAGAATTGGATGAAGGAACTATAGGTGTTTAGCCCAGAAAAGAGGAAACTCAAGGAAGACATGATAGCTATGTTCAAGCATTTTAAGGGCTGTTATGTGGGAAGAAATTAGACTTTTTCTGTTAAGGCACTTGCATCGTGCCATGGAGAGTGTGATCGACTTGGAGTCAGGAAGACCCAAGTTTTAATCCTGCCTCAGACACAACTAGCTGTGTGACCCTAGGCAAATAACTATATCATTATCATCAACAAGCGTTTGTTAATCACTTCCTATGTGCCAGGCACTGTGCTATGCTATGGGGATACAAGAAAGGCAGAACCATGGTCCCTGCCCTTTTTGGAGGTTACATTCTAACTGGAGAGGCTATATGCAAATAACTGTGGATGTACAAGATGTATATAGTGTAAGTGGGAAGTCATCTCAGAGGCAAGGTACTAGAGGGGGTAGGTGGAAAAACCTCTTGCAGAAAGTGAAATTCGAACTGAGTCTTGAAGGAAGCCAGTATCTACCACAGATTCCTCATCTATGTAACATAGAGATGATAACAGAACTTATTTCACAAGTTTGTTGTCAAGATAAACTGAGATAATATGTAAAGTGCTTTGTAGACCTTAAATTGCTATGTAAAAGTTATTATTATTGTTACTATTAATAAATTTCTAATAATTAGAGCTGTTTAAAAATGGCTGTCTAGGGAGGTCCTGGGCATCTTGCCTCTACTTTGAAGGTCTACAGAATCTGCATCAACTCTTGTCAAGTATGTTATGCTGGAGATTCCTTTTGGGTGTGAATTGGACTACATGGTCACTGACATCCCTTCTAACTCTAAATGTGTTACAATAAAGTATTTCAAATGCTGGTGCTGTGATAATAGTAGCTAGCATGCAAAGCACTCTGAGGTTTACAAAGTGCTTTACATGCCATTTGATCTTTACACTCTCCGTTGGAGTCTGAGGTTACTATTATCCACATTTTACAAAAGAGAAAACTAAGGCACAGAGAGGTTAAGTGATATGCCCAGGGTCACATGGCTACAAAGTTTCTGAAGCAAGATTTGAATTCAAGTTTTGCTTGACTCTTAGTCCAGCACTCTATCTACTCCAAAGCATAGTTGTCACTATAGAGAGTAGCCTCCATTGGAGAAAGTGGCAAAGGATACTAAATTGTCAGGGGAAATCTGGGTTTCACGAAATATAAGACAATGGATGACATAATAGAGGAAGTATTATAGAATATAAGGGTGCTTGTTCAAAAGAGTACAGTGGAGATGTGGATTTGTAGAATGCTCCTGTGTGTAGCCAAGAACAGTAGGATGGAATTGTTTTCTGCTCTGATTCTTTGTCTTCCAGCACCAATACTCAAAGCCTTTCTTTTTACTTATAAACAGGACATCCAGTTTCCAAGCCAGATGTGATTTCTCATTTGGAACATGGAAAAGGGCCCCGGACCAAGAAAGAAATTCCAAAAAGCAACCGCCTAGGTGAGTGTGAGAACCCAGCAGGTGGAAATCACTGTAACAGTCATGAAGGGTGGAATTTTGGAAGCAGTGATTGGGTAAGTCTCCTAAAATGTTCCATAAACATGGGGCATGTGGGTAGAACTGAGGCCATTTGCCTTGAACTCCCTTAGATACCTAAAGTTCACCTAAACATTTCACAGATTCTCGAAGTTGAAAATGATCTTTGAGGTTCCTGTCTCATACCCAGTGCAGCATCCCTGACAAAGAGCCTTCTGCTTCTGATATAGTGTATTATATTTTTAGTCAGCTGAAGCAGTTATTAAATTCTTCCTTATATTGAATCTAATCTCCCACATTTATTTAGCCTGGGTATTTTACTTTGCTATTCCTCTATTTTCTTTTGTTACAGGATAGTTCCACTTAAATATCCTACCATTAAGTGGATTTTTTTTTCATGTTTTGAGTTTTTGTATATTTTGTGAGGATTTCTGATGTACCTCATTCCTAAAAATATTAGCTCTTGAAGGAGACAGGTGTACTGGGAGTCACACAATCGAGAGGACTGATCTTATCTCTTGCTTATGGATACTCTTCTGTCTTAAGGTCAGTATGTCTTCCTGTTGGAGTTAAATCTCTCCTCCCTGCCTCCCTACCTTGACCTCTGGCCATAGCAAAGGGTCTCATATACCTTCTTTCCTGGGAATCGCATTTCTTGTTCAAGAGAAAGTGATCTCTCCAGGTGCCCAGCAAAGACCCATTAGAAGATTTCTGTCCTCCTCACCCTCACCCATGAGTGTGCTTCTGTAGTATTCTATCACTTTGCCTTCTAAGTTTAGATTAGCTTTCCTGTCCCTGTCCCAACTGCAGCCCTTCTCCTCCTGTTATTTTCTCTACTCTTCCATGGCCTCTAAATCTTGTTAAGAAGCTGCAGAAATTACTATTTCTTCTCTGCTCACATGGTGGCTGGGAGGATGTCCATCTTCAGTTCTCATGTCTCTTGCTTTCCCTCTTTTAACTGGAGCTACTTCCCACTGTTGGAGGCAGCTAGATGACTCAGTGGACAGAGCACTGGGCCTGGAGTCAGGAAGACTTGAGTTCAAATCTGGCCTCAGACCTTTACTAGCTGTGTGACTCTGGACAAAACCTCTGCCTTAATCCCTTTGAGAAAGAAATGGCAAACCACTCCAGTATCTCTGCCAATATAATCCATGGGGACATGAGGTCAGTCACTGAACAACAACTTCCCATTGTATTTTCATTCCCACAGCAGATATTGATTCACTCAAAGAGAAGCATGAGATTCAGTTCACAGAACATTAATCCAGTATTTCCTTCATACCTTCCTCTGACTTCTTCCCCACATCCTCCTTTTTTAAAAATTGAATATATGATTTATCAGTGTAGTGAGCTTCAGGTGAGCAACTTTATCAGTGGAGATTGGGTTTTTCAAGGCAACTTGTCATTTTAGAGAGGTAAACCTAATTTAAGGTTAACCTCCTGAGAGGTTAAGAGACTTGTTCAGGGACACACAGATGACATCTATTAGACACAGGGCTGGAAGCTAGACCTTCCTGATCCTCAGCTCATCTTTGCCACTATGCCAGGCTCCTTGTTTCCTCTTAAATTTGCAGCCCTTTAGAATTTTTTGTCCCTTGCTGTTCCCTCTTTGTTATTCTTTTAAAGAGAGCCTAGAAACAAGAGAGAATTGGTTTCTCAGCTCAGTTTTTTTTCTCAATAATTGTGCTTATTTACCTTGCTTCTGTTTTAGTTCTGTTTGGATTGTTTGCAGGTTGAATGTTCTCACCTCTTGTTTCTTTTGCAGGAATGACCCAAATGCCTCTTTTTTTGTTGAAGTTCCACGTGTATCCATTGATGATTAGGCTGATATTTACATGCTATTTTAATTTGGGGGTACATCATGATCCCCCTTTTCTTTTTTGGAATATCCTATTCTAACCTCTCATTTCTAACCTAATATCTATCCTAATATCTGTTTTTTACAAGTTTTATTTCTCTGTTGAATGGTTTTGGAGGTTCTTGCTGCTATTCCATGATCTCTGGGAAATCTTTCACCAGGGGTCTTGGCTTTGTTTTCCTTTAAAGCAGGGGTTCTTAACACAAGGTTCACAGATGGGATCTGTGGGTGAATCTCAGTAGGTCTATGAACTTGGATGGAAAAAAATTACATCTTTATTTCAACATAATTGGTTTCCTTTTTAATCCCATATATTTTATTTTATGCACTTAAAATATTACTATAAGAAGGAGTTGATAGGCTTAGCCAAACTGCCAGAGGGATCCATGATGCTAGAAAGGTCAAGAATCCCTACTTTAAAGTATACTTTATTCACTGTGTTATGGTCTTCTTTTGAATTTACTCATTTTTCCTTCTATCTTTATAAGTCTGTCTTTCTGACAGGAGGACATAGGAACACTTTGTTTCTGTGTCCCAATAATATTGGAAATTTCTTATCACCTCTTAAACCCTAAACCCCAACTTCAACAATCACTTTTATAGTACCTTTCACCATCTGAGGAAACGATGACACTGCAATGGGCACATGATTGATAAAAATCTTCATCTTGTCACTGCCCTAATCAGGAATCTATGACACCAGCTGTATCAAGGCTAAAGTATATTTCCTTCTAATTCTTTAATTGCCTTCTCTTTATTTAGTTTCCAGTATGTTTACATTTCATGTTTGTTCCTCCATGGGTAGCAGGCTAGCCTAATAGAAAGATCCAAGGATTTAGCATCAAAAGATGAGTTCAAGTCTTTGCTTTGCCACTTACAAACTGTGTGACCTTGCACTACGTATTTCTTTTTCTGTAAAATAGGATAAAAACATTTGACCACTTACCTTATAGAGTTATTTCGAGGAAAGAACTTTGTAAATATATATATGTATGCAACACACACATATATACTCACACATAAATGCACATATATACGCACAAATGTGTATATACGTATACACAAATTATTATTAGAGAGACAGTATGGTAGAGTAGAAAGAAAATAGGTTATAAAGTAAAAATCTGAATTCAAGAATGAGTATAATCAACATTTGATCATATAGTATGTATTTTTTATCTTTGTTTCATATGTGTTAGTCTTGTCTCTCCATCTATATTCTAAAGACCCAGAGGGAAGGGCCTATTTCCTATATTTCCAATTACCTCCAGTGTTAGATACATGGTAGGCACTTGGTAAATAAACCCTTGATTGATTGTTTACTGTGGAGTCAGGACACCTTTCTTTGCCTCCCTTCTTTATATTCTCTTTCTCTCTCCTCTCCTTCATTCACTTCCTATCCTTTATTTTCTTCTTCTTCTTTTCCTTCCCTCATAATACTACCTGTTAAGAGTTTGGAATCTAAATAGGAAGATAAAACTATGAAATATTTTAAAATAGAACATTTAGAAGTGAATTTTTAAATAAAGAAGGTAGAACAATATCGTAGGGCTAAATTCCAAAATGCATAGGCAATAAATGACTTTGAAGTTCAAATTAACAAATATTTATTGAAGGCCTACAATGTACAGGACCCTTTGTGGTCAGTATTGTGGAGAATAGGAAAAAGAATTAGGTAGCCTCAAATTCAATTACATTTTTAGCCTAGTCAGGGAGATTAAGCATGTATAAGAACAATTATAATAAAAGATAGTTCAGATAGTTCGGAACATCTATGTGTGCTGGCATGATTAGTCTTTTTTGTTAGTGAGATGATCTGGACCCTGAAAAATGTTCAGAATTTGAATAGGTGAAGAGAAAGGAGCATGAACAAAGGGTTCAGAATGAGTATGGCTATGGATAAGAAAGAAGAGAGATCAGATTGAATTCGGTATAAGGTAGAACTGGTATAGCAGGGCCAGGTTGTAGAGGGCTTTTATTGCCAACGTGATTTCTGTGAATTATATCTTCTAGGTAGGAGGGAACTAGAGGATGTCTTTCAGCAAGGGAAGAGTTTTACCAAATCAGGGGATAGACAGTAGCAGTGGGTCTGTGGAGGCCAGAGACAGGGCAGAGTTGAGTAGTCAGGAACCCAGGAACAGCAAATTTGGTTTAAAGCTTTCTTACCGTTTTTCCCTCCTGATGGCAACTATTCTGATTTTAAGCATCAGGATGATGTAAATGATGGACCCAACACAAGAATGGGTTATAAAAGAACAGGTTTCTTCACTTGTAGGAACACTGGACAAGTTTAGTGATTGAATTGAGAGCCAAGCTTTTTTTTTTTCCTTTTTTCTCTGTGGATATGATATTTCTGTGGTGGCAGATACAGCTGGTGTGGAATACAGAATCTACCATATTTGAGAAGATGGGAAACTGCTTGGGTGGGAGCTTTTAAAGGGGCCCTGGGGGTGCCAGGAACTATGTCACTGGTACAAAGAGCCTGTGGTTATTCATGAGACAAAGAACCTTTATACTCTTGCTACCTAAGTAGCAGGGGTTACTGTCCTTAGCAGGGGTTACTGACTTGTAATTCTATCTATTCTGAAACCTAATGACTTTCCCCTTGAAATCCTATCTGGTCCTCAGTCTACTCCTTCACTTGTTATGTCTTTAGTCCTGACCATAGCCTACCACAAGCTTTCATGCCATGCTTCTCAGAGGGAAGCCCCAAATCTGCAAACCAATTTAGTTGAACAGTTCAGTAGGCATTTATTAAGCTCTTCCTCTGTGAAAGACATACATCTCCAGGTGCCAGTGAAGCAAAAACAAAAATGAAATAACGTGCCCTCAAAACATACATTTTTGCTAGAAGTATCCAAAATATACACAGATATATAAATACAAAATAATTGGGTGGAGAAACCAGAGGGAATTAGGAAAGACCTTTTGTCAGAGATAACACTTGAGCTGAATTTTTAAGGTAAGTTGGGGAGTCTAAGATGTGGAAACAAAGAGGGACAGTACTCCAAGCTTGTGCAATGGCATGGAGGTGGGAGATAAAATATCATGTGAAGGGAACATCTAATAGGATAATTTGAATGGCAAGTAATGTGTGGGAGGGAGATTCATGTGAAATCAGTATAAAATGATAGATTTGAGGCAGATCGTGAAAGGCTTTAAGTGCCAAAAAGAAGAGTTTATGTTTTATCCTAGAGGCAATAAGAAGCAACTGGAACTTTATGAGCAGAAGAGTGAAAGGTAAGATCTGTACTTTAAGATTATTAATTTGCCAACTCTGTGGAGGATGGATTTGAGAGGGGAGGGGCTGGAAGCAGGGAGACTAATTAGCAAGTATTGCAATATTCCAGGTGAGAGGTAAACAGGGATGGTGGCCTTTTGAGCAAAGAGGAGGGGATGAAAGTGAGAGGTGTTGTTTAGATAGAACCAAGGAGTCCTGGCAACTAATTGGCTGGAAAGTCAAAAAGACTGAAGAGTTGAAGATCATCCCAAGGTTGCAAAAATGGTATCCTGGGAGGCTAGGTTTGCCCTTTACAGGAAGAAGGAAATTAGGAAGATTGGACAAGTTTAGAGGAAAGGTAATGAGTTTTGTTTTAGATAAACTGAATTTAAGATAATCCTAGGGGACATCCAGATGGAGACAGCCAGTAGATAGATGATAAAGGAATATAACTTATGAGACTTGAGGGCTGAAAATGCATACATACACACACATAGTGTGTATATGCATGTAAGTATATATTTGGGAATTATCTACATAATTAAGCCCCTAGATGCTGATGAGATCATCAGAAGACAGTATATAGGAAATGGAACGCCTAATACATAGCCCTAGAATGTCACCCATTCATGGTAGGATCAGGAAATAAATGTAAAAATCAGAAAGCCTGGCATCAGTGATCAGAGTGGGTTTTAACAGGTACAGGGGATCACAGCCCCTAGATCTAGAAGGAGCATTAGATATTATCCAATCTAATTCCCTTATTTTTATACATGAAGAAACTGAGGTTCAGAGTTATGAGGTGATTTGCCTAAAGTCACGTAGGTAGTAGCATCTGAACAAGAATTTCAACCAAAGTCCTTTAACTCCATTTCCGGTGCTTGTTTTACTCTACAACTTTGTGAGGATGTAAAAATCCACAAGACCATGAGAACAGGAATAGCACTAGTGATCAGAACTGGGCCCAATCCTGGGTAAATATGATATGCTCTCTGGCTCACTTAAATTTTCTCTTCAGTGTGGCAGAGGTTTGTCCTACAGATACAAATATGGCATGACTGCATCTAGATTCAAGGGGGCTCTGTGACTGAAAGTTATCTGGGTATGGTTAGTGTAGGAGAGCTGGGTATGGTTAGTGTAGGAGAGCCATGCAGTAGGGAGGTATGGAATTGCATGTGGAAGATTACTTTGATAGTGCTGGATAGATAGCTGGGAGGGAGAGGAAGGATTAGAAGTAGGTGGGCTAGGCATGAGGTAATAGGCCTCAACTCTTAACCCAAACTGCTTCCTTTAATTCTAACTCATCTCATACTTGCCTGTAGCCAGATCTCCTCTCATTAATGGGTCATCTTGTTCAACCAGGACTAGTTGTTTCAATAATCCTTGATAACATAGTTTAACTCCCCTTTGTTCACCTTGCACAATGTATCAGCCCTCTTCCCTATCTCCATCCTCTTTAATCTAAAGACTTGTGTCCCTTTCTAACTACTTTTCCCTTCTGTTTTCCATTATATGAGCAGACTGTAATGTCATTTGTTAACTGCTATTCAGGACACATTGTTCCTTGTTAGTTTCATTCTTCCATTCCCACTTTATAGTGGTTTGCTTTTTCCTAGGACAAGGAATAGGGACATATGCAGATTTGATTTCTTTCAGACTGGGAGACTAGGCTTGAAACCAAGCAGCCAATTGCAAAGCAGGGCATTTTCAAAGAAGAATCGTCTCAGAAAATTATAATGGAACATGTTACAAAGGGTTCTCTCTTGAACTTCAAGTTTAGAGAAGATTATGAATGTGATGCTCAATTAGAGACACCATGGAGAATCCAGGATCAACATTTTAGGCAAATACTAATTTCACAAAAGAAAACCCTTCCTGGGAAGATAGGGATTAAACATAACGAATTTGATGAAAACATCAGTGTAAGTTCAGTTCTTAATATAGAATTCCTATGAGAGAGAGACTCCACAAATAAGGTACTCATGGAAAAATCTTCAAATATAATTCAGATGTCATTAAATATAAGAGAATCTGTGGAGAGAACAAATCCTGTGTATGTAATAAATGTGAGAGCACGTTCAGTGATAAGCCATACCTTACTAAACATCAGAGAGCTCATATTAGTGAGAAACTCTATGAATGTAATAAATGTTGGAAAGCTTTCAGGTGGCATACTCACCTTACTCAACATCAAAGGATTCACACTGGTGAGAAACCTTATGAATGTAATGTATGTAGGAAAGCCTTTTTTCATGGTACAATTCTTAACAGATACCAGAAGATTTATACTGGAGAAAAACCCTGTGAATGTAATGAATGTAGGAAAACCTTTAGTGGCAGGTAATCCCTTACAAAATACCAGAGACTTCATACAGGAGAGAAACCTTTTCAATGCCATGCATGTAGCAATGCCTTTGAGTCCAGTTCAGAACCTTGTAAGACATCAGATACTTCTCAGTGGAAAATAACTCTACAAAAGCAGTATGCGATGGTAGAGATTCCTTCTGAATCACCGTTTAGTTAAAAACCCTAGATTACTGGTTCTCAGAATGTAGTCCAGGGACCACTGAGAATCCTTGAGACCTTTTAAAGGGGGCCACAAGGTCAAGATAATTTTCATAATAATGCTAAGATGTCTTAATTTGTAATACAATAAATATTGATATAACCCACATAATCAAAAGCTCTTTGGGTGGGTGGGGGTGTTCTCAATGATTTTCATGAGTATAAAAGGCTCCTGAAACCAAAGAGGTTGAGAACTGTTGGTTTAAGATGTCATGATTTATCACTTGTGATTCTGTTTGTGGTGCCTGGGAGATGAGATTGTATTTCCTAAATGTTAGTGGGAAGTGTGCTGGTTTGTGCTAGAAATCTCAGATAACAGGTACTCAACTTAAAGGTTTTTTTTTTTAAGGTAAAAATTTGTTTCAATATTCAACTGAACATTTCATAACAAAGAAAACAATGGGATTTACTGCAACAGAATTGAACAAATGAAGTATATACTGCAAGTACATTGTGTGAATTTCCTTGTAGTAGCAAGAATATGTATTATTAAAGTTGTTCATTCTCTACTTTGTTTAAAAATAATGTATGGTTTCTTGAGCTGCTATCTTCTGCTTCAAATTGTACTCTTGTGTTTTCCAAGGCAGATTATGCCTTTAAAATTCCTGAACCTACCCTTACTATCATTGAATTTTTCATCCTTTGGTCTGTCTATGTGTTGTGATTTCATAATTTTAAAAAGTCTCCATCTGAATGATGATTAACCTGAAGGATCACAGCCTTGATTTTGGTCCTACATAAAAAATACGACTTTTCATCTCGTAATCCTGCATGTTATCTCTTAATAAACAGTGAATTGTAATTCTATTACTTCCCTACTTGCCCCAACCAATTGTTTTAAGGATAGAATATCTCACAATTTCAGGAGATTTCATTTTAACCAAACATATTAGAACTCATAACCAAATGAATGTTGTCATATCTCATGTAAGGATTTGATTTAGTGGCTACTAAAGTCTCTCCTGTTTCTGAGATTCTATAATTCTAAGAAGTCACTTTGGAAGGCCATTCATTTACTCCAATGCTTTTGCTCTAAACAAGAGTGAAACTTCTCTGTTAGGATTTTCTTACAACCGTTCATCGACCACTTAAAAATGTCATTATATCCTTCTTTCAATCATATGCATGCACTCTATGTCTTTGGTTCAAAAGGTACTAATACTAAGTTTACCCATCTTCATGTGTCATGTTTCACACAGTCTTCTCATCATTCTGGTTGCCCTTTTTTGAATGTACTCTGGTTTGTCAGTGTTCTTCCTAATATATAGTTCCCAGAAATAAATTTCATATTCCTGATGTGGTATGACCAGGTAGAGTACCGTGGGATTACCACCTCTTATTTTTCTGGATATCCTATCCCTCTTAATAAAGCGTAAGATAGTAATAGGATCATTATTTTTTTTTTTTGTGGGGAGGGGTGGTCAGGTAGTGTAGGGGTAAGTGTTATGTCACACTGCTAGCTCTGTAGAATTGCAGTCCACTAACATTCTCCAGGTATGTCTGGAGCTATGCTATATTTGTATAGTATGGGCTTAAAGAACTGACTGGGATTTATAGATCAATGAGATAAGCATTTTCTGAGAGTAATTTGGGCTATCATGATATTTGACCTGGAAGAGGGATTTGTCAGCCTACAAGAGAGCAGATTGAAGGGAATGGGGGAATGGGTCCCTAACCCCACCTAGGACTTAATAAGCTAAAATGGAAAGTAGCACAGGGAAAACTGTCAGAAAAATCTGAAAAGAGGCTGGAACTATAGCACAGAAGGAAGAGAACAAGGTGGGTGATTGGACATTTCAGGACAGAGAACTTGGGCTAAACTTATCAGTTTTATCCATCTCTTCAAGGACTGTTGGCAGCTCTCCCCCAAAAGTCAGCTCTTTGGCCAACATTCCTTCTCTGTGATTGTCCAGTAACATATACTGTAATATGATTTTTGTTTTTGTTTTTATCTAAATATCTCTTATAACTTGATCTTGGGGACAGCTACATGGCGCGGCAAGTAGAGCACCAGTCCTGGAGTCAGGAGGACCTGAGTTCAAATCCGGCCTCAGGCACTTGACACATTTACTGGCTGTGTGACCTTGGGCAAGTCATTTAACTCCAAATGCTTTGCCTTCCCCCTTCCAAAAGAAAAAAAAATTAACTTGATCTTGTTTCAAATATAAAGAGGCCAGGAAATGGCTGGACATATAAAAAAATTTAAATTAGGGTAGAGAGCCAAATCTTTGCCTGAATGTTAGAAATTTTCCAGAGGGCTCTAAGCTATTAATGGCCATACTTCTTATTTGATATAAATTCCATAACATAGCAGAGAAGGGGACCCACATAGACTTGAGGGCTATCATACTGCCCCTGCCCTAACAAGCTAGCTAATTATTGATCAGCCACATATTGGCTGTAGTTGATTAAATCTCCAGAGAGAAGGGGAATAAGGAAGGAGATGGTTCTGAATAAAGAAAAGATCATACCCTAAACCACCCAAATGGAGCAGACTGGCAAGGCCTATAGGAAGACAGGTATCCTATAGAACTCAAAACATGTGAAGCACTCCCCAATAGGGATTAGCCACCTGGATCGACTAGATACTCTTATACGCAAGTAACAAACCAAACTGGGCTCTGTAAAAACTCCTCCATGATTCTCTTTAGCCTAATAGAGCAATCCAACTGGAGGTCCAGACCAAACACCGCTAGGTATCCCTTTCACATTTAGGACACATTAAATATATATATATTTTTTTACATTTAAATGATTCTCCTGTAAGTCCAAACAAACATTTCCTCTGGGTTCCTTCAGGATAGGGCACCCGAAATTTTCCCAAAGAATCCCTGTTGATACACATATCAATCTTGATGAAATTTCTGTCTCCCCCTCCTTAGGATCAAGTTAACAAAAGGGAAGGAGTATGGGATTCCCAAAATCGATTAATTATAAATAGCTAGCATTTATATACTACTTTAAAGTTTGCAAAGCACTTTATATGTGTTATCTCATTTGTAACAAGTAATTTTGTTTGATTACTTGGTATTTCTAGGCCAGCAGCCAGACCTTATCTTATAGTCCATAAGTCCTAGGCAGAGCTGGGGACCCTATCTCTCCATTTCTTCCTGTGAGTCCATTCTCTGTGCTCTCACTTTGTCTCTTTTAAAATTTCTAGGTATGAATTAAGTTTTGATCCTGGCTCAAAGATTACAAAATCCCAAATCTTCCTCAGGGCTGTGAGGTAATGATTTTCCCTCTGAACTATGGATCCCAAGATGCCAGTCAGTTCTCAAACCTCTACTACACTTGACTAGTTCTCTTTCTGCTACCTCAATCCAATCCATTTTTAAATTGGAGGGAATCTATTGAGTCCAGGAAAACTCAGCAGTGGCAGAGCCAATGTAGTACAGTGGAGAGAGTGCTGACGTTAGAGTGAGGAGGGTATTAGTTCCCATCTTGCTTCTGACAGTAGCATTTGGCATATTAGGTTTAAATTAGCAAGTCCTATAGCTGCTATGTGTAATGGCCAACTCCTGGGAAATATTTACAAAATCATAGACATTTATGAATATGGTAGGGGATAAAATCATTCACATGATATTTTCACTATCAATCTCAAGAGGTTGTTGTAAGGAAATCACTTTGTAAACTTTAAGGTCCTGTATAAATGTGAGTCCAGCCTATATTTCTTCATCTTGTCCACAGGTATGTTGAGAAAGACTTTTGTTGAAATGCACGTAATCTATGTCTACAACAAAAGGAAATAAAGGTATTGCAACAACCCTCTCCCCACTCCAATAGAATTTGAAACAAAGCTAGAATTTTCTCAAGCCACAATCAAATGGATAATAATTACAGTGAAAAATTAGTGGAAAAAAGAAATTAGGAAACATTCATGTTAAAGACATTTCTTGATCATTGCAACCTCAAATACAGTGAAAATTTTTTTTCATGATCCTTGAGCATAAATATCAAATGCGGCATTAAACGGAGTGACATATGCCACCAAAGGTGTTTATCAGTGTTGGATAACTTGTACAGCAGCCCCAAGTCCAAATGGAAGAGGTATTCTCTGTAGTGAAATTCCTCAGATGTTCCTGTTTGCAGATGCTATTGTAACAGTTGTATCACCACTACAGGGCCTTTTCATTGAAATCTACAGCCATTCCAGAGAGAGGCTGAGCATCTACACTCCCAGCGTAGAATGTATATCACCCAAATTATGACATTCAGTTGGACAAATGGCCCACTGAATTGGTCTTTTGCTATACATACCTTGGACAGGTACTGCAGATGGACAGCAAACTAAGTCTAGAATTGAAGAGCAGATTGGTTTGTTTTGGGGAAATTATACACAGAGTTTTCAGTTAAGTTTCTTCTTGCAACAAAAGCCTATCTTTTCAATGCCATTATTTTCCTAGTGCTGTCATATCGCTGACCTTGAAAACAGGAAGACCTGGGTTGAAATTCCCCTTTTGATACTTATTATCTACATAGCTCTGTGCAGGTCACTGGGTGACGGTAAGCAGCTCCCTCCCTAAGACTTATTTTTGTAGTCATCAATAATTTGGATCTGTAATTTGAGTAGGTAGAGGAAGTTCCTACCACGGGAGTTTGCTACCTTGATGAAATCACATATCCTTTGTATGTTTATTTAATGTTATATGACCATGAATATAGAATATAATCCTAGACAGGTCAAGATTTCTGGTGATCCTATGGACAACAGATAGATACAAGAGGAGTATAATGCATTTAGCATATTGCCAATGACGAATTGTAAGAACCATCCTGAAGAAAACACATGATGAGAAAAAGAAGTAGGCCAGTACTATAACAAGAGCAATGGATAATAGTTGTACAAAACAAGTACTACACGGTTGCCTACAAAATGTTAAAAAAGACCTAGAGAAATGTTGCAGCAGCAGCGACATCCTCTTTATGTAGGCTGGACTGGTTTTACTTTATTTTTTTTTATTTTTTGCAGGAGAGAAAGCAGGGAAATTGGGGTTAAGTGACTTGCCCAAGGTCACACAGCTAGTATGTCAAGTCTCTGAGGCCAGATTTGAACTCAGGTCCTCCTGACTCCAAGGCCAGTGCTCTACTCACTGCACCATCTAGCTGCCCCCTCTGGTTTTACTTTAAAGGGGAAAGGAGGCCATCCTATGGGGTTGATTGGTCCAGGGAAGCAAGGCATGAATCAATAGTATGGTTTCTAGGTCATCTGATGCATAAAAAGTCCAGCCTATGGAGAGTTGGGGCTTCTCAGGATTATCAGAATCCTGAATGATATGCAAGTCAGTAACTACATCTTTCTGACCTATAGAATGTCAGAGGTGAAGGTTGAAGTGACTAATGTCTTTATGAATCAATGATTGTATCCTTTAAAATTTTTTCTTTTAAGTAAATTTCTTTTTATGGAATTACATATGGTCCACAAGTGTTTCATTGCATTATAATTTTGAGCCTGAATTACTAGATTTGTCTGAATTAGGCTTGTCTCACAACAAAGTTGTATAGTGTATCAGGCAGATCCCTAATAGAGATTTTGTGGAGGAATAAAATAAAAATACATAGAAAGTATCTCTGTATTGCATTTTTATCAATGGATAGAGTGCTCATAATGATAAAATCAAATATCCTTTGAAGTATTAAAAAAGTATATATAAAGGAAAAGTATGTATTCCTTATTTTTCTTTGCATTCTCCAAATACGTGCTAAAGTTTTATTTTCTAAACACAATTTAATCTGAAGCCAGTGGAGGTGTGATCTCATCCATTTGTGTATTATTTCCATAAGACTATAACCCATCTACATCTCATTATGTGTGATTCCTGTCCTTATCTTTTTTTTAAATTTATTTTTAATATGTTTAGTTTTCAGCATTGATTTTCACATGCTTTCGAATTACAGATTTTCTCCCCAATTTCCACCCCCCCACTCCAAGATGGCGTACACTC
>CM053625.1:293024858-293131037 GCA_028646595.1 Phalanger gymnotis
GGCAACCAGAGTGTACGCCATCTTGGAGTGGGGGGGGTGGAAATGGGGAGAAAATCTGTAATACAAACGCATGTGAAAATCAATGATGAAAACTAAACATATTAAAAATAAATTAAAAAAAAAGTCTCCCTGCCCAAAAAAAAAAGCCCACTGAACTAACAAATAAAACCAATAAAAAATGAACCATTGGTTAATTTTAATTAAAAAAGGAAGAAGAAAACCAACTTCCTAGCACCAAAAATGAAAAGAGTGAATATACCACCAACGAAGATGAAATGAAAGCAATTATTAGGAGTAATTTTTCCTAATTATATGCCAGTAAAAATGACAATCTAAGTAAAATGGATGAATATTTACAAGAATATAAACTGCCCAGGTTGACAGAGGAGAACAAATATACTGTAATAATCCCATCTTAGAAAAAGAAATTTAAAAAGACATCACTGAGCTCCCTAGGAAAAAATCCCAAGGACCAAATACATTCACAAATAAATTCTACCAAAAATTTAAGGAACAATTAATCCCAACACTATATAATCTATTTGAAAAATGGGTAAAGAAGGAATCCTTATTAAATTCCTTTTATGACACAAATATGATTTTGATACCTAAACCAGGGAGATCAAAAATAGAGAAAGAAAACCATAGACCAATTTCCTTAATAATTATTGATGCAAAAATATTAAATAAAACATTAGCAAGGAGATTATAGCAATACATCACAAATACACTATGACCAGGTTGTACTTAAAGAAAGGAAAAAGGATCTATTTGTGCAAAAATATTTATAGCATCTCTTTTTGTGGGGGTTATGAATTGGAAATTGAGAGGATGCCCATGAATTGGGAAATGGTTGCACAAGTTATGGTATATGATTGTGATGGAATATTACTGTGCTTTAAGAAATGACAAGTAGGATGCTTTCAGAAAAACCTGGAAAGATGAACATGAACTAATGCAAAGTGAAATGAGCAGAACCAAGAGAATACTATACACAGTAACAGCAATATTTTAAGGATGACCAACTGTGAAAGACAGCTATTCTGATTAAGAAAACAATGCAAGACAATTCCAAAGGATCCATGATGAAAAATGCTATCCACCTCCAGAGAGAGAACTGATTAACTCTAAAAGAAGAATGAAGCATGACTTTTTAGAAAACTTTATTTTTTTTTGTGTGTTTTCTTTTGCAGCATGGCTAATAAGGCAATGTTTTGCATGACCTCACATGTACAATCATAATCAAATTGCTTCCTTCTCAAGGAGGGGGGAGTTCGGAACTCAAAATTTTACAAAATGATTGTTAAGAGTCTCTTTCACATGTGATTGGGTGATAACTAATGAAACAAATAAAAGAATTTCAATGCTTCAGAGTTCTTCAAGAACTGAGGCCCAGAGAAAGTTGATTGACTTGCTCCTCAAGGTCACAGAATAACAAAACTGGGACTCAAACTTGGGTCTTCCATCTCCCAAGAATAACGCTCTTTCAAATACCTCATGCTATGAAACCATATGGACTCATAGTGATCACTACTTCCTTTTTCAAGTGTCAAACTTTTTACTCCAGAATTCTGCTTGGAATAGAAACTAGTCTATGTTTTTCAGAATCAATCTCTTTTTCCTCATAATCTTTTGGAATCTATCTGTAATTCTTTGAAGATTTTCAAGTGTTATTCCCTCATTAAAGAGGTAAATACTATTAGTATTCTGGGATATAATCTGTTTGGGCTTGAAAACTAAACTTCCACTCAAGGAAGAGTGGAATTTTCTTATGACTACAAATGCCTTGGGCTTTTAATTCATTTGTTAAAAACAAAACTTGCCACTTCACTACAAATCCAAAGAAGCAGTGAGAGAAGTCCGTAACAATTCTAAGCAGACACAAAAATGTACATAGGCATTACATATTCTCTTGTCCTCTGAAAACATTGATGTCTGCCAAAATGCAGTTATGCCCAGAAGAAGGCAGTGTAACAATACAAGTCTAGTCCAACTGACCTCCCTATTCCTGGAAGATATCCCCTTCCTATATACAGTCCAAATTTGAATTAACTTTTTTGGCTACCACATCACATTCCTGACACATACTGAGGAGTGCACAAAAATACCCATACCTTTTTGAAAACAGCTGTTGTATATCTATTGCCTATGAAAGGCTAAAGAAATAAGGACTATTTACAAGATAGAAAAGCAGTCTGGTGTCAACCAAAGAATTCACATACACTTGAGAGGGGGAAGGGAATAAGTACTATATAGCACCTGCTATGTGCCAGACTCTGCTAAGCACATTTGCAACTATTATTTCATTTTACAACAACCCTGAGGAGTAGGTGCTATTATTTTCCCCATTTTACAGATAAGAAGTTAAACAGAGGTTAAGTGACTCGTCCATTATGACACAGGTAGCTAATAAGTGTCCCAGGTTGCATTTGAACTCAGATCTTCCTGATTCCATCCTCAGGGCTCTATCCACTCTGTCACCAGCTGTCTCTTTAACTTATAAATGCATTTCATTTTTGCCCAGACAAAACCATTTGGCTGTTTTCCACATCTCTATGCTCCAGGAAGAACTTTAAGTTGAAAGAAAATTAAATGTAAAGCAAAGTTGAAGTTTCTTTGAATCATTCTTTTCCTTATGGACTAGTCCCCATAATAACTGGAAGATTTGAGATAATTTGGAGGAAAGTTAATAAAAAAGTAGTCAGTCTCATGTAATAGTTTGAAATTACCATAGTAATTTCCTGAGGTTCAACAAGGATATTTTTGTGGGATTTGGGGAAGATCCACCTATGTTAAGACAGTAGCATTTTAATCCTTACAAGCCAATTTTCTTATAGACCTATAATTACCTTTTTTCCCCCAAAAGAACAGTCAAGATACTGATAAAATAGTCACAAAATACTTAAAGTATATGACTACTGAAGTTGGAAGTAACTTAAGCTTATTTACTATGGCTATCTTGTACAAAAGGAGGGCTAAATACCTTCTTTCTATAAAAGTCGGTAAGTGGGTAAAAGGTGACTTCCTTATCTATGGAGGTTTCTTTAATTCTTTTTAAAAAGGGATAGTGGAGGTTAGAAGGGGTGACTGATCCTGACACAGACCACTCACATCTCAAGGGGTTAACTATGGAATCTTAATCCTATGCTGTTTTCTCTAAGTCTATTGGGAAACCGTTAGTCAAATATGCTTTCAATTTTCATATGGACATCTTCAAGGAGTATTACGCATTTTAATTTGAGAAAAGATTATGAGTGATTGCTCATTTCTTCATTCCTGAAGCTGATTCAAACACAGTCATAGTGATACTATTGGAAAGGACATCTATTTCCTTAACATGTCTTCCTGGAAGCTTCTAACTACAAGGGCCTACCATGGTGCTGACAACCTCTTTTCTCTCCATGAAATGCCTTAGGTGTATCTCAGGTCAGATCTGGTGCCAGGCTGTAATTCAATCCTCCTACACAGCATATAATCTAGGATTTGTTCAGATAATCAACATCTTTGTGGTAATATCAACTAAAATTATACAATAGCCAAGTTCCTTCCTCATTATGCACACTATCCTCATGTTTAGACTTATTTGGTCCCTTAGGATTTTTTCCATTCACATTACATAAAGCATGGCACCAATTAGAGAAGTAAACATAATTGCTAGAAATTAAGCAATTTTTCTTTCGGGCTTTGAGGGGCAGATTGAGTTAAGCAGTCCTAAGGCATTGACCTAGGGGTGGAGTGGGGTAGCAAATGAAAATAAATTGAAAGCAAAATGAATGTGAAAAAACAGGATCTGAAAAAGCCACTCATTTTCTGTTTTAGAAGATTGTTTCAGATGAATTGGGCAAGAAATGAAAACACTATCCTTTAATGTAGAATGAAGCAGAGATTTTTAAAACAAAGAGAGCAGAATTCAAACATAGTTTTTGTTGTTTTTATTTTTGTAAATCCTTTGAGTAGGAGTTTATCTAGATTAATTTTAAGGAAACTAGAAAATTAGTAACTTATAAATCAACACCAGGTGGCAGCATGTCTCAATTTTTTGGGAAGTACTATTTCAAACACTGGTTCTCTGGTCACCTGGAATTAATCATGGAAAAATTTAGTCCACAGATTGATTTTTTACTTCTAAATTTTCCCCTATATTTCTTTATAAATTATTCAGAATTCTTTAGTTAAGTTGTTTAATAAATTTCCAGGTGTGTCTGACTCTACATGACCCCTTTTGGGGTTTTCTTGGCAAAGATACCGGAATGGTTTGCCATTTCCTTCTCCAACTCATTTTACGGATAAGAAAACTGAGGCAAACAGAATTAAGTGAGTTGCTCAGGGTCACACAGCTAAGTAAGTGTCTGAGGCCAGATTTGAACTCAGGTCTTTCTGAATCTAGGACCAGTGCTCTATTTACTGAAGCTAGCCCATCGGAATTCTTCCATACTTTTAAAAATACAATTCTTAGCATATTCTTCAGCTAGGTAAGTCAAGAGGGTATTCAGGCTGGGGGAAGGGTAGAGAGTTCATACACCAGTACTTTGAGGAAATGAATAACTTGGTTATTTTTTTATTACTGGCTTCTGGGTTTTAGATTCATCTGCCCTTTTTTATCCATGTTAGGGTGACATTTTTAAAAATGTGAAGTTAGTGTAGCCTGAACAGATATTCTGCTAGGAAGCTGATTTATATTCTGAAGGTTTTCTGGTTAGATGGAGGGCTGTCAGGAACATAAGTCAATAAACTATCTTCATCAGCCTAGACATTACATGATCTAATCCTACAGTTGCAGATTTCTTCCAGTTTTTACATTGGTCTTTTATTGGCTGCCATCTTGGGTTTGGTGCTACCACTGTCCTATAAGGCATTGTAGCCACCCTTTTGATATACTTTCAAATTATGGTTGTTCTACCTCTTCCTACCTGAAGAGCATTCTCTTGATACAATACACAGAAGGAAAGTAGGAGTTGAATACTTATGCTTTCTATCATCTTTAGCATTTCACATTTCCTTTTTGTTCTCTACAGATCAAGGGACTGGGATTGAATTACTTCTGTGATGGACATCTCAAATCTAAAAGGCATCATAAAACTGACTCTCAGCACAAAGAACTAAATCTCCCTTCTTTTTCCCCATAAGCAGGTCTTGTAAATTCCAGATCTGGTTCTTCACAGATGCAGAAAGCGAACACAGAGGGCTCCAGGAAGCTGAAGGTAGAGAGGTCCTAAGAAATAACTGTGTAGGTGAGTGAAAAATAAACAGAGAAGACTCACTGGTAATAAGTATTCTGGCTGTGGGTGATGTTTGGGACGTGGAGTTCTCTCAAAGATGCTTGGCTTTGCAGAGAAGATAAGACATGAGGCCTGAGTTTCCTCAGATGCTCATCTCAACTATGAAGACTTCCATATTTCATACTTTATTATTATTTCAGTTCCCCCTGTACTCTGTAGTACATCAATTCTCCCTCTCTTCTCATATCTTAGTCCCTACATTATTCCTTGCTTTCCTTATAATAATCAACTTCTTCTTTTTCATGAGCTCTCCTTCCCTTTACCCTGAATATATATTTCATATTCAAAAATTAATAAAAACATACATTTTTTCCTCTTCATTTCTTTTATGTTCAAATAAACAGCCTGTACTCCTATCCCTTTATTTCCTTACCAGTTTCTTAAACCACTGCAATCATTCTCTAGATATTATTAGTGACTACTCTTCTAGTCAAATACAATTACTTTTCCCAAAAGTTTTCAAATTCCCTTGGTACTGCTGACTATCCCTTCCATCTTGAACCTTATACCTCTCCTGGTCCACACAAAATATAATCCTGGTTTTCCTTCTGCTTACTTTGCTCATATTCTAGGTTTACTCCTTACCTCTCAGTTTTTTTCTCTTAGTTTTCCAGTCTTATCAAATCTCTCTCTTTTATCACATCTAAGTACATGACTCTCATATCATGCCCATGAGCCCTTTTAGTTGTCCTTCTAGTGCCTAGTTTTTACTTGTTGAAAGGGTGTTTTCACCTCAAAATGCAAATGCCCAAGACCAAACATTATCACATTTCCCAAACGAACACTGATTCTCAATTTACTCATCTTTGTTATAGGAAAATGCAATAAATGCAGAGTATATAATACACAGTAGACCTAAAACAAACGAAAAAATTGTTGAATGGATGAGGAAAAGAGAGGGATAATGAGGAAGGTAAATTGGGAATTCTTTTCATAGTTCTTCATCTATCAGAGGAATCTCATATACTGAGAGAAAACAAGAGGTATGGACCTGGTTGGGGAGACAAGCTCCAGGGAAAGGAACTTTTTTGAAGTGTAAGATCTAAGATTGCCATTCAGAACAGAGAACACCCCAATTCACCTGGAATCTGGACATCAGAAGCCCAGAGGCCATTCCTTCTTCCTATGTGTTCTTTGCTAAGAGAAATTAGAATGATCTTAAGAAGAAAAAAGAGACAGTAATTGACTTGTAATTCTCAAATTAGCTAGAAATCTCAACACAACAGTTAGGTATGACATCCCTCTATCCAGACTTCATATGGAAAAAGAAGTCAAAAGCAGGATAGGAGAAGCTCCATCCCCTTCTAAGATAAAGGAGAAAAGACTATATTAGCAAGTACCCTCACACACCCAGGACGGCCTGCTAGCACAGGTTCTTTGATCTGCTTTTCTAAAGGAAAGATAGTCTCAAAGGGGTCAACAATCTTATTTTAATTAAAGATATGTAAGTAAAGAAGGTAAAGGGCATTCACTAGTTCAGGGGAAAGGTCAGCACCCTGAATGTGGAGAAAATACAAGCAGAGAGAGATTAGCACTGAGCTCCAATAGACAGGGCTCCAACTGTCTAAACATAGTAATAGATACGCAATCACCAGACAGGGAGTACCAACATCTGGGTTCACAAAGCTGGGGGCCTCCTTAACAATGGCAACCCAGAGTCTTGTATCGCCAAATCACAAAGACCTCAGGCAAACATTCTTCCCATGAGTGAGCCTCAAAGCAAAATCTCACCTCAGAATATATGTATACATACATACATATACACACATATACATATATGATAGATAGATATATGTATATATATATGTCTATACATATGTATATATATATATACATATATGTAGATATACACACACACTTTTGGCTAGTAGGCTCAGAGCCAGAAGGCATCACTATCCTCCTGACTCAGTGCCTAATTAGCTTAGTGCCAAAAGGTATGAAAGCCTTCCTGTAAGGAAGCCTCCCTGTAGGCAAGCTTCTCCCTAAGCAAGCTTCCCCTCTTAGGCAAGTTCCTCCCCCAATGGGCTCTATGTGACTTAGGATATATGACAGCTGTAAGCTGGGCCAGAGCTCGAAGCAACAAAACTTCTGTGGCCGAAATACCTGTGTATCTTTAGACCTGGGAACATGTTCCCTGTTCCAAGGAAAAAAGGGAACACATGTGGTCACATGGATAGGGAAGATCTTATATTCCATTAACCTTACAAAGACCTGTATAGGACACTGACTATTCTTATTAGTAAGTTCCAAAACACAGAGTTCAGTTGTTGGAGAACACAGAACACATGGTAAATTTACAACTCTTAATACTGTAAATATGATAGAACTAAACAAACAAAAATCCCTATAAATAATGTAGTGTGGCCTAATGGAAAGTCTGGAAAAGTAAATCCAGTGGCCCAGGCTTATAGCACTGGTTCCATCAATACCTAGCTGTGAGGTTAGAAGTAATTCATTATACTTTTCTGAGCTCGAAATTCCACATGTATAAAATTGGGATGAACATAATATCAATCCAACATGATTTACACGGTTATTGTAAAGACAAAATGAATTAACAGAAGTCAAAACATCTTTACAAGAGAAGAGCCATATTCACAGATTAACAGACAGAAGAATAGCAGCCTTTGGAGAAATGTGCTTACAAGGAGGTGGGCTGTCTCTCACTACAGGAACAGGTAACAGAACTGTCTCTCCTTTTGATTATTAAAAAAAATAAAGCTAGAAGAGAAAGATTGCCCTAGAGAATATCAAGAGTCCACTCTGAGGCTCAAGATATTCTTACTCGTTGAACTCACCACGCTTTGAGGTTACAGTAAGCTTCCTCTCCTATTGTTTCTACCCAAAGGTACCCAATGGAAGTACTCCTGTTACTTTGGAAGGGATAGTCATAATAATACTATAGTTATAATGTTATTATGTTATGACTGATATATTTATTACCAGCCACTGAACCAATGTTATTTTTTTCCCAATACAACTGGAGGTGATTCGGTAAACAATTAACAATTTACTATGTTGATACCTACATGCTAGGTCAGCTGATCCACTAGAGATGTTACTTAATAGTTAAATTTAGATAAGAACATCCATTGCTTTTCGAATATGTCATTCCTACTCCTTTGTCTATTAGAGTTCTCCTTTTTTTTTTCTCAGAATAGCAACAACTGCCGCTTTCATAGATCTTTGAGGCTTGCAAAACATTTTCTTCAGGAGAACCCTGAAAGGCAAGTAGTGTGAATGTTTATATTTTCATTTTACAATGGGGGCAGGGGGGGGGGAAGGAGGCTGAGAATTAAATGACTTTGTTTGTGGTCACATAGCTAATAAGTGCCTACAGAAAAATTCAAAATTCACATCTTCGTTCTAAGTCCAGCAGTCTTTCCACTAGTCACAACTCAGAGAAAAACCTGACCTATCAGAGGAAAGGGGATTAACTTCAATCTTGAGTAGAACAGGTGAAGGGGATCCATATGGAGATTCATGTGATTATAAGACTACTTCTACCAAAAGCTGAGGAAAAACCTGTGGAGGAAGGCAGGTGAAGAGAAGAGTTGCAGTTCACCATCTTCCCCTGGCCTGTTTTTTTATAAGCCATGCTCTGAGGTTTCTGCCTCTTTTCTATGAACCAAGATGAGTAATTCTTCCCTCTCCCAAGCAGCTTCACCTCACTGATCTTGATCACAGATAAGAAAGTTTCAACACTAGCAAGCTTCAGATCTGCTCTTTCCTCTGTCTCCAGTCTCTATTCTGAAACTCTAGTGAAAGGACCCAGGTTAGGTAGATTTCCTCCAGGATGGATAAATGTTTAGTGGGAGGCACCTTCTTCTACCTTGATCTTCCTGGGGACCAGGAGCAAGATTCTTGGTTGGGACCTTTACTCTAGCTCCAGGTCCCTGTCACTCTGGCACAGCCCATTCCTACCCATGGGTACTGAGAATAGAGATGGCCTAAATAAACAGTAGCTTCGGTCACAATCAGATCCCTGGGCGGAATTTGCCTTGGGGCACATAAATAATTTTACTAATTTAATAAATATTTTAAACTCAGACATGGGATTTATGGTCAGGTAGCACTCAGCACCGTGGACAAATGTGCAGAAGAGGCGGAATCACCACTCAGTGTCCACAAGAGGGCACAGGCTACCCTGCCCTCCCGCCCCCAGACCTCACTGTCCCAGAGCTGAGGCCACAGCTTCTCCTCTAGAGGCCTGGAGAGGGGTAGTCCCATCCGACTCTCTACGGACCCCAGGGCCCAGGCTTTGTCCCTCGCTGGTCACTGTAATCACTTCCGGGAATGCCCGCGGCCTTGACCCTGACCATAACCCTTGACTTAGACTCACCCATGGGAGTTATGTGGCCAAATAACTCCGCGGACAACTACAAGGAGTTACTCATGCGCAGAAACAATTTCTAAGCAGCCGTTCTGAGCATCCTTCCGGTATGCTCTTTCTGAGTCCGGACTCCAAATCCCAGAAGGCATTGCGACCCAGCCGTTCCTGAGTGATTGAGGGTCCCTTCTGTTGCTTCTGGTCCAGGTTAGATTCGGTTAAAGCTTAAGTTGAAGACTCGGAAAGCACAGCCAACGGTATTTGAACAAAGTAATGCAATGAGCAGAATAACACAAGCACCCCCCCGCCCCATCCATCCATTAATAAAGCAAACGTAAATTTATTAAAAATCTAACACGTGATTAGCACGGTTTGTGGAGCAGGACTGCTCCGACCCCGTTCCTTTGGCTTTATCTCAGAGTCTGCATTTTTTCCCGTGCTCCTTAAAAACTTGACTAGAACTCGTCATTCACCAATTCCACAAACGTTCATTAAACAGTTTTTGCATGTGCACATGGTGCTTGGTGTCGGGCCATAGAAAGATATCCCTCTCCTGGCACGTGTTGGGCGCCATCCCCAGGTGAAACCTCAAGTGTTCCGAGCTGGTGCCTGTGAAGGGTAGCTGTCTACGGATACACCTGCAAGGCACCCTGTCTTCACCAGTGCAATAACATGACCTTTTTGTTTGTTTGTTTTATTCCCACATTTATTCTGTCAGTTAATAAGGGAGCAGAGGAGTGGGACTTGGGAAAGGCATGAGAAATCACCTTTCTGCGAAATCATAATACATCATGTTTGTGTATGTTCTAAGGTTCAAACAAGTAAACAAACAAACTCACCCTACAGTAGATGGTGTGAATGTTCTACATTTTACAGTCAACAGAAGGAAGAAAGCTGGAACTCCTCTTATTTCAAGACCACTCTTTCTACTACATATATTGCTTCCTTACCCTCTTTTCTGCTACCCTGGCACTGCCATGCCTTTTGTGGAACTTTCCTCTAGATCAGGCCTCTCAGAATGGATTTGTAGCGATATAATTAAGGCTCTGCTCCCTATTGAAGACTATTCACTGAGGGCAAATGAACAGTGAATTATACAGTTCTATCCCTATGGGTTCTCTAAATGGAAGTTTTCTTATTGTTGAAGCAGGTATGAGCTGTAAGATCTCTCCTACATTAAGCATTTTAATCAACACATTAAGCATTTCTCATAGTCATATATATATATGTACATATACACACATATACATATATATATATGTACCTGCTCCTGGATTAGGAATTGTACAACAGTATTTATTAAGCACAAACTAGGTAGGTATTTTGCTAAGTACTGAGGCTACAAAGATTAAAAAAAATAACAGGAGGCAGAATCAAGGTGACTGAGTAAAAGGAAGCAAACCAACCAAATTCTTCTCTCCAAAAAAGATGTAGAAAATGCACCAGACTGAAGCCTGATGGGAAAACCCAACAGAAAATGTCATTGAGTCATTTCTCTGACCCAGATCAGTATAGGAAGACAAAGATGGAGGTCTGGGGATACTGGGGATGAGGTCTGATTAGGAGAGCAATACATGCCTGGGGAGAGGCTGTACTCTAATGTAAGAACTCTCAGACCCATAGCAGGTACTTCCAGACCCATATTGGGACTTTACACAGGAACAGGTACAAATTGGCAGCTTTGTTGCCCACTAACCAGTTATATCACAGATCTAGAGCAGACTGTGGAAGAGGACCTTTGTCCAGGGGTGGCATTCTAAAGTAAGGAATTGCCATAAGTTCTAGGCTGAGGGAAACACGTTCATAAATAGCAGTGATGTGACCTGAGAAGCAAAACAGGGGCTCAGTTCCAGCTTCTAGCCTACCCTGAAGACTGCAGAGCAATAACCAGGGCAGTAATCACATTACCAAAGGGGATCCTGAAAAATCTGTCACTCAGAATAAGCAGAGTTTCCCATCTGACTGATAGTGGCTATGTCTAGTAGCCATCTATCATTACTCACTTTCAAACCCAGGTCAGACACTGCAATATTTGGGGGGTGGGGTGGGTGAGGGATCAGACAACTTTAGGAACACTGAAAGCTTACAAGTCACCAGCCTGAGATGTAGCTGAGATCCTGGAATAAAACAACACTCAATACCTGAACAAAGCAGCAATAAGATCAGCCTATACCTTCCCTCCAGAAGAATTTAGTGTCTGACCCTACTAACATCAAGTCTAAAGTAAACTAGAAGGAATAAGCAAAAAAAATCACATCAAAAAAAGCTACTATCATGACAAGGATGTCAGGACACAAACCCAGAAGTACATTACTCCAAAATATCATCAAAGTCCCAAAGAAAGAGCTTGGGCACAAATTTAAATAAAATTCCTGAAAAAGATGGAGCAAGAGTTTTTTTTATTAAGAATTAATTTTTTTTATCAATGAAATCAGTACTTGAGGGAAAAAATGGAAAATAATTGAGAGCTGTGGAAGAAAGAATTGGAAAGAAAATTAATGGTTTGGCACAACAGGTACAAAATCTTGTCCAAGCAGCATAACTCCTTGAAAATTAGAATGGAACAAGTAAAAGCCAATGTCTCCATAAGACAATATTCTTATTGTCTAATTATTATCATTATAATGAAATTAAAAAGCTAAAAAAATGAAAATATAAAATTTCTCATTGCAAAAACAATTGACCTGGAAAACATGTTGAGAAGAAAAAAAATTAAGAATCGGTCAGACAACAAACAATAATTAAGTGCTTCTATGTGCCAGACACTCTCTGGCAGGCACCAATTGCTCTGGAGCCCCTCTGGACTCTACCCAAAGATATTAGCTAAGGTTAGAGACAGCATAAAAAAACAATACCTTCAGTTATAGTCAGACCCTTGGGCTAAACTTGCCCAGGGGCACACAAAATAATTTTATTCATTAAACAATTATTTTAAGTCCAGAGACTGTGATTGGTAAGGATGGCTAAGACAAGAGTCTTTAACCCCAAAGATTTTATGGTTAGGAATCATTGAACTACCTGAAGATCAGGACCAAAACAAGACCCTAGAAATCATATGTCAAGAAATCTTAAAACTGCCCAGATCTCTTAGAATAAAAGGGCAGAGTGGAAATAGAAATAATCCACTGGTGACTTTCGGAAAGAAATCCCCAAATGAAAATTTCCAGGAACATTATAATCAAAGTTCAGAGCTAACAGATCAAAATAAAAATACCGCAAGTAGCCAGAAAGAAAGAATTCAAATGCCAAGGGATGACAGTCTGGATCACACGATTTATCGGCCACCACTATAAATGAGCAGAAAGCTTGGGATGTATTTCAGAAGGCAAAGGATATAGGCCTAAAGCCAAGAATAACTTATCCAGCAAAACTGAGTATAATCCTTCAGGGGAAAAAAAGAATTTTTAATGAAATAGAGAACTTTCAAGCATTTCTGGTAAAAATACCAGGATTGTGTAGAAACTTTGAGTTCAAACACAGAAGTTTAGAGAAACATGAAATAGGTATACATGAATGGACAATGATAAAGGACTTAACTAGGATAAAATGCTTACATGCTGATGTGGAGAGATGACGTGTGTCTCCTCTGAACCTTATCATCATCAGGGGTCATAGAGGGAGTCTAATTAGACAAAAGGCCTAAGAGTGGTTCTGTTATGGCTTAATGACATTAAGAGAAAAATAATACACTAAGAGGGAAGGGAAAGGGAGTTATCTCAAAAATCAAAATGTGTAAGCAGGCATCTATACAAACCAAGAAAGAGGGGGTACTGAGGGGAGTAGCTAAAATTTGAAACTCAGTGCCATCTGAACTGGTTAAAGGAGGAAGAATATACACACATAGTTGGGTACAGAAATATATTTTACTCAAGATAGAGACAGGGGAGAAAGGCAGGTCATTCTACTTTTGGGCAGCTCTTTTTGTTAGGAATATTTTCTGAATATCAAACTTAAATTTTTCTTTTTTTTTTCTCTTTCTACCCACTGATCCTCAGTCTACTTTCTGGGGCCAAGTGAAACAATTGTGGTACTTCCTCCAAATGACAGTCTGCCAACTAGCATTTATTAAGCACCTACTATGCACCAGACACGGTACTAAATACTGAGGATACAGAGAGGCAAAAGCTTTCAGGGAGCTTTCTGTCTAATGAAGGGGATAACATGTAAAAACTTTTGTACAAATAAGATATATACAGGATAAGTTGGAAATAATCTTCAAGAGAAGGCACTAGCATTAAGGGGAATTGGAAAAGGCTTCTTAAAGAAGGTAAGATTTAAGCTGTGACTTGAAGGAAGCCAGAGAAACCCAGAGGAGATGAGAGTTCCAGGTATAAAGGACAGCTAGTGAAAACACTTATAGTTAGGAGATGGAGTGTCTTGTTTGAGGAACAGCAAGGAGGCCACTGTCACTGGATCACAGAGGGCATGGAGGAGTGTAAGTTACAGAAGCCTGGAAAACTAGGAAGGGGCCAGTTTATGAAGGGTTTTCAAAGCCAAATAGAGGATTTTGTATTTGATTCTAGAGGCAACACAGAGTCACTGATGTTGGCTGATTGGGGGCTGACATGGTCAGACTTGAGCTTTAGGAAGATCAGCCTGACAGCTAAGTGTAGGATGGACTGAAATGGAAAGAGACAAAAATAGGGAAAGCTACTAGCAGGTTACTGAATTAGTCCATTAGTGAGGTGATGAGGGCTTGCATCAGGGTAATGGCAGTGTCAGAGGACAGAAGAGGGTGTTTATGGGCTATGTTGCAAAGGGAGAAATGATAGACCTTGGCAACAGTTTAGATATGGATGAGAGAGGGGAGTCAAGTGTGACACCTGGGTAAGCCCAGGTGAATGGAGGATGGTGGTACCCCCCATATCAACAAGGAAGTTAGGAAGAAGGGAGTGTTTAGAGGATAAAGATAATGCATTTGGTTTTAAATACTTGAAGAGAACTATCATGCCTTCTCTCTCTCCTCACCTCCCTAGTCTTCTCTTTTTCAGGGAAAGCATGTTCTAATCCCCTCACTCAATCATCGTATGGCATGGACTCAAGGCCCTTTATTGTACTGATTGTTCTCTGGACACTTTCCAGTTTTTCAGCGTCCTTCTTAAATATAGTGCCTATGGCTGAACATAACTCTTCCATGCATTCAGGTGAGGGCACAGTACATGGGACTGTCATCTCCCTATTCCTGAAAGATATGCCCCTTTTAATGAATCCCAAGATTGCATTAGTTTTTTGCCTGCCACTTTACACTGCTGGCACATATTGAGCTTGCAGCCCACTAAAATTTCAGGATCTTTTCAGAAAGACTATTACCATCTATCCATGCTTCCTTCATCTTATACTTGTAAAGCTGACTTTTTGTACCCAAGTGGAAGACTTTTACATTTCTCCTTACTGAATTTCATCTTAATATAGCCCAATGTTTTACCTTGTCAAGATATTTTGGAATCCTAAATGTGTCATCTACTGTTTTAACAGCTGTGTCATGCTCAAATTTGGTGAGCATAATAACTATGCCTTCATCCAGGTCAATGGTAAAAGTATTAAATAGCACAGTACCAAGCACAGAGCCCTGAGGTACCACATAAGAGACTTGTAACTACAGTGGCATTGAAACTTTGACAATATTCTTTGAGTTCGGACAACTAACTAGTTCTGAATTCATCTCATGATTGTATTATTACCTAACACATATCTTTCCATCCTCTTCTCCATAAGATACTTAATACTTAAAAAATGCGAAAAAACTATGTAAAATATGTCCACAGCATTTTGCTTATTTACTAGTCTAGTAATCATTTCCAAAAAGAAAGCAAGGTTAATCTGGCATGATCTATTCCTGATGACACCATGCTAGATCTTTGTAATCATCCTTTCTCTTTCTAGATCTTTGCTAACCATTGCCTTAATAATCTGTTCTAGAATGTTCTTACAAATCAAAGTCAAATTCCCTAGCCTATAGTTTTCAGACTTAGCTATCTCTCCTTATTTTGAAAACTGGAATGTACATTTTCCCTTCTTCAAATTTGTGGTAACTCTCCTGTTCTCCATGATCTTTTAAATGTCACTTGATAGTGGATAAGCAACCATATCTAGTAGTTCTTTCAGAATAGGAAGATGTAATTTATCTGTGCCAGGTAACTTGAATTGATCAGGAACAGATAGACACTCTTACTATTTTTTCACATATCTTGGATGTCAACTCCTTGATGGTCATTTTATTCTGACATTTTAAGTGTAAAGGTCATTCTCCTTGGCAGAAAAAAATAGAAACAAAATATTAATTGAGTAGCTATTCTTTCTCACTGTTGTGATTTACCACGGTTCTATCCATCCCAAGCAAATATTCTGTCCTTTCTTTGGTCCTCATTTTTCTCTCAATGTACTTTTAAAAAAACTATCCACCTTATACTATTTTTATATAACTATGTCCTATTATTATAGTAATTGTTGCCTAGTTTAGCTTCTGTCTTCTATACTAAGTTGATTGTATTCCCTCTACATCCACATTTGTCTCTTCAGAAAATATCATTTTTCCTTATTGAAATTATTTGCCTTTTGTGTCATTAGATTTTCATTCTTGAGCGTTCTTCTGGGCTGACTTCTCCTGCAGCATTTTAGACTATGGATTCCTACATATCTTTCATCTCATCCAGACTGTGCCTGCTAATCATTTGTGTACCCCAAGGTTCTGTCCTCGGTCCTTTTCTCTTTCTCTCCTGTACTATTCATTTAGTGATCTTACCAGCTCCCATGGATTCAATTATTATCTTTATGCAGTTGATTCTCAGATCTCTTGGTCTAGAACTACTCTTTCTCCTGACTTCTAATCTTGTATCTCCTGTTAACTGTTGGACATTTTAAATTGGGTGTCCTATAGGTATCTTAAATTCAATGTGTCCAAAATTGGAGTTATCATCTTTTTCCCCAGTCCCTCTCCTCTTCCTAACATTAACCCTGTTAATGTTGAAGATACCACTATCCTCCCAGGATGACCCAGCTTATCACCAAGGTGATGCTTCACTCTTTCTCACCTCCCATATCCAATCTTTTGCCATTTTTTTTACCTTTGTAACATCTCTCATATATGCCCTCTTCCCTCCTATGATGTTGCTACCAATTTTGTGTGGGCCCTCATGATCTCATGCTTGGCTTATTGCAGTGGTTGGTCTCACTGCCTTCTATCTCTCCTCTTCCAGTCCATCCTCCATTTAGGTATTAAAATGATCTTCCTAAAGTGTAGGTCTGACCATATTAGTCTCCTATATTTAATAAACTCCAGGGACTCCTTTTTACTTCTAGTATTAAATATAAAATACCATGTCTTATTTTTAAAGCACTTCATAAGCTAGCCTCTTCCTATCTTTCTGGTCTTTTTACACTTTTTTACCTCCATGCACTCTGTGATCCAATAATACTAACCTCGTTGTTGCTCTTGGGACAAGACACTCCATTTTCTGATTCAATGCTTTCTCAGTCTGTCCCCTGTGCCTAGAATTCTCTCCTTCCTCCCTTTCATCTCTTATTTTTACTAGCTTCCTTCAAGACTCAACTAAAGTCTCACTTTCTTCAAGAAGCCTTTTATCATCCTCCTTAACCTTAGTGCTTCCCCTTTGACATTATCTTCAATTTATTTTATATCTTGTTTGTTTAAGATTGGTTTCTATGTTGTCTCCTGTTTCTTGTTCTTGTTCTTCTTGTTCTTGTTCCTGTTATTCTTATTCCTGTTCTTCTTATTGTTCTTTTTGTTCTTCTTATTGTTCTTGTTTTTCTTATTCTTATTGTTCTTGTTCTTCTTGTTCTTGTTCCTGTTATTCTTATTCCTGTTCTTCTTATTGTTCTTTTTGTTCTTCTTATTGTTCTTGTTTTTCTTATTCTTATTGTTCTTGTTTTTCTTGTTCTTTTTGTTCTTATTCTTGTTGTTCTTGTTCTTTTTGTTTTTCTTCTTGTTCCTGTTCTTCTTCTTGTTCTTCTGATTCTTCCTGTTCTTGTTCTTCTTGTTCCTGTTCCTGTTCTTCTTGTTCTTGTTCTTCTTACTGTTCTTGTTCTTCTTATTGTTCTTGTTCCTGTTCTTCTTGTTCCTGTTCTTCTTATTGTTCTTCTTGTTCTTCTTACTGTTCTTGTTCTTCTTATTCTTATTGTTTTTGTTCTTCTTGTTCTTGTTCTTATTGTTCTTTTTGTTTTTCTTCTTGTTCCTGTTCTTCTTCTTCTTGTTGTTCTGATTCTTCCTGTTCTTGTTCTTCTTTTTCCTGTTCTTGTTCTTTTGTTCTTGTTCTTCTTGTTCTTGTTATTGTTCTTCTCATTCTTGTTCTTGTTCTTCTTGTTCTCCTCCTCCTCCTCCTTCTTCTTTTTCTTCTTCATCTTCTTCTTCTTCTTCTTCTTCTTCTTCTTCTTCTCCTTCTCCTTCACCTTTCTTTTTATCTTTTCTAAGTGCCTGGGACATAGAAAGCACTTAAATGCTTGTTGATTTTACTTTGAAATCTTTTCCATGATCTAAGGCTTCTGTCAGACTATGCTCAGATTTCACCAACTTCTCTGCCACAAATTCTAGCATGTGATGGTCACTTCACCTTAAGGTTCACATCATTTCCACCCTAGTCAATCACCGCAGTAACCAGTTCATCCCTATTAGTGAAAACCATATGTAGAATAAAATTTCTCCTTGGTAGTGGGCTCCTCTACATTTTAGAGGATGAAATGATCACTATGGCCAGTCGAGGAATTATTGGCTATTTTGCTTTTGGTGGAGAACTCTGTCGGGTATCTGGATAATTGAAGTCCCCTTTACCACTATTCCTCTGTGATAGGCTTTGGATCTGTTTTCTCAGTTGAAGAAAATAGATCCAAGTCCTTCTAAGAATAATATAGTCAGGCCATGGAAACTATCAGGTGACAGGTTTTCCTATAAGAGGCAGAATAAAAAGAGAATAGGAGTAGTTGAGAGGTCTGTTTTCTTGGTAGAACATATATCCAAGACTTAACAGAGAACCTCCCCAAACCTATTAAATCTGATGACAACTACCCTATCTTGGGGATTCATTTGGGAATAAACTTAAAAAGTATAACCAAGAAGTATGAAGTCTTAGGTAAGAAACCGAAGACCATGAAGGCCTGGATATGTTTTTCTAATTCTTATCCATCTATCGAAGGCAAGAGATGCAGAAGAGAAAAATTGATTTGGAGAGTGAACTAAGAAGTTGGTGTCTGAACATTGGATTTGGATTTCAGTATCATGACTCAGCACATAGGGTTGACAGATTCTTTGCCAGAGTTGTAGTTCACGTGACAAAGGTTGTAAGTATTGATGGGATGAAATCCATGTTGACTATGGTTTTTGAGGTATACACTGTACTTTATTCAAAAGAAATAGTATAGTTGGGGGGGGGGTGGAGCATTGTGTGTCATGAAGGTGTACAGGTAAACTCTTCTGAGGAAATCCAGGAATGAGAGAGTCAAAGAATGATGGAGACTATGTGGGTAAATGTCAAAAGAGAGAGAGGAACAAAAGCAATTTTCCCCCCACACTGCAACATGGCACAGACTACCTGAAGATAAAGAGGAAACGAGTTTGGGAAATATCAAAAGTATGGCAGAGATATGATATGGAATGTGAAGCATGCTAATGTGATGTGATAACATGTTTCCAAGGCAACCGTGATGGCTATTAGTTTCTGCTCTCTGACAGTGGTCCATTGAAGATTCACTAGAGAGCTAAGATAGCTTTGCAAAGCAAGCAGGAACTGAGAAACAGAGGTATGTTTGTTTATTGAATACGGGGTAGACAATATGGTCAAACCTGCATTGGTCACTGCTATCATTTTGTTCTAGGGGGTTAAGAGATTAAAGGGCTCTCCCTTAGTTTATTTCTCTTTATTATACTCATGACTATCAGTTACTACTAAAGTTATACAAATCTGAATGGGAAATACATAGGATAACAGTCATTATGCTTCCTAAGAGACAGAACTCTCCTTATTAAATCTAAGCATAAAAGTGTCAGAAGTAATGGGTAGAATTGACTTAATACCATATATATATGAATTGTAGTGAACCACTGCCAGTATATAAATGAATTGATAGCTACCAATCTCTTTCCCACAAAATTTAGCTCTCTTGACAGACTGTCTTCTTCCCAAATCCTGCCTGTGGCTTTAGTTAGAAATAAAATTGTTTTGTCTTACACTAATATCAAGCTAAACAAATCCTAACTCAAAGCAGCCTTAATATTGTGATTCTTTCCCCTTTTCGCTCTCCTGTCATGGGAAGTCCATTACCATCTGAGGTAGCCATTATACTTTGGAATAGTTGTTTTTTGATTCCAATTTTTTCTTATGAATTTAAGTATCAACACATGTGAACATTTCAATTTACAAAGAAAAAACAAAAAGAAGATTATATTCAAAACTCTGAGCTCCCATCATATGCAGTTTTTTTCAGTGCATATGAAATTTAGCATGAAAGTAATAAAACCCCTCTGCTTATCTGTATCCCCTTCTTTCTGTTCTCTTCTGTGTACTCTGTGATGTTTCATTAAGGATTTTTATTTCTAATTTTGAAAAAATCGCTCTGACTACTAATTCCTGCCTACAACTTCTCCCACCAAATAGAAAATCTCTCTTTTCTTATAAGAAATATTTATAGTGAAGGAAAATAAATTCACATATTGGCCATGTCCAAAAATGTATGTCTCATTCTGCACCTCTAGTCCATCACTTCTCTACCAAGGGGTGGGAAGCATGATACTCTGTCACTATTCTGATGAGGTTGTGATTGGTTATTGTATTTATCAGAATAAAAAAAAATTGATATTGATTGGTTAAATGATTCTGGGGTGCTAATCACTGAATCAAATAATGATATAAAGGAATACTCTACATGTGTTTATGTGTAGGTGGAGTTCTATGTTTATGTATCATTGTGGGCTGTATCTGATTGAAAATAAAGAATCTTGATTCAAGAATATTTAAGTAGTTCATCTGAAAACAATCCTTCATTTGATATATTTGCAGGGTGATTCTTCTCTGGTACATCTCTAATTTTAAATGAGACTGAACTGTACATGAAGGCCTTCTCATGTTTACAATTTTCAAGGGGTTTCTCTCTATCATGAAATACTTGGCATTTGGCAGGGAATGACTTATTACTGAAACTTTCCCATATTCATAACATTGATAAAGTTTCTCAATAGTGTGGATTTTCTGATGTTGAATAAATGTATATGATCGCTGATGATATTTTTCTCCATTATGAAAGCTTTTATGTCAATTAAGACATGTACTCAATCTGAACATTTTACAATTTTAATTATTTTGATGGGGTTTCTCTCAAGTACAAATTCTCTGATGATTAGTAAGTGCTGAAATCTGATTGAAAGCTTTCCTACATTCATTAAACTTATAGGATTTCTTTCCAGTATGAATTCTCTGCTGTTGCATAAGATGAGTATTCTGGCCTAAGGCTTTTTTTTAACATTCCTTACATTTATATGATTTTTCTGCTGTATGGATTTTCTGATGTTGAATAAGGCTCTTAATTTACCTGAAGACTTTCCTACATTCATTATATTTGTAAAGTTTCTTTCCTATATGAATTCTCTGGTCATCAGTAAAGGATAAAAAGTGACTAAAGGCTTTCTCACATTGATATTTAGTTGCATCTCAATTAAGTTTGAAGTTTTGTCCACAAGTATCATGTTTATGGCAACTTTCTCCTATGGGAAATCCATGTCATAAAGCAACTATTGAGTTAAGATTAAAGCTTATTCCAAATTCTTTACTTTTCTTGATTCTTTCCAGGGAGAGTTTTCCAATAGGTGAGTGTCATGTACTTCAAATGTTTTTCCTGGATTCTCTGTTCTCTTTCTAGAATGTTACTAAGTTCACATCTTTCTCTTAATATTTGGGTTTAAGAGATTATCTTTTGTGCAGATTTACATTATTATCTAAGATTCTTCTTCTTTAAGAGTGTTCTGTTTTGGAGTTGAGTCTTTGGTTTTAGACCTAATATCCTAGTCTGAAAGAAATAAAAGATGCAAATATTTACTGTTTCCTGTATTGACAAAAGAGAAACTTATAGTGAGAAGATACAGATTTGATAGCTCTCAAAAACATTTTTGTAATCTGAGAAGAGAATGGACAAAAGGGGAGGAAGGGCATTTGAGGTAAAATAGAAAAAAGAATGAGAGCAGCTAGATGGCACAATGGATAGAGTACTGGGCCTGGAGTCAGGAAGACTTATCTTCCTGAATTCAAATCTTGCCTCAGACACTTTCTTAGCTGTGTGACCCTGGGCAAGTCACCTATCCCCATTTGCCTCATTTTCCTCATCTGTAAAACAAGCTGAAGAAGGAAATGACCAGTCACTTCAGTGTCTTTGCCAAGAAAATCCCAAATAGGGTCATGAAGAGTTGGACTTGACTGAAAAACAACCAAAACAACATACAAAAAAACTTATCCACTGTGGCAAGTGAGCCTGTGAAGGTAGATTGGAAGGTAAGAAACATAAACAGAAAAAGAGGTTAAGCAGAGGGATATGGCTTAAGGGAGAAGTCAGAAGTCCTGAATCAGAGTTCAAGCCTTTATCCTATCTTAATTACCTTCCACTGTTCCACTATCTTATTCTCCAAGACTTTGCAGTCTGGCTTCCATTCCCATTCTGCTGAAATCCCCCATCAATTTGGCTTCTATTCTCATTGCTCTATTGGAATGTCTCTTTCTAAAGTCAACAATAACCTTGTAGTTGGTAAATCCAATGACCCTTTCTCAGTCTTCACCCTCCTTGACCTTTCTGCATCATTTAACACTGTTGACCACTTAGTTCTCCTCCTATTGGACACATCTTAGTTTTCCATGAAATTGTATCCTGCTGTAGTTATCCTTCTACCTTTCTGACCAATTTTCTTGGCTCTCCTTCTCTTGTTCTTCCTGCTTTTGCTGATTAAATGTGGACAATCTCAAGTTTTCTATTCCGTGGCCTTTTCTTGCTCTACATTCTTTTTTCTTTTCTTTTCTTTTCTTTTTTTGCAATCCCATCTATTCTCATGGCTTCAACTACCATTTGTAATCGAATGGCTCAAGCATTTATATATCCAATCATGGTCTTGTACTTGATTTGGTTCATTCCCTTTGTCCTTTCCACTTTCTGCATTATACAATACTTCATCTATATGCTACATCACTCTTATTTGATTTTAAGTTCCATAAGATTAAGGACTAAGTTATTTTTCATATTTAAAGCCCTAGTACCTAGCATATAACCAATACTTTAAAATATTTGCTGAATTAATTGCATCCTCTTAGCAAAGTTTATTAAAAAGATTCTTAAGTAATCTCTCTAGTAACACTCTCTTCTTTCTTCCAAATGTTACAAACCAAACCCAGGATTCTATAACCAACAATTCTATAAGCACAAAATCCCTGAAGCTCCAGTTTTCCTGTGACTAAACAATAATTAAAGCTCATCTGTAGCTACCAGTACTCATATAGTTATAACTACTTCTGGCTCACATCTAGATAACCACCCATTCTTAGCAGAAAGTGCCAGAGGGCTTAGCTATGTAGAAGGGCAACTGTGAGACTAGAAGTAGATATTAAATAAATATACTGATAAAACACATGATAATTATATTAAAATAGTTGAAAAGCTATGTAAGTTAAGTAGATTGCTTTCCTCCAGAGGGCAAACAGGTACCACCAGTGCATGAAAGTTGCAGAGACATATATCCTCTCCATATAGAGAAGAACTTCTAACAATTACGTCTCTCTAATCTGGTGTGAATAGTGCATATTACAGTGGGGTTCACATCCCTATAAGGGCAGCTAGGTGGTGTACTGGTTAGAATGCTATCCTGGACCTGGAGTCAGGAAGACTCCTCTTCCTGAGTTCAATTCTGGCCTAAGACACTTATTAGCTGTATGACCTTGGGCAGGTCACTTCACCCTGTTACAGAGTTTCCTCATTTGTAAAATGGGCTGGAGATGGAAAAGGCAAACCATTCCAGTATCTCTGAAAAGAAAACCCCTGGAATAGTCAGACACAATGGGAAAATGACTAAACAACAACTCACATCCCTGTTGGCTATTAGACATCTATTAACAGCAGCCATGTCACAATGTTTTTTCATGCTAAGTTTGTGATTCTATTAAAGTTACAGTCAACTGTACTTACTAAGCACTCATGTCTCCCTTGTAATTTATTTAACTAGTTTTTTTAATGCTATTTTCCAAATAAGGATAGACTTTCATGAAGTAAAATATACAGTTTTGTAAGATTGATATTCATCAACATTAATTTAAAATAGTTGCAATAAGTATATGAATGAAAAAAGGTCATATAACCCACCATAGTCAAAGCAGCTATCCAATAAATATATTCAGATGGTTTGAAATAAAATAGTTTAATGTTAAATTTCTTTGTAAAATGCTTAGAGCACATTTTGGAGTCTCACCATGCAGAGTAGTATATCTGTGGAGAGAAAATGACCTTATTCATAATTCGACATGAAAGTGTATAGTAACAAATTATTTTTAACATTTATTATTTTTTTTGTTTTTACATCACTTTAATTTCCTAATAAATTAGCTCACTGTCCTCACCCAGAGAAGCAGCCCCTATATAACAAAGAATAAAAGAGAAAAAGGGGAAAAACAGTTCAGTCAAACCAAATGTCATAACAACCAAGGCTGATGTATATGCCATGTTCTATATCCACAGTCTCTCACTTCTGGGGGAAAAAAAGGAAGAAGATATATTCTTTTATCTCTTTTTTTGGAGGGAGAGGTGAGGGACAAGCTTGGTCATTATAATTACACAGCATTCAATTTCCATCTTTGTTTCCTTCCCATTTATATTTCTGTAGTCATTGTATGTATAGTGTTGTTGGTTTCTCTTCCTTTGCGTTAGTTCATGTATATTTCCTATGCTTCTCTGCATTCCTCATGTTATTTATATCTTACAGTGCCCTGCTATATGGTTATTAAATTTCATTTTAAAGTTTTGGTTGTTAGCTTTGTGATATCTTTTCTAATGTTTATTTTGAATCCCTGTTCCATTATCCAGTGAATTAGCTTTCCCTCAGAGCTTCATGGTATCTTCAAATTTGATAGACATGGCTCATGAGTACCCCAGCTGGGTTTTTGAAGGTTGTAACTCAAAGATTCAGCCTCTGGTAGGTTCTCCTGGAGTAGAGTGGCTTTGAATATGAGTATCAGATTATGTGTCATCTGTCATCTGACAAGATTCTCTTAAGTTTGGAGAGACTTCTCACCAGGAGATTGGCTATCAATCAGAGAGTGCATCTTTTTTGGCCATGACAGGTCATGAAAAGCATCTGCTAAAGTGTGGGTGTGATCAATATCAATGAGGGTAGTAGCTACAGCAATAAAATCATGAATCCTTTGAAATATTGAAGTATGTGAGTCTTACCTGTCTCTGTCAGAGTGTAAACCTCTCAAGGCCAGGGATGCTATGTCATCTTTTTATCTCTCCGATGCTAAGCACAGTGTACTGCATTCGATTATCTTTCTCTGGCCCTTATATTAGATTTGAGACAATCAGAATTAAGACACATCCCATTCCCTGGAGTTCTGTCCACATGATTCTACTTTCTTTGATGCTGCTATACCTTCAGATATTTTTGAAGTTTTATTTAGACAGTAAGAGATTGTGAAAAGGTAGAATTGTTCTTCATGCAATGACAAACTTTATTGTCCCCTCAAAGTAACACATCTGGAGTCACGCGTTTCAGTTTGGCTCTTTCCCAGGGACTGCTTTATAAATATGAAAAATGTTGAAGTTTTAAATAATGGGGATGGACTTTTCTTTTCTACCATTAGTGGATGTGACACACTCTTTGAATAGGTCCTAAAGGAAGACTAACGAGTCTTTTTATTGTTATAATTTATGTTCAGGAAATGTCACACTCAATAAAGATTCATACAGTTTTAGAGCTGAAAACATACTTACAGATAATTTGGTCTAATGCTTCATTTTAAAGATGAGAAAATGAGGTCCAGAGAATATGGAGACCTGTTAAAGGTCACAGAAGTTAGTAGTAGCTAGGCTGAAATAAGAACCCAGGTTTCTTATGTTTTTTTTGGCCACTATGCTATTTTGCCTCTATAATGTTGGTGAAGATAGAGTATGTCACTTTCTACCAGGATCTGAGAATTATCTATTAGAGGAATACAAGTAAAATCCATTGTAATGAGCTCTAATAAATTTTCAAATGCTGTGATTGAATTTTCCTCATTGTTAGAGATTATGGTCTCAGTTTGTAGGATCTAGAGATGAAATTGTTGATGCCTAGGAAAGGAGGGAAATGTTACTAGCCTCATACTTTTTGTTCTCCACCATCCTATTGCTTAGCCCTTTGTTCATATGTGTCTTAAGAGCCTAGAGTTACAAATTGAGAGATTTCTAATAAAAAGTTTATTATATGCTGCTTAGGGTTAAATATAATGCACTTTTTTTTTTGTTCTGGTAAAGGCAAGTTCCTTAGGTGGAGATGAAGATACCATAGGTTTCTGTTTCAGATGCCCAAAATCTTGGAGAAAAAACACATCTTGGATAAACCCTGTCATCAGCACTAGACACCATGAATGTCTTTAAATTCCTGCTCTCAGGCAGAGAAAATGGCAAATAGAGTAAGCTCTTATAGGTTTTTAATTTGTTTCTATCAAGTTGTGAAGACATTAACATCTGATTCACTATTATCCCATGAAGACCAAGTGACCTTTCCGTCTGAATTGAAGCTAAAACTTTCTATATTACAGTGTGAACTGAAGCTCTCTTTCCTATCTCCAATGCTTAGCATATAATGAGTAATTAACAAATGCCTTTTCATTCATTCTTTATTTCATTCATTCATTGTCTTGTCAACAAGAACTCAAAATTCTTTTAATGCATAAATTATTCCTCTCTCAGAGAACAAAAATTACAAAAGTAAACTTTCCTTGCTTTATGAAGGAAAATGTCTTTCTGTGAACAGTGGTCTGTTTATTCTCTTACTCTAGCTTCATCTGCCAAACTCTAAAAATGATGACAAAATATAATAATTTGGACTCTAATAAAATATGATTCTCTGGGGGAAGAATGGTGTCAATACTGCAGTTACGCTGACTCAAGCGATTTACAATCTGCATAACATCTGCCTACTCTTGTGTTTCTAACAGAAAGTATCCAATTAAAATCAAGTTAAGATACATAAGGATGGAACAGACCTATTTTGAAAGCACAAGACCTGTGGTAATAGAATGACAGTGATATACACAGACACTTATTATAATTTTATAGTAGCAACACAAATGTACAAGTTGATCTGTGAAAATACTAAATTATATACCTGCCATGTTTCACTATGAACAATAAGGTCATGAAAGCTTTAATTATATATTTAATCTCATCATCAACATGCTGCCCCTTGGTGTTTTGTTGGCTTACATGGCAAAGTGTAAATATTCAATTTCCAGGAATATACCGACAACTCCAGCTTCACGTTTCTTAGACAGCAGTGATCATGCTTTATCACATTTCTGGACAATTGGTCATCCCTCTGAGAAGAAGTTATGAATTAAATTCTTGAATCCCCAGAGAAAGGATAATGCTTTTGTTCCAAGTCCATTCAGCATATTTCAAGATTGATTCACCTGTTATGAGAATTTGCCAGTCTCCCAGTGAGGAAACCATGAAGTCATCTTTGACCCTTCCCTCCCTTTCATTCACTATTGCTTGTGGCAATTCCACCCAATCAATCATCTCTCTCTACTTTGATTCAACAGACATTAAGCATCTCCTTCTATGTATAGAAATTTTCCCCCCTCAACTACTAGCAAGTATTTTATGTTACTTTCTCTTTCTTCTACTCAAAAAAGATCTATTACCTCCAAACTGATCCCAGGATAAATTCCAAACTACTCAAGCTAACATTGAAGGCTCTCTACCATCTGGCCCTATTGTACTGTCTAGGGTTAGCTTATGTCTAGTTTGAATTCCCTGCTTTAGTCGTTCATTGGTTCCCAAAGATGACATATTACTTCCACTTCAAAGTCTTTGCCAAAGATTTTCTTGCTGCCTAGGATTAATTACTTGTTTTCCTCTCCAACTCTCCAAACCAGAAGGCCTGGTAAAATCCTACCTCTTCCAAGAAGCCTTTCTATAAATGTTCTGGCATAAACTTTTTCATTTTTTAAACACTAATTGATTTAAACACTAATTTGACTAATGTCTATATCACTAGTTTTATCCATTATTCACGTATTTCCTTGGAGGGTTGTTTATCTTTCTATGTAAAATTAAAAATAATAATTATGTATATTACTTTATTATTGGTCTAGATCTGTGATTTCCTTGTTATAGGGAACTCCCAGTGTGAAAACTCTGAACTGATCGAAATTGATGACTCTTTTATAACTTACAGTCCTAGAGAGTCACCTGAGGCACTGAGACATTAATTGGCTTAAGTATGATCACTCAACCAGTATATTTCAGATGTAGAACTTGAAGCCAGGGCTTCTTGCCTTCAAGGTCAACTCTTTCTCCACTACACCATGCTGCTTCTTTTATCCTTATTTCCCAAAGACATTGAAACTGCAAATTCCTCAATGGCAAAGGCTGTCATATTTTTTTTTAGCTTCAGGAACAGATCTTAGCACAAAACTGAGTTTGTAGTAGACCTGAAGTACCTGCTGCATGAATAAGCAGATGTTGGATAGAGAGGAAAGAGATGCTAAAATAGGGAACTGCAAGTTGTTAGCACTTCCTATGAGTCTGTCATCAACCGTAATAGACCCAGTCCCTCAAGGAAAACAACTGGGGTTGAGGTCCCTACATGGGACTTTCCTAGGCTTTTGGCTCTTCACACTGCTCACTCCTCTCTATCCCACCCCTCATCAGTGGTCAATTCTTCTTAATTCTATCTTCATAACATCCCTAGGTTTTCTCCCCTTTTCTCTACTCACATAAATACCATCTTATTTCAGGCCTTCATTATTTCTTACCTGGACCATTATGATAGCTGCTTAATTGGCTTCCCTGCATCTAGTCTCTCTACTCTCCAATCCAATTCTCCTTACAGATGTATTGGTATTTCTAAAGCACAGATCTGAACATTTCATTTCATTGCCTCTTGGGCATGTAAAACCTTTCACAATCTGATTCTAGCCTATAACTTCAGACTAATTTCATATTACTCTCTTTCATATATTCTACAATCAAGCCAAATTTGCCCCCTTATTGTTCTTTATAAACAAAATTCTATCTCCCCTTTCTGTACCTTTGTGCCATTCTGTATCAGGCTATCCCCTTATGTCTGGAAAGCTCTCCATTCTTAGCTTAACCCTTTAGAACACCTAGCTATTTTCAAGGCCCAGCTCAAGTGCTACGTTTTATGTAAGAGCCATGCTGATTATCCTCAATTTCCTCATTATTAATGCCTTTCCATTCTTACCTTGAAAATAATTTGTATTGACTTTGAATATATTTTGTATTTATTTATCTCAATACATGTTTTTCCTCCAGTAGAATGTGTGCCCCTTCAGGATAAGGATTTCATCATTTTTGTCTTTGTGTTCCCTAAGACAATGCCTGGCACAAGGTAACCCTTAATAATTGCTTTTTGAATGTATGAATGGAGAAACTCCAAGACAAGGAAAGGAAATGTTTCTATCCACAGATCATGGTTGAAATTTCTTTCTTTCTTTTTTTTTTTTGTTTTCTCTCTTTTTTTTCTTATTTATTTAATATTTTTAGTTTTCAGCATTGATTTCCACAAGATTTTGAATCACAAATTTTCTCCCCATTTCTACCCTCTCCCCCCTCCAAGGTGGCATATATTCTGATTGTCTCATTCCCCAGTCAGCCCTCCTTTCTATCACAACACTCCCCACATCCCTTTTCCCTTACTTTCTCGTAGGGCAAGATAGATTTCTATGCCCCATTGCCTATATATCTTATTTGCCAGTTGCATGCAAAAACAACTTTTTTTGAACATCTGCTTTTAAAACTTTGAGTTCCAAATTCTCTTCCCTCTTCCCTCCCCACCCACCCTCCCTAAAAAGGCTCACAATTCAACATAGGCCATATGTGTTTCATTATGTAAAACCCTTCTACAATACTCATGTTATGAAAATCTAACTATATTTTGCTCCCTCCTATCCTGTCCCCCTTTATTAAATTTTCTCCCTCGACCCTGTCTCTTTTCAAAAGTGTTTACTTTTGATTACCTCCTCCCACTATCTGCCCTCCATTCTGTCGTCCTCCCTTTTTTAACCCCTTCCTCCTTCTTTCCTGTGGGGTAAGATATCCAATTGAGTGTGTATGTTATTCCCTCCTCAGGTCAAATCCAATGAGAGCAAGATTCACTCATTCCCCCTCACCTGCCCCCTCTTCCCTTCCTACAGAACTGCTTTTTCTTGCCACTTTTATGTGAGATAATTTACCCCATTCTATTTCTCCCTCTCTCAATATATTCCTCTTTCATCCCTTAATTTGATTTTATTTTTTTAGATATCATCCCTTCATATTCAACTCACCTGGTGCCCCCTCTCCTTCCCTCTCCCTCTTTCTCTTTCTCTCTCTACATACATATATGTATATGTATGTATATATATGTGTATATGTATGTAAATGTATATACATATATGTATGTATGTATATATGTATGTATGTATGTATGTATGTATGTATGTATGTATGTATATTCCCTTCAACTACCCTAATACTGAGGTCTCATGAATTATACACATCATCTTTCCATGTAGGAACATAAACAAAACAGTTCAACTTTAGTAAGTCCTTTATGATTTCTCTTTCTTGTTTACCTTTTCAAGCTTCTCTTGATTCTCCTTGATCTGGGAGCTCTGGAATTTGGTGACAATATTCCCAGGAGTTTTCTTTTTGGGATCTTTTTGAGGAGATAATCTGTGGATTCTTTCGATTTCTATTTTACCTTCTGGCTCTAGAACATCAGGGAAGTTTTCCTTGATAATTTCTCGATAGATGATATCTAGGCTCTTTTTTTGATGATGGCTTTCAGGTAGTCCAATAATTTTTAAATTATCTCTCCTGGATTTATTTTCCAGCTCAGTGGTTTTTCCAATGAAGTATTTCACATTGTCTTCCATTTTTTTCATTCCTTTGGTTCTGTTTTATAATATCTTGATTTCTCATAAAGTCACTAGCTTCCACTTGCTCCAGTCTAATTTTTAAGGTAACATTTTCTTCAGTGGTCTTTTGGACCTCCTTTTCCATTTGGCTTATTCTGCCTTTCAAGGCATCCTTCTCCTCATTGGCTTTTTGGAGCTCTTTTGCCATTTGAGCTAGTCTATTTTTTAAAGTGTAATTTTCTTCAGTATCTTTTTGGCTCTCCTTTAGCAAGTCATTGACTTGTTTTTCATGGTTTTCTTGCATCACTCTCATTTCTCTATCCATTTTTTCCTCTACTTCTCTTACTAGCTTTTCCAAATACTTTTTGAGCTCTTCCATGGCCTGAGACCAATTCATATTTTTCTTGGAGACTTTTGATGTAGGCTCTTTGACTTTGTTGACTTCTTCTGGCTGTATATTTTGGTTTTCTTTGTCACCAAAGAAAGATTCCAAAGTCTGAGTCTGAATCTGAGACTGTTTTTGCTGCCTGTTCACATTCCCAGTCAACTACTTGACCCTTGAGTTTTTCATCGCGGTACGACTGCTTGTAGAGTAGGGAGTCCCAAGCTTGAGGGGCTGTGTTGCTATTTTTTCAGAGCTTTTTCTACACAGCAAGCTCTGCCATACCAGTATTCCTTCTCCCCCAAGAACCACCAGCTGGGATTGCATCCCAGATCAGACAGGGCAAAGCAGGCTTTGCACTCCTGCTCTAATCTACAGCTTAATTTCTCCCACCAGGTGGGCCTGGGGCCAGAGGCCACTGCAGCTGTAGCTCTGGAAGCAGCCTCAGAGCTGCATCACCTCTGACACCCCAGGGGCAGTGTCCCACCCCATACTCCTTTCACTCTGTCCCAGCAGCTTTTCCCACTAACCTTCTCTGTTGTCTTTGGAGTTTGTGGGTTGAGAAGTCTGGTAACTGCCACAGCTCACTGATTCAGGGCGCTATGCCTGTTTCGCCTGGCTCCCAGTCTGGTTGGTCCTAGTGTGACCCACAGTGGGCTCTGCTTTGCTCCCCTCCCAGCTCCGAGCAATAGACCCTTCCCAGAGACCATCCAGGCTGTCCTGGGCTGGAGCCCTGCTTCCTTTTGCTATTTTGTGGGTTCTGCAGCTCTAGAATTTGTTCAGAGCCATTTTTTATAGGTGTTTGGAGGGATGGGGGGGAAGGGGCTGGGCTTAAGCAAGTCCCTGCTTTCTAGCTTCCATCTTGGCTCTGCCTCCACACAGTTGCAATTTCTGGAGAGATTAAGGAAATATAAGTCACCTTGAGTATGACTGTCTAGAATCCAGTACCGATGCCATCCTTTCTCTGTGTACTCCTTCTAAGGATGATCAGTGTCTTTGGAAAACACAGAGGAAGAGAAAAGAAGACAATTAGTCATGTATTACAGCTTTCTATGCTAGAAATTCTTACATCAGTTGGGTATATATAGTCTTTGTGCTCCAGTCTTTGTGAAAGAGGCCAAGAAAATGTAGTCATCCCTTGCCCAATATCCAATCAAAGAGAAGGCCAGTTGACATTTGCTGACTTATAACCTCGAATAACAGAAATTGTTAGAGTGACAGGCTTGTGCAGGGATGGGTTAATAGGAGTCATGCATTTCAGTTTTGAAGGTATTTCTTTGCACAAAGCAGAATTAAAAAAGGAAGACCAGTCTCCATGCTTCCCAAAGGGCTCCCATGCTGAGGTTCCAAATATTAATGATTCACTGACATCACATACTCTTAAACCAAAGAGATTTTTATTTCCCTTAATTTTCATGCAAAGGCACCAATAGTTCTTTATACCTCCCATATAGGTCATGAAATGGTAGCATCAGTCTATGTACTTATGCCTTGGCTTTGATAGAGTAATATGGAGGGAGTTACTGACATACAATGAGTTGAGTTTGGTTTCTTTGGCTAAACAAGGGGCATCCCATCAGCCACTTAGCAATTTATTCATTCACTCATGATCCAATGCATCCCTGATAAAGGTATTAGTAGAGAATGTGCAGGCTATCAAAATTGATATTCAACAATTTTAGCGTTTCACAATTTACTGAAAGATGTAAAGAATATAAAATCTTATTGTGTTGATCATTACAAAAAAGTTTTTCATTCTATATTGTACAGAACCACTTTACAGGCTCTTTTTCAACAAGATGTTTCCCATCTACTTAAAATCATTCTAGAGTTTTTTGAAAGATAAGGCAAGAGAAATACCTCTGTTCAATTACCTTTTGACCATAAAAAGTAGGTTAAAACAGGGTGCTATGTGATTCCAAAGGTGTTCATCACTGTGATGAGAGCTCTCTTATTAATATGATCTAGCAATTTTATTCTCACTTGATAGAAATCCACAGTCCAAGTTAAAGAGGGATTCCTTGAAGATGGTAAATTCTCCCAGATGTTCCTGTTTGTGATAATATTGTGATAACTACAGTAAGCCTCATCGAAGAGATTTATTAGGAGTTTTGACTGTTCATCTACAGAGGAAAAGATCAAGTGGATGAAGACTGCTATGCAGATCATAGTAAACATTTAAATGGATACCCTATGGAGAGTGTCCCTCAGCATGCCAATTTAGCACATGCTGGGCAAATGTAGAGATGTTCAGCTCTGAGGTCAAGGTTAAATAAGAGGAGGAGAGTAGACTGGATTATCTTCAGCAAATAATATCACATAGAGATAAATAAAAAAGTATATGGTGGGTATGAAAAGGCTGCAACATATAACCAGTGAAGAACTTTGGAGAAGAGCAAAAGATATTATCAAGGAATTATATGATAGGAAGAGAAGATGGGCTGATTATTATGCAAGACAAAAATGGACCACTAGTGACCACGGCTGTCCACTGACACCTTTGCCATATGAGGAAAAAGTGAGGAAGGCTTCCAGAATGTTGGGTGGATTTCCAACAAATGGAAAATTATTGCAAGACATGGACAAGACCATAGAGAGGCACGGATAGGGTGGGAATTTTCAAACAAAACTACAGGGAAAACCTACATTAATTGTTAAGGGATAAAGAACCACATATGTACATTTCATTATATCCACAAATGAGCTTCAGTCACAAATGCATTTTAAAGTCGGCTTTTCTTTGTGACTTCCAGGACTGGGTAGTAGCTTTCATTGCCAATATAAATAGAAATCATCAGGTTACCACTGTGGTTACCAGTCTTACCTCAGAAGAGAAAATTGAGAGATGAAGTGCAGTAGAAGTGACTTGTTTGCATCCCGTATTTTAAATTAGAGAAATAAACAACCCATTAGAACAGTTTCCTCTATCAGCTGATCACTTGTGAGCAATTTGGTTTTGACATTAGATTGCAGTTTGAACATGAAGACCATGTGTGTATGTTTTAATTTCAGCATTAAAGGGCTTGTTCAGCCACCTGAATGTGAATTTGAGCTATTCCTCAACTTTAAAAGCTCTCTTATTAATATGATCTAGCAATTTTATTCTCACTTGACGGGTTTCTTTATGTCAGCAAATGATATCATATGCTGTTGCTAGCTAGTTAAAGCTTTAAACTTCATGTCTCAGTCTGGCCAAATATGGTGTGGAAGGAGCCTCAAGGTCAGTGATATGGCTTCTGGCTCTTAAGCTTTTGCTCTATTGTCTTCTTTCACTAGATAAAAGAGGGTGACTTTCAATTGTAACTTTGAAAAGAAATATCTGAAGGCTTAAAAAATGTTCCCAGGATGGGAATTTTAATATTCAGAGATGCATTCTGCCTGGTATGCTATACTCTTTTGTTGCACATTAAGACTAGAAGTGCTCTGGAGTTTGGGGAAAAGACTCCGTTTTCTAAAATTGCTTCTGCAATCACCACTCAGTTATCTGTGGGTAGATTGTCCAATTTGTGGGTTATCAGCAGCACACTTTCTGTCTTCCCTCCTTCCCCCCGAGGTGACTCCACATTCTGCTAGTGACTTCTGCATTACTTCATAGTCTCCTTTTGAATTGGAGTCAAACTTTCCAAGACCCTTTTTTCCCTCAGGACATTTTTTTCACAGAACATTTTTATCAAAAGTGACCCCAGATCCTTTCTAGTTTACTCTCACTTCAATGTATTAGTCAGAGAGATGATGCTGTCCAAATACTGAAGCTAGAGAGTAGTTCAGGGAGGGGCTGTGGCAAGGGAATATAATAGCGGAAGCTGGAGATCTGTCTAGCCTTGCTGCTATTGTTTGCTTATCTGATTTGAGGTATTTTAGAATCTCAGAACACTGCTTTCCCTCTCTGTTCCAGCAGCCAGAAATTCTAGTAAACCTTATACAAGCCCACATAATAACTTTCTTGAGGATGGTCCATTTGGAGTATTTTATGTTGGAGTATTCTCTGTGATCTATTTGATGAAATTTTCTGTGGTACTATGTTCTTATTTTCCCTCACAGAGTGGGGAAGAGAGTGAGGTGATGCTGGAGAAAAGGATATAACTAGTGATCATATAGGATTGAGCGAATTGAGTGCCCAATTCTAACCTGATATTGGTGGCCACTCTCAATGACAAAGACTGTATCAGCTGTAAAATCTAGGGAGAATGTTTAGTTCTTGCTCCATATTTTCTGAGTGTGCCTTGTCCACCTAGATTCTGAAATGAAATTTTAGCTTCTGCTTTCGTCTGGTCTACAGGGATGCATTGCTACAGTGTCTGTCTCCACTTGGATCTTGGAACTCTAAGAGATTCTAGGCCTTAGAGAGTTAGAAGTAGAGAGCCTACACTAAAGGGAACACAACTGCATTCCTGAGCAGATCAGTCAGAAATCCTGAGCCCCAGGGTGACAAAGCTGCAGGAGATCCACGCTTTGGGGGATGCAGAAATTGGGAACTGACTACTTTCTCTTTGTACAGGATATCTGGGTCCTGACCATCTTGGGACAAAATTATAAGACTAATGCCAATAGTGAGTTTGACCTAACTTTAAAGATGCCAGTACCAATTTTTTTTTTTACTGATCTAGATGTTCAGTCAAAACTCCCTGCCACCTGTATCCCTTGCTCTCCTAGATTTGGAATGAATAGCTATGAATACTGATACCACTGTCTCCATATAGACACAGTGTTCAGTCACCTTAGAAACATTCAGGCAAGAGGTGTGCTAGTCAATTGTTTTCTCAGTTACAGCCAGCAGAATCAAATCGTATTCTTCTTATCGCTAGGAATCAGAATCACCCTCTACTGGGGTGAAAAATACCTCCTCTATTAGTTTTCCGCATATTATCTTTCCTTCAAACCTCAGTCCTACATAATCCGTATCTTCTTCTGCTCTTTTATTATATTTTTTCCCACTAGAATCCATGACCTTTTGTTAATAAATTCCTCTTTATTCTAGGTCTCTTCACCTTATTTTCCTTCTACTAGTACTCAATGAAACCTGGCTCTCTTTGGAAGACATCGTATCCTTGGATACCCTCTCTAGTACTGGATACTTCTTTTTTATTCATATATTATGCTAGGAAGAAGAATAAGCATACTTGTAGCTTCCCCCTACTATTTCCAGACTATTCCTTTGCCACTGTGATATGGAAACTTTTCCTTCTTTGAGGTTTACTCCAGATGTCTATATTGTATAATCTAGATACTTGAGGAAAACTATTTTGAAGACATTGAGGTATTGATTCTCAAGGTATTTGAAAGAGGAAAGGATATCAAACAACAAAATAAGGAAAGACAAGAAGCAGCATGTGTCTGATGGGTTAAACCACTACACCATCATATTAAACATCACCTCTCTTCAGAATATAGTGGAGACAGCCCAGGATCCAGAGTTCAAGAGTCCTATGAATTGTAGTGCCCCTCCTCCCCCACATGACCACCAGTTCTGACTCATTGCTATCAAAAAGACAAGCAACGCTTGTAGAGAAGGAACCTGATGCTTCCACCAACACCTACAACTGCCATTGATAGGCAGGTGAGCCCAAGAGTCCTGGAAATAATGCTGCCCTCCAATGTTTAATGTGTCCCAGGCCCCACAGCCATCATTCAGGGGAGCAACCCTTGTGGATATGTGACCTACCAACTCTCTCTGCTGGTGCTGTAGTTTTTGCCTCCTCAGCAGTCAAAACTACTGAACATCTAGAAAAGAAAGTTGTCTTCCCCAGAGTCCTTGGCACTGTCAAATGGTTCAATGTTAGAAATATATGTGGCTTTATTTCTGAAAGTGACATTAAAGAAGACACATTACCATCTGCTTTGCTCTTGCACTTTAAGGACCACTGGGCCTTTCTTTCCATCTGACATACAATGGAAACTGTGTTGTCTTCCTAGTAGACATTTAAGTACTTACCTTGTGCTTGAGAACACAGACACAAAAATGAAGTAACCTGAATTGAATTTTATGTTACATTTTAGGATGATTCTAGCAAGACTGACCTCTCTGTCCTGTGTAAAAGAGAAATGTTTACAAGATTGTCCTCTAGGTTTCCTAATTCTGGAATAGGAAATGAATCTTTTTCAGGTAATTAGTAAGAGTGGTCAACCTTTTGTTTATAGTATTGCAAATAATTTTTGGGACAGGCTATCAGCTAGAAATACATGATTTTCTAGCTTCTCTGGATATTTCTTTTTGATAATTATTTTTAAATATTGGAATCTACCCATATGTAGTATGTATTATATTATATATGAACACACATATACATGTATACATATATGTGTATATGTATATATATACATATATACATACATACCCACACACATTCCTCTCCCTTCCCCCTTTTAAGATGAAGTCATGCTTAATTCAAACTATGCACCCAACTCTGTTGACACTAGCTTGAGGAATCCCATTTGTGATGAACACAGAAGACCTTGTCCTTTTCTCCAACCTAAATTTGATCCATCACCCAAAGCCCACCTGAAGTTCTGCCTCCTCTGTGAAGACTTTGCTGATGATCCCAAATCACAGTGAACTTCTTTCTGTGAATTCTTGTGACACATCTTATCTGTATTATTTATTTGATCCTTATGTTTATGCAGTTATTGTTAATTATTTTTATGTACATGTTAAATCAATAGAGCAAAAATGTGTTAGGTACTCACTGTGTGCTAACCACCCCACTAAGTACCGGATATTATGTGTTCTTCCCCTCCCCCCCAACTTCTCCTTGTAAGCATTTTGAGGCAGAGATTAGGGTTGGTTTTGTTTTGCTAGCATTTAGCACAGTTTAATAATAATAATAACAACCACAACAACAGTAATGGTAGTTAGCATTTATATAGTGTTTTAAAGTGTGCAAAACGCTTTATATATGTTACCTCACTGGATCCTGGGTAAGTCATTCAACATCTCTAGTCTCAGTTTGGGCAGCTAGATGACAGTGGATAGAGTTCGGGATCTGGAGTCAGAAAGACTCGTTTTCCTGAGTTCAAATCCATCTTCAGACGCTTACAAGCTGTGTGACCATGGGCAAGTTACTTAACCCTGTTTGCCTCAGTTTCCTCATCTGTAAAATGAGCTGGAGAAGAAATGGCAAACCGCTCCAGCATTTTTGCAAAGAAAATCCCAAATTGGGTTATGAAGAGTCAGACATGACTGAAATGACTGATGGACAACCACAACAACGTCTCAATTTCCTCATCTGTGAAATGTGGGAGTTATATTGGATGACATTTAAGTTCCTGTGTTCCTCACAACAACCCTCTGAAGTAAGTACTATTATTATCCTCCTTTTACAGATGAGAAGACTGAGGAAAAGTAAAGTGAGGTGACATGTCCAGGGAGAGATAGCTACTAAGTGTTTGAAGCAAGATTTAAACTCCCATCTTCCTGACTCCAAGTCTAATACTCTCTCCATCATGCTACCTAGCTGCCTCATATATATGGAGATAGATGGAACCGTAGAGGTCGCCTCATTTTTATATGTGTCAATAATTTTTAAATTGCCTAACTCATTTATTGACCATATAACCTGGGCCCAAGCTATATTTCTAGCCTTCAATCCCCCTAAATTTTGATGCATCCAAATTGTGCTCTCTGTTATTCACATGTAACCATCTGTCCATATCTGAATTTTTGTACTGTCTGCTTCCTATGCCTGGAATGTATTACTAAAATGCAGGTCAAGTACCACTTTCCACCTGAAGCCTTTCCTGATTTCTTCCTAAGCCCCCAATGCTAGTTCCCTCCTTGCTAACTAACTTGCATTTAACTAATGTGTGTTTATCACTTTTACATTTTACATTTGTATATGTACACACACATATGTGTATATACACATAGATATGCTTACATATATATGTATATATATATATATATATATATATATATACATATGGAGGTATTTGGATATATCTATACCTATATCTTTGTAGAATACCCACCCATTTGTATGTGAGCAGTTTGATCATTGAAACAGATTAAGAGGAGAACTTTCTGTGTGAAAAAACTGAAATCATAGGTCAGAACTAAAAGTTAAAGAAACTGTTTGCTCACCTGAGTGCATGTTTTCTTTTCCTAATAGAATGTGAGGACCATTTTGTCTTTGTATCTTCAGTGCTTAGCTTAGTGCCTGGTTTGTATTGTCACTTTAATAAATACTTGTTGAATGATGAAACAGTTGAATGAAGTCAAACCAGGCTAATACCAGAGATACTGTAATCATTTCTATAAACCTGTAAATTTTATCATTTTCTGGGTGGACATTAATTTTGGAAATCTTTGTCTCACTAGATGTAGTGTCAGAGGAGGATGAGATGGAGAGAGACATGACAGATGGTCCAACCACAGAAGTGGTACTATTGTCAACTGCTTCTGCTCCTGAAAAAAGATGATTCAAAAATTTTCCAAACTTAGGTCTAAACTGGGTGGCATAAACCAATGCTGGTTCCTTTTTTGGTTTTCTTCTATGGCTTGCATGCTTAATGAAACAGCAAAGACTGCTTAAAAAAGATAGTTACTCATACCACTCACACCTAAAGATTGAATTTTATGGTTTGAAAATGAACTCTCACTACACAGAAACAATGTAGTAGTCAGTTATGTATTTGGAAATGCAATGTAGCTTGGAAAGTTTTATAATTTTAGGAGATTATGTGTCCTTCATGGATGCTTTTTTGTATTGCTGCTTAAAGATATATTTCCAAAGTTTAAATATAGATATATGATGTATACAAAGATTTTTTTAAAGATTTCATTGACCGCAATAGAAATGGAGAGGATGGAAGAAAGTCAGTTTAGGAGGGATGATGATGAGTTCCGTTTTGGACTTGTTTGTGCTTTGGACATTCAAGGCAGAGATGTTCAGTAGATATAAATGTGAAATGGGCTTAGAAAAAAATTAAATTTTGGAGACATGCATATAAAGATGAAAAATGAACCTACGAGACCAGATGAGATAGAAATATGAGAGACGATAGAGAACAGAATATAATCTAGGGCAGAGTCTTGGATGACACCCTCGCTTAGAAATCAGGTAATGGATGATGATCCATCAAATGGATCATGAGATATATTTAGTGAGATACGCTTAATGTTTTGCCATTCCTTATTCTATCAGGCCCATGATGATCCAGATCTTTATCCAGCCGTATTATGGACAACTTCCCTCCATCAAGGAAAAATTTGACATTGTGCGGGAACTGAATTTATGGGGATTTGGGAATGCATTTCTTAACAGAAAAGAATTTATGATCTAACAAAGTACTGGACTTAATGACATAGGTGCACTACTTAAAAGAAGAGGAAAGCTACAGTTTGAAGGAATGGCCTTGGAATTCTGTCTTGAAAATAAATACCCTCAATTTATATTGGGTCTTAAACTTTCAGTACTCACAAAGGTTCTGCCCCACAAATAATTTTTATCTTTTGCAGAATAAGAAGGGCTATCTGTAAAGCGGAATGGTATATAGATCTTGTTATTCTTTTGAAACCAAAACTATTAATTGTGCATCTTAGCTAAAATATTTTAGACATATTTATTAATGTGCAATTAATTGCTACTGAGAGAACCTTGTGACTGAAGTAATATCCAAATTATGTTTTATGGTAATTGTGAAACAAGAGATGAAGAGTTCTGTAGCATTGAAAGAACAAAAGTATGTCATTTTCAGTTATAGTTGTTAAATTATTGACTAAAGAAGCAGCAGTAATGTGGGCGTACCCTTGGGGGAAGATCTGTCTTCTTGAAACACTAAGAACATACTTTCTCTTGATCTGGTCAAAGGCTCTAAATCCTCAGGGAATGAAGAACACTCCCTATCTTGATTTGGTCTTTGATTCAGGGGAAATAAAGGACACTAGCCAAGAACACTATTAAACATTAATTTTTGAGTTTCAAAATGTAGTGGAAGCCTTTTAGCTTCCACATTCTTTCAGTGATAAGGCACACTCCACCACACTAGCAAATGTGAATGGGCATTTTTAACAGCAGTCAGGAAGCAACAGAGAATTCAGGGAAAAAACCTTGTCATCTTGTCCAAAGTTTCTTTTGGACTCTGGCCTAATCTCCTCTTGCTTTTCAAATTTCCTGACTGTGAATTAATTATCTCTGGTTTATTACCCTAGCCCAGGTGCAGTAATACTTCCAGGTTATCTGTAATAGCCCTGTCTAGGCCATGATAGAAAAAGGTTTAAGGCCTCTTAAAATAACTCATGGAATCTCATAGTGGAACCTCAGCCTCAAATGTCCTCTTGTCCAACTTGTACCTGAACAAGAATTCCCTCTACACCATGACTGAGAAGTAGGCATCCAGGCTTTGCTTAAAGACCTTCACTCAGGAGGAATCCATGACCTTTTAAAATAGCCCATTACACTTTGGATTAGCTTTAACTCTTAGGAACTTTTCCCTTTCGTCATTCTGAGGCTTGGCTCCTACTCTCACATAGGAATTCTCTGCTGGAACTCTTTCACCATTGGACTAATCCACTGCATGACTGGCCAACTCTAGACTGGCTTACTGTTTTTATATTTGCTCTTCTCAGCTAATTAAACATTGTAAGATGTTTCCTGTACATCGAGTGCCTTCTGCCTTTTATCCAATAGTTGAAACCATATGTCTCTCAAGTTAATTAAATATTTATCCGTACCTAGTTTATACTTTTGACTAATAACATTAAGGTGGGGACCTTTAGTGTCACATTAGCTGGGTTTGGAGTGGAATACTGTCCTTATATATGGCATAATCTAAATACCCTTTGGCTTCTTAGTCACTCTTCTCTGGATAGTTTCCAGCTTATTGATAGCTTTCCTAAATGTGAAACTCAAACTAGAACACAACACTTCATTCATTGCCTCATCAGATCAGAATACATTAGAACTATAACCCCTTAAAGTGGGACACTCAAAAAGTTCAAATGGATTTTGTTTGACATTAAATTATTAATGCCTAGTTTCTTTCAGTTAGGTCATTCAACTTGGCCTGAATCCATCTATATTTACTCTGATAATCTAGTTCACATTTCTATGTCTCGTCTACAAGAATATCATGAAACACTTTGGGGAAAAGTGCCACAAGCTTTCGGAAAATTTACAACAGTCCCCAAATGAATTGGTTCAACAATGCTGTGGCAAAATAAAAGAAATCAAGTTAGTTTGGTACGACCTGTTCTTGAAGCCATGATCCTTCTTTATGATTCTTGTTTCTTTTTTTTAGATCAGAAGGCATGAAGTGTTTCTTGAGAGAATTAAAAATGTGCTCTTTTTTCCCAAAGGAAAAATAGTGGTAGTGGGGACACATTCGTTCAGATACTGTAATAGTAGTAGTAGTAGTAGTAGTAGTAGTAGTAGTAGTAGTAGTAGTAGTAGTAGTAGTAGCAGTAGTAGTAGTAGCAGTAGTAGTAGTAGTAGTAGTAGTAGTAGTTGTTGTTGTTGTTGTAATATCTATCTATCCAAATACACACATAGAGATTTCATAATTTTATATTTTATTTTTATATATATTTATATACATATAATTTTAAATTTACAAAGGACTTTCCTCACAGCAACCTGACAAATCATTCTTGTAAATATTATCTCTATTTTACTTTTGAAAAAACTGAGAACTGAGATAATTTGTTCTAGTTTCCATAGTAAGTGGTAGAACTAGGGCTTGAATATATCTCCAGGTTCTCATTTAATGAAGATTTCATTAGAAAGTGTTACCTTTATGCCCGTAATGTGGGATTTTTTAGTGGTGGTAGTGGGGTGGTGAAGATGTGATTTCAGAAATAAAGGGAACTTTTAATGAGTAAACTCCTTCTACAAATGCAGGTTGGTACTAGCTCTGCAATTTTTAGCCTTAAAGAGTTACCTCAAATGTTTGAAAGGTTAAGTAAAATTCCCCAGATACTCATATAGTAAGAGGATCCAGGACTTTAAAGTAGCTGAGGCTGGATCTCTACTCACAACTCTACGCTACTTCTCAATACATAGAAATAATACAAGATGTTACTATTAAGTAATGAGACTGACATTAATTATGCTTTATATTATATATACACATGATTGTTTTATGTATTTATCTTAAAAACAGATTGAGATTTCCTAATACATAATGTACAAAGGAGTCTTCATATAATGGGGAAAATGGACATAATTATTGGGAAATAGCACATATGTCCATCTATTTAAAAAAAGAACTGCAAATACTCAGAGCAACTCCTTTGTTTTCGTGTTAGCATAATAATCTTGTTCTCTGTGCTAAATACTCACTGAACACTAGGGGGCAGTGATACACTAGGCTTAGGTTATGTAGGTTCTTGACAATAATGTATGGTGTAAGTAAAACTCAACTGTTCTGTGCAGATTGATTTTTTTCCCCCTTTTACAAGAGAATTGAGTAAGAGACCATAGGTCATGCAGCAGCACATCACAAGAAATGTGTGTCTCTCCATCTCACCTTTGTGGCTGTCTGATTACAAAGAAGATATGTCCTCGCCAAAGAAGTTGTGACCAAGGACATTGCCAGTGGCCTTATGTCCTCTGTTGTTTTTCTGCCATTCCAATGCACTGCTTTATGAAATGGGAAATAAGAAAGAACTCAACTGAGCAGTCAGCTTAAAGGATTGCTCATTAGGAAAACCATCCTGTCTGGACTGCCACCAACCTTTCCTAAAGCTAGGCTATGCTGCTCTTGATTTCAAGTTGAACCACTGTGGCAGAATTTTGGTCTGAGGATTCTTGAAGGGGAATGCTACTTGAATATGTAGCCCTTATGCTCTCAGGGGAAGCCGAGGATGGATACCATATGGCTTACAGCCACTCATCTTTTACCTCACTTCCCCTGCTCTTTTCTGTCCCTTTGTTAATTATCAGGTCTCTCTCTCTCACTGAAGGATTATCTGTATGGCACCAGATGTTTCACATCTTTAAGATTAGGATGAATCCTTCTGTTTATAGAAGAATATAGGCTAGATAACATAGGGTACTTCCTAACTCTAAAAATTGCTGTTCCAATATCAAAAAGTCAATAAAGAGGGATTTTATGTATGTATGTATATGTATATATGTATATATATATATATGTATAGATATAGATAGACAAATGTAAAATAAGACCAAAGGAGTGGGATACTGTCTCATTCCTGATTAGTTCAGAAATCCCTAGGTCTCTGTAATAATAATAATAACAATAACAATAATAATAATACTATAACCACTACTAATAATTAGTATTTATATAATTTTTTCAGGTTTACAAAGCACTTTATAGCTCTCATTTGGTCATCATAACTGCCCTGAAAGGTAGGTGCCATTATACCCATTTTACAGATGAGGAAACTGAAGCAATTAGAGGTAAAATGATTTGTCCAGGTTGACATAACTTGAGCTCAGGTCTTCCTGACTTCAGTTTCGGTACTATCAATCTATCAGTCTATCTATCTATCTATCTATCTATCTATCTATCTATCTATCTATCTATCTATCTATCTATCTATCTCCAGTGTTCTTTAAGATTCAGAAAGCACTTTAAATCCTTTATCTCATATTGGTTTTGTTTGGGCAAAAACTGTTCAATTTTATGCAATAAAATTCACTAGCATAATGAATATATCTCTAAAACAGCAGACTTCAGTAAGAAGCTGGTGGCCCCCAGAGTGGAATGTGTGACAGACGCCTGTAGCACTGTTAAATACAATAGGAACTGCTTAAAATGATTTGTGCCAAAATCTAGGCATTGTGGAGGATTATGAAAATCTATATGTGTTCATAAAGTTTCCATAAGCCTGTCAGGTTACCAGAGTTTTCTTATAAAAGATATATGGTGGTCTGAGAGCATCAAGAGCTACTGGGAGGAACTTTAGAGGAGGTGGCTGTATATAAGGGAGTTATACAGAACCCTCATTACTTTTGTTAATTTTCTCCCACATTTTGGCTCCCAGTAAGGAAGTAACAATATATAGATTATTGTGATCTCTTGACAGCCATACCTTGATTTGCCGTACTGACTCAGGATGAAATTGTGCAATGGATAGAAGTGGATTTATTTTTTAAAAACTAATATTTAATAAGTTGTTGGCTAGAATCATGTAATTGTGGACCTAGAGCCAGAAGAGACCTTTGAGATCACCTACCACAACCCTTTCATTTTACATATGAAGAAAACATGACCCAGAAAAACATTGTCCAGATCCACAGAAATACTATAAGTGCCAGAGTGAGAATTTGAACTCAGGTAACATATGACTCTCCCCAGGTAAAATGATGCAATGCGTAAAATATGCGTGTCCATTAGAAAATTATGCTATATATCTTGCAAGAAAATGCCCATAGTGGAAGTGCAGGGCAATTGGGATTAAGTGGCTTGTCCAAGGTCACACAGCTAGTAAGTGTGACAAGTATCTGATGCCGGATTTAAACTAAAGTCCTCCTCATTCCAGGGCCATTGCTCTACTCACTGTGCCACCTAGCTGCCCCAAGAGTCACCTCTTGATGTTGGCTCCTCTAACAGCATTGTTTCAGTTGAATTTTTGTCACAATTGTATTCTGTCATATTCTTTTGCTCCCCTGTCATGGTGAAGTGTGTCCTTGATCTTTCTATTCTGTGATCTGGAATGTTGAGGGATTTTCCACTTAGAATTTTTTTTTATTTTGCTTAGCTTGGCCAGCAAGGTCTCAAAAAGAAATAATTTCTGTAATTCATCAATCCTCAATTATTTTCACTTAAGACCCCTCTGTGAAATGGAATTTATAATAGATAATAATAATAGGGGTCTTTGTTTTCATTTTTGTTTTTGTATCCTCAGTGCCTGGCACAGTGCTTGGCCTAGCTAGAGTAGATACCTCATCAATACTTGTTAAGCTGAATGGAATTGAATTGAAATCCATGGCCCACTTGCACATTTAGAATTAGGGGCTTTGGATATTTTCCAATTCTAAGTCTTAGAATCCTGTGCTCTCCTATTTCTCGTCCCAAGTCTCAAGGTGGAACAAATATTAAAGAGCCATGCCACAATTATAAAGGCCAATTTGCCTATGGCTTATTGCTTCCTGAAAGCTCATCAGTATATGCCTCTTGCAGACTGAACTGTCCCCCTCTTGGGGGTGTGTGATCCCCCTTCCCCCACCAAAAGGAATGGAGCTGAGTTGCCCAACTAGATAGGAGTTGGACTAGGTAATCCCTAATCATTCCCTTTTAACTTGAAAACTCCAGGATTCTACTAGTTATCCGAACTATCCATTTTCATCAATAATAAAAGTTGCCTAGTTTTATTTGAATGCTCTAGCCAGAAGCCTAAAGCAGGCTTCACCTGCTCCAGCACAGTGCTGGCAAGGAATTGATCAGAAAGCCCAGAGCCTCAGGCAGGGCTTTACTGCCTTTTGAAGATTACTCACAGATGTAAATCCTCACGTGGGAACCAGCAAACATACCGGCTTTCCTAAAAGCCCTTGCTTAGTCATATACAGTTTGAGTTGGCCAGGGCTTTATTTTAGAAAAGAGCCAAATACTTCATCTTAATTCTGCTTTCTGCACTTCAGGTTTTACCTAAATGAGGCAACAATTACCGACAGGAAGTCCTTAGTATGTTAAAGTGTTATTCAAAACTACCCAGGAAAGGTCACTGAATAAATACATTGACATCTGCTAAGAAAAGAGATTAGTGAAAGCCTTGACTGTGTGTTAGTTGAGATCCCAAGATGCTGGGAAGTTTTTATTCCTTCTCAATTCCTTTGTTGCTTTGGGATTCTTATGTATTGCTAAGCTTTAATTTCTGCCAAAGCCGTCTCATCAGCCCTTTTGACTGCCGGGTAAGATTCCCTACTACACTTGGGTCAGTCTGTACTAGAGGAGAAGGTTATCTATGCTATTAAACCTTTGACTTATTGTCTTTTGAAGAGAGCATTTTGCATTTTGTTATGTCAGGATTGTAATTAGATCCGTTAATTAAAGGAAAGAATGAACTTTTAAAAACTCTGTACCTTTTTGCATTTTTGATAAGCTTGCTTAGGTTGAGACTGACCTTTGTGTGGGGTTTGCCACTGCTCATTACTTGGTAAGTTTTAATGAGGAGAGAGAATGAATGTGCTGGCCTTGACTATAAAGAGAGGTAGCTACCACAGGCTTTCCCACAATAAGCTGCACCAAAGTTACTTGCTTTTATTGATTAGAGAATATTAAATCTCAAGATTCCAGGAAAGGGTTGCCACATGAAGGAGGTTTTAATTTGGTTCTACTTGGCCCCAGAGGTAGAATAAGAATCAACTAGAATTTTTGGAAAGATATATTTTGGCTTAATATAAAGAAAATCTGAATAATTAGAACTATCCTAAAGTGGAATGGGTTTCTGTTTCCTATCAAAGATATCTTCAAGATCACTACTATTTTTGGGTTTTGTAGAGGTGATTTTGGTTCGAGTATGGATTCTTTCATCCAGGGAACATTTATCAAGCACCTACTGTATATAGAGCCCAACACTATGCAATTAAGAAAATACAAAGTTTACCTAAAATACAGTCTTATCAGCTCTTCATGAAGCTGAGAATCCTGTAGAGGCATGGTAACTATAACTACCAGAGTTATATGATTAGTGGTTTGAAAGAAAAAAATTATGTAAAGTCCAAGAATTTAAAGGTAATTATTACTGGGGTAGGGGTGAGATGGGAGAAGATAAGAGAGACCACAAAAGAGGTGCCATTTGATTTGGGTTTTAGGGGATGGGTAGGAATTGAACAAGCAAAGAAGGGAGGTGAGGAGGACATGCCAGGCATATCTTGAATAAAGGCATAATGCTGAGAGAATAGAACAAGTATTTGGTTGGAAAGGATGGGAAAGTAGTCTAGTTTCTAGGGCCTATTGACTGCATGGAGGAGAGTAATATGATATAGGGCCAGGAAAACAAGATGACACCAGATTGTAGAGGATTTTGAGTATCAGGGAAAGGAGTCCAAACTTGACTAGGGTCAAGCCTAAATAGGGGAGGTTGGAATATATGTCATCTAAAGATAATTCCAAATCTCAGATTCTGAGAAATTATTATGTATACAAGACCAGATTTGTGAGCCATTGCATGCATTAGGAGGTAGAATATATATCAGAATTCTCTGGCTTTTGATACTTATTAACAAAAGTTATAATTTTCATTAAACATGTATATATGCATATATGACGTATATACACATGTATGATATAATCTATCCTTTTCTAGATGATGAGTTACCCTACCTATCTGAAAAGAGTGAACTCTAAAACTCTGGAATGCAGTCAGAGATGTTAAGATTAGCAGCTTTTGGGAATGATGAAAATTCAGTTAGTGATGAAAGTATTGCCGCAGTAATATGACTTTCTAGTACTTTTCATTCCTCTCTGAAGTAGGGTCTGTCTGTCTAGGAAGGGAGTGATAGGAATTAGAGATGAGATGGGAAGAAAAGGAAAAATTAAATGTTTTCTATAAGTTTATAACCCTAGTCTTCAGTGCAATTGGGAGGGATGTCACCAATCTTGAAAATCCCAAGAAAATAATTCGAAATTATGGAAAGTGATGTCTTGGGTGATTTTTACCTGACAAAGAAAATGGAGAGAAAACTGTCTGTATATCTACCAAGGTAGATACCTAAGAGATTACCAACAATGTAGGAAGAATAGCAGTAGAAATGCCTAGAAATCAAGAAGAAGCCAGAAATAACACCTGTGGCCTTAGATGCACAGAATATTGGTAACAAGCAAAGTGAGAGTTAGTTTGATATAGAGGAAAGAACACTAGATCAGGGCTCTGAGAAGCAAGCTTAAAATCCTGACTTTTCCACTTATTACCTGTATAGCAAGACACATCATTTCTGGGTCTAAGTTTCTTCATTTGTAAAATGAGGAAATGGGACTACATTATCTCTAAAGTCCTTTCCAACTTAATTTATAATTCTATATGTTAGAAAGCCTAATGGATGGAGACAAATTTGATCTCATTGATATCATTGTGACTTAGTGGGATGAGACCCATGCCAAGAATAAGTCTCTGGAAAAGTCTGCTTTATTTAAAAAAAAAAAAAAGAACAAAAGGAGGTTGTTGGATCAACGTTGTACATTAAGAAGATAAATTCGTATGAGGAAATTGAGGAAACATCATGGGGATAAGAGGCAGAGAAGCAAGGTTAAGAGCATTTAGGTGAAGATTAATAGAGGCAGCGTAGTAACAGTTCGGCTAGCAGCAGCTGTTGAGGTGTTAGACCCAACAAGACCAGCAACAAGAGCTGCCAGTGCAGATTCTTTGATCTGCTTTACTAAGGAAAGTAACTTTAAGGGGTTAATGATCTTACTTTAGTCAAACATACATATATAACTCACTTAGCTCAGGAGGAAAAGCCAGCATCCTGAACTTCAGAGCAAATACAAACAAATTACAAACAGAGACAATATAAACAGACCAAATCACAATTCAGTTACCAGAGAAGAACCAGTGGGTCCAGGTTAGCAAAGCTGGTGGGGAGTTACAATGGCTTGCCCAGAGTCATGTGGTACTCTTCCAGTGAGTGAGAGCCCCCAAAGGAAAAAGTTTATACTCTGAGTTTATATACCCTGTTCAGCATCAAAGGGCATCACAACATTCGACTCAAACCCATATGGCCTAAAAGCTTCTGGAGTCACAAACATGTGACTCAAACTCATGTAAACTAGGCTTTCTCTTGAGGTAAAGAGGTCATTAAAGACTCCTGATTTCATTAAAGAAACAAAGACCAGACTCATCAAGGGCTCCTGATTAAATAAGTGCTCCAAAAGAGAAAACAGTAGAAAAGTCCCACCTTAATTACCGATACAGGCAGAAATAGAAAAAAATGTTGAAATATAATGTTTAGAGTCTATACAGAAAGAGGAGATAGGGTATTTGGGGAAACAAAAATTTAGCATAGAAGTATGGTTTTGTAATGATGGGATACTTCAATTATCTGGACATCAGAGCTCTCTTTGTCCAGAATAGAAAAGTTAATATCTCATTAATATCACTTTTTCTCCTTCAAAAGATAGATGATCCAAATAGAGGAACTTCTATTTTCTATCTTATTCTTGCCAACAAGGAAGAGGTAATTGTCATGGTGAGATTGATGGAAACCTTAGTGCGGAAGTGACCATCCTATCTTCAGATTTATTGGAGAGAAGAGGTGGAAGAGTTTTGGCATAGGTTAAAATATTCTAGATTCTGGTAAATCTGGTTTAAAAGGGTTCACAGAAATAATGGAATCTTATAGACCAAAATTCTACAAGAGAAGTCAGTCCAAGGGTTTTCGAAGGGAAGCTCTTAGAATGAAATTCTGAGGACAAAGAAGAAACAATTCTAAGGAATTTTTCTAAGGAAGAAAAGGGAAAGTTGTCTAAAAGACTGATGTGGATGCATAGGGAACCCTTGAAACAACAAAGATAGATTAAAAAGAAAGCATGTATGTAGAAAATGGATGAAAGAACATGCAATAAAGGATGAATACAAATGGGTGGCACAATCCTATAAGAATAATGCTGGAAATATTGAAGTTCAGAATGAATTGAGTCTGATGAGGAAAGCTATGGACTAAAAAAAAAGGTTATTTTAGGGTAAAACTGGCCCCCCCTTCATACTCTAGCTCAGTAACCACTTATTATCTCTCTCGATGTGGGCAGTGTTGGCCGATCAATTATGTAAATGATGGCCCATTCAGCACCAGTGAAAACCTTCTATTTATAGCCTGGCAAGACAACAATTCAATAGCATAACATTTCAAATGTTAAAACAATGTAAATAAGAAGAGAAAATTCATTTGAGATATTCTCAACTTCTTTTTCCTCTTTAACCTTGCACTCCAGATAAATTGTAGGGCTCCTGAAGTAGTTGAACCGGATAGAAACTCCCAGGGAAAAGTTAAGCAAGGGTGAGAGGCCATCTCTTCTGAGAGTGGGTAAATCAGGGTGAGGAGAAAGGCACTGTGTTTTCAGCAGGCTTATTGTGACTGGTATGAAGATTTTCTGAAGCTTCTTGAAGCTAGATTCACTTAGACTCAAGTTCTGAGCTATCAGCTGCCTCCACCTACAATTGTTCTCCTAGGCTCCTGTCTTTGGAGCATGTCAAATGTAGACTACCGTTGTGGCCTTACGTGCTTAGTTTTGTCATTCCCCAGAATATTAGATTGTTACAGTTAGGCTTTCCATTCATAGTTCTTGAGGGACACCTCAGCATTCTCCTTTCCATTTGTTTTCTAATCAAATTACTTCAAATTCTCTCCAAATTTCTACTTCTTGATACAACACCTCTAACCAGGCACAAGTCTCACAAGATCCTGGTATTCTGTGCCTCACTCCAATGAATGCCATCTGCCTCTTGCCTTTTGGTAATGGGCATTTGAGACCATCTGGGAGAGCTCCATTATGAGTGAAAGTTATAAAGGTTATCCTTTAATAGCAATAGTTAGGATTTACAAAATACTTTAAGTTTACAAAATACTTGCTCTTCACTTTATTACACTTTGCAGGTATTGCATTTTTTTACAAATTGAAAGTTTGTGGCAATCCTGTGTTGAGTAAGTCTGTTGGTACTATTTTTCTAATAACATTTGCTCACATCATGTCTCTGTGTCACATTTTTGGTAATTCTCACAATATTTCAAACTTTTTCGCTATTATTACTATTATGTCTGTTATGCTGATCTATGATCAGTGATCTTTGATTTTATTGTTGTAATTGTTTTGGGATACCACAAACTATACCCATATGAAACTGAACTTAATCAATAAATGTTTCATGCTTCATTGACTGGGTATTCCCCCACCTTTCTCCTCTCTGTGGATCTTCCTATTCCATGATACACAATATTGAAATTAGGCCAATTAATAGCCTTCAATGGCCTCTGAGGGCTCAAGTGAAAGGAAGAATCAATCTGTGTGGCAAACTTTATGGTTGTCATACTTTAAGAAATTGCCACAGCCACTGCAACCTTCAGCAACTACCACCCTGATTAGTAGGCATCAACATTGAGGCGACTTTCCACCAGCAAAAGTATAATAACTTGGGGCAGCTAGGTGGCGCAGTAAATAGAGCACTGGCCCTGGAGTCGGGAGGACCTGAGTTCAAATCCAGCCTCAGACACTTGACACACTAGCTGTGTGACCTTGGGCAAGTCACCTAACCCCAACTGCCCTGCCTTCCTCCCTCAAAAAAAAAGTATAATAACTTGCTGAAGGCTCAGATGATGGTTAGTGCTTTTTTTTTTAGCAATGAAGTATTTTAATTAAGGCACATATTTCATTTTTAGACGTAATACTATTGTACACTTAATAGACTACAGTGTAGTGCAAAAATAACTTTTATATGTTCTAGGAAACCAAAAAATTTATGTGATTCACTTAGTAGCGATATTCACATTATTGTGTTGGTCTGGAACCAAACCTGTAACATCTCCAAGGTATGTCTGTATATAATTACATATATACATACATGTATATATGTATTAAATATGTAATCTTGATCCTCACAATAACCTTGGGTGGTAGGTGCTATTATTACCCACATTTTACAAATAAGAAAACAGAGGTAGAAAGGTTAAATGACTTGCCTAGTGGTCACACAGCTAGTATGAACTCAGGTATTTTTTGTTCTAAGTATTGCATTCTGTCCACTACTCTACCTAGCAGCCTATGTTATATTTTCTATATTGGGGAATATAGATCTAATACTATGCGAAGGTTTGGATTTATCACTTAGTCTCAGTTTTACAGGTATAAATTTATACATTAGTGGAACTTTGAACCAGGAGTAAGGAACAGTCATATAAGATACTAGGCAATAAAAAGGACACCCAAGAAAATCCCTGAGCACTCATCATGTAGCCAGTATTATTCTAGGGAGGTGGAGGATATAAGGGAAAAAGAAGATAGGACACCTGGTCTTAAGGAGTTAACAGTCTCTGTGAGGAGTCAATATAAACATATATGAAATAATATATGAAATATATTATATATGAAATAATATACAAAATATATTATATATATGAAATAATTAGAGAATAATATAAGAAACAAAATACTAACTGCCCACATCAATACTATTGGAGATCAGGGAAGGTTGAGATTACAATGAACTGGAATAAGGAAGAGCACCTTTGCAGAACAGATAGGATTTGAGCTAGATTTTGAGGGACACACACACACATACACACACACGCACATGCACACGCACACGCACACACACATATATATATATATACTATGTATACATATATATGTATATACATATATGCACACACCTACATATACAGGGGTGTATGTATGTGTATGTATGTGTGTGTGTGTTTATGTATGATATGTATTAGTAGAGATTAGTGTAGAGGACATTTCTAATGAGAGGAAGAATATGAGGAAAGGTTTAGAAGAAAGAATGAAAATGACATTTTAGGACACCTCTTCCTTTATCCTTATTGAATTAATTTTATTCATACAAATCTTAATTTCATGCGATTCAGATAATCAATTTTAGTTTTTGCGATCACATCTTTTAAAAATATTTTTGTTTATTTTGTTATATATTTCTCAATTATATGTAAGAATTTAAAAATTTTCAGTTCCTAATTCTTTCCTTTTTTCTTCCCCTTTAACCCTTCTTGAGAAGGTAAACAGTATCATTTTGAGTATACATGTGAGGGAATGCAAAACGTATTTCCATGTTAGACATGTTGCAGCAGAAAACACAAACAAAATAGTAGAAACAGAGAAAGTAAAAAAAAAGTTTGCTTCAGTTTGCATTCAGAGCTTCTCAATTCTCTCTCTGGAGTTGGATAGCATTTTCATCATGGGTCATTTGGAATTATCTTGGATCATTATCTTGATCAGAGTAGCTAAGTCTTTCACAATTGATCATTCTTACGATATTGCTCTTACTGTGTACAATGTTCTCCTGGTTTTGCTTATTTCACTTTTCATGAGTTCATCTAAGTCTTCCCATATTTTTCTGAAACCATCTTCCTTGTTGTTTGTTGTAGCACAATAGTATTCCACCACAATAATATATCATAACTTGTTTAGTCATTCCCCAATTGATGGGCATTTGCCAATTTCTAATTCTTTGTCACCAGAAAAAGAGCTGCCATAAATATTTTTGTACAAATATTTCCTTTTCCTTTTTCTTTGATTACTTTGGGATATAGTCCTAGTAATGGTATTGCTGAGTCAACAGATATGAACAGTTTTATAGCTCTTTGGGCATAGATACAAATAGTTCTCTATAATGATTGGACTAGTTCGGAGTTCCACTAACAATGCCCAGTTAGTGTCCCAATTTTTCCATATCCCCTCCAGCATTTATTGTTTTTCTTTTCTGTCGTGTTAGCCAATATGATAGGTGTTATTTTAATTATTAGTAGCTATTTAGAGCATTTTTCTTGTAACTATTGAAAGCTTTGATTTTTTCCTGCCTGTTCATATCCTTTGGCCATTTATCAACTGGGGAATGGCTCTTATTTTCATAAATTTGGCTCAGTTCCTTATCTAGTTGAATGGTGAGGCCTTTGTCAGAGAAACTTGCTGCAAATATTTTCCCCAGTTTCCTGTTAAGTTTCTGATTTTGGCCATATTAGTTTTGTTTCTGTCTATTTTACTTCCCATAATCCCCTCTATGCCTTGTTTAGTTATAAATTCTTCTGTTACCATGCATCTGACAGGTTCATTTTTCCATGCTCAATTTGCTTATGATATCATCCTTACTCTCTAAATCATTTGTCTGTTTGTTGATCTATGCCTAGTTTCTGCCAAACTTCTTCCCAGTTTTCCCAGACATTTTTGTCAAATGTGGAGTTCTTACCCAAAAAACTTGGATCTTTGGGCTTATCAAACACTAGATTACTATAGTAATTTACTATGGTTTATCGTATACCTAATCTGTTCACTGATCCACTCATTTCTTAACCAGTGCCAGATTGTTTTGATGGTTATCATTTTACAAAATGGTTTGAAATCTCAGACTGCTAGTCTGCCTTCCTTAATATTTTTTTCATTGATTCCATTTATTTTCTTGACCTTTGTTCTTCCCGATGAATTTCGTTTCTATCTCTATAAAATAATTCCTTGGTAGTTTAATTGCTATGGTACTGAATAAGTAAATTAACTTAGGTAGAATTTTTTATTATATTGGCTTAGCCTATCCATGCGTAATTAATATTTTCCCAATTGTTTAGATCTCTTTTTATTTGCGTGAAGTGTTTTGTACTTGTGTTCATATAATTCTTGGATTTGTCTTGGCAGGTAGACTCCCAAGTATTTTATATTGTCTGCTATTATTTTAAATGGAATTTCTCCTTCTATCTCTCTTGGCTGTGTTTTCTTGGTAGTATATCGAAATGCTGATGGCTTCTGTGATTTTATTTTATATCTTCCAGCATTGTTGAAATCGTTTATTGTTTCAACTAGTTTTTTAGTGCATACTCTCTTTTTAAAAATTAAATTTTTTTGTTACATTTTAAATTCCAAAATATCTCCCTTCCTCCCTTCCCACCCTGTACTAGAAAAGGCTACCATTTGACGTTTTGCATATATGTATGCATATATATGCATACACATATACATACATACATAATTTATATAAACACATATATACACACATGCACACACATATATTTACATGTAAAATCATACTATTCATACTTCTGTTGATCAGTTTTTTCTCTGGAGGTAGATAGCACTTTCCTTCATAGGTCCTTTCTAGTTGTTGAGTATATATAATAACTCAACCTAGCTTAATTGTTCAAATTTATTCTTTGAACAATGTCTCTGTTACTGGATATCATGTTCTCTTGGTTTTGCTCATTTCATTCCTCAATATTTCATGCAAGTCTTTCCATGGTTTTCTAAAATCAGGCTTGTTATCATTTCTTAGAATATAGTAGTATTCCATCACAGTCATATACCACAAGTTGTTTAGCCATTCCCCAATTATTGGGCATCTCCTCAATTTCCACCATAAAGAGAGTTGGTATAAATATTTTAGAACATTTAAGTTTTTTTCCTTGTTCTCTGATCACCTTGGGAAGCAGGTCTAAAAGTGGTATTTCTGGGTCAACAGGTATACACAGCTTAATAACTCTTTGGGCATAATTTCAGGTTGCTCTCCAAAATGGCTAGATAAGTTCACAGTTCCACCAACAGTGTGCTGGTGTCTCAATTTTCCCACATCTCTTCCACCGTTTGTCATTTTCTCCTTCTATTATTTCAGCCAATCTGATAGGTGTGAGAAGGTATTTCAAAGTTGTTTTAGTTTGCATTTCTCTAATCAATACTAATTTAGAGCACTTTTTCATTTAACTATATATAGCTTTGATTTCTTCATCCAAAAACTGACAGTTCATATATATTGACCATTTATCAATTGGGGAATGGTTGTTCTTGTAAATTTGACAAAGTTCTCTATATTTAAGCTATGAGACTTTTATCTGAGCAACAGTCTGTTAAATTTTCCTCCAATTTTCTGCTTACCATTTAATCTTGACTACATTAGTTTTATTTGTACTTAGTTGATTCTCTAGGGCTCTTTGAGTATATCAACATATTATCTGCAAAGAGTGATAGTTTTGTTTCCTAAGTGCCTATTTTCATTCCTTCAATTCTTTTTTCTTATCTTATTGCTATACCTAGGATTTCTAACACAATATTGAATAATAGGAGTAATAATAGACATTCTTGCTTCACTCATGATCTTATTGGAAAGGGTTACTGATAATGCTTGCTTTTGGTTTTAGAAAGATACTACTTACCATTTTAAGAAAGATACCATTGATTCTCATGCTTTCTTGCATTTTCAAGAGGAAGGTATTATATTTTGTCAAGAGTTTTTTTTCTTCATCTGTTGATATATTCATATGATGTTTGTTTTTATTGTTATTGATAATGGTCAATAATGCTGATGGGGCAGCTAGGTGGTGCAGGGGATAGAGTGCCAGGCTGGGAGTCAGGAAGACCTGAATTCAAATCCAGCCTCATACACTTACTAGTTGTGTGACCGCAGGCAAGACACTTAACCCTGTTTGCCTCAGTTTCCTCATTTGTAAATTAAGCTGGAAAAAGAAATGGCAATTTACTCCACTGTCTTTGCCAAGAAAACCCTAAATGGGGTCACAAAAAGTTAGATGCAAATGAAGCAACTGAACAACAAATGCTGAGTTTTCTAAATATCAAACCAGTCTTGCATTTCAGTTGGTCATAGTGTATGATCTTTGTGATATATTGCTTATTATCTCCTTGCTAGCATTTTATTCAAAATTTTTGTGTTAATATTCATTAAGAAAATTGGTCTGTAGTTTTCTTCATCTGTTTTTCTCTTCTTGGTTTAGGTATCAAAACCATATTTGTGTCATAAAAGGAATTTGTTAGGTCTCTTTTACCTATTTTTTTTCAAGTAGTTTATATGTTTAATTAACCGGCATTAATTGTTCCTTGAAGATTTTGTAGAGTTCAATTTGAAACCTTCTGGTTCTTGGGATCTTTTCTTAGGGAGCTCATTCAATTTCCTTGTCTAAGATAGGGTTATTTAAGTATTCTATTTCCATTTCTGTTAATCTGTGCAGCTTATATTTTTGTAGATATTCATCCATTTCACTTAGATTGTCAATTTTATTAGCATATAATTGGGCAAAATATCTTCTAATAATTTATTTAATTTCATCTTCATTGGTGGTGCAGTCACCTTTTTCATTTTTGATACTAGCAATTTGGTTTTCTTCTTCCTTTTTAAAAATTAGTTAATTTACTTTCTTGTCCTGCCACTCCCCCGCCCCCCAAAACCAGCTCCTGGTTTTATTTATTAATTCAGTTTTTTAACTTTCAATTTTATTAATCTCTCCTTTGATTTTCAGGATTTCCAACTTGATGTTTAATTGGAAATTTTTAAACCTTTTTTTAATTGCATGCCCAGTTCATTGATTTGCTATTTCTTTTATTGATATGTGCATTTAGAGATATAAAAATTTCCCCAAGTACTGCTTTGGCTATATCACAGAAATTTTGGAATGTTATCTCACTGTTGTCATTCTCTTTTGAAATTCTTGATTTTTCCCTTATTTATTTTTTGACTCACTTATTCTTTAGGATTAGATTTTTTAGTTTCCGATTGTCTTTTAATATATGCTTCCACAACCCCTTATTAATTAAATATAATATTTATTGAATTCTGGTGTGAAAAGGGTACATTTCATAATTCTGTTTTTCTGCATTTCATTGTGAGGTTTCTAATGCCCTAATACATGGTCAATTTTTGTGAAGGTGGTACATACAATTGAGAATAGTTATGTTCCTTTCTATTCCCATTCAGTTTTCTCCAGAGGTCTCTCATATCTAATGTTTATAACATTCTATTAAACTCCTTGACTTCTTCATTATTTGGTAATTGTGTGTGTGTGTGTGTGTGTGTGTGTGTGTATTTGGTAGTAATATTACTTTATTGTCTATGGTATCTTTTAGTAAAATGTAGTTTCCCTGCTTATCCTTTTTAATTATGTTTTTTTTTGTTTCATTGTCTAAGATTATGATTGCTATATGCTGAAGCATAATAGATTTTCTTCCAGTCCAATATTTTGAGTCTGTCTTCTTTTAAGTGCATTACTTATAGACAACATAGTTTTGGATTCTGGATTCTAATCTATCATGTTATGTGCTTCCATTCTATGGGTGAGTTCATCCCATTCACCTTCATAGTTATGATTACTAATTGTGCATTTCCCTCTATCCTATTGTCTTCTGTTTATCTTTCTCCCTCTTTTTTTCATCCTGTACCTCCTCTAAAGACTATTTTGCTTCTAACCACTGACTTTGTTAATTTTACCTATTCTTATTTTTGTCACCTCCCCCATTTCCTTTATCTTGTTCCCCTTCTATTTCCCTACTGGGTAAGATAGAGCTCTCCTACCAGTTGAGTATGTATATGTATATTTTACCTTTATGAACCAATTTAGGTGTGAGTGGAGTTGAAACATTGTTTGACCCTTTTCTTTTCTCCTTCTAGTGTAAAATCTTTTTTTTACCATTTTCTTATTTTTTTTGGACTTTTCTTGTTTTTTCATGTCTCATGGAGTAATTAAGCTTCTACTTTTCCTCTTCTAATTTATAAGTAATTATTTTCTTCAGGGAGTTTTTGTACTTCTTTTTCCATCTGGCCAATTCTGCTTTTTAAGGAGTAGTTTTTATCATTGAATTTTTGTAGCTCTTTTTCCTTTTGACCAATTCTGTTTTTAAAAGTTTTATATTCTGCAGTATTTCTGAGCCTCTTTTACCAAGCTATTAATTTTCTTTTATAATTTTATTGCTTTGCTTTCATTTCTTTCCCTAATTTTTCCTCTATCACTCATTTGACTTTGAAACTAATTTTTGAGCTCTTCTAGGAATTGTTGTTGAGTTTGTATCTAATTCATATTTTTCTTTGAGACTTTGCTTCTAGATGTTTGTTGGGGAAAGTGCTCCGTCTCAAGCTTTAGGTTTTTTTGTTGTTTTCACAACTAGTTCTCAGGATTTGAAAGTTTTTGGTGCTTCCAAGGTGATGTGATTTGGGGAGAAGTGTGATAACTTCTCTCTTGGTCCTAAATCTGGTTCTTGCCCAGGAAGGGCCTCTGATCCCTTGGAATTGCAATTGATACCTCTCCTTAGAGCCCTTCCCCTCTTGGGACTTGAATGATACTGTTTCTGAGGGTCCCTGATCCCTTGGGGTTGGAAGTGATGCCCTTCAGGGCCTTAGGTCCTAAATCCATTGCTAGTACAGGGGCACCATGTAATCTCTTTCTGACCAGTTGCCAGGTCCCTTTACTGTCTGTGCCTTAAAAACTTCAGAAACTACTGTTGCTTCTGTCACCACCACCTAGTCCCATCACTGGTGTTTTATCCATGTGTTTCTGGGCCTGTCCTCCCCTGTAACACAGATCTCTCTTTACAACCTCATGTATTGTCTTGGGCTGGAAAAAATTTTTCACTCTGACCTTTTGTTGCCTCTGCCACTCCAGAATTCGATTTGAGGAATTATTTTAAAGTTGTTTGGAGGGAAATGTTGGGAGAGCTCAGCTTTCTCTACTCCACTGCCTTTGCTTGACCCCTAGAAGCCTTATCTCTTCTTTATGAAAAATTGACTTTGTATCCATAGCTGTCAAAAGTAGCTGATCTAGTTATCTTCTAATTCTTTTTTATGACATGAATTTCAATTTTCAGGTCATATCTATTTTGAGGGTTTTTTTGATGGCACATGTAATTTTTATTAAAAATCCAATTCTGCAAGTTTGCTTTCTAGTTTCTCAATAATTATTGTCAAACGGAGTTTTTCCCTAATTTATATTTTTGGCTTTATTTTATTGGGTTCATTTTTTTCTGGTTCTTCCTTGCCTAATCTATTCCCCTGATTTACATTTCGTATTTTTTAATCAATACTAAATAATTTTGAGGATTATTGCTTTGTAAGGCCAGCCACTTTTTTGGAGGGAAGCAATTTTGGATCTCATCTAGAAAATTGCACTGTTTAGGGTTTGATGAAGTTACAAAATGTCATTTGCAAACATGAACACCTGGAGGACCTCATCATCTATAGGGAATCCTCTTGTAGTCGAACTCTTAGCTTAAACTTCTTCCCCAGCAGGGACAAACACCTTTAACAAGCAGAAATCTATGTTTTACATCTCACTTGATATCAATAATCAGAAAGATGGTGAGCAAGATGTCTCAGTTGTTCCATCTTTTAACGAATTTTGTATGACTTTGGATTTACATGGAATGAATGGGAATCATCTTGTTGGAGGAGAGCCTTTAGCATGGTATTTTGCTTCACTGAATCAAATACTTTTTTATAATCCACAAACCATAATAGTTTGTGTTTATTTAGTATTTTAAGATATGAAAAGTGCTGTTATTTAATAACATGTTATTTAATTTGATTTTCACTAGACTCCTGTAAAAATAGGTTATATTATTAACGCTTTTTTCAAATGAGGAAACTGAGGCTCAGAGAGGTTTAAGTTATTTGCCTATAGTCACAATTACTAAATTTCTGAGGCAGGATTTGAACTTAGGTATTCCAGATTCCAAGCACAGTACCTTGTCCAATATACTACCTACCTGTCTCTAATAAGCACATTGGTATTTTGCTTTCTCTTCACCTTTCAGTCAATTGTATGACTGTTAAGTTATTATCTGCTTTATTTTGTGATTAGGAAGCAGAGCCCTAGGGGCTTTCCACCATTGCTGAATTTAGAGGCTACTGATAATTTACAATCCTTCAACAGTGTAAAAACACTAGAGTTGAGTACTTAATATGGATAATTAGATTAAATAGGAGGATAACATATTGGGCTGGGTTGAGCAAGTCTGATACTCTATCCCACTCTGTTTTCTCTCCCTTCAAATTAGGATATGGATCATGATACTGACTCTGGAGAACAATTTGTAATACTAGTCTCTGTTCCTCACCCTTTGTGTCCCAAATTCCTGCTTAAAGTTCTTCTAGGAAGTCTAGCAAGAAGAAAAATCTAGTGAAAATATTTTTAAAAGCCCTTAGCACAGGGTCTTGCACATAGTTGCCAGTATCTAAATGCTTCTTTCCTTCTTCTTCCCTGTAGTGTAATGATGGAGCTTCATTTAAAAGTGATTATCTTTGTTAGGAAAGAACTACCATCACCACCACTACTATTACTACTGCTACTACTACTGCGACTGCTGCTGCTGCTACTGCTACTATTACTTCTCCTTCTTTTCTTTCTCCTCCTTCTCTTCCTTCTTCTCTTTTTCCTCCTCTTTTTCATACTCCTCCTTCTTCTTTTATCCATCTATCTTTACCTTGAGAATGGGTCTTTTTTGGCTGTGGGGGAGATTGTTTCTCTATCTTGTTCCAGCCAGAAATACAGAAGCTACTCATGGAATTGACTCCATTGTTCATTGGTGCAGAAGATTTGACCTGCTCTATTTCTGATCTGGGCTTGTTTTCCCATTCTTAAACATCTTCGTACCACCCTCCTTCACCAGGTCCTATTATCATATTGGCACCAGTACCAATATGTACTGATAAGATTTCGTACAGACACCCAATCAACTTTAGCCCCATTACAGCTCAGAACTCCTAAGCCCAAGAAATCCAACAGCTTCAGTCTCCCCAGTGGCATTGACTATGTAGGCATTTACCATCATGCCCAGTGGTAAGAACACTTCTTGAACGAATTAGTATACTAGAACCAATTGTGAATAGGGCCTGTATACCTCCTTAAATCCATCAAAGCTATTACATGAGAGACTTGGTCAGCCCTAAGTAATTTACATAAAAGGAAGGCACTATCCCAAAACTAGAGAGAGATTCTGAGGGTCTGGAAGCAGAGAAGCTAGAACAAGTGTGGGGTCCAGCAGGAATCTGAGCTGCAAAAGTAGGACTGAACTGTGACAGAGGAGGGGTCTACTTAGGAAGGTCATAGGCATCTTAGAACAGAAGATTCATGCTGAGTGAAGTCCCAAGAAAAGGTTGGCTCTTTCCACAAATTTCCTTCCCAGTGACTGTCTATTATGTAATCTGTGGTTTTGTTACCAAAATGTTTACAGTAAACTGAATTTTGCCCCAAACACCAAGAATAAAGTAGTAGAGATAGATTTAACTGTAATGTTAGGCAAACACTGTTGAAATGTTGGGAATTTTCCTATTTGAATCTTCATAGTGATTATGACTGAACTAAGAGGTTATTTTTTGGAAGCTGAAGAGGGAGGAATTGCATGGACCTTAGGGGACATTATATTGGTTCCTAGGCTTAAAACAAATTGTGATTGTGACAGGACGTAACAATAGGAACATATAGGGAGTTGATACTTTGTTAAGAGTGTTGAAAAAAAAACCTCCTAAATATGTTTACATCATGACAATTCCAGAATCATAGATACTAAGAATTGCAAGAAAATCTTAGTGGTTCTCTCAATTTATTTTGTTATTATTCAGTCATTTCAGTCATATCCAACTCTTTGTGACACCATTTGGTGTTTTCTTTGCAAAGATTCTGAAGTATCTTGCCATTTCCTTCTCCAGCTCATTTTACAGATGAGGAAAGTGAGGCAAACAGGGTTAAATGACTTGCCCATGGTCACAAAGCTGTTAAGTGTCTAAGGCCAGATTTGAAGTCAGGAAGACCAGTTTTCCTGACTCCAGGTACTTTGTCCACTGAGCCACCTTGATTTCCATTCAATTTATATCTGAGCAGAAATCTTCTCTGTTTAGAGAAGATAGCTTCAATATCCCTGACAAGTGGTCATTCTAATTTTTTTTTTGAACACAGCCAGTGACAGTGAACTCATTGCCTAATGGGGCAGTGCATTTCAATTTTTCATTTAAATAAAAAGAAAATGAATATCTTTAAAATTAGATTTTACAGGAGTCTTATCAATAACTCTGAAAGGTGGATCTAAGAATTGTTAACTTCCTGGACTTTTTAAAAGCTTCTAGAGTCACCTGTCTTTAAGAGAATAGCTGTGCTCCTGTTTTTCTAGGCAGAAGAGATGTCGATTTCTTGCTAAAGAGGAAAATGATTTCTGCTTCTGACCACAAGGTGGCGCTTGTTCCTCGTAATATTTCATTGCATTTTGCTTAGGAATGCTGATGTTGATTTCACTGAAGAACAAAGCCTCGCATTACAGGCCTCCCTAAAGTAGAAAAGCATGAAATAGAGGACGCTTAATGTTTTTTTTTTTAAAATAATGATAGCCCTGGGGTCATATTATTAAGTTGGAAGCAAGGAATTATAGCTTGGCTGATTTTTTCCCCTCCTGAACTCAGGATAAATAGTGGCAAGATGTTAAGGAAAAGTAATAAAATGTTTCTGTAGTAGAAGTCAATAATGTCATTGAGCTTATGAGAAAATCAGCAGGAGAAAAAAAAAGTATGTGATACACTAATCTTGAAACCTAAGCAGCAACTTGTGGTCATATGGAGGCTGGAGATTTTTGTTTAAGACTTCAATATTCTTACTTTGTTCCTGAGCTCCATTTATATTACCCTTTTCAAAAATATCTTTTGCTTCCCATGAAAATGTAAAAGAAGGAAAGGCACTCCCAGACATCAACTTTTTTTTTAATGTGGTGCCGTAATATCTTTTAGGATGCTGCTTTAGTTTGGAGAATTTTTCAGAATACGGAGTCTCATAACAGTATTTCAGCTATGGATTCACACAGAATTCTGATTCTGCAAGGACCTGTAAGGAAGCCAGGCAGATTACCAGCATTAGTCTGTTCTCTGCTGGTGGTTCGTTTAGAGTAACAGTAATCTGCTGGTGGCAATGGCCAAGTCTGTTGGGCAATATGGCTCTAGCTGTGTCGGAGCGCAGGCTGATTCTAACCTGTGAAGCATCCTTGATTTTGCTTTACCAAGGCATCTCCACCACAACAGTCATTAATTGATGGGTGTTGATTTAGTCAAGCGTGTAAAGAGCTATTAACATTCTACTCCAGACCTGTAGCTCTAGAATCCCAGGGCATCTCTACTATGAAGCTTCCTCTGTCATCAGTTATGGTCAAGGCTTTTAACCCAGAGCTGCTGACATGATTGAATAAGGAATTGCATTCTTTTGCTAAACATACAGGAAGTATTTCAATAATATACATACATACATACATATATATATATATATATACACACACACATATGAAGAGAGAGAGAGAGTTTAGAAATATTTAACAAATACCTAAGGTCTAACCCATTGATAAGTATGAACTTATACCCTTTCTGGCTAATGAATAATTTAACACACTGGTGATATTACATGTACCTAGTACTCACCTTTTGACAAATGAATGTAGGTATGGCAGTTAGGTGGTATAGTGGATAGAATGCTATACCTGAAGTTAGGAAGACTTGAATTTAAATTTAGCTGCCGATACCTACTAGCTGTATAATCCTTGGCAAGTTACTTAACTTCTGTGCCTCAGTTTCCTCATCTGCAAAATGCAGATAATAATAGCACCTACCTCTTAGGTTTGTTGTGAGTATAAAATGATGTATTTGTAGAGCACTTTGTAAATCTTAAAGTGCTACACATTTTCTAACTATTATTATTAAGAATGAAGGAGTGTGACTAGCAATAGCTCATTCTCAAAAGGTGAACCTAAGAATGTATTATATGCCATCACTGAATCCCTTTTTGGGACCCCCCTTAATGTTTCTGAAGCATTTGATAGTGTTGCCTCTTTTTTTCTGAATAGTCTCTCCTTCCTTGCTCAGATACCTATCAAAGGTATTCCATTGGCTACCATTCAGTGAAGTTCATAGTAACTCAGGTTTTTAGTCAGACCCAGAGGGCCTAATATCCATTGACAGTGAGATCGTGTTAATAATTCTCTAAGAAGAAATTTCAGAGAGCAACTGTTTCTCCCTTTACAAGTTTGAGGATTTCTAAGCAATGGACACTAGGCTGCAAGCTTGGTCGAATAAACTGAACGAACAGTTTTGTTTGAGAGGGAAGGAGATAAATATTTAATAAGGGCTTGCAAAATGTGCAAATCCATAAAAACAACCTCTATTAACTGACAACATAATTCTTAGCAGTAACCTTAGACATAAGGACGCCAGTATTCCTGCATATAGGATGGGATTAGGGGTAGGTGTGTGTGTGTGTGTGTGTGTGTGTGTGCGCGCGTGCGCGTGCACGTGTGCACGGTGTGTGATATGAGATACAGAGACAGAGGGGCAAAGACAAAGGCAGTGACAGAAAGAAAAAAATGAGAGTGGTAGAGAGAAGGCAAAAGAAGGAGAGAGTAAGGGGGTGAAGAAAGGGAGGGAGAGAGGGACAGAGAGACAGGCTGACAGACAGAGACAGAGGTACATGGAGAGAGGGAGAGAGACAGTCAGAGAAGGGGCGGGGAGAGAGACACAGAGAGAGAGAGAGAGAGAGAGAGAGAGAGAGAGAGAGAGAGAGAGAGAGAGAGGGAGAGAGAAAGAAGGAGAGAGAGAGAGAAGGAAAGGAGGATGAGGAGAAATAAAAGGAGGGAGAGGAAGAGGAAGAGGGGGAGGAACAGGCAGATAGGCAAAGATAGCCAGATAGACAGAAACAGAGTAAGAAGGCGGGAGGGAGGGAAAGAAGGAGAGAGAGACAGAGAGAGAGAGAGAGAGGGAGAGAGAGAGAGAGAGAGAGAGAGAGAGAGAGAGAGAGAGAGAGAGAAGGGGAGATGAAGAGAGACAGATTAAGGGGCAGAGTGAGACAGACAGGGAAATAGAGATCTGTGCATCCTTATGTCCATTCTACTCCTTCCTGTCTAATCAGATCACATTACCTTCTTTCTCATTGGAGTTTTTATAGACTGCCCACCATCTTTAGGCTTATTTCCTTTTGGTTGCAGAAAAGTGAGGGAGGGGTAAGTTATTTTGCCTCTGTTCCAAGTAGCTAGAAAATAACAGGATGTCAGTTGCTAATTATAAAATTGCCAAGGATAGCTGAGGAGGCACACAAAGGACTGCTGTAGCATTGTTCTTGGCCTGTTATAGTAATTAGGGTGGGACTTTTTTTTTTTTTTACTGTTTTCTCTTTTGGAACAAGGCCTTCAAGTGCCTTTAATGAGTCTTGCTTTGTTTGAATGGGGCAGGTAAAGTAGGACCCTTTTGTCTTTTGTTTTGGAGTGCTGCTCAGCACTGAGGTAATCCAGTACTTTTGATGAGTCTTGCCTTTTAATGTAATGGCAAGCAAAATGGGACTTTTTTCTGTTTTTTGTTTGAGTGCTCCTCAGCACTGAGGTAATCAAGTGTAACTGTTTGTGTATTGCTTGGACAGACAACTAGAAGCCTGTCTGCAGATTCATGTTTATTTGCTCTGTTTATATAACGTATGCTTGTAATTTCTGTTTGTATTCTTTCTCAAGTTCAGGGTGCTGCTTTTTCCCCCTGAACTAAAAGAATGATATATGTATGTTTAATTAAAGTGAGATTGTTAACCCCTTAAAGTTGCTTTTCTTAGAAAAGCAGATCAAAGAATCAGTGCTAGCAGCCCTCCTGTGTGCTTTTGTTGTTGGTCTGCAGCCGCTAGCAACATTGTTGTTACACTGGCCCAGCTGTGAATAACATGAGGACTCAAAGTTTGGGGGCTTGTCTATGATTTTATTTAGCACTTTGAACTTTGGTGCTTTTTAGAGGTCAGAAAAGGGAAAATACAAAAGGTGCATACAGAGCTACAGCCAAATCATTTGTTTTGGACCAAAGATAGAAGCAAAAGCTGGGTCTGAATGATATTGTTTCTCTCCTTTTCTTAGGTTTGCACCAGCCTTTAATTTCTTCCTTCTTCCCCATCTCTTTTGGAGATGATGTAAGGCCCACCCGTGCACACACATATACTCACTCTCAAACCCTATCTGGCTGTTTCCTGTTTATGTAGCAGGGCATATTAGAAAGAGCTCTGGACCTGGCATCGAGAGAGCCTTGGTTTAAAATGTCAATTCCAATGCTTTCTATTTGTATGATCTTTGGCAAGTCATTTTATTCCCTAAACCTCAGTTTCCTCATCTGTAAGATGGGGGTAATAATACCATCTATTTCCCAGGGTAGTTGTGAGACTCAAAGGAGATAATGAATGTCAAATCCTCTATAAATGCCTCCTTTCAGCTCTTGTATTCTTCAAAAGAGGTCTCTGTAGAGAGAAGGTAGGGACTGGATCTGTAGCTTCTTTGGTAAAGCAACCTCCTGGCATCAAGAAACTCTTACCAATGCAGTCCTTCACCTTTTCTACAACTCCAGATTTAGAGAATTACATAGAATGTTGAAAGAAGTGACTTGTCCAGGGTCTTACAGCCAGTATGTAAAAAACAGGACTTGAACTCATGTTTTCCTGTTTCTAAGGCCAACTCTTGATCCACCATGCCATGTAGCCTCTTCTCCGTATGGAAACAACTGTTAATTTCCTAGTCACTTGAAAATTTCCCTTCTCCAAAGTCTGTATAGGGGAGATGAAGAAATGAGACAAACATATATTTCTAATGCTCTATCAATAAATCTATTGACTATTAAGCAATTATTACCCTTAAGACTGGTGCTGAAGCTTTTGAATCGTTATCAACCAAGTTTCAACTTGGCTCTTTGTCAAAAAGAAAGGTTTAGGTTTTTATATAATTAAAATTGCCTGATTTTTTAAGATGTCCCAAAGTCCAAAACACACTCTTATACTTAGTTATGTGGGGCAATAAAATATTGGGCAAAGCTTCCCCGTATGAAGATAGCAACTGTATAACCAGATTGCATCAATGAAGTAACAACATTTGGGGGCCATAAAGAACATCTGCACCCTAGTTCCATTGCAAAGACTGCACCTGTGAAAGAAGTCTAACTCAGAAAACAAGAATTCATTAATTCTAAAGGGAAAAAACACTAATCACAGTGTTGTGAAGGTATGAATGCTTCTAGGTATGAACGCATTTATCATGGGGAAGTGTGGTGAATCTGCAGGTAATAAAGCTGAAAAAGTCCCATCTGTGCTTCATACACAGGGGGTGAAGAGAGTATAATTCTTTTCAATGTACAGTGGTTGACTTTTTGTGAGATTGAATCTCATAAGAGAGAGGGTTGAGACCACAAGGTCTAGTAGTAGGAGCACTGGGCTTGAGCTTAGGACACCTGGATTTTAGTGCTGGTTCAGCCACTAACCATGTGATTCTGGGCAAGTAATTTCTACTCTCTTGGCCTCAGTTTACCCACAAGTAAAATGATGAGTTGGACCAGATGACCTCTAAGATTCTTGTAGCTCTAAGATCCTAGACAAGAACAAGTTAGGTGATTCCACCTTAGCCTATCACGTGTGATTGTATTTTCTTTTCGATTTTAAATATTTAATCAGTTCTAAGGTGAAATCCAAAGGTAATTCATTAGCCAGCTTGATGCTGTGTCGAATGAAATGGACATGAAAAATGTCTTTTCATTAGATTCCATTGGCTTTGTTGGTTCAAGAATTTAGGCTAAGGGAATAAATAACACAATTGTACTCTGTTTGACTAAACTCAATGTGTTTGAGTCAAAATAAAATAAAATAAAATAAAACTAGGAGTTTTTCTAATTGCCTTTTTCTAATTGTGATGTATTGATTTTCCAAGTTACATGAATGCATACAGACTTTCTTTGGTTGATCCAAATGAGGAATAAATGTAATGAGTGCTTTTAGTTCAAAGTATACACACTTAGTATACAAAATTGGTAGACACTTTGAATATGATAATAACCAGTATTTACATGATGTTTTAAATGTGATCTCATTTGATCCTCACAACAACCCTTTGAAATAAGGGTTATTATTAGCCTCATATTACAGATGAGGAAACAGGCTTAGAGAGATCAAGTAACTTGTTCAGGGTCACACACCCAGAAAAAGTCTGAGGCAGGATTCAAAGTAAGGTCCTCTTGACTCTAAACCCAGGGCTCTGTCACTGTAACACCTAGCTGCCTAAGGCGAGGGCACACTCATAGTTTATCATTTGATGTTACCTGTAGCCACACTGTACCAAACTTAATGAGGCTGGCTCTCAGATGATAGACATACAGTCTTTCACCAGACCCATCCTCAAAGGTTTCCAGTTTTGGGGGTGCTACTGGGACTTCTGTTCCATTTCTATAGCCTTTGAAAATCGAGAGTCCTCTCTACATTACCACGAAGAACTGAAACCTAACTTAAGTGGATGGTATCTACACATCCACCCACACAGATATGTTCCTTTTCTCCTCTAAGCCTGGGTATGCAGTACTGAATTGCCTTTAAAAATGTGCTCAGGTCCTTCAAAGGCATGGAGTTTTATTTGAAGTATGCATTAGAGACAAGGGCTTCAGTGATGTCATCGTTGCAAACCTTGGGCTTCTTTTTGAGATCCCCAAATTTAGCTGCACAAATAGAAATATATTGTTCATAAACTTCTTTATGAACCATTATTTGTAGGTCATTAGCATACTTTAGAAGTATAGTGGCGTACTTTAGTAGAGCATATTGATAGAAGCATATAATGAGTGCATTCTTGATATAACAGACTCTCAACTTCAATGTCCTCAGTTTAGCAATGGAAATTAGCAGGGGTTCATTTCAAAGAACAGAGTTATCTAGGGAGATGTTAGTAGATGTAGTTTTAAAGTTCTTCTACATTTTTCCATAGGGGACATTATTAAGTTATAGTTTTAAGAAGAATACAGAGTACATTAATGTGCTCTGTAACAATATTAAAAATTAAAATGCTTCATTTAATAATATTTCAGTTTCTTGAGTACCCCCTGCCATGTATTTTTAGAGTAACTTTGGAAATGAGATTGATTCTCCATTATCATGGTTCATTTTTTTTTTCTACTGAGGCAATTGGAAACTTGCTAAGGTCCATTTCAAATGCCTAGTTTTGGCCCAGCTGTACACTTACATGTCACATAAAAGAAAATCGATGACTTCCTTCCCTCTTTCCCTCCCTAGTTCCCTCCCTCGTTCCCTCCCTCCTTCCTTCCTTCCCTCCCTCGGTCTCTCCTTCCCTCCCTCCGTCTCTCCTTCCCTCCTTCCCTCTTTCCTTCCTTTCTTTTTCAAGCACTCCTCTTGACTCGGTTTTGTTGAAACAATTTCAGTAATGACCTGTAGATGGGGGTAGGGTTCCATCTAAAGCTCTATGATCTGAAAATGCAATAGACAACCATTTACTTTTTCTCCCGTCAATCTTTACAAAATTGTTGGATGTTGGTGGTGGTAAGGGGGTGATGGAGGATCAGGGAGAAGGGATCCTTAAATTGCTCTTCTCTGGGAATGAATGGGTGCAGGGGTGGGGTGGAGATATTCCTTCTCTGTCACCGGGTAGTTACAGCTTTGGTAGTTGCAGTTAACACCTCCCTCTCCAAGAATTCCCCTGGAGAGAGCCCTTTCAGATTTTTTCCCCCCAAAACAACTAGTTGATGCTAGTTCCTTCTGGAAAAAAATGTCCTGTACAAAGTAGTGATGTTTCTTCCTCAGTTTGTCTCCATTGTTCCTTGAATCCTAGTGGAAAGAGTAGCTAAAGAGCAACAAAATTGTTGACTCTGGCTCTCTGAGTTTTCACAATCATTCAATCCAAGGTAGCAATCAATGGTGATTGGACACAAAATACATCAAATATGTGCTGGTTTGCAGTAGCATTTGCAAACCTTGCTAAATTGCAAATAGAAATGCCTTCTAGTTTGCATATTTAATATTACCAATTTTTAATTATAACTATCAGTGAGCACCAGAATCCCTTTGACCTCATCTCCCTACCAATTGTGCTGATTCCTATTTCTTTTAATCATTTCTCTCCCATGGTTTGCTGCAGAGCCCTTGGCCTCTGAGCCTAGCTGGGTAAATTTGCTTATGCCTCTTTTCTCACACTCTTGAGTTTAGGTTAATTTCCCTCCCTCTTCTGTTTGCTGGCATTTCTGGTGGCTACCTTTACCATCTCTCAATACCAGTATATGTTGACTAGAGCAGTTTCAAATCAATTCATCAGAAAGCAGCTGTGTTCATCTCAATATTATTGCAGTGTATGTTGACATTCTTTTTTTCCTTCCTTTGAAATCATTTAGGAAAATAGTAGTGACATGAGGGCATAGATGTCCTAGGTACTGTTAAAAACCCAGTTTTAGCTGGGGTGGAGGGGCTAACTAGATTGCACATAGACTCGGGTGGTTTAAATTATCCTACCCCACTGTTAAGCCGGAGAAATTGGGGGAAAACTGGGTTGCTTTTTTACCTCCAAGTGCTAAAGCCCATCCAATCTCTGATTGGTGTAAGGTCACTAGAATTTTATGTTACCATACCTGAATTGGGGCTTCACGTGGGGATCTTCATGAAGCTGAGGCACAAAAGAAAATTCTTTTCTGAATTTAGTTTCTTTGTAATCAAAACTCATGGGAGTAGTAGGAAAGGGAATAGCCTTAGTAACAGGGAATCCCTGGTTTGACACAGAATCACTAGAAATGTGATGCCTTGTGGGGAAACTGTAACTCCTACCTGACAAAACTCTGAAGATTTTGTCTTATTTGACAAACTTATACACTGAATAGCAGGGTTTAAAATTCGTTTTCAAGACCTTGCCAAAATACAATTGTTATAGTTACAGATCAATGCAAAGAGCTCACGGTCTGAGGGAAGCAGAGAGCAACAATGGAACCACCAGCTCTGCAACCACCGCCTCCTGCTCCCCACTAGAGCCATCAATACAGAGGAGGAGGGAAGACTAGATTTGAGGAGGAGGGAGTCAGACTGAGGAACTCTTGTAATGGAGACTTCAAATGCCACCAGTGATTCATATTGTGGAATCTTGTAAATTCATAGAGTTTCTATTTTGTTTTTCTCTTTTAAAAAAAAAAACAAAAACAAAACGATACTATACTGACTGTCCTCTTACAAGTGGGGAGTTGGTGTCAAAATCCTGGATAGTCAATCTAGAGATTTTCCCAGGTGTACTCTTCAAAGAAAAGTAAGAAAGATCCCCCCTACCCTGCAACAAACAAAAAAAAAAATAACAACCTCAAACAATCAAACAAAACTTAAAACACACAAGCGTTTTAAACACACAGTTTAAACACACAGTTTTAAACACACAGTTTAAACACACAGTTAGTGTAGTGGAAACAACACTAGATTTGGAATCCCTCGTTCAAATCCTCTCTGTCATTTTTAATCCTAGAAAAGCCACTTAAACTCTCTGGGCCTCTGTTTCCAGCTCTGTAAAATATTTCTTAAATTGACTTAGGAGACTGGATTAGATCATCTCTAAGTTCTGTTCCAGCTCAAGATCTTAAGAAATATTATTCTGGGTGCATCACATACCCCAAAATACCACACTGGACCTCTAGTCCAGTTATATTTCTCTTTCTGGCATATTAGTGAGATTTAGAGTTAGGATCTCAGAGCAGTCTGGACTGAGGTTTGACTGATCAAATGGAACAGACCAGGCAAGATACAGCCTAAGATTGCATCTACCCTCAACATTCTATATTCTAGGGTTCTTTCAATCTCTAACTCGTGTGTGTCTATAATTCAAAAAACAATGTAAATGAAGTTTGATGTAGGACGTTGGGGATTGGACGTAAAACTTAATTACTGATGGTAACTCAGTCATGCTAAGTTGCCCATTACTTCTTTCAAAATGGAGACAGCTAGAAAATTGTATTTGTCTTGTCTGTAGAACTGTCAAGCGGATGAACAATAAATAATAAATGGAGACATTTCACATTTCTGGATGTTTTTTCTCCATTTAATGAGGACAAATGTCATTGAAAGTAGCAGCATCTGCTTATATTTTATGAGCAATCATAGAATCCCTTTTTTCTAACGCTTAGTGTTTAATGGGTTTTTATCCTTATTTAACCCCAGCTCTCCAGTTTCTAACCCTGGTAATTCACATTTCCCTCTGTTAGCATTTGGACTAGTAAGTAAAGATTCTTCTGTAAATATATAGCACTCTCTTCACTAGCAAGTTATCTGACAAGGTCTTAAATATCATTATTTCTAGAAGGGCTTAAACGGAAAACGTTGATGTCAGGCTGAGTCTTGATTGCAGGTTCGAATAATTACAAATAAAACAAACCAAGGCCTTGTGTAGAGAAATAGAAACTAATCAAAGCAGCTAAGATTTAGTTTAGTCTGTTCTTACCTCCATTTCTATACAGCTTGAGTTATGGGACCTATGATTCTGGCACCTGCAGGATGGACACAGAACTGTCTGCCAGTTGAATTGTTCACTTGGTTTCATCCAGGCTTATGAGTATAGCCAAGTAGAGAGAGTGGGGAAGATAATGAAAAGTTCAAAGTCTCTGTGAATAGAATATTAATCCAGTCTTTAATCACAGTTCTTTGAATAAATACAGACAGTTGGCTGAATTTCCATATACAAAAGTGCCTTTATAGCAGCAGAAATATTTTGGATGGTTTTGGCAGTCAGGATAGTCCCATAATGCACCATTACATTTTTGAATGATGCTAATGATCCACAAAGGAGATTTGTGACCAGTATCTTTACATTGAAAATTCCAACTTTAGGGATTTCGAAAAAGCATCTAATCCAGCTGGCATTTATTAGCTGCCTGCTAGGTGTGAGAGATTGTGCTAAGTGCCAGGGATCCAAAAAGAAAAAAAAATAAAATCCAGTCCCGGCCCTCAAGGAACTTGCATTCTACTAGAGTGGGGGCTTGGAGTCCATGAACTTTAAAAAATACATATTTTGAAAACTGTATTTCGATATAATTGGTTTCCTTTGTAATCATATGTGTGTTATTTTTAAGCATTTAAAAACATCATTCTGAGGAAGGATTCTATAGGGCAATACCAGATTGCCAAAGAGATCCATGACACAAAAATTGTTAATAACCATTGCACTAGAGAGCTACAATGGCTATAAGATCCCTTGAAATACCCTGCCACTTAGGTATACTTCAAGTCAAATGGTGCTTTTTCAAGGACCTCAGCAAAATATTAGTCTGGATGGCACCCAGATTCAACAGGTTAGGACAATCAAAGATCAGTGATCAAGATCAGAGCTTTAACTTGCTGTTGGGGAGGAAAGCTGGCAGCCTCAGGATTAACAAGTCAATCAGAGGTGCAGTCATGAGAGGAGAGGGGATCATAGTATCATAGATCTAGAGCTGTAAGAGATTTCATTTCATCTGACTCCATCATTTTACAGATGAGGAAACTGAGGCCCAGGAAATCAAGTCATTTGTTCTAAGGTCATACAGATGAATAAACATCAGAGGTGGCCTATGGCTTTGCACTTCTCCTCCAACTCCTTCTGCCAATGATTGTTTTTGCAGTGTCTCCCTCACCACAACCTCCATGAAAATGGAGGCTAGGGCAGTACTGACCACAGAAGATGCTGCATATTCTCTCCCCCTTATCATTCCTATCGCCACCATTGGCAAACTTGTCCTCTCCCTCTCCTGGTCGTGGACCTTGAAGCATGAGTTGAAAGGAGAGTGGTTTCGCATTGAAAGGAAGAAGCATGCCTCTACCCTTGCCCTAACCCTATATGTCAGAGCTGGGGACAAGGCCATAGATTTAGTTAAGACTCTTTTTAATGTGTCTGAAGTGCTTTGCTTAATCAGTGTGACATCTAAACCTCTTTAACCTGAGAAGTGAATCATTGAATCACAGAATAGTTATCAGAGAATCGAAACCTAAGATAAATTAGATGATAAGAGAGCACCCTTTTGTTGTTTTTGTGTTATTTCAGTTGTGTCCAACTCTTCATGACCCCATTTGGGGTTTTCCTGGCAAAGATACTGGAGTGGTTTGCCATTTCCTTCTCCAGCTCATTTTACAGATGAGGAAACTGAGGCAAATAAGGTTAAATTATTTGCCCAGGGTCACACAATTAATAAAGTCTGAGGCCAGATTTGAACTCAGGTCTTCCTGACTCCAAGACTGGCACTTTATGCACTGCACCATCTAGCTGTCCTTGAGAGAGCACCTAGCTGCCGTCCATTGAGAGTTCAAGTCACTAGACTCAAATGAACTACCTGTGGTTGCTGGGAAAAACATAAACTACAATTCTGTATTTCAAAAGTCATATCTAATGACAATTTTAAGGTCTGGATCAATAAAGACATCATATGTGTAAAGTGCTTTGTAACTGTAAAAGGCTATGTATACATACATGATTATTTTTGTTATTTATTCTTTTCTATGGCCTGTTTGTTGTCACTGGGGAAATTTCATTTCTGTGTATGCAAAGTCCAGAGACCTTTTCAGATAATTCAGGAAATATATTCTACCTACAGTGATCCTATTCAAAATTGGCTCATTATGCATCAAATAGGGCTCCTGGCGCTAGAACTTCAAACTTTTTTTAAAATAAGGTTTTGAATTAAGAAATGAGAATTGTTCTTTGAAAATGAGCCTTACTATATTCCCAAGAGATCATTCATTTTACACATGTAGAGAAAGAATGAATATGACAAGTTTAAATATAGACATATGAATGGCATAAGCATTTTATGTTGTGATTTATTTGACTTTGATATGCATATACTGCAGAACCTAAAGGTATTAAATTTTAAAATCACCTTTAACATTCTTCTCTGAGGCTTCTTTACTTCATCCTCTGCTCCCTGAACATCTTCTTCCAAATACCTTGCCTTCAAGACCAGAGACCAGAGACCTTATATAAAAAGTACTAGCCAAAATTTATATATTGCTTTAAAATTTTCAGAGTGCTACATACATATATGTTTGTATGCATATATGCATAGGCATATATATTATCTCATTTTATCCTCACCATAACCCTATGAGATAGGTCTATTATTATCATGTGTAAGAAACAGAAAGTAGTTCAGTCAGGCTAGTACAGAGTATGTAAAAGAACATAATATTCATTAATCCTGGAAAGGTAGGCTGGAAGCAGATTGTGAAGGGCCTTCAAAAACAAGCAGAGGAATTCATATTTTATCCTAGGGACAATTGGGAGCCAGTGGGGCTTCATGAGTAAAGGAATTATGTGGTGGCGGGAATATGTACAACTAAAGAAATCAAGGATATCTTAAAGTCCTGGTGGAAATATTGAAGTATTATTTATATCCCAGGGAAAATAGATCAAATAAATATGCCTGGATTAAAATATAATATTTTCATTTCACCATTACTCAGCAATATGTTTTGTTGGTTGGCTCCTATTAGTTCAGTCAACCATATTCATTCATCAGCAGATCTTTATTGAGTGTCTGTTACATCCAAGAAAGATCCTATGCTGGATGGTGTAGAGGATATAGTAATTAAGATTCTGCCTTTGTCCTTGAAGAGCTTATAGTCTAGTAGGTGGTAACTCTCATACTGGAGAGAATATGGTTAATTCTGTAAAAAGGGTAGAAGCAATGGCCTGTGGGAGTAAAGAGAAGGGAAAACTATAGCTTTTTACTTTACTCTTCTTTTCTTTTTAAAGATTATTGTTGTTCTGTTGTTTCAGTCATGTCTGACTTTTTGTGAATCCATCTGAGGTTTTGTTGACGAAGACACTGGAGTGGTTTGCCATTTCCTTCTCCAACTTATTTTACAGATGAGAAAACTGAGGAAAATAGGGTTAAGTGATGTCACACAGCTAGTGCATCTGAGGTCAGATTAAGGTGTTTCTTTCTGATTCCAGGCCCAGCGGTCTATGCATTGTTCCACCTAGCTGCCCCTTAAGATTATTACCTTTCTTATTACTGATAAAACTGCATTATGGCTTTCCTTCTTTTCTCTCTGAATATTTTGTTGACTCCTGTTTCTGGAGTTTAGCCATGCACATCTTCCTAAGACTGAGTATTTGGCTTTCTACTCTTCTTTCTTGTACTTCTTTCAGACAACCAAACTGTTCTTTCTCGTCTTCTCTAACTCTGTTCCAGTATCTTCACTTGCCGTTTGAAAACTTTCACATTGTCTCACCATTGTAGACAATGTTTTACTTGTTGAACATTATATACAGTTCAAAATGTACCAATCTGAGTTTGTCACTTTTATCCATTTCCTATCTTCTACTTAAAATTTCCCTGTATACATCAACAAAACCCTATTCTTCCAGTCACCCAGGTTTGAATGATTAAAGCCACATTCATTCCTTCTTATCTATTTCCATTGCCAACAGCCTTTATCCAGGCCATCATTTGACACCTGATGTGCTGCAACAGTCTCGTAACTGATCTCGCTGGTGCTAGTCTGTCCTTGCTCACAACCATGCGGCAGTTTAAAGTCATATTGATCTTCTCAATGCACAGCTTTAATTATGTTACTCCCTTGCTCAACAGCTTCTAGTGGTTTCCCATTTTCTACAGGATAAAATTCAAACTCTTTAGTTTATCATTCAGGGTTTTCCACTGTCTAACTCCATCCAAACTATCCAAACTTATATCTGAACAGTCCCTACATTGAGCCCTCTAGCCAGGCCACTTTTCTTACCGCACCCCATCCCATATGCCAATATCAGGTCTTTTGCTTATAACATTTGCTTGATTTGTAATGACAAGTCCTTGACTTGTAATGATTTCATCCTTTACCAATTTAAAAAACAATTATATATTCTTCAAGAATATCAAATGAATGAAAGAATGAAAAACCAGGTATTATATGCTATGTACCAGATATTTTGGGGATACAGAAACAAAGAAATAATTTGGTCCTGGCCTTAAAGCTTATTGCCGTTAATCCTGAAGAAGACATCAGGAGTGTGATGTCTTGACTTGCAAGTAAATTGGATTTAAGTGAGGCAGGCTGTACAAAGTCACCATCCTCATTCTTTCCTCCAGATTCATCTAAGTCCAGTGGCAAGACATAGGTCAGGATGACTGTAGATGGCTCCAGATGCAGTGGAGAGTAAGTCAAGGTCTTTTCCAGGTCTCAGTTTGTCTGAGGTAATACCTATTCAGTGATTCAGTGATTTAAGGCTAGATATGAAATGAAGCAAAAGATGGTTTAGTTTGCCTACTCAAAAAAATCAGTCTGGGAGGGGAAGACCCCCAGAGTTTCTGGCCAGAATAGAAACAATTGCTTTTTACACTCACAGGAAGAAAGAAAGAAAGAAAGAAAGAAAGAAAGAAAGAAAGAAAGAAAGAAAGAAAGAAAGAAAGAAAGAAAGAAAGAAAGAAAAGTAGAAAGGAAAAAAAGAAGGAAAGAAAGGAAGGAGGAAAGAAGGAAGGAAGGAAGGTAGGAAGGAAGGAAGGAAGGAAGGAAGGAAGGAAGGAAGGAAGGAAGGAAGGAAGGAAGGAAAGAAGGAAGGAAGGAAAGAAGGAAAGAAGAAAAAAGGAAGGAAGAAAAGAAGGAAGACCTTAAAACTTACATTCTAATAAAGGAAGACAATTCATAAAGGTGTACTGGAATTGCATTAGGGGTAGGGGAAGTGGGAAGCATATAACCAGGGAAGAAAAAGCGAATGCTCATTAATCTGAAATCAGGTCCCAGGGGCAAAGTCCAAGTTTTAGGGGGAAGGGTTGAAATTCTACTTCATTCATCCACATGACAAAAATTAATCATCTACTATGCCTTACTATGGCTTACATTGATCTCTTTCTATTCTGACTCCTCATTATATTTACTGAATATTTTGATACTGCATTGTTAATGTTAATTATGCAATTCACTATAATTATAGAATGTTAATTATATTTTGCCTTGTATTTATCTCCATTTCCTTAACTCATTCTTATCCCACCTCCACCAGCATTCCTAGGTGGCACAGTCACTATGCCAACTTGTTGAACTGAATTACAGAATGGAGGAATTATTTCACCTAGTACTCCCACATTTCATTCATTGACTCATTCATTGATTCAACAATATTTATGGAGTACCTACAATGTGCAAGGCACTCTGCAAAGGGCTGTATTTGGACTTATTTTATTACCTCTCTCTGCTTCTTTGAGCTTTTTCCAATATTATTTGGAAATATTTCCTTTCCTTGCTGTTTGTACTTAATGTAAAATGTGATTTACCCCCCCCCCCATGCAATGATTTGTTGTAGGTAAGACTACACATAGAGTAGTATATGTGTGGAAAATGAGTAGAGATTTAGATAGTAAACATCGTCTGGGTGATAAAACAGACATTAAAAGTATAATTTTGTTTATTAGGTCACTCTAAACATTATAAGTATGTCACAATAAAGTGATCATTTTTATAAAAAAGTATTTGTGGAGTATGAAAGTAATTTTAATGTTCTCAACTTCTGTCTAGGATTAATCCAAGGAACACTAGAGGTCTCTCAGAACTTGAATGTATTTTATGTATCATTTTCATTTTGCTTTAATTTGAATTCCTATTGTAGACTTTCATTTTTCTTTATGAAATATACAGCTTGCCTCGCTTAACCTGATAATAGTAGTTGTAACATTCTCTATTACATTAATATTTTAATTGACCATTTAACTTGTTAGTTTGCTTAATAAATCCACAAATGAGATTGTTCTCCATCTCTATTGGCAATGGCCAATGTCTCTAATGGAAAATTCCGTTGATTAGATACAGTATGGTAGATTTATTCTTTTAATATAAGTAAATTAATGCTGGTGGTGGTGGTCAAATTTCATTTTCTAAAAGTACAAATATTCTTTTGCACAAAGCAGGTTACAACTTTTCTGTTTCTTTCCATTTTTTTGACAAAATAAAACAAATGACATTTTTACTAGGTCCACATTGATAATCACCTACAGTTAATTTATTTTTTCCTCCTGAGAAAATATCATTATTGGTTGCAGCCCAAAGTCTTGCATATAGTTGAGAATTAAACTCAGTTGAAGGTGAATTATCGACTAATCTATATAATCAGTTCAGTAGAAGTGGAAGGCAAACTCAAAGGGAAGACATTGTGGGGAGGTTAAGGGGAACCAGGAAAGGCCTTCTATTGGTGAGGTTTCAGTTGAGTCCTGAAGGAAGCCAGGACTAGGAGTCGGAGGTGAGGTGGGAAGTATCACAAGTATGGGGGACAGCCAGCACAAAAGCACAGTATTGGGAGATGGAGTGTGAAGAATCATAAGATTAGTGTTGTTGGATCATAAATATAAAAGAGTAATGTGTAAAAATACTGGAAAAGGTAGGAAGAAGCCAGGTTGTAGAGGGCTTGAAAACCCGAACAGAGGATATTATATTCGATCCTGAAGATAATAGGAAGCACTAGAGTTTGTTGAATAGTGGGTAGCATGTTCAGACCTGTGATTTAGGAAAATCAGTTTGACAGCCGAGTAGAGGTTGGATTGGAACAGGGAGACTGTTGGTATCCTGGGACCTCTGATACAAGCATGTCAAAGAATAGAAAAAAGCTGACAGTGTATTGTAAAGGATGAAGCAGCTGTTGCCAACCTTGTGACAAAGTCATCATATCATATTCCTTTGTTGTTTTTTGTACTGATGACCTCAGGTAGCTTGTAGTGCAGACCAGTACAGGCCACTTTCCTTAGAGGACACTCAGAGAAAACAACCCAGATATCCAGACTCCCTAGAACCACGTTTGGCTCTTTCCTCTGTTTATAGAGCCAGCTCTACCCTCACTGTATAAGGAGGCTATTTCTGCTTTTACATATTGGATACAAGTATCCTCAGAGTGGCAGGAAGACTAATGTTCTTACCAAGGCTACTGGCAGGAGATTATACAGCTCAACTGCCATTCTTCCCTGACCGTGCTAACAAGTGACTGTAGGCGCGGAAGATTAATAGTGGCATGATATCAGAGGGAAAGCACCTATGGACCACGGCTCCTTGGGCAGATATGTTCAGCTGACCGGTCTGCTGAGGCAAAAATCCTTCTCCTTTACCAGTAGGTAAAGTGCCTCTTCCTGTACTCTCATCCCTTAGCCAGCCCCATCCTTCCATAGATCATAAAACCTCCTCTGTCTATAATGTTTTTCCCATCACAATCAATTCCAGATATTCTGCTTCTCATTGAGGCCTCATTGAGCTTAAGGAAAAGTTAAGGAAAACTACAAAACAAAGCAAATACATTTCAGGAACAGCAACAATATCATGGTATACACCATTCCACACCCATAGTACCTCAACGTTTTGCCAAATGGAGGGAGGTATATTTTATTATTTGTTCTCCAGGACTTAAAAATAGGTCCCTGTAATTAATCTGAGTTCAGTTGGCTTTTAATGTTATTTTCATTTACATTTTTGGGTACATTTGGTATGTTAGTCTCCTGGTTCTGCTTTCTTTACCACATGATAGTTCATACAAATCTTTTAAAGTTTTTCTGAATTCTTCTTAGATGATACAGTGGCTAGGGTGCTGAACTTACAGTTAGGAGGAACTGAATTCAAATTCTGCCTGAGATCCTAACTAGCTGTGTGACCCTGATCAAATCACTTAACTTTTCTCAGACTCAGTTTACTCATCTGTAAAATGAAGACAATAACTTCACAGGTTTGTTGTGACAATCAAATGAAAGAGTCAGTTCTGCTCTAATGTCTATTTCAAAATGGGAATTTATTCCAATATGATTGATATATTGGGAGCAATTTGAGTATATTGTCAATTTTGCATTCTTTTTTTCTTGATTTCCTCAACAAGAAATAAAAAACTGCACCTTGCTGAACCACACACGAAACATGTACAACTCAATCCTCAGTACACCAAGTATATGATCTTGAAAGGTTGGATAACACCATATCACAACTCATAAGCAATATCCCTTAATTTCCACAAATAAACTTAACATGTTTTTCAAGTTAAAGTGCCATATTTATTGAATATGTTCTGTTGTAGTAGGAGATATGGGTGGAGGAAGGCTGGTCTGAACTAATGCAGTCTACCCTTCCTCCCACATTCTGCACCCTGCTGGGCCTCTAGAGTTGCTGCCCATCTAGGCACCTCTCTACCTTAGTCATCAACTTCACCAGGCTAGGACTCGTGGGAAGCAGGATGCAGGTGGAGCAACAGCCCAAGGCTGCTCACGCTGCCATTATTTATATGTATTTCTTAATAATTTAACATTTAAAAAATTGTGCTCCACTTTTATTAGGTTCCTATTCTTTTTAATGTGTCATTGGCAAAATCTTTGAGTGTTGTGCCTCAACCCTATTTTCCCCATAAGCACTGTGGTTTTTATTGTGTGATTTTGCATAGCACAATGGTTTTAGAAATAAATATGCCAATATGTCTCATTATAGCAGAATTGACTACATATTAAAAAGGTGTTTTGAAAAACTTAAAGCTCTGTGTGTATTAATTTTTATCATTGCTTCTTACAGGGCAATATTCTGTTAATTCATACATTTTTTCGATTATTCCCTAGTTAATAGGAATTTACTTTATTTCAATTTTTTATATACCATAAAGGTGCTATTATTTATTTGAACCTTCTTTTTGTCTTTGAACTCCTTGTGAGTATATTCTGACTACTAGGATTGCTGGATTAAAGACTAGGAACAATTTAGTGACTTTTATTGCATAAACATTTCTTTTTTAAGGAGTTTAGTTTTTGACTCATAGTCTTCCTCTCCATATTTATACTTACCTTCCTGCCAGTGAATTTATATACAGATATCTATCTGTCTATCTAGATATAGATGCCACCCACAGGAGTGGTTATACCTTAAATCTCACCATCACCTATAATTGTACAACCTTCTTAGACATGGAAATTCCTGTTGTATGATCATAATCTTCTATCTTTCCATCTTTACTTGTTTCTCACCCATACTAAACCTAGTCTTCATTCTCAATATGAATGTCAGAGGTAGTTTGGGATAGGTAACCATCCCAACTTAGCAGTGATGACATGAATTCACTTTTTTGAATGTAGAGATTTTTGTTCCTATGAAAACGATCAGTACATTATCAAAAAGGTTATTTTATCGCTTTTTGTAATTGGAACTTGAATTTATAGTAGTATTGTGTCTCCACCCTGGATTGCTTTCTATAGCCAAAGTGACACTGCAGAATATTGAGGATATAGGAAGTGTGGCACAATGGAAGTAACATAAGATATGGAGTCAGGTAGACAAGGGTTCAGATCCTTCCTCTGACAGGATATGACAGCTATGTGATTCCTGTACAAGACACCCTCTCTGATCCTCAGTTTTCTCATTTGTAAAATTAGGAATTTTTACTAGAAGACTTCAAAGGTCCCTTTTTATTCTAAATCTATGATTTTATGATCCCTTCATTCCTGTTTTCTCTTCTAATCTACCCACCCTGCACTGCCTTTATTTTCCTTTCTTCATACTGTAGATCTCAATTGGTCGGTATATCTATGATATTACATCTACTTCTCTAACACCCCTTTTGTGAATTTTCTCCTTATTTCAACGTAAGCTCCTTTAGAGTAAGATCGGTTTTTTTTTTCCTGATTGCATTTGTATCCTTAGAATTTAGCACAGTGCATGGCACAGTAAGTGCTTAATAAATGTTTTTATGTTTTTCCTTTATCCATTCTTTAGAACAACAGGGAGAACTTCACAAAATTGTATAGACTGGGTCAACAAGATTATAAGATGAACAAATTAAGACAATAAGTTTATGTTATCTAATTTAAGCTGAGACCTCAGTGCTTAATTCAATCCTTTTATTCTTCTCTGACTAATCCTTTATCATGCTTCCCATAGTGGCTATTTGAAAGCATTTCTTTTTTTTCCTTAAGTCCCTTGTGGCTTCCCCAACTCACTTTGTCTCTGAAGATGACTTTACTTCTTACTTTAGTGAGAAAATTGAGGCCCTTGATCATGAACTCCATCATCTTTTCTCCACCTAAACTCCATCATCTTCTTTCCGCCTTAAAGCTTTTCTATTTTCAATTGTCCTCTCTTCTGGATCCCCTTTCTCTGAAGAAGAGGTAGACATTTTCTTGTACTTGTGTCCCCAGTCCTACCTTGAGGAAATTGAGGGGATTAGGACAGCAAGTGGTAAATACAGTTATCCCTTCCACATCGGAACTTTCCCTGTCATGGTTTCAATATATAGCAGGTCAGCATAAGAAATTAAATGGGAATATTCTAGGAGTTTTGCAGAAGTTGTGATGACATGCAAAGGCCAGCAGATGACACAGAAAACATTTAGAAACTCAGAAATACATAAATATATGTACAATATTATATAATTTCAACATATTTTATCTTCTATTGCCATAATAGTTCAGACTTCTCTGGTATAAAGGGAGAGCCAAAAAAAATTTACATGGACTTTCCAGATCATGGGGATACTATGCCCCTATCCCTCCTGATGTGGAAAGGAAAATTGTAGTGGGAACTGAGTGGACCACGATAATTCCATCTTGTGATTTAGTTCTGGAGCTAACTTTGTTTCTATTCAATTTTAGATCTAGTCTAATTTCTGTCTTTTGAGAAAACTCTAGTCAGTTGTGGGAATTGAGGCAAAACCTTATTGCATTGTTTGAATGTAATCCTGCATGGCTGGGAAACCGGGGCACCTCTCCTAGCTGCTTAGAGACTCTTAACCAAGGAACTAGACAATACTGACCAGAAACTCAGTCAGATCCAAAGATTGACATAAGGAGTTTTCTGACAATTATGCATCTCAACCCACATCTTATCTGAAAACTGGCCTGATACCAATCAGTTGTTGTTTCCATGTTCTTTGATTATTTATGGATACTTTGGGGGAGTGGGACACCTCTTTTTATGATTTCAGGGAATTATACCTGTTTGTTCTCTCCCTCCCAATCTGGAAAGTCTCTAATCTTTCTTCCAATTAGAAATCAGATTACCCAATGCTGTATTGTTTCTTTTTAATTATTTAGCCTAATTTGATTAATTGTTTTTAATGTGTAAAATTTAGTTTCCCAGTGTATTTGGGGTCCAGGCCTAAGCTCAGAGGTCTGGTCTCACTTTGTTAGGCAATTGACATTGTTTAATAAATCAATATGCTTGGAAGATCAAACCTTTGTTTCCTTAGTCATTTCACCTTTTATCCACCTACAACTTACCTCATATCCTTTAGTAGAATGCCCTGCAGATCCTTTCTACATTCATTCTCATCTTAAATATTTTACTTTAACCTGAATCCTTCTCTACTACCTATAATTATGTCTAAAAAACTTGACCTTACTGCCACCTCAAATTATTCTTATATATTTCCTCCCTTTCACTGCCAAATTATCTACTTGTGTTGCATCTGCTCCTTCACCAAATACTTACTTCTCAATTCCTTATATTTGAGTTCTGACTTCACTGAAACTGTAAGTTTACCAGTGATCTCTTAATTGCCAAATCTGATGGCTCTTGCTGAATTAGGTGGTAGTTATTTCATTTTTTTAAATCCCCTGGCCTTTGGACATTACCTTGAACAGAATAGGTGATTAGTAGATGTTTGTTGAATCATTGCTACCTCAGTATTTGTTTTCCATGTGGTTGATGTCTTGTTGCCTGACCAACAGTAAGGCCTCCTCTATAATTTCCTTCCTGCTCCCCCCATTTTTGACCTCTTTTTCCCTGTGTCAGAATCTTGTAATGTCAATCTATTTTATAATTATCCATGTCAGGTGTTTGTATTCCCTAGTCGTGAAGTCAGAGATGGGGATGAGACATTTATTGACTCCTTTTCAGTTCCTTGATTCAGGTACTGGAAAAGCTAAGTCCCCTTCCTCTTCGTTTGTGGCAGGAAGACATCACAGCTTAGGCTCCAGTGACTGAGACCTGTATGTGTACTTCTTGCCTCCACCTGTACAGGGATTGAGATCCGGTAGTAGCCTTTGCCCTCAGTCCTTCTTCCTTCATCCTTATTTCATGACTTTGGGTATTTCATTTGAGGTACTGTCTATTCCCTCATGTAAGTTAAAATGCACCACAATATAGGCCTATTGCTTTATGCTTTACTGGCTTGTCTTGTTCTTTGTGAAAATCTTCTAGCCCCTGAGGCAGTTGAGGACACATCTGATTAACCACTGTAATGATTTTTCCCAATTTCAGTCAGTTTTTTAGGGGCTAAAGTGATCAACAAGAACACCAGGCACTTGACTGATTCAGAATCTGGCAATTCAGTTATTAAGACTCATTATCTGGGGCCATCTTAATTGACATATTGGACTTTCAGTGAGCCAACCAATTGCTTAACAACTGGATGTCATGAAAAATATAATGAACCTATAAATAGGTGACCTAGTAGAAAGATTTTATAATCTGCTTTGCAATTTTCCTGATTTTCTTAAAAAAGAAAATAATATCCCCACCTTGTTTGGAATTCAAATTAAAATTGAGAGAATCCCCATTTTTTTTATCAACCTTCAGCATGGAGGAAGCATAGACTTCTTTTCATTTTGTGACCAAAATTCTATTCTTTTTTTTATAGAGAGCTAAAAACCAAACCAAACAATGACAAAAACATCAATAACAAAAAGTCAACCCCAAACATCAGATCCCAGTTTTGAAGAACAACATATAGACGGGTCAAGTGCTTCTCTGGTGCCCCAAATACCAGAAGAAGAGGTCTAGTGGATCCTCTGAGAAATGTGTGGGAAAATATGGCTGCCACATGGTAGAAGAAGTCATGGAGGTTTTTTTTTAAACTAAATGTTGAATTGATAACTTTTTAAAACATTACTGTCACTTCCCTAAAGCCTATCCTAATGCCACCAGAAGTCTTCTCCTATTGTTGTGTAGAAAATAATAGTGAGACGAGACCTGGGTTCAAGGTAAATTTAAGTGTGAATTTATTGGCCAAGCACACAACTACCTGGAGTGTATACTCAAAGTATACTCAAATCAGGCAGTCCTGAACTGAGGGACTACAATGCCTATAAAGGCAAAAACCACAATTACACAATTAGGGAGGGTGGCTAGCAGAAGCAATGACATACAGAAGCAAAGATCAGCCATTGGGTGAATTCATCAGCTCAGAGCTAGTTTGGAAACATGGTGAGATTCAGGGGTGCGACCATCCTGTGACACAGGGTGGTCAGTTTCCTAGAATGGGTGGCCCTCTTAGGTCATAATAGATTTCCTATAACTGGGTGGAGGGTTCAGGGGAGAATTTCCCAGAAAGTAACCTCTACTTGATCAGCTATGGTCTGGGTGGAGGGACCTAGCTTGGTCAGCAGAATAGCTGCACCATAACCCAGGGTGTGGGGCCACCTGGCAACCGGGGGGCTCCTCCTCAAAATAAACCCATACCTTACCCTAGCAATTGATCCTGGCACATAAGTTCATTTCTGCCTTCTTATCCTTTGTGTCTTGCACTTATCTTCTAATGAATACTCTATTGGATAGCCATGTCAAATTCTGGAGACCCTCTTCAAGGCTTAAAATTATTTGGAAAGATAAATGAAAAATCTGACATTTGAGATTTAAAAAATCAACTGACAGAGGATGGGAGTGATGTAGTTAGACAACAGTTGATGAAAAAGTACTGTAGTCAACAGTGTGATATGTTACACCCCCAAAAGCTAATGATATCTTAGCTATATTAGGGGAAAAGTAACCAGAATGAAGAAGGTGATAATTCTGCTGTACTTCATCAAACTGCAAGTAGAATGTTTTGTTCTGCTATGATATTGAAAAAATAGATTGTAGATAGAGTAAGGAAAGTGGGAATGATGATAGTTTGAAGCATGCCAAATAACGACTGGGAAAAAGAAATGGAGATCTTTAGATTGAGAACAGAAGATTCTATAGGTTTGAGTAGCCCTATGCTCCCACGTATAATACAGTGGATCACTCAGACCTTGAAGATTCAGGCAAATAATCTCTTTAATAAAAACCATCCAGCAATCCTCAAGTAAAAGGCATCACAAAGGCTGGTAAAAACGATCCTGGAATGTAAAAGTAGGTAAAAACCAGAGGCAAGGAAAGTAAAAGTAACTGGCAGAAAGGCTCCCTGAAGTCTAAGAAGCCCTCAGCCAAACTCCTAAAACTGACAGTTCTATTCACCCTGTCCAAATGGCCCACACCAAATCAATCCACCTGGGGCAAAGTTAACTCAAACTGTCCCAGGTCTTCTCCAAAGCATCTTGGTTCATAACAGTTTTTTGGTGTTTGGGAGTGTGGGGGATAACTCATGTCTTCCCTGCTCTACTAATACCCTGGCCCACAGCAGTCATGATCCTTGTCTATAAACATCTAAAGGACTATCATGTAAAAAAATTGGATTTATTCTGCTTGGATCAAGAGAACAGAACTTGGACCAAGGAGTAGAAATAATAGGGAAGGAGATTCTGGTTCATAATCTCTAGGCTACAACATGCACACATAGAAAGCCCATTGGTTCTGTGGGTTTATCAGCTCTCTCACAAATATAAATACACATATATGACCACATGTTTTTACATATAAGCATATACATATACACATATATGCAGTATTTATACATATACAACAAGCACACACACACACACACACAAACACACATACACACGCACACACTGGAAAGACAAAAAATGGTACCAGAATTGAAGAGCAGGAAGACTACACTGAGTTACAGATGAAAAATTGTGTAGTGCTTCCATTGGTCCAAAATTATCCCCTGAAACAAAAATCCACCTTCATGACACAATATTTTTCCAGGAATACCATGTGTCTAATTATAGAACATCATAATCTATGGAGAATCAAAATTGTATCAACCAATGACAATAGATCTATGATGAGAGTAAATACACTGCAGTATATCACCTACTATTGATGATGATTTTCATACGATATATGTTGTAAAGCAGTGGTATCAAACTAAAGGAGAAATAGATCTCTGTTGGTCACATTTTTACTTAAAAATACAAATTAACATTTTCTATATTGTATTTTTATTTTGTTAAACATTTCCCAATCACATTTTAATCTGCTTCAAGTGATTTCCCTTAAAGGTTTTGGTGGCCCACAAGTTGTCTTTGATGTCTTTGGTATAAAAGATATTAGAAAACGAGGTGGGTTGATTATATAGTGAGAGTAAGTTATGTTATGCGGACAATCTGAAATTAGTAGCTATGTGATTTTAAAAGTTTTAGGCAGCCTCTAGTAATTTCTTCCATAGAGTATTTATGGGATCATGAGGACAAGATTTGCATAGGATAAGAAGTCATGGCTGAATTGTGATTCAGGTTTTTGGAAGAAATATTCACATTGAGGAAATTAGGCATCCATTGAAACTTTGAAGCTCATTGAAAAGCTTTCTAAAACAAAAATTACAGAGAAGAGTGGTGTGCCTATGGGGAGGGGGGCGTGTAGAGAGTTATCTATCACTAAACATCTTGGATGACAACTTGTTGGAGATCTTGTAGAGAGGATTCTAGTTCACATACAAATTGAAATATATTACTTAACTCTGAGATCCCTTTCAATTCTGGGACATTGAGTTTCTATAATTTCCTTGATCAATACATCCTGGAATGGGAAGTTATTGTGATAAACTGCAACTTAATGGTAGCAGATAGAAAACAGGCCTCAAAGCCAGAAAGACCTCTGTTCACACCCTGCCCCAGATACCTACTCACTTAATTTCTCTGGGCCTTGGTGTCCTCATATGTAACATAAGAAGATTAAGCTCAATTACTTTTAAGGTCCTTCCCTCCCTTACCCCACCTCAACCCTGAATCTATAAATCTGTAAGATCTTCTATCAAGCCATGCAATACCAAGGATTTTCTACTAATATACAAAGACAATTCTATTCTTAGCATCATGCTCTTGTGGAAAAGGCATGGGAAGACACCTTATAAAGTCATGAAGACAATAATAATTATATAAAGTTTTAGAGTTTGGAAAGCACTTTATGTATATTACCTCATTTTATCCTCACAAAACCCTGAGAGATAGTACTATCTCCATTTTGTAGATAAGGAAACTGAGGCAGACTGAGGTTAAGTGACTTGCCCAGGGTTGAATATCTGAGGCAGGCTTCAAACTGAGCTCTTCTGAACTCTATTTCTGGCATGCTATTTACTATACCACCTAAGATCCCTGTATGAAATAAAATCAATTGTCCTGGAACAAATTTACAAATTTACCTAAAGCATCAAGAGGCTCATATTCAAAGGGCTGATCATAAGGCAACCCATTTTTATGGGCACAACAATTCATGAAGATTATCTACTGAATTCTGGAGAGGCTTTAATTTGTGTCAGTGGAGAAAGACCCCATGCAGATGAAACCATAGACCACTAAAGTATATAAACTTGTATATTTGCTTCTCTGGTTTTGCTAACGAAGCAATCATTTATACCTACATTGCTCCTAGACCTATGAATTTGGCTGTTGGGCTTGCCTCCTAAGGATTTGCCTTGTAATATCACTCATATTACACTTTGAAACAACAACCCTGAGGGTCTCCCCTCCTAGCTTGATTTTTTTTTCTAATTAAAGGGGCTATACCATGACTCACTTCTTAAAGAGGCCTATTCACTGAATGGACCTTACCTCACTGTCAGTGAGTACCTGAAAAGGGCCTAAAAGGGCCAGGGTCTCCCATAGCATCCTGGGTCATCTCCAGTCATCCTGATGAATATCTGGTCACTGGATCCAGATGGCTGTGGAGGAGAATGTGAGACCGGTGACCTTACACAGCCTTCCCTCATTCAAATCAAAGTCAACTGCAAGTCATGATATCAGTAGAAAACAAAGGACACAAACAATTATAAAAATATTGCTATAGATAAGGAGTTCTTAACCTTTTTTTTGTATCATGGACTCCTTTGGCAGTCTGGTGAAGTCAATGGACCCTTTCCCACAATAATATTTTTAAATGCATACATACAATTACAAAGAAAAACTATTATACTGTTATTAAATATAAAATGTTCACATACTCCAGATTAAGAACCCTACTACAAATGACAGCATTTCTGCCAAACTCTCCTCACAACTTATTCAAAATGACTTTATTTCTCTCTCTTTCCCTCTCCCCATTCCCCCCTCTCATCTACCATCCATATACCTGTCTACTTATTTATTAATTTATTCTATCTAATCTATCCATTCATTCTGGCTCTATTGGCATAAATAAAGAAGCATCCTTACAAATTTCATCCTTCTGCAATTCAAGCATTTAACCTGAAAATGGCTATTTTTGGCATTGTCCTCATTTGTACTTATTCCCTGTCCCCAGCATGGAGTTGATTGCTGATAACACAGCTATGGAGGTGGCCAAGGGTAATCTGCAAACATTATGAATCGGGTTGATTGAAAAGAAGACTGAAGCTGTTAGAAGCCCTCTGTAGACTTTAGGCAGAAAGAGTTGTCACTTTACCCAATCTTAAAGTTCTACTTATTAGCTTGAAGTGACATTTGTTTCCCATTTTAATATTAAAAATATCAATCCCACAAAGCCCCTTAAAATGATTTTGCCAGATTAATCGCTCCTCTCAAAGTTAAGCTGAACATTTATATATACTCACAACTCTCAAAATCTGTTGGAAAGGTGAGATATTGGGATTTAGGTTCAGTGATATGATAGGTAATTTTTTTGGAACAGTACAGGAAAAGCTGTAGCCTGAGGTCTAAAGCCTATTTTTAATCCTTTTTTTTATACATTTGCTATACTGAAACCACTTATTTCTATGTGAAAATAATCTGGGCTGGCAGCAGTATGATATGCTGAGAGAGAGTACAGTGAAGGCCTGATGCTTTCTTCAGTAGATATTTCCCAAAGTTGTATTAATAGTTACATTTGGATCAGTTGGAATTTGGCTCATATTAAAGTTTGATCCAATGTCTGTGATAAACGGAACAATAAAGGACAATGAGGCAATACTTTATTGTAGAAAGTTGACAGATGGGTTCAAACTTTAGATCTTATATTTGCTAACAGTGTGACTATGAACAAGCTAGCTCTTCTGTCTCAGTTTCCTCATCTATACAATGCCTCTACCTCACCGATAAGGCTTTAGGAAAGAAGGATGACAGAAAAAAGTCAAGTGCATGGTTGATTTTAAAAAAAGGGAGAACATCACGCTAGGGAAGCTTGTGTATTTTTTTCTCTCCAGCTGCATGGGCAGGACTGTAATAATCAGGCAGTTTATGCCCTGTGCTGGGAAATCACTCCCCAAACCCCACTTGTGCTGTGTGAAAGAGTCAAAGTAGCGAATTAAATGAGCATACCTGAAAAGTATTGGGAAATGAGCCCCAGATGCAATCCGCCTGTGGAGCCCACACCACCTTGAGTAGGACATTTTTGAATTTTTGAGTCACCCCAACAAATTAGAAAATGACTCATTGGGAAGTTTTTTCATGAATGGAAAAGATCTAAATGAACACCTTGCTAGTTTCTTTTAGGAGTGGCTAGAGATGAGTGCAAATACTAATCCTTCGGTTTTTTTGGACATCTTCTACCAACCATACCTCTACCAGTCTGGTCTGATGAAGATTGTGCCGATAGGGTGGGGGCGCTGCCAATGTTGAGTCTACTGATGCTATTGACTTTTTTCATTTCTAATACTTTGACTAAAGTTAAATTATATTTCATAAGTAAATGAATAATGCAATATAACCAGTGGCATAATAGGATGAGAACGTGCCAGGGCCCCAAAGCACAGCTACTGCTTCATCTCTCATCAAGGTTTGAGGGGTACTCTTGAGGGGCTATGGATTCTTCTAATTCATGATCCTCAATACAGTATGTTTTCCTGATATGATTCATCAATATCATTTAACCAGTTTAAATTTCCTTGATATAAATTAACTCAGTAGTTAGCACTTCAATATTATTTTGACCAGTTTTTATTTGTTAACTTTTACAAAGGGATATTTATTTAAAAATATATTTCCTTAATGAGACCCTCTATACATTGGTACTAGGGAAGAGTGGGTTCATATTTAAAAGTGGTTGCTATAAAACAGTCCCCTGGCTGACTTAACTTTTGGATATTGTATAGCTGATAGACAAACTACTCACTTTCTTACAGGGCATGGTGCCTCGGTGGTCCAGATAATTCACTGCTGGATTAGGTTAAGCAGACTGGCTCCTTACATGCAAATGATGTCATGGACTCCAGTTCTTAAACCTCTGATACCTCTTTTGACCTTTCAAGACTCACAAGATTGTAATATAATCTGCTTTCAATCTCTCTCTCTCTCTCTCTCTCTCTCTCTCTCTCTCTCTCTCTCTCTCTCTCTCTCTCTCTCACACACACTTTCTCCCTCATTCTTTTTCTCTCTCTGTCTTTCTCTCTCTTTTACACTTTTTCACCTAGGAGTAGGAAAGAATGAAAACTATTCAAGATTCCTTGGAAAATGTAACAACAGAAATAACTCTGCTCAATGACCCTCTGATAATAAACATTGGAAGAATCATAAAACAAGAGGTATGATTGGAATTGTAATGCTGCTGTGATGGAGAGATACAGTGTAGAGCCCAGGTTGATGAAGGATTCCCTGTAATGATGAGGTACTCTAAGTACTCCTGTTTGTGGATGAAATGCTCTTGATTACTTCAAGCCTTAGGATATTGCAGAGCTTCCTGGAAGAGATTTGTAGCATCCAAAGAAATTTGCCCTGTCCATTACCACACAAAAGACCAAGTGGAAGAATAATGGCTATTGACCAGATTTCAAGTGCATCTGAATAGATACTATATAAAGCAGGAGTTCTTAACCCATCATTGACCCTCATGTCAGACCGATGAAGCCTATGGATTTATTCTTAGAATAATATTTTGAATGCATAAATTAAAAGATATAGGATTACAAAGGGGACAATTATATTGATATAAAATTGCATTTTTCCCACATCCACATTAACTACTTTAAAAACAAAAACATTCGAAATGATATGATTATCTCAATTACATGTAGAAAAGGTCTTTAACAAAGGACAATGCTCATTTATGCTAAAAATCCTACTATATATGTATAGAAGGACCATTTTCAATATCATAAAAAGATCTATCTAAAACCAAAAGCAAGTATTGTCTGCAATCAGGATATGCTAGTACATTTTCCAGTAAAGTTAGGAGTAAGGAAAGAACCCACACTTTCCCCACTATTTTTGATAGAATTGTGGAAATACTAGCAATAGAAATAAAACAAGAACAAGAAATTAAAGGTATAAAGGTAGCTAAAGAGAAGGAAAAATCTATCTCTATTTGCTGATCATATGATTTACCTGGAAATCCTAGAGAATCAAGAAAGATGTTGAGACAATAGCTTCAGTAAAGTTGCAGGCTACAAAATAAACCCTGAAAAGTCAGCTGCATTTTTATTTATTAATAACAAAATCCAAGAGGCAATTCTAGAAAGGGAAGTCTCATTCTAAATAACTACAAAATGCATAAAGTATCTAGGGATCATTCTACCAAGCACATTAAAAACTTAGACTGAATTATAAAATGCTTCTAAAAGAAATAGACAACAACTTTAGTTGGGGGAATATCCACTGCTACTGGCTGGGCTGAGCCAATATAATAAAAACAATACTATTGAAGTTAATTTACATCTTTAAATGCGATATCAATGAAATGATTAAAAAAAGTCCTTTGTAGAATTAGATAAATAACAAAAATTATTTAGAAAAACAAAAGATCTAGAATATTAAAAGAAATTTTGAAAAGAGTTAGAAACAAAAAGACCTCATACTCTATTATAAATAAGCATTCATCAAAACCATCTGACATTGATTTTTTTTTTAAAGAGAGAGATCAAAAGAATAGACTAAACAAGGGAGAATCACAAACTATGGAACTCAAAAGTCCAGTGTCCAAGGACTAGAAAACTTATACTTAGGAAAGAATTGCATACTTAATTAAAAAAATTTAAAAATCTGTGAAAACTGGAAAATAATCCAGCAAAAATAAGGCTTAGACTAATATATTACATTGTATTCCATAACACATTCTAAATAGACAAATGACTTTGATATTAAAGCTTATACTATTTTAAAAAAATTGGCACTTCTGGGAGCCAGGATGGTGGAGTAACCAGTAAATTGTAGTTCTTCCTTATTCACCTCCAAACAATCATAAAATAGCATCTCAGAACAAATCCTGGACCATTGGAGCCAGCAGCAAGATGGAGTGGAGCGGTCTTTTAGCCTACGAGACTTCAGATTGGCAAGAAAGGTACAGACCTTTAGGTAGCTCACTTGGGTAAAAGGGGAGTGTAGTCCAGGAAACTGTCCCGGCAAACCAGCAGCAAGCCCTACCTCAGCAAACCAGGAGGAGATCCTGAGCCCAATGTGGTGGAGCAGGCAAATGCTAGTACCAGGAATGCACATACCCACACTGCCCACCGCCCCCCAACCCAGCCAATGTGCCACAGCATAGCCAGGAGAACTGGTAAACCACAGCTCTGAGGACCACCATGTGCTTTAGCATAGCTCCAGATAGGCAGGCATCCTCCAGTGGCTGGACCTCCATGTGCTTTAGCACAGCCCTGGGCAACAAGCATCTTCCAGTGGCCAGACCTCCATGTACTGCAGCACAGCCCATGTAAAATAAGCACCCTCTGGTGGCCAGACCATCACTAGGACCCCAGCTCAGCACCAGAAAAGCTGCCAGACCCCTTATTGTTCTAGAAGCACCAGCCACTCTCATCTCACTGCTCAATATAGCATCAGACATGAGGGTCCCCCATGGGCCTCAGGGCAACATCAGCATAGCACCAGGAAAACAGCCAGGTTCTGCAGCCACTGGAACAAGAAGACTGAGCTTCCACCCTGGGAGCAGAGATCAAATTTAAAAGAAAAGGAAAAGGCCAAAAAAAAGATAAGCAAAAAACAACAAAAATAATCTGACCATAGACACAAACTCAGAAGAAGACTACAATGTCAAAACAGCTCTGGGCAAAACTCTAATGAAAAATGGAATGTGGTCTCAAACCTAGAAAGAACTTATGGAAGAATTCAAAAGGGAGCTTAAAATCATTTAAGAGAGATAGAAGAAAAAATGGGAAAAGAAATGAGAGTGATGCAAGAGAATTATGGGAAAATAAGAGTTAACGGCTTGTGAAAACTGCTTAAAAAGTTGAATTGGCCAAAGGGAAAAGAGATACAAAAATCCACTGAAGAAAACAACTCCTTAAAGAGTACAATTGGCCAAATGGAAAAGAAAGTACAAAAAAACTAAAAGAGATTATATACCTTTCATAGCTGTAGGTAGGAAATGTATTCCTAAATAAGCAAGAAATAAAAGGTTGTGTTCTGTGAAACTTGGACTCAGTCAAAAGGCCACACCTGAGGACCTAGAAGGCCATATGTGGCCTCCAAGCTGCAGGTTCCCTACTCCTGGATTAGACCTATTTTATTTGGATCCATAGGATACAATAGGAGGAAAAGGGATAACAGGCAGAAGTTAAAGAAAAGGCAAGTTTAGACTACTTGTAAAGAAAACTTCCTAACAATTAGAACTAATAAAAAGTAAAATGGGTTGTCTTTGAGGTTTAATGGATTTCTATTCCACGGAACTCTTTGCAGTAAAGGCAGAAATGCCCATTTCTGAGGAATGTTGCAGAGGGAATTCTTAGTGAAGTATTTTGTTGTTCAGTAATTTCAGGTGTTTCTGATCCTTCATGACCCCATTTGGGGTTTTACTTAGCAAAGAAATTGGAATGGTTTGCCATTTCAAACTCCAGCTCATTTTACAGATGATAAAACTAAGCTAAATAGGGTTAAGTGACTTGTCCAAGGTCACACAGTTGGTATCTGAGGCTAGATTTGAATTCAGAAAGATTAGTTTTTCTGAATCCAGGCCCAGCACTCTATCCAGTGTTCCACCTAGTTGCTCTATTCAGGTATAGGTTCTAGTGAATGGTCTTTGATTCTCCTCTTGTGCTGAAATGGTGTGATTCTAAGATTTAGGATTTTAGTGGCAAGCAAGTGAAATAGAAGATGGTCTACACATGTTTCATTTCATTCTAATTTTGAACTTGAAGCTCTAGACAACTTACAGTAACTAACAATGTTCAGGGTCCTATACTGAGAATTCATGAGGAAGACAAATAAGATGTAATCCTTGGCCCCGATCAGCAACATCTTTGGCTGCTGAGAGAACCGGCAGATGTAACTGCAGAGCCATTTTCAGAGATACCTGAAAGACTGGAGAATAGGAGAGATACTATAAGACTGGGGGAAGGCAAATGTGGTCCTGATTTTCAGAAAAGGGAAGAGAACAGAGTCCGTAAGATATGATTCAAGGAGTTTGACTTCAATATTTGAGAAGACTCTAGAGCAGATCATTAAAGAGATGACAGATATCTAAAAGTGGAAATGGTAATTATAAAGATCCAGAATGGTTCAGTCAAGAACAAATCATGCTTGTTAGAAGTTTGTTTCCTTCTTTAATAAGATTGCTCAAATAGTAGTAATGATAATATCTAGCATTCAGATAGTACATTGAGGTTTACAAAGCACTTCACATGTTTTATTTTCTTCACAACAAAGTTGGGAGGTGTGGGCTTATTATCCTCAGTTTACAAATGAAGACACTTCGGCAAAAAGAAGGTAAGTGACTTGTTCAAGTCAGCTAGTTAACTGTCTGAGGAGGTATTTGAATTCAGGACTCCAGTGCTCTATGCATTGTGTCACCTAAAAACGATGAATAAGTCTGGATTTGGTTATTTAGATTGCAATGAGGAAAATGTAGTCTTATATAAGACAAATTTCTAGTAATTAGAACTGTAAGAAAGTGGAATGACCTGCCTCAAGGGTTGATGGGTTCCCTTTCCTCAGAAGTCTTTGAGCAGAAGCTATATGACTGCTAGTCAGGTATATTATAGTAGGGAGTACATAGTTAGATTAGATGCTCGTTGAAGTCCCTTCCAACTCCCAAATTCTGTGATTCAGTAAAGGGACCCTAGAATTAGACCTTCAAATCACTGTATCACAAAATGCTAAATCAAAATTTTAAAAAATAATGAAACATTGTTTTATTTTTCACCAAAATATTCTTATTAATAATATTTTAGCATAAAACAAAGTTTTGTACTTTTAATAAAAGTAAAAAATATTATTTATTTCATCCATATCTCATAATTTAAAAACTTTTTTCTGTATATTTTACAATGTACATAACACATTAGTACATGCATATAATTTATAGCTATACATATATCGCAGTATATGCTTGAAAGTTTTTTTTTTTTCTTATAGGGGTGTATGATTAAAACAGTTTAGAGACCATTGCTGTAGGTACTTGTTAACTTAGAGTTTATCGATATGGTGACTTTAGCTCATTATGTTACATTATTAAGTTTGATTTGAATGGAGCTCTGCAAATATGCCTTTTCTCATCCCTACCCCCAACTTCATGTCCCTCTTCTCCCACCCTCACACTTGAAGATATATCATTCTAATTTCCTGCGAACTGAGGGGTTCACTCATGGTAACCAGAGTCTATTGATTCATAATTAAAACTCTTTAAAGAATAAGGTTGGGATGCATTTATAAGGATCTAACGATATTATTTCCTTTTCTGCTTTTGAACTGTTTCGGTGCCACCCTATTATGGTAGGCAGTATCTGTGCCTACTCTGTTCTCCTCTCTACAAGAACAAAAGATAAATGCAATTAGAGAATGGTATATAATTGGGCAGAATCCAAGTGCTATATAATATAAAAAGATGTGGTCCCAACAGCATAATTTCCTTAGTGGCAGGAAATGTTTCCTTCTCAAGCAAAAAAAAAAAAAGAAAAAAGATATCAAAAAAAAAAAGAAAAAAAGATATCTGCATGGTAGATTAATACAAATCACAAAGCTGGAAAACGCATCTATTGATAATTGGTATGAGGGAATGACAGAGCAGCCTTGCAAAATTTGAACCAAATCTGTCAATTCTCCACAACTTTCTTTAGTCTGCCAAATTCTTCACTAATGTCATTACCCATAGTAAAAGTACTTCCACTGTCAGTGGTTGAAAATCTCCAGGTTAGTTCTTTTCAAGTGGACCTTCCTTTTTCAAGCTTACTGTGTGAATGTGAAATAGTGAAAGTATGTATGCTAAATCTTCCAGACATTTAAAAAGGGCCCTTCACAGGGAGTAAGGAGAAATAGACAAATGTTGTAACTGTCTTTACAAAGCTGCCTGTAAGTGTTTTGGCAGGTACAAAAAGCCACGGTATTGGCATTCTACTAAATGCTAAATTCAATAGTGACTGATGGCAGGAGAGGGGTTTCTAGGGCAGATAGGGGCCTTCTTACTTCCTATTTACTTACCTTGGTTTTAACACAATGCCTGGCACATAGTAGGTGCCTCATAAATGTTTATTTACTGTAAATAGTTTGAGTATTTTAGGAGATAACAGAAGCAAAATAGGATATGGGTACCTCTGCCTTTTCGCTATAGTGCATTTCCATCATTCCATTCATCTAGACCAGTGGCTCTGTCCTTTTTTTGATAATCTTCTGGCCCCAAGATAGTATATTTAAAAAAAAAACGCTTCTGACTTCCTTACCATTTGTTGCACATCTCAGGTCATTTTGAGATGTATCACTCCTGAGACTACTTAAAGGACAATGATCATCTTCTGTATTCTTTGACTAGCTTCTCTCTCCCCTCACAACCCCTTTAATAACAATCAAAATCACCTGTCTTTGAGCTGTCAGAGTTTTTGTCTTGAGGGAATTATATGGCTCTTGTGCCAGTTTCTCCTGTAGAATCTTAGGCTAGGGAGTCATATATATCCTTTCTGTAAATTCTTTGAGATTTTCTTTTCTAAAGTTTAAGGTCAGACTTTGACTGGTGACATTGCTAATACGAAATGGACACCGCATTGATCCATGAGCCTCTGTTTATTTGACTCAATTTGATTTCTTTCAATAAAACTATTTATTAAGTGCCTACTATATTTAGGGCACTGTGCTAGACAATGAGATACAAATGTAAAAATAAAACAGTTCAAACCATTAGAGAGCTTAAATTCTACCAAAAAGACACAATATGTACATAGGTAAGTAAATACAATGTATGTGCAAACAAAATAAAGTAATTTCAAGTGGCAGAGAGAGTTAATAGCTTGTGGAATTAGGGAAGGCTTCACGTAGGAAGTACTTTACAGCTCTAAAAGAAGCTAAAGATTCTGAGAGTCAGGAAGAGGAGAGGATGCATTGCAGACTTGGAAAACTACCTGTTTAAATGCATGTTAGTGGGAGAAGAAATGTGGATGGTGAACAGTGAGCAAGCCCGTTTGAGTGAAATGGAGAACACATAAAGGGGAGTAATACAAATGCCTAAAAATTATATATTTTATTATTGAAAGAGCAGAGAGAGATCAGGATATAATTTGTGGTTGGGGAAAAAGTCATCCATCTTTTCAGTGTTACCCAACCAGTCTAGTCCTATTGAGTGGGATCGTGAGGACCTCTCATGAAATCCAAATCTCAACCTTTCTGTAAATTGAATGAGATCAGCATGGCTCAGGGCTTCTGATTGAAAGCTAAGCCTAAGTCTCGAGTTACTGAGAAATCACCTGACTTATAGGAATCTGGAACTTAGAGTGGCTGGACCCACTTCCTCCCCACTACCACCTTAGCACGCCAAATAAGGAGAAAGATGTTTTTATGAGCTTGCATTGGCTAAACTAGCACTTCCTTGTTCCTGAGTTAGATTTCTCGAGAGATTGTGAGGCAGAACTCCACCAATGAGGGTGAAGGTCAGTGGGGGAGGAAGATGGAACCGCTAAGGTATATAATCATGCTTCACTTCCTGTACCAGGCCTCTCCTACTAGCTCATTGCTGGTAGTGATGATGCCCTTTCTCAAGAGATCGTAATAAAGAAGCTTTCTTTTTCTACTTTGAGAGACCTCTGAATCTTTTAATTAATTAATTAATTGCTGGTGGGTGGTCTCACCCCATACACTATTGATTTGCACAGAACAAAGAACTATGATGGAAGAAGTCAAAAGTCTTCTCCTTATCAAAGTTTACTGTTTCACTCAACTGCTTCTGTGTTTGAGGAAGCAGAGCCTTGGGAATATGTTTCATCTCCAGGGAGTGTCATTAGAAGTAAGAGAAATGGGCTATGGGCTATGACTATGAGTCAAAAGAGCATGTAGAGGAGAAAAGAATCCAAAGAACATAGGTGATTTCAGGTTGGGCATCTTCTTTTTTCTGACACAGCCTAGCTGAAGGAACAATTCATAGATATTGACTGAAGGAGTTAAAACTCTGTCCTGGGCTAGAGGAGTTTACTAACTACAGTACTTCCTAATGGATAGTTTTCAAAATTTGATTTTGACAACTATGAAGTGTCCTACAATGGTAAAACATTACTCAAAACTCTGTTTATGGTCAATAAACATTACTCTGCACATGAGGAAAATTACTTAGCAGGTGATTCTGAAGATAGTGTCTTGGTGAAGATTATAGCTGAGGCCCAGTAGGGACATGAAAGAACTGGTTAAAAAGATTTGCATTCCTTCAATACTAGGGAAATAATAATAAGAACAGCTAACATTTACATACTATTTTTAGGCTTGAAATATACATATATTTGATCCTTATTTGACCCTCTCAACAACCATGTATATTAGGTGTTGTTTCCTCCCCATTTTACAGAGGAAGAAACTGAGGCTGAATGAGGTTAAATGACTTGCCCAGGGTCACTCTTTCCAGTGATAGTATGTATTTGTGAGAAAGTAAACTTCAGTTATGGGAGGATTATTCTATTGTTTTTTTATTTCTTTGCTTTTTCATTAATGCCTTCCCTTTGAACTGTGTACTCTGATTGATAAAAAAGATTAATGGTGGGGCTTGTCTGATGTGGTTTAGAGAGGATTTTGATGCACAAAATTTGGGTGTAATTTTCTGGGACCACATGCTACATAACCTAGAGGAAATAAGGAGCCACTGAAGATTTTTGTTTGGAGAATTGATAAGGTCAGATTTATGTCTTAGCTATGTATAGGATGGATCAGAGAAAGGAGAAATTATAATCAGAGATACTAATTAGGAGGCTGTTGCACTAGTCCAGAAAGCATAAAATATGATAGAATCTGTGTGAATGAAAAGGATACAGATATGAGATATATTGTGAAAGTAGAATAAACAACATTTGGTGACTGATTTATATTTGTTAAGGGGTGTGAAGAAGAGAGAGTCAAAGATGACTACAAGGTTACAAATCTAGGTGACTACACGGATAGTATTGCCATCAATGGAAATGGAGAAATTTGAAAGGGAAGTAGGGTTTTTTGCGGGGGTGGGGGTAAAATATAGTGACATTGGCTTTAGAATGTTGTAAGATGCTGGTGGCATATTTAGATGGAGATATTCAACAGGTAGTTCTTATCTCAGGAATAGAATTCAGGAGGGAGATTACATTTGGATATGTAGATTTAGGAGTTTTACGTGATTGTGCCCATAGGAGCTGTCTGTTTTGTTCTTTTGGATGAGAAGTAGAGGTGGACAGCTCCCAGAAAAGAGAGGAAGCTCTCTCTGTCAGTATGGCAGTGACCAAAGACAAGGAAACTGAAGCTAAGCTTAAATTACTTGCTCAAGATCAAGTGTGTCAACAGTAGATGTAGGTGGTGAGCACAGTTCTCTTTGTGGCTCTTTCTATTCTACCACCCCGAAAGGAAAGAATAAAGATGTCAAATATACCAAACCCAAACTGACACACTCTTTACTGTACCAAAAACAGAGTAGATTGAAGAAGTCTAATAAATTGGATCTGTGCCTTTCATTGCAGTGCACAAATGACTGAAATTTATCAGTCTAGCACCACGATGTCAGATTGCTGCTAGCATTTGACTGCTCTCTGGCTGTAATTTTCTGTCACAGTGAGCATGCTTTTTGTTTTGTCTTATGATTGGACATACTGCTACAGATCACTCTGGAAATGCAGAATGAGGCAAGGTCATGGGGGTAAAATGAGACATCCTTGAGGGCTCCTTTGCCTCACAAATTGAGGCCTTCTCTTTTTTTGAGTGCAGGAACTGTACTTTGTATAATACAAGGAAAGGCAGCACAAATTTATGTCTTTGTTTTAAGAAAAAAAATATTTGTAAACATATTCAGCATTTTCTTGTACGCATCAACAATGGTTTTTGTTTAGATTTTTGTTTAGAATTTATTCATGGCTGTCTTGGTGGGTGATGATCATGGATGATGACAGACTTTATCCGGGGATGTTTTGTCCTTTGATTCAGGATGAGACACCTCTTATGATAGCTTTTCCTGGTTCCCCACACCCTCTCTTTTACTGCTAATGCCTTCCCTCTGTCATAAACTACAAGTTAACCTACACACACACACACACACACACACACACACACATACATACATACACACACACATACACACACACACAAACATCTTACATATACATAGTTTTTACATGTCTTCATTGTTCTTAAAATGTTAACTCTTTGTGGAAAGGGACTGTCTTCACCTTTTCTTTGAATCCACAATACTTGGCATAGTGCACGGCACAAAGAAAGGTCTTAATAGATTCTTGTTGATTAGACTTGATCTCCATTGAAAGTTTAATTTTGACACCTATGAAGTGCTCTACATAGCCAAAACATTACTCAAAACTGTACTTATGGTCAACAATCACAACTATTGGCATAAGGAAAATATACTTGACATTATACCAGATTGTAAAGTGAATATGCCCTGACAGACAGATTCAGATAGGAGTAATGGAACAAGCCCTGACTGTGGAGTCAGATGATCTGACTTCAAGACCTAGCTCTACCATTTTCTAGGTACGTGACTTTAGGTATATCATTTGAGTTCTGTGGGCTTTGAAGAGGTTGGTCTGGATGTCTATTTTAATTATAACATTCTATGATATTTGGGTTATTCCAGTTTGGTCCAGATACACATTGACTCATCAGCAAATCAGAGCAATGTAGATAGCACTGCAGCTAGGTGGCACAGAGGATAGAGTACCTGGTTTGGAGTCAGGAAGATTCATATTCATGAGTTCAAATCTGGCTTCAGACACTTAGTATCTGTGTGACACTGGGCAACTCACTTAACCCTGTTTGCCTCAGTGTCCCGATCTGTAAAATGAGCTTCATGAAGAAGGATATGGGAAACCACTCCAGTATCCTTGCCAAGAAAAACCCAAATAGGGTCATGAAAAGTTGAATGTGACTGAAAAATGACTGTTCAATAATAGACAGCATTACTTTTTTCTGTTCTCCACTGAAAGAAATAGAACCAACAACTGCTCTTGAATATGTTATACAGTTTGCTTCAATTCTTCAACAATTTAAATGGTCTATGATTTCCTTAATATGGATATCCCCTCCATGTCTCAATAAATGGCCTTCATGAATCATGACTCCTCTCCTGAACCTTAATTTGTCCTAGTGATGAACACCAGATATCTAAACTTCTGATCAAATTATTTGCACTTAGCTGGGCTGAACCCTTTCTGGGTCTGTACTTGAAGTCTTTCTTAAAGCTTGGGCCTTCTGTTATAATCACAGGGAAACTATGATAACCTCTATAGCACAATAGGGCACTGAATCAGGACATTGGTGGAGACAATTAAATGAAGTTCAACAAATTTTTATTGATGCCTATTCTATGAGAAGGAACATGGTATAGTGGAAAGAGAACTGGATACAAGGCAAGAAACTAGGTTCAAATCCTGCCTCTGACACCTACTAGTAACTATATGGCCTCATTTTCCTCATGCATAAAATGTACAAAATTATCCTTGTGCTACCTACTTCACCTGGTTCTTCTGATGAAAAGTTATTAGTAAACTTTAAAATGCTACAAAAATATGACTAATTTGTTATGTGCAATGTATTACATCATACTATTCTGCAGGAGATGTGAAGTTGCATAAAATGTAATTTTTGTCCTCAAGGAGTTATTGGTCTAGCAGAGAGATAAGGCAAATATTAATAGTTAAGTATTGTGCAATAAAAGGCAGAATATTATAATAAATGCAACAAAAATACCAAGTACTATGGCGGCTCAGGCAGAAAGATGTGAGAGTTAGTCAGTTAGAATTATTAAGCTCTCACTATGTACAGCCACTAGGAGATGGTATGTGCAGTAGAAACAGCACCACGCTTAGAGTCTAATGACCTGGGTTTCAGTCCTGCCTTTGACCCTCATAAGGTCAATACGACCTTGAACAAATCACTTATGGGACCACAGGATTTAACTATGAAAGGAATCTTAGCAATCGTCTGGCCTTTTTAAGTGGCAGAATGAGGAAACAGGCCCAGAGAGGTAAAGTGACGGCTAAAATCATTCAGGTAATAAGGTCATAGCCAAATTGGGATTTAAATCCAGAACCTTTGACTCTAAACCCAATGCTCTTTTTTCCTGTTTTCTTAAATTAAATTTCAAATTTTCAATCAGCAAACATCTGTCTTTTTCTCCCCTCCTCTAATTTCTTGAGAAAGAAAGAAGAAACTCTCATTACAAACATGTATAGTCAAGCAAGACAAATTCTCACATTGGCCATGTTTCCCAACCCCCAATATGGCTTGTGTGCCCTCCGAGTCCATCACTTCTCTTTTTGAATCAGGGGAGGGAGTAGCTTGTTTCATCATGTGTCCTGACAATGAGTTCCTTAGTCTTTCAAAGCTGTTTTATCTTTACAATATTGTTGGTATTGTATGAATTGTTCTAGTTCTACTCATTTCACCCTGCATAAGTTCATACAAGTCTTTCCAGATTTCTCTGTCACCACCACCTTAATTTCTTTTTTTTTTATTTTAAATTTATTTTTGACATGTTTGGTTTTCAGCACTGATTTTCACAGGCATTTGAACCACAAACTTTCTCCCCATTTCCTCCCCCCCCCACTCCAAGATGGCGCACACTCTGGCCGCCCTGCCCCCCAGTCCGCCCTCCC
>CM053625.1:293131537-293157499 GCA_028646595.1 Phalanger gymnotis
TCCAGGCTGTCCTGGGCTGGGGCCCTGCTTCCCTCTGCCACTTTGTGGGTTCTGCAGCTCTAGAATTGGTTCAGAAACATTGTTTTATAGGTTTTTGGAGGGACTAGGTGGGGAGCTCACACCAGTCACTGCTTCCCAGCCGCCATCTTCGTCACTAGCTTTTATTGACGCCATTCTAATTTTCAGACAATTTTTTTTTGCTTGAGAAAGATTTTGTACCTCTTCTGTCAAGTCATTAATACCCTTTCCAATTCTCCCCCTCTACTTCTCTCATTTCTTCTCCATTTTCTCCCCAGAGCTCTCATTTCATTTAAAACTTCTTTTAAGAACTCTTGCTTTATCTCTTCCAGCAATTCTAGCTGAACTTGTGCTTTGGTTGTGTTTCTTTTTTTTTTTTTTTTGAGGCTTTGCTTCTAGATATTTTGGAGTCATTCTCTTTTGATATTGTGTTATGAATGACCCCATCATCACAATATCTTTTTATGGTGGAATTATTATTTTTTACTTGCCCTTCCTCCCAGGCTACTTTCTGACTTCAAACTTTATTTTAGGACCATGTTCTGTGTACTTCTGTGAGGAATATTTGGGTTGATTCTACTGCTCCTTTCTTTGGGAATTGAATGTTGAGTTATTCCAGGATATCTCAGACAGTTTATATTGGGGACCTGCAAGCTTTCAGTACTTTCAAAGTGGTCTAATCTAGGAAAAAGTTTGAATTTTGCCCAGATTCTAGGATCCAAGCCACATGAATTCTATTGGTCCTTGCTTGGTACACAGTCTATGGAGACTGACCACTCTTCACCCTGGCATGCTGTCCCTGGACTCACTTGCCAGTTTGTACCTCTTCCTATGACTTTCATGTCTAGATACCTGTGTGTTGGATTTATGACTTCTTATTTTTATGTGTAGCCTCTCCTTAGTCTGTAGTGTTCGCCATGGATATTCCTGTCTAGATTCCATCTCCAGTATCTGAGCATATTTCTTCCAGCCTCCCTTACCCCACCCCCCTTGGATGCCTTATTAGGACTTGGTCTACTAGGTTTTCTTGATCTGTGTGGAGAAGATATGGAGGAAGGTAAGAGCTTTGCTGTACTTCTTCCCACTGCTCCATTATCTTGGCTCTTCCTTCATGGCCGTCTTTTTAAAATAAGAAGATGCTACTTTTCAAGATGCAATGTTTTCTCGTATCTTTTCTGCATCTCAGTTTCCTTCTCTAAAAGTAAAGGATTGAATTATCTCAAAATTATCAGTCTAACTTTTGTTTATAACATCCCGTGATTATATGAATTAGACAAAAGCTTCAAGCATTTAAGTACAGGTAGGTTGTTGACAGATGGAGAAGGGGAAGGACATACTAGGCACATAGATAGGTATAAATAAGAACATGGAGGCCAGGAATTGAAGGGCTTCTTTTGAAGACCACAAATAGCTTGGGTTAATTAGAGCACGGAGTTTGCTCTCTAACTCTTTCTACTCTTATTCTTGATTGACGGATATTACCATATTCCTCCTCAATCTTTTCCTCTAACCATACTCATCTAGAGAAATAGCTAAGAAATGTCCTATCAACCAATAGAGAAGGTATAGTTTTTGCATAACAAGGACCAAGGTTTCAGTCCAAGAGGTCCTGAAGAATTTCAGAATTGAATGACTGGAGTCTCTACTTGTTTTGGGGAAGATAGTATAGTAGATAAAATGCTAGCCTAGGAAATAGTACTCAGAGGGGAATACTTCCCTGCAGAAATCCATTTTTAAGGTTTTTTTTCTTTTGTAAAATCAGCATTGTGGAATGGAGAGAGTGTTAGGTTTAGAATTAGATACAATAATTTCAACTCCCAAGTCTTCCATTTACTTACCTATATGATCTTCAGCAAAAACTTAACCTCTCTGACTCTCCTCCATCTAAGAAATGGGAATAATAAAATACATAGATTTAGAGTTGGCAGAGATTTAGAGGTCATATAATATGACCCCTTCATTTTACAGATGAGGAAGCTAAGGCCAAAAGAGGATAGGTGTTTTGGCCAAGGTCACACAGGCTAATATATTGCGGAGCCGAGATTTAAATTCCAGACCTCTGACTCCAAATTCCTCACTCTTTTCACTGTACTATACTCCCTTTTTCTATATCAGTCAGTCATTAAGTCAACAAACATTAATTAAGAGCCAAATATTTGCTAAATGCTGGGGTTACAAAGAAAGGCAAAATTTAGTTCTGTTCTCAAGGAGCTCACATTCAAATTGGGGAGATAACATGAAAAAATTTGGAAATACAAGATACAAAGTGCAAATGGAAGATATTGTTAGAAGAACAGCACTGTGTTTAGAGTCTTGGGTTCTGGGAATGATGCTTTGCTGAAAGTAGGATTTAAATTGCATTTTGAAGGAAACTATGGAAGCCAGGAATCAGAGGTGAAAAGGAATAACATTCCAGGGATGGGGCACAATCAGTGAAAAGGCATGAAAATAGGAAAAGGAATATGTCATTGGATCATGGAGTACATGGAGGGGAGTAAAGTATGAGAAGATTGTAAAGGGAGGGAAGGTTCAGGTTATAAAGGGCTTTAAAGCCCAACTGAGGACTTTTATTTGATTCTGGAGATAATGGGAAAGCACTAGAGTTTACTGAGTAGGTCTTGGGGGTCACATGGTAAAATTTGAACTCTAGAAAGATCACTTTGTCAGTTGAATGGAAAATGGATTGTAGTGGGGAAAAACTTGAGACAGGCAGTCTACTGAGAAGGCTATTGCAGTTGTATAGGTATGAGATGCTGAAGGCCTGTACTAGAATGGTAGTCATGATAGTGGAGAAAAAGGAATTTATACAAGAGATGTACATGTAATAATGATGGGGTTTAACAGCAGATTAGATATTGTGGAGTGAGTCCTAGTAAGGTGTCAGAGATGACACTTGGATTGAGAGCTTGGCTGTTTGGGATGGTGAAATCCTCTATAGTAACATAGAGGAGAGTTAGAAGGAAAAAAAGATAATGAGTTCTATTTTAGATATGTGAAGTTTGATATTCCTGTGGGATACACACACACACATGCATACACATATATAAGCGTATACACATATAATGGACATATGTACAACATATACATGTATATATGTAACATAAAGAAACATCTTTATGTGCATGCACACATGTACCCACATTTTTATCTAGGAATCATCTGCATTAGGAATACAGTCAGACCCATGGGAGTTGATAAGATCACTAAGTGAGATAATATAGAAGAGGAAGAAGTGAAGGGAATAAGCATTTGTCTAGTGATTACTATGTACCAGCCACTGTGCTAAGAACTTTTTATTAATATTATCTCATTTGATCTTCACAACAAAAAACCTCTGAGGTAGGTTCTATTTTTATTCCAATTTTACGGTTGAGGAAACTGAATCAAGTAGAGGTTAAGCCACTCAGCTAGTATCAGAGGTGAATTTGAACTCTGGTCTTCCTGATTCCAGGCTCAGTGTTCCATCAACTATGCCACCAGCTGCCACCAGAGGGCCCCATGTCAGATCAGGCACCTACATTTAGTTGGAGTGTTCAGGATAAACAAGACTGTGAAAGAATAAATAAATAATTTGGAGGAAAACCAGGGTTAGGGGGAGAACCAAAGGAGAGCAATGTCACAAGAATCTAGAAAAGAGGGAGTAGCTGGCAAAAGAGTATGTTCAACAGTGTCAAAAATTATAGAGTGATAAGGGAGAATGAAAATTGAGAAAAGATTGTTAGTTTTAGCAATTAAGAGAACTTTGGTAACTAGAGAAAACAATTCAGTTGAGCGATGAGGTCAGAAGTCAGGTATCAGAGAGTTTAAAAGAAAGTGAGAGGAGAGAAAATGGAGCTACCATTTATAGATGGTTTTCTCAAAGAATTTAGCCATGAAGGGGAAATTTATACATTGTTAGCTAGAGGGGACAGTTGCATCAAGTGAGAGATTTTTAAAGATAGAGGAGCTACAGATATATTTATAGGCAGTGGGAAGTAGTAGAGATTGAAGATTAGTGAAAGAACACATTTCATAGAGGAGAAATTCTGCTGGAGAAGATGGATTAGAATAGCATCAAGGGTGAATGGAGAGGTATTGTATTTGGCAAGTATCAAGGCAACCTCTCCCTATAAGACAGGAATGAAAAATATTGGAGGAGACCTCTGGGTGATTTGAAATGAGGAAGAGAGGAAGAGCTCTTGGCGAGTGTCCTCAACTTTTTACTGAAGGATGAAACAAGGTCATTAGTTGAGTTGGCTGGAGCAGGAGGTACCATGGGAGACTTGAGGAGAGATGAAAAGGTTTGGAATAGCTGTTGTGGTGAGTGGAATACTGAATCAATTAGGATGCCATATGAGAACTGCCTTGCTGTAGTGAAGGCCAGGTGATTTCATGTAATATAAATCCATAGTGGACCCAGTCAGTTTGGTTTTGTGATTTTTTTTACAGCTCCATTCAGCCATACATGATCAAAGGAGGCAGATAGCATTAAAAATCCAAGGGTAAGATTTGGCAAGGTGGAATTAAAGATAGGACAAGGTGGCAATGGATTTATGTGTAGTGGATCGTGTAGAATTGAACTGGTTCAACAAAGTGTTAAGGAAGAGATGGGTCGTGAGTATAACCATATCTAATCATTTGACAAGTCCTTTCCACATTAACTTCAAAACCTCTCATCTGTTGCCCCTCTCCATTTACACTGACATCTTGCCCCTAGTTTAGAACTTTATCAACATTTGTCTAACCCATGAGATGGCCTTTTTTGGTCATTGTTCTCCCTGCTTCTTTCTCTTTCTTCTTTAACCCATCTTTTACTCAAGCGACAACGTAATCTTCTTAAAGTACAGGTTAGACCATGTCACTTTCGTGATCAAAAGCCTCCAGTGACTTCCTAAAGCCTCCAGGATAAAGTGAAAGTTATGGGAAAAAAATGACAGTTCAAGCTATCACATCAGTCTTTGCCCTTAGAATGAGAAGTGTTTTCAGGTCATGTAATCTGCTCTAATGTACTATGCAGGTATCTTACATATCTTTTTTTTTTTTTTTTGCTTAAGAAGAGAAAAATTTCTGGAACTAAAAAAAAAACAAACTTGTACTTTCAGGACCTGCATCTTTTTATATTTTTTCTTCTTTCATTCTAAGTTGATTTCACCATGGTTTAGCAATTGGATCCAGCAAGGTGTTCCTGTATAGAGAAAGTAGTAGGCACAACCACTATCTTCCATATTGTGAAGGCACTCAATGAGAGCCAATCATTCAGAAAGAATGGAAATAATGCTTTTGAATCTTCACAAATGTACCCACATCTTATTCTTTGACTAGTTTCAATTATGAACAAATAAGTTCTGGTCAACATGACCAGATTCTTCTGTTAAGTGGAAATCAGAATGAAATGAATTCCTTTATTGGTGTTGAGGGAGGAGGGCATGCATTTGGGAGTGGAGATAATAGCATCTTGCTGAGAGCTCAGTTCAGATCAAGCTCTGTGTGCCACTTAATGAGCCAAAATTTCCATGCCAAAGTGTTCAGTCAACAGGGGTCTAGAAGACAGAAAACTTATTATACTTTATGGAGTAGGATCATAGCATCATGGGTAATAGGATTTATAATTGGAAGGGAACTTAAAGATCATTAAGGGCATCCTACCCCCTACTTCCACTGCATAGAATAGGAAGCTGAGACCCACTGAGTCATGCATATAATGGGGAATAGAGTTAGGAATGAAGTACATGTCCTCTGACTCCAAACCTAGTCTTCATTCAATGATACTATATTGCCATATAAAGATGATGAGGAACCAGAATTAACTAAATTCTTATATCTTTTCTAAACCAGATATTCCTCCCAATTTCCCTGTGTCTGTTGATGGTATCACACCTGTTGAAGATGGATTAGCATAGCATCAGGGATATATGCAAAGGGTTTGGCCTTGGCAAGAATTGAGGACATCTCTTCATATTGGACAAGAATGAAAGAGATAGTAGGGAAGAACTCTGGGTGATTTGAGATGAGGAAGAGAGAAGAAGGAACTCAGTGGATGGCTTCAGTTTTCAGTCATACATATTCTACACCTCTGAGTTATATGTGACTTTTCTCTCTCCCTCATTATCCTTCTTCCCTTTCCTTATATAAACAGTTACATATCTTGTGGATTCTACCTTCTCATTCCTTGCATCTGTCTATATGTCTTTATTTACACTTCCACCTTTCTGTTTGGGACTTTGTTGCCTCTTTTTTAGACTTTCGAAGTAGCCTTCTGAATGTCTCCCCTCCCTTCAGTCTCTCCTCTTTCCTTTGTAACCTTCATAAGTTCATGAGACAAAACCCAGGAACAAGAATAATCTTCCAAAGACACAGGTCTGATCACATTGCCCCCTTACTCAAAAACATGCAGTAGCTCCCTATGGATTCTTGGATAAAATACCAACTCCTTAGGTCATCACTTAAGGCTCTTTCAGCTACTAAAGATTGTTTGTCGAGTCCCAAGTATATCCACATTAGTTTTTTTTTAGATAACTCTCCTTTTTCCTTCTCACTGCAATTGCTTCTCTTTGTAGTCTCAGAATTTCATCTTAATAAAAATGTTCTTTTTGCTTCCCCAACCTGGTTCCATGGTTTCTTTAAGTGAGTTCTTATTCTTTTTTAATTTTAAAATTTTTCCCAGTTAATAGTATTTAATTTTTTTCCAGTTACATGTAAAGATAGTTTTCAACATTGACTTTTATAAGATTTTGAGTTTCAAATTTTTTTTCTCCCTTTCTTCCCTCTTCCCTCCCCAAGATGGTGTGCAATCAGATACAGGCTATACATGTACAACCCTATTAGACATATTTCCACATTAGTCAAATTATAAAAGAAGAATAGTAACAAAAGGGAAAAACAAGAAAAAAGAGAAAAAAAACTATGTTTAGATCTGCATTCAGACTCCATAGTTCTTTCTCTGTACATGGATAGCATTTTCCACCATGAGTCTTTGGGAATAGTCTTAGCTCATTGTATTGTAGAGTGGAGCTATGTCTATCACAGTTGGTCATCACACATTGTTGCTGTTACTGTATACAGTGTTCTCTTGGTTCTTCTCACTTCACCCACCGTCAGTTCATATAAACCTTTCCAGGTTTTTTTCTGAATCTGCCTGCTCATCATTTCTTATGGAACAATAGTGTTCCATTACATTCATATTCCACAACTTGTTCAGCCATTCCCCAAGTGATGGGCACCCCCTCAATCTCCAATTCTTTGCCATCACAAAAAGAGCTGCCATAAATAGTTTTTTTACCTGTGGGTCCTTTCTCCTTTTCTATAATGTCTTTGGGATACAGACCTAGTAGTGGTATTGCTGAATCAAAGGGTATGCACAGTTTTATAGCCCTTTGTCATGGTTCCAAATTGCTCTCCAGAGTGGTTGGATCAGTTCACAACTCCACTAACAATGCATTAGTGTTCCAATTTTCCCACATCTTCTCCAATATTTATCATTTTTTGTAATATTAGCCAATCTGATAGGTGTGAAGTGATACCTCAGAGTTGTTTTAATTTTCATTTCTCCAATCAGTAGTGATGAGTTCTTACTCTTGATATGCAATGTTATTCAGCCCTCACTTTGACCAATCAGGTTCCTTTTTGAATAAAATATGATTTTAGACAGGTATTGGTGGCACAATGGATAGAATGTTGGTCCTGAAGTCAGGAAGACTCATTTTCCTGAGTTCAAATGTTGCTTCAGGCACTTATTAGCCATATGTGACCCTGGACAAGTCGATACTATTTGTCTTAGCTCCTTATCTGTAAAGTGAACTGAAAAAGGGAATGGTAAACCACTCGAGTATCTTTGTCAAGAAAACCTCAAATGGGGTCACAAAGAGTTGGATACGACTGAAATAACTCAACAACAACAACAACAGCAACAACAACCAACAAACCCAAAGGCATGTATTTCATCTTACCACATCTCAAATGGTTAAATTGACTTTCTTTGTTAAGATCTCTAGTTAAATAGATTGTTTTAAGGAAGGCTTATAATTTTTTCTCATGTTATTTTGATATTTTGATGGATATGTAATATTATTGATTTATGTGTGTATCCTTCAAACAAGAGTTTTTGCTTTATAAATTGATTTTCTATACCATTTAGTGAATATATTTTAAAATAGATAATTTTTACTATAATCATCCCTCTAAGGAATTTTTTTGGTTCATCTTTCCTAATGGTGTGATCCAACTTTGTTAGCTATCATTAATATAATTCTACATTTTATTGAACTAGTTATGGGATAACTTTTCAAAAGTTTTTCAGTTTAAATACAAGTGTTTTTTTTTGTCTCAGTCTGCATTTCAGTTGCCTATTTTTTTAGTTTATAGGGTGACCCTTTTTCTTTATGTGGGACAATTTGCTCCACCTACATTTTACATTCAAGATTTAATAATATTACCAATTGTACTTGAATAGTATTGTAATAGAGTGAATTTGTTTCTTTTGTAGTGGTTTCGAAAAATATTTCACGGGATACCAATAATAATGAAGTTATTGCTACTCAATCTGTCATGCAGTTAGATAGCTTTATGTTCTATTTTTTCATGTCTTTTCCAGGTCAATTATTTCATATTTTTTTTCCACTTCAACTGTACTATTTATTCTTCTATTTTGTGAATCCTTTTTGGGGATTCTTTATCCTTTGAAATATTCAATTTTTCTATGTTATTTTTCCATCTTAGTAAGGTTTTACATTCTACCTTCCTGAGGTTTCTTAATTGTATTCAGTTCTTCCTTTAATTCTTCCCATGAATTTTTTTATTAGTCAATATTCCTTGCAATTGCTCAAACATGTTTCATCAAATGACAGTTTCTCTGGAAGTTTTCATTCCTTAATGATACTTCTCATGTTTTCTTTGCTTTAATTTTTTTCCAGCATTTCTCCCCTCATTTTTTCTTAGTATTTTACATAAATTTATGTATTCAATAATATACACATTATTGAATAAAAATTTTTTGTTTGCTAATTGTCCTTTTAGTGACTCTCTAAATTCTTATAAAACTTTCTAGAAATTTTATCAATCTTTGTCATTTCTATATTTTTTTGAGGAGAAGCACCAATTCGCTCTCAAAAAAAGGCTGTTCTTCTTTGTGATCTCTTTCTACCAGCTTCCCTGAAGTAGCTATACTTAAAGTATGTTTTTACAAGTGGACTTCATTTCAAGATATTTTATCGTTAAATGTTTATTTATAATCTGCCTGATAATCTCAAAATTCACTGGATTCATAATTCTAGGACAAATTAATTTATTGTATCTCTTGTGTTACAAAAATATTTCTATTGTTGCATTAGCCAGACAGGATAGAATGAACGAAAATACAATTAAACAAATAAGGATGCATTCCCAGGTACCAAATTTTTCCTTATATTATTTAGAATAGGGGTTCCCAACTGTGTGTGTGTGAGTGTGTGTGTGTGTGTGTGTGTGTGTGTGTAATGAAGACTTCTCATGATAATATTTTGTTTACATTCTCAATTCAAAGAAATGCTAAATTTCAGTTAGAGATTAGTACAAAAAAAAAAGATTTTTTTTCCCATCCAAGTTCACAGATCCCCTGAAATCTATCTATGGACCCCTTGGGCTTTAGAGTTAGAAGAACTCCTGGCATAAAGCATTGGGTTTAGTTTCTTTGCTTCTGCAGAGAGGTAGAGGATCAAGGATAAGAAGTACATCTGTCAGCACTTGTTAAGACCAATACTTAATCTCCACTGACAACATCAATGTCAGGATCATAGCCTGGAGTTGGCAGTTTTTCAGCAGGAAAGTCTTCTGAGCTTCTGCACAGAAGTTCAATGAATAATCCAACCAGGAAATACCAAATTGAGTATTTAGAATGATTTTAGTTGGCACGTCACTACAAGGCTAAAGCATCGTTCAGTGATGTGCCCAGTAACTAATTCCACTGTGCAGTGTTGAAATACATCTTTTAGCTCCATAAAAGCTTGTACACTTCTATTTACATGCAAATTGGTGCTATTCATGTGTGAAGTACAGCAGGTACTGACTGCCAGATGGAATAATTTGGAGGTAGGACCATCATCTTTGCTCAAGGCTTTAGGTTACTACCTAGACATGCTGTAGGTAATTATTTGAATGGTTATTTTTTCACCCAATTCCTAAGTGAATAATTATTTTAATGATTTATATTTTCATGTAGCCTCAATTCTATCATGTCATCATTTAGCATGTGAAACAGGACTAATTAATGTAATATTTAACTAATGTAATATTTAATGCAATTAAGTGCAAGACATAGACACTAAAAAAAAGAAAAGAAAACTTGTGCTACCATAGTTTAGTAAACTCAATGTTATCATAGGCAATTTTAGCCATAATATATAATTGTCACCAGCAAATTATAGTGCTACCCTTCTGAACTAGTAAACTCATGCTAAAATTTTATCACCATTGTCATCATCATCATCATCATCATCGTCATCATCCTCATCATCATCATCAAACATTTATCAAACGCCTACCAGATTGACATTTTCCCTACCATGGAGACAAAAGCAGCCATGGTAGCAACAACAACACAATTTAAGATGAACTCTGAACTTAAGCTGTCCCATTCAACCTATCTAAAAGCAGAATGGACTGCCTTGGGAAATAGTAGGTAATCCATCATTAGAGGTTTTCAAGTGAGCATTGGATGAAATTTTCAGGTATCATATAGAGTGAATTCCTTTTTAGGGATAGATTGTATTAGATGGTATTCCAACTATGAAATTCTGAAATTCTGTGAATGATTGGAAAGGAACCAGGAAAGGCACCTGTGAGTCATCTTAGACTGTTTATTAATGTTCTGGTGTCCTTCCAACTCTGATTTTGAAAATGCTGTCCATCACTGGTAATAATATTGGAAACACTTGAAAATATTATTTGAGCATTGGTCAAAACTATAGTGAAGTTGCAGCCAGATTCTGAGTGAAAGCTTGGTTATTGTTTCTCAAAAATGTCATAATGGATATGTAGGAGGGCCAAGGGCCTTTTATATAAGGAAAAAAATAAAATACTAATAATCTGCGTAGGCAGACAAAGGCTTACCAATGATTAGATTGAAGTTTATGAAATCACAGAGAAAGTAGAGGAAAAGAATTAAAAGAGACTTGTTCACTGAATCACAGAAACTAGAGCTAGGGGGTCTGGAGAAACCTTGAAGCTTGTTTCATTTGAGGACTAATAAAAATTGAGTATTACTTTACACAGAAAAGTAGTACATTTATGTAACCCATTACCCCAACAGGTAAAAATAAAAATAAATTCAAAAGGAGTTTAAATAAATTCATGGGTGATGATTCCATAAAGGGGATTTATTAAGAGAGCATGGACTATTCAGGTGCTTTTGATGTGGATGCCATGTAGAATAGCCAAGTTCTCTCATAAAACCTCTTTAGAAGCAAAATGCTAGTTTAGAAAGACTATTTCTCATGTGTCTTTATGTTCATCAGTCACTGGAATGATAGATTAATTTTTCCCTTTATTCATTTTCTTTTCATGCCTCTCAACTTCTTAGCATATTACTTGGTTCCTAAATAGGCTAGTTGATTGCTCACACTATGTAGAGGATATGGGAGCTGTACCAGAGACCCATCCCCGATAGGGCTCAAGAAATATGCATTTTCTGGCACAGACAAGAGAATCGAGCACCAGAGAAATTAGAGCTGAAAAAGTGCATCCATCTGTCAAGGTTCAGTAAAAAAATTATTTTTGATCACATTCATTCAACTACTTTTGCTACTTTGTTATATTAAATATCAAAGGAGATAACTTTCTCAATATTCTTTTTGCATGATTGTTACACCATTATCTATTAGGTCTGCAAGGAATGTTTTTCCTGATTAAATTTTCTTTTCTTAATTGTATCCTTTTATTCTTAGCTATATTCAATTTTACCATGCTAAGTAATCCTGAATTTCCTCCTCTCTCTTGCATTCATCTTTTACATGTGCCTTCTTACATAGTTTAATATTTCAAGATTCTGATACTTTGTTTCCATGGTACCCCTACCACTGTTGCAGATTTCAACCCTCCTACGACTTAGTAAATGATCATTCTGGTTTTCTGTGTACCCAGAATCTACCATGTGGCCAAGCTGGTGCTAAGTATTTCCAGACTTAGCTAGGTAGATCCTAGGATGACAGGTGAATGATCAACTGGTTGAAACCTTTGTTTTGTGATAAAACTTTCTATAGTTTACATATCATTGGTATAATCCTTGAGAATTCAAGATTATCTCTGTGCCACAATGTGGCACTGAAATAGGATTTTAGTAGATTTTGGTTTATCAGAACACACATCATTCTTTAATATGTTATCATCATTATTGCCATCATTATATAGTGGTTTAAGGTTTGCAAAGCACTTTTTGTATGTTATCTTGTTTGATCCTTAGAACAATCCTGGAAGGTGGGTGCTATTATTATTAAAATTTTACAGATAATGAAACTGAGGCAGATAGAGGTTAAGTGACTTACTCAGGGTTGTATAGCTGGTAAGGATCTGAGGCTGGATTTGAACTCAGGTCTTCCTGACTCCAGGTCTATCACTTTATTGTGCTGCCTAGCTGCCTCATGAATTCTTTTCTTCTTTTCCTATTGATGTTTTCTAATTTTTCTTCAGTTTGATTTTCTGTCGTGAAGATACTGAGGCTTCAATCCAGTATTTGGTTTTCCTTTAGTGGTATATCTGATTTCTTACTTCTGGATAATTTGATATCAGCATAGGGGATATCAGAGTTAGTCACAAGCCATATAGTCCAATGCCTTTGTGAACAGCAATCCTTTCTATAACATGTGGGAAGTGGTCATCTAAACTACACTTTCACACCTCTAGTTAGGGGTGAAAGTACCCTCTGAGGTACTTCTGAGGCAGCTCATTCTCCTTTCAGAAAGCTCTGTTAGCTAAGAAATTTGTCCTTCTATTGAACTGATGAATACCTCTGAATAACTTCTGCCTATAACTCCTAAGTTTAGCCCAATAAAGCCAAGAAGGACATCTCTAAAACCTCTTCCTCATGACATCTCTTAAAATAATTGAAAACAGCTATCATCTCTGCCTCTCCTGCCCACTGCATGTTTTCTGTTTCCCAGTCTAAACTTTTGTAGTTCTTCTATTGGTTCTCAAATGACATGATCTTCGCATATTTATCACCTTCCCCTGAATTAGCTGCTCCAAAACTGTGTGCTCTTTTTCGGCCATCATTTAATTTAATATGCTTTCTGGGTTTCTCTTCATGAAGACTCTTTTTGTTTCTGATTTCTCCCACCCTCCCCTTCCGAACCTCATCTTTCATTTTTCAGTGTTGAATCTCAGCTTAATTCTTGTCTATATCTCTAACCTCTATGGGTTTCTTTTTATAACTTCTAAGTCTTTATCGGTGTTTGCAATACCTCCTCATCTATTACCATTTCTGAATTTCATTAACATGCTATTTACTCCCTCTTTCAGATCATTAATGAAGATGCTAAATGAAACTAGACCCACCAATCCCTGTGCCACCCCTCTAGACAACTAGGTACTCTGCAGTTTGTGATTATTCCTTGTTCGTGACTCTTGAGCCAGTTTCCAAATCATTTGAGAGTGCTCACATCCAAACCAATTTCAATTAAATCTGTGAGCAGAATTTCATGAGAGAGAGTAGCACCTGCTTTCTGAAAACTAAGATATATCTTCTGCATTCACTTAACCTACTAAAATTAAAATTGTGTCCAAATAGCAATTATTATACTTTTCCACTGGAGTTATTTGACCTTTATGAACCTCTCTTACTTGTGTTTAACCCGTGTTTCCAATGTACCTAAGGTCTTTGGTATTTTCTTTCTTTCTTTTTTTAATAACATGTCAAATGTTTTTACTAGGGAATGAAATTCTAAATGCTAGTTGATAATAATCAAGAATTCATTTCCTTATTTTGAAGCTTGACACCAGGTTTTATTCCCCTCTTCCATTTATCATAAATACTTCTTCAAATGCTCATGTTTTTATAGAAATAATTATGTATATGTTTTAATAGACCTGTGTAAACAACAGTATACAAGTATATACTCGCATGAGCTCGGGGTTGAGTATATCATTGTTCAAGTGTGTATTTGTTATGGAGAGCAATTTTCAACATAATCCCAGTTGTTAGTTTCTAAGCCTCTTAATGTAAAGTATGATCTCTGAGGTGATGAAACATGAGTGAAATTAAACTGATGAAATGATTTTGATAAAGAAATTTGCCATTCAACTAATATTCTCTATAAACATTTAGAAAAAGGGTAAGAAGAAAAATATAGGAAATTTCTCTTATTTGACCATTTGGCCTGTTTAGTTTTTAGTAAAGATTAAGTAGTCAGCTTCTTGGGTCATCTAATTGGTGGTAGACTTTGAGTCAGAAGACTTAGGTTCTGGGGCAGCTAGGTAGCACAATAGATACAACACTGGTCCTGACTCAGGAGGACCTGAGTTCAAATTTGACCTGAGACACTGACTGGCTGTGTGACCCTGGGCAAGTCACTTAATCTGGATTGCCTCAAAAACAAAACAGAAAACAAACAAAAAAGAAGACAGGCTCAATTCCTAGTTCTAGTAATTAGTATCCAGCTGAATATATATAGTCACTTAACCTGTTTCCTCATCTGTAAAATAAGGATGACAATACGGTAACATACTTCACAGACTTGGGAGAACGGTACTTTTTAATGCTAAATGTTACATTAATGTGAGTTATTATTATGCCTTCTGAACTCTGAAATTCTCAAACGGGAAATCACAAAGATGGGGAAAAAGATGGATATAATCTAATCAATGTTAGATAAGAATGAAAATTTCAGAATGTCATGCCACATTCGGTGTTAGTTCATACCCGAATTGTGCTGACAAACAAATATGACCAATTTTGTCAAGAAGCCAAGTCATAAATATGCTTACAGTTTTGACTGCAAGTGGCAGATTATGCTTGTATGTCTGGCTGAAGTTTTGCTCACAGCGTGAATAACTCTAATTCCATTTAACAAAACAAAATAAAACCACTGCTTTGTGCTGAATTATACAAATACTGAAAGAAAAGACAATGGATTGTACATGAATTTTCTGTGAGATGGTGATATGGCTCAATTCCCTGAATAATTAGTAAATTAAATATCACTTCCTGCCACATAGACTTAGTGTCTCACATTGTTGTCCTGTTTTATTTTTTTGCAAGAAATTGGGGGAGAGGGGAGGGAGAATGCCTAACTGGTAGTTTAAATCAAATCTCTTTGAAGGGAAATTCAAATATGTTTGGAATTGCTAAGCAATTTAGCAAATGTTGCAGCAATTCAGGAAAAAACAACTACTGAATTCCTAGCCATCCTTTAAAACTCAACTGAAATGCAAACTCCTGAACAATGCTTTCCCTGATCCCACCTGTTGGTCATAATTTCCATCCTTGCTCACAGCGCTTTGTACTATATCTCCTTACTGCATATAAGTATGTATGTTATTGTTATCTATAAGGGTTCTGCTGCCTCATCATTGCATGAAGGTAAACCTGGGTTCAAAGATTATGCCAGCAAAATGCAAGTGCTAGAAGGGCCTATCACACTAAGAAATTCTAATAAGGACCCAATGATGGATAGTGTGTCTTCAATCAGAGGACTAGGCTTGCTAAGCTTTGGAAAGTTCCATTGCAGACTGGCTGAAAGGACATTTATTTTTTTTTTTTTGACCGAAGAAACCCTTTAAAATTGTCTGCCAAATTATAGAGGGGTTGTGTTCTATGCCAGTGGAGTAGATACATGTGCCAAAGAAATTATAAATCCTAGACATATTTAAGCATAGTTACTAGTTTCTGACTTAAACTCTTCTGTTATTCAGTTGTTTTCAATTCTTTATGACCCCATGGACCATAGCATGCCAGATTCTACTATCCTTCACGATATCCTGAAGTCTGTCCAAGCTTATGTTCATTGTTTCCATGATGCTAGCTAGTCATCTCATCCTCCCTTGTCTCCTTCTCCTTCTGCCTTCAGTCATTCTCAACACCATGTTCTTTTCCACTGAGTCCTGTCTTCTCGTTTTGTTGCTAAACTATTTAAACTTCAGGTTCAGTATTTGATGTTCCAATGAATAATCTGAATTAATTTCTTTTAAGTATTGATTGATTAGATATCCTTGCTCTTCAAAGGACTCTTAAAAGTCTTCTTTAGCACCACAATTTGAAAGCATCAATTCTGTGGAACTTAGCTTTTCTGATAGTTGTGGTGTTAATGTGATTAAAGATTTTCCCTGCCCATTCAATAGGGCCTTTACTTACACACTTTACTTACTAGGTGTGAGACCCCAGGCCCAAACCCTTTTGCTAATTAGATCTCCAGAGGTGTGAAGCCCTCAGGACCCTAAGGAGAGGTGCTAAGACCAGAGCCAATAATATGTGCACTGAGTTCTAGCCAATCAAATGTGCATGAATTCAGCCAATCAGAGACCTGAGTTCTAGCCAATCAGATGCCAGCTAGAACTGCATATAAAGAGAGCTCAGAGTATAAGAGAAGCAGAATTGAGAAGCAGAATTGAGGATACAGCAAGAAGACACTGAGGCAGCAAACATTAAGAGGGTGTTGAAGAGCAGACATTGAGAGAGCCATGGTTGAGAGAGACTGCAGAGCAGAGAGTGCAGACCAGAGAGTTGTGGAGATCAAAGAGATGAGAATGTACAGCATCTAGAGATTGGAGAACTAAGAATCCAGAGAGTCCAGGAGACTGCAAGGGCTTTCAGAACTGTGGAAGAGGACACAGGCAAGCCTAGTTAGGATGTGTGAGTGATTGTTTATGGGAAGGCCCTTGCAGGGGGCAAGGTTACAGGATGACTTGGTTCCTTGCTATAATACTGTGTTATAATTTCCTTGTTGCTACATTGAGGTGGGCTTACTGGTTTTGGAATATAATTACTGCTATGTCAAATTGGAGTTATTGGTCTTGGGATTTTATCCTCTGGAGTCTAAATAAATGTTATACTTCTTCTGCCTTCTACCTAGAGAGTTTTTCATACTTTGCGATTCTGAACTATTGTCTTGTTAAGAAAAATTGTCTCCTTAGCATGGCTTTTGTTTCTTTTGAGTGGAAGTACTTTCGGCTGTTAAGTGCTAAGCCACAGGCCCAAAGCCTTATCAGGTGTGAAACTTGTGTGGGTGTAGATTAATGACTTAAGAGGGGCCAACTCGAGAACCAATGGTCTCTGGTTGTTGAGGCGGGCTTGAGAACGCCAGAGGCTTGGCTGCAAGGAAAGGCGAGCCAAGGGACAACTACAGTGGAGGCAGGAAGCTGCGAAAGCAGAGCTGACCCGTGTGTAGACCCAGGAGTGTGAGCAAGGACTTGAGGCCAGTAAAAATGATTTGGCTAAATACTATCTTGTTTTTCTGTGGCCTCCTGGTTACTCTTGTGAGGTGGGCTTTCTGGGCCTGGAGTCTTTTTGTCAAGATATCGGAATGAGGAGGCTGGTTCACGGATAAGCTGCGGTGGGGCCTAAATAAATTTTTTGTTGTTTTCTACTTAGAGAATCTCTCAAACCTTGCGATTTCGAACCATTCAAACATATACATGATTATATTTGAGATTATAAATTCGGCCTTCCTACTACAACTATAAAGGCATGATCATGGTCATCCACAAGGTCATGAATCTTGCTTTCCTGATACAATAGTAGATACATTGCTACTGGAAAAAAGATAGCTTTGACTATATGGACCTTTGTTGGCAAGGTGATGTCTCTTTTTTCAGTATTTTTGTCCAGGTTTTCCAAGCTTTCCTTCAAAGGAACAAGCATATTTTAAGTTCATGGCTACAGTCATTGTCTGCAGTTAAATTTGAGACTGAGACTGCTTCCATTTCTTCTCCCTCTATTTGCCAGGAAGTGATGGGGCCAGTTTCCAATATCTTATTTTTTTTTATATTAAGCTTCAAATCAACTTTTACAACTCTATTCTTTTAATATCGTCACAAGGTTTCTTAATTCTTCTTTACTCTCTGCCATCATAATGGTACAATTTGAATATCTGAGGTTATTGACATGTCTCACAGCAGCCTTAATTCTGGCTTTTTATTTGTCCAGCCTGACATTTCACATAATGTACTCTATATATGAGTTAAATAAATAAGGTGACAATATATAGTCTTGTATTCCTTTTCTGATCTTAAACCAATTACTTGTTCCATGTTTGGTTCTAACTTTTGTTACCAGACCCACATATAGGTTTGTCAGGAGACAAGTATTATGATCTGGTACTCCCATTTTTTGACAACTTGCCGTGTGTGTGTGTGCGTGTGTGTGTGTGTGAGATCCATGTAGTCAAAGGTTTTTGTGTAGTCAATGAAGAAGTAACCACTTTTTTTGAACTCCCTTGCTTTCTCATAATCCAGCAAACATTGGCAATTTGGTCACTAGTTCCTCTGCCTCTTTAAAAACGAGCCTGCTCTTCTGCTAATTTTTGGTTCACATGTTACCGAAGTTTAACTTGCAGAATCTTAAGCATAATCTTGCTGGTGTATGAAATGAGAGCAATTTGAACATTCTTTGGCATTGCCCTTCTTGAGGATTAGGACATAAACTGATATTTTCCAATCCAGTGGCCACAGTTGATTTTTCCAAATTTGCTGGCATATTGAGGGCAGCACTTTAACAGTATCATTTTTTAAGATTTTAAATAGCTGAGCTGGAATTCTGTCACTTCCACTAGCCATATTGTTAGTAATGCTTCACAAGGCCAACTTGGCTTTGTTCTCCAGGATGTCTGGTTCTAGATCAGTAACCACACCATCATGGTAATCAGTGATGTTATGACTCTTCATAACCCCATTTGGAGTTTTCTTGGAAAGATGCTGAAATGATTTGCCATTTCCTTCTCCAGCTCATTTTACAGATGAGGAACCCGAGACAGACAGAGTTAAGTGATTTGCCCAAGGTCATAGAGCTAGTAGATGTCTGAGACCAGATTTGAACTCAGGAAGATGAGTCTTTCTGACTCTAGGCTTGGAACACCTACCTGCCCTTAATAAACTACAAGTTCTATGAGAACAGAGTTGTTTGTATCTCTGCCAGCACCTAACACAATGCTATGCCTAGGATACATGTTTACTTACTATTTATTGAATTGAAAAAAACAAACCACTGAATATCCATTTAATAAGTGCTACTTAGAGAAGATTGTGTCATTTTGAATTTTTTGAAAGCCTGCAGAAAAAATTTGATTACGAAAATGGCTAGTCACAAAACATCAGAATGCATTAGGAAAAGATTTCACACACCAGCTCAAGATTATTCTTAATGGATTGTGATACTAATGAAATTGTATAGTGCATTTAATATAATAAAAACATGACTGTTAAATTGCTGCAATGAAAATGTAACCTTTTTTATGCCGATACTTTAGCTAATTATAGCATTTGCTAATTCCTACAATAGAATATAAAATATGCCTTGTGTCAGAGAACAGTGTGCAAAGATGTCAAGCACTCAGGTGCCGATGAACTGTACGCTTGGGAAATGCTGACCAGTACTCCGGGGTTAACTGCCCTCAATTGTTGCATCAAGGCAGGAAATGTGGGTGGGTATATAGAAGTAGCATTAGGATAATGCTGAATTTGATAATTATTAGACCAGCTCTATGTTCCGCTGAGGCAGAACACATGGGAGATATCACTGAGGTGGTGTTCTCAAATGGTACCTTGGAACTTAATCAAGCACTTAAGGTTATGGTGTTATTGGGGCATTATGTTATTCTTGTCCATTATGCAGATGTTTGCACTTCTTTTTGCATTTTAAGGATTTGAATCAGAGCAGATGAGTACTGTGTGTCCTGGAGGGAAGAGAGGTTTCTGGGAAGCCCTCAGTATTTTTGTGAGCTGGGTAGGAGACCTGAGTTGCTTGTGAGAGAAATGATTATTTCTTTCTTGTATTTAATAACAAAATATTGTATAGGGCCAAGGTTCCCGCCCCCCCCCACTTTCTGCCTCCTCATCCAGAAATCACCCAGTGTGGGAAATCTTTCTGAAAGACTTCCTCAGCCAGGATGGCTGAGATCTAATCAAAGACAGTAAAAAAAAATCTGAATTTGGGCTGATGGATGCCTTGCTGCCTATTGTGTTTGTTCAGAAAGGTCTGGGAAAATGTAGATCCTCCCTTTTGTGAGACAGGTCATGTATAAAATAATATGTCGCTTTGACCAAGACTTGAATAATCCAAGATTCTCATTGGAATATAGCCCAGCCCATCATTGTAATATTCATTTTCTCATTAATTGTTAATCAGGGTTGATTGCCACCCTCAGGAACACCTACTTTTCCAAGAACATACAAACTGTGAGCCCACCACCATGAGGGGTCTTTGGTCTAAGAGAGACAGGCAAATGACCATCCTTTTATTAATAAACATGCTGGCTTTATTAATAAAATGATTAAATTACACAGAAACTGTCACAGTTGTAAAACTAAATGAAGTATATGCAGTGATATATTGATGATCATACTTGTCCAATTCACATTCACCTTATGAGGGTCTGCTGAAATGTTTCCTCCTTTCAAAGACAGAGCACAGGGTTGATCATAAAGTATTCCTGGTAAGGTCATCAGCATCACCTAAAGCAAACACCTAGGGCAGGCCAGAAAGGATTATCTTGAGTTTTGTGGAGAATATTCAATAAATTCATGTACTCACTGCTCACTTTGTATCAGCTCAGCAGGAACAGCTGATCCATATAACTGTGATAGTCCCTCTTTTTGCTAATGGTAATGCTATCCGTAGTGGCTGCACTATACTGATTGCTATGCCATTGATTGTTTCCTAACCCATTTTGTGCACGGTGTGGTAGAGAGAAGAGAGCTTGGGATGAGCTACCTAGATTCAAGTCCTGGCTCCCCAACTTAATAGCTTTGTGACTGTGGGTGAATTACTTCATCTCAGTTTCCTAATCTGTAAAATGATTAATAATAACTACAGCTCTTACCACTCAGGGTTGTTGTGAGGATCAAAAGATAACTTACATACAACATTTTGTAAACTTTAAAGCAATCTAATGTCTACTATTTTATTACATACCCTTTGTGTCACAAGACTGTCAAAGGAACACACTTATAAAGTGTTAAACTAATGAAATTCATATACTAATGAAATGTGAATTTCATGAAATTCTGGCCTATTTCTGGCCTTTATGCTGGCCTTTCTGGCCTATTATTTCACAAAGTCAAATGAGCTGATGGAAAATTTCTCTCAAATGCAGTACTCTGGTGGTACTCTTTCCTGAAAGTGCAGAGCAGGGCCCCTGGGGCCAGCCATTGTAGGTTCAGGGTATTCCTAAATGGTAGCTCTGGAGCTTTGGCATTGTATTTACTTTTCAATAGTCAGTCAGAGGACACAATTAGTTCAAAACAAATGCATTTCCTGAAGTGAAACGGTAAAGAAAGTAGCAAAAACACTCCCACATCCCTTAAATCTGAGGCATTCCACAAATATAATAAGTATCAGCAGGGAAAGGGTACTGTAGTATTAATGTATTGTTAATGCAATGGGAGTATTGTTAATGTATTGCTAATACAATTTGAAGGTCTTCCCATCCATTAATAGGTCCATGTGACCTGTCTGAGTCACATGGAACCCTGAGTCACATGAGTCTGTGGTGGTGTAACAACAGTGTTTCTAGCAGCTGTTGTGGGGGTGAAAGATCAACAACAAAAGCACACAGGAGGGCTGCTAGAACAGGTCCTTTGATCTGCTTTTCTAAGGAAAACAACTTTAAGGGTTTAACAGTCTTACTTTAATTAAACATACTTATATCATTCACTTAGTTCAGGGGGAAAAGCCAGCAACGTGAATTTCAGAGAGTATACAAACAGAAATTACAAGCATACATTATATAAACAGAGCAAATAAACATGAATCAGCAGACATTTATCTGTCTGTCCAAACAGCACATAAATAATTACCAGAGAGAGAAGCACTAACATCTGAGTTTTCAAAGTGTGGGGGGGGGGTTCCTTAACAGCTGCCCATTCTCCACACCAACACTCTTCCAATGAGTGTTACTAACCCAAATGCTAGCCTCAGAGTGTATATATATATATATATATATATCCTAGGAGCACTTCACACCTCTTAAAGGCTTCACACCTCTCAAGGGCTTCACGCCTTTTGAGGGTTTCATACCTCTCATGACCTAACTAGCAAAGGAGTATGAGCCTTCCTACAAACAAAGGCAAGACTCAATCAAAGGCACTTAATTGCCTTAGTGCTGAGAAGGACTCCAAAACAAAAGACAACAAAAAGTCCCACTTTGCTTGCCATTACATTCTACCCTTCCAGGATCCTTGGCCATTACAATCTAAATGGCCATGGATCCTGGAACGAATAGAGGGACTATACTTTGCAATCCCGTCACATAATAACTTATTATGAAGGTGGCCAAATAGTCTTAAATAAAATATCATTCAGTATATCTTATAGCATTTCTCAGAATACCCACGTGATATATATTATTGTTCAATAAACTAAACATAACATTCATAGCAGCGTCCTTAAGCAAAACATCATTCAGTAGCATTCCCCAAAATACTTGTTTACACATGCAAGAGGTCCAGGCCACGTCTTCCCTAGTATAACATATCATCCTTAAGGGGTGGCAGAAAATACAAACAGCATCCACCCTTAGGTAACAGCAAGTCACAATCTCTTCAGTCAATATGAAGTGTCCAAGTAAAGTTCTCTTTTCATCTTGACCCGAGGTTGACTTTCAAGTCCCATGTCTCCACCTCCATGAGCCAACCACTCACAGCTCTTGCCTGGATTCACACACAGGAAGCTCTCTGCTCCTGCTCCTTGTTTCAGCTCATGGGGACTGCTCCACTTCAAGTTCTTCCTGCTCCTGCTTGACAGTAGGCTCCAGGGGCTTCTGGAGTCAGGAGTTTCTGTTTCTGGGAAAGCAAAACTCCGCACGCAGGCAGCTCTCTGCTCCTGACCCTGGCTTCACAGAATCATAGCTACCACAAATATGAAACAAGCAGTTATCCCAGCCCCCATTCTTTCTTTCTTGTTTGCAGATCTTGCCGACTACACCATTTTGTAACAACAATGCTACTTGCAGCTACTGTGGCTGTGTAAGGCCAATCACACCAGCACACAGGAGGGCTACTAGCACAAGATCTTTGATCTGCTTTTCTAAGGGAAGCAACTTTAAGGGGTTTACAATCTCACTTTAATTAAATATACGTATATCATTCATTTAGTTCAGGGGGAAAAGCCAGCATCCTGAACTTCAGAGAAAATACAAATAGAAATTATAAGCAGAAATTATATAAACAGAGAAAAACAGCACAAATCAACAGACAGGATTCTAACCATCTGTCCATAGCAATAATACAGTTATCAGAGAGAGAAGCACCAACATCTGGGTTTTCAAAGCTGGGATGGAGGGGGTTCCTTAACAGCTGCCCAGAGTCTCCACACCAACGCTCTTCCAATGAGTGAGCCCCCAAAACAAAATGCCAACCTCAGATCTTATATACACATCTCAGGGCCCTGGAGCATTGATTACCCCAGTGCTGAGAAGCACTGGCACAAAAAAACAGCAAAAAGTCCTATTTTGCTTGCATTACATTTGGTAGGCAAGACTTCATCAAAGGTACTTGATTACCTCAGTACTGAGAAGCATTCCAAGACAAAACTGTCCCACTTTGCTTGCCCCATTCAAAGGCAAGACTCATTAAAGGCATTTGGTGGCCTTAGCATTCCAAAAGAGAAAACAGTAAAAAAGTCTCACCCTAATTACCATAACGGGTGGGAAGAGCTTGCTGAACAAGTAGACCAGGAAGGGGTGGAGCAGGATGGGTGCAGCAGAGCTGAGAGGAAATAAGACAGAGCAGTCAGATTTGGGAGAGAGAGAGAGAGAGATATAGAGAGCAGCAGCTAGCATAAGTGAGAAAGGGAGTGATTTTGCCCTTGTTGTGGGAAGGCCCTAACGGAGGAAAGGCTTGGGAATGGCAGGGCCCCCTGCATTGATTGTGTGTATAGATTTCTTTGTTGCTATGATGAACTTGACTTTCTGGCATTGGGATTTGTCTTTCTGGTGTTGGAATAAATATTTTGGTTTCACCTTCAATGAAGAGAGTCTGTTATATTTTCCAATTCAGAACTACACTGGAATATTCATAGCATTAGCTATGGGTATCGCCTTGGCATTACAGGCATACTGTTGGAGTAGAGTAGAAAGATACACACACACACACACACACACGGAATATATGTGATCAGAATGTCTATAAAAAGCAACAACTCACATCTTGATGCTTCAGGGCTTCAAGACCACTACTCTCATGACCCTTAATATCACATTTCTGAAGGACGTCTGAAGGTTTGATACAATTGGAGGTTATTTTTAAGAAGTTTTTTTTTGGTGTTTTTTGTACTTTTCTTACCATTTGACTAATTCTGATTTTTAAGAAGGTATTATCTTCAATTTTTTTATGTCTTTTATGTCAAGATGTTAATCTTGTTTTTCATGGTTTTCTTTCATAGCTCCCATTTCTTTCTCTAATTTTTCTTCTACTGTTCTTATTTGATTTTAAAATACTTTTTGGTCTTTTTTATCCTATTCTTTAGCTCTTCTAGGAATTCTTTTGTAAAAAATAAATTTTTTCAGCACTCTTGTTTTTTTAAATTTAGTGTTCTAGATTCTGTTCCTCCCATCCTTCCCCCACACGTGGAGAAGGTAAGCAAAATGGTATCAGTTGTGCAAGTGAAATCATGTAAAACATATTTCCACATTAACCACATCACACACAGAAATCAAAAAGTGAGAAAATTATACTTCAATTTGCACCCAGAGTTCATCAGTTCACTTTCTGGAGGTGAATACTATTTTTTCATCATGAGTTCTTTGGAATTGTCTTAGATCATCATATTGATCAGAGCTGCCAAGTCTTTCACAACTGCTTATCATTACTACATTGCTATTTCAGTGAACAGTGATCTCCCTGTTTCTTTAACTTTGCATCAGTTCATAAAAGTCTTGTCATGGGTTTTTTTTTAAACTGAAACAGCTGCTCTTGTCATTTCTTATAGCACAATAGTACTCTGTCACAATCATACGACATGACTTGTTTAGCCACCCAACAATTGCTAAGTATCTCTTTGATTTCCAATTCTTTGCCACCACAAATGAGCTGCTATAAGTAATTTTTATAAGTATAGGTCCTTTTTCTTTTTCTTTGATGTTTTTAGGGGTACAGACCCAGTACTGGTATTGCTGGGTAAAAGGGGATACACAGTTTTTTTTAGTCCTTTGGCCATAATTCCAAATTATTTTCCAGAATAATTGGACCAGTTCACAATTCCAGCAAGAGTTTGTCAGTGTTCTCATTTTCCCTTATTCTTCCCCAACATTTAACATTATTCTCTTCTGATGTATTAGCCAATATGATAGGTTTGAGGTAGTACCTCAGATTTGTTTTAATTTGTGCTTCTCTAATAGTAATTTAGAACATTTTTTTTTCATTTGAACATAGCTAGCTTTGATTTCCCTTTCTAAAAACTGTCTGTTTATCTCCTTCAACCATTTATCAATTGGGGAATGACTCTTATTTTTATAAATTTGACTCAGTTCTGTATATATTTGAGAAATTAGGCAATTAATAGAGAAATTTACTGTAAAATTTTTGATATTACTTTATTGTCTATGGTACCATTTAGCAAGGAGAGCATAATCCCTGGAGAAATGGTCTGTAGGGGACTGCTCCAGGTAGAGAGCATGGCATCCTCCTTTTTGAAAAGATCTAAGGGGGGGGCGGAGCCAAGATGGCCACATGAAAACAGCGTCTTGCCGGAGCTCTCTCACAAGGTCTGTTGGATTCCTATAAAAAAAGTGAATCTGAGCAGATTTGAGAGAGTTAGAAATTGCGAGCACTCTGACTGGGGCAAATTTCCCA
>CM053625.1:293157999-293234034 GCA_028646595.1 Phalanger gymnotis
CTCTTTTGTATTTGTTGTTGGGTTGTGGTTTTTTTTTTTTGGTTCTGTTTCGCCTTTCTCATGAGTCATGAGAAAATGTATAAATTAATTCAATGCCTAGTTTTACCTGGAAGTTATATGGGACGCCATGCCTTCTTGGGGAGGGTGGGGGAAGGAGGGAAGAAAATCTGGAATCCAAAATTATGTAGAACGGTATGTTGCAATCTAAAAATAAAAAAAAAAAATTAAAAAAAAAAGAAAAGATCTAAGGGAGCTTTTCAAAAAGGAGGATGCCATGGTCTCCTTACCCCCTACTCCCACAATCTTCTCTTGGAGAGTTGAGTCATTCACTTTGGAAACTTTGCCCTGGGGCTGAATTGTCCTGAGAGGTGAATTATTGCATATTTACCTAATCCACCATATATAGTAGTACTCAGAGAAGATTTCACTTCCTGTCATCAGTAACGTTGTTCTTTTTTTCGGTATTCCTAATAAACTCTGGCCTAAAGGGTGCTTTGCCTTCTGCTTTAGCACTGTATACCTCCTCCTACCCCCCATCTTCATTTCTTGGTTTGAAAATAGTAATCAAATCAATAACTATCATTTCTACTGGAAATTCATGACAAAGCCCTACTCTGTCTTTCCAGTCATAATCACCATGACTTCTAAGGCCACTAGTCTCTTTTGTGGCTGCTGCTGCACTATATGTTTTGTCTCCCTCTACTAGAATAAAAGTTCTTTGAGAGCAGGGACTTTTTCACTTTTGTATCCAGTGTATCCAGTGTGTATCATATCATAGGTGCTTAATAAATGTCTTCTCATTCATTGATTCCATTATACCAATCAATGACTGACCAGTAGAACTAATTCTGAAAATAATGACTTTTAGCACACTTATGCTTTAAGTGAAAAAAAAGGCAGCAGGTATTAGGGAATACTTAAAATTTAAAAAGAAAACCCTGTACAAAGGTTTAATCTGGCTTTCTTGGTTACTTTTTTGGTCTCTAAAAAGTGAGGTTAGCATATTTTGCTGACTGAATGCTAAAAGATAGCAAAGTGTCGGACTTATAAAGTCCTTTTCTTGATTTGTAATATTCTGGGAAGGGTTCCAAGCCAAAGATATATTCAACATGAGGTCTCTGAAACAGCTATGTTTTAATGTGTATACATACAGTAAATGAGTGGTTGATGGCATTCTATGTTTTTATAGGCATTTTAAATACATGGCATTCGAACTGACCAATGCATTGACTTTTTTCCACCACTGTATTAATGAAATCCTAAAGGATTTGTTAGAAGGCAGTGAGGTGATACAGTGGATAGAGTGCCAGGCCTTGGCCACTTACTAGCTGTGTGCCTGGACAAGTCACTTAAACCTGAAGAAGGAAATGGCAAACCACACCAGTATCATTCCAAGAAAACCCCAAATGGGGAAAGTGAAAGTTGAACATGACTGAAATGACTGAACAATGACAAGAGGACCTGTTAGACTGATATGTTGTGGTATATTACCTATATGATAGTATTGATTTTTATGTGTAGCAAAAATAGGAGAGGCTCAATGTCTACTGCATGATGGCTTGTATTGCAAACTGGAAAAAATGTGGGTTGGCTTATTCCCAGTTCTGGTTTTGAGGTTCTTCCCTGTGCTGAAAGGATTTCATATGGACTGCACTTGTTTAAAGATATCCAGGAGTGAGTTTCTCCACAGGGAGCCAAGGTCCTACAACAACTTCTGGGAATTTTCTGCAGCTTCTTCTTAGGTGTTGTTGTTTAGTAGATTAGTCATGTCCAACTCTTTGTGTCCCCATTTGGGGTTTTCTTGGCAAAGATATTGGAGTGGTTTGTTATGTTTTTCTCCAGCTCACTTTTACAGATGAGGAAATTGAGGCAAATAGGGTTAGGTGACTTGTCCAGGGCTATATAACTAGTAAGTGTCTGAGGCTGGATTTGAAATTAGGTCTGGCACTCTATCCACTGTTCCACCTAGCTGCCTCTTAGGCATTATCAGTTAGCAAAGTCATTCAACTGATTGCTAAGGAATGAAGTAACATGCCAATATATTACATGAATAAAAACAGGGGTCTTTCAGACACTAAAGAAAACATTCATTTGTGTACTGTTACAAATTTTGATCTCAATCTTCCATTCCGTTCAAGTGCCTTTGGGGTAATAGCTCTGGGGCTTGCCTTAATTCAAAAGAAGCAGGATGGAATGGAGGTGAGGAGTATGGGGAGGGGAGAACATTAATTTTGCTAGTGATTTATATTTTGAGATAGTTATCCTTGGCAGAATAAAACTACTGAACTTCATTTTGGGACAGTTCAGATGACTGCATACTGAGATTTATTATTTTTTATATTATCTTTGTGAATCATGTCTCCTTGGAGTAAAAAAAAAAACACAAAAAACCAACAAAAAAATTGGCACATGCCTTATACTATAATGTGGATATCAAAGAACCAGCAGAAGGGCTTGGATCCAAACCATTATTCTCCTCAGGGTTCTGTACACTTTTGAAAGGGATCCTCCAGCAGAATTGGAGGTTTTGATACTACTGAGGAGGTAGGTAGTGGTACTACCAGAATACTTAGAGAAGGTAACAAGGGCTCACCACAAGACTGTTCAGATGCTAGGGATTGTTCTACATCAGGATATCTCAATGATTAACAAACTATGCCCCATGTCCCTCCTCCCCAAAGAGTGATTTAGAATCCCTGGCTATTATCATTCAAAGCCCATTCTCTGTCCTCCACTGCCTTCTTTATTCCTATTTCATTGAACCCAATCCCCCTCAATATTCTACTCTAAAGCTCCTTATTCCATCCACTGTTCTCTCTGGAATGCCATAGTCATAGGCATCAATTCTGTTTTCATCTTAAATATTTCCTTTCCCACTCCTTCAGTTTTCTGGGTTTCACTGAGACCTGGCATCCTCCTGATTGTGTATTCTCTGTATTCTCTCTTGTTTCCCTTTACAGCATTAGTTTCAATTTCACTGATTCTGCCTGGCTCGCTCATTGAGGTGAGGGAGCTGGAATACTTATTGCCACTTCCAGGTTCTCCTTCTACCACTATCACTTAGTAATTAATGTCTCCTCTTGGGGTTCACTCAGTCCATATCTACCACCTAATATAAATCCTGATAGCTGTTTTCTTCTGACATCTAGGACACTCCCATTCTTTCCTCAATGAATTCAGTACTTGGGTCATAGTCTTTGTCTCCTTCTCAACCCCAGCCATCCTACTAGGAGACTTGAACATACGTATTGATACTGCTTCAAACACCCTAAACTCAAAGTTCTGTACTTACTCATTTGACACGATTTACTCCTTCACCCTACCTTAGCCACACAGGAAGATGGTGATACCTTTGATCTTGCCATCACCCACAAACGCTTCACTTCCATGTTCATAAACTTTGAAATTCCTTTATATGATTACAACCTATTGTTATTCTACTTCTCCTCTGCCTTCCAATCCCAAACCTCATTCTTTGTTCACACTGTGACCTCCAGTTCATTAAATCTCATTTCTTTCCTGGGCTATCACCTCTGTCCTAGCTGCACACTCCTTCATTTCCCACTTTGATCCTTTGGTGAATCAATTCAAGGCTTCTTTCTTTTCTCAAGGCTATTCTTTTTCCTTGAGACCTTTGCCTCCCCATTGCATCACCAGTCTTGTCCTGCCAAAGTCTCAGTCTTTAATTACTCCCACCCTCTATTTTTGCCTTATTTCCTACACATATCCTGCTGAATGAAGTTAGATAAAATCTTGAAACTGTTGCCTGGGTCTATTACAAATTTATGTTACATAACCTTAACTAGGCTCTCTTGCTACAAGGCAATCCTTTTACACCTCTCTGCTAACTCACCATTGCACTCACCAGAGTAGATTTTCTTTCTTTCTTTTTTTAAAATTTTATTTTAGATTCAAACACTAGAACAGAAATACAGAATAGAACAAGGAAAAAAAAAACATATCATAAACTTAAATACAAAGAAAAAAAGCATGTCATGTGCATAGCAAAACATGAGAGGATTCAAAATATGTAATAATAAATTTTCATTTCAAGAAAGCCTGTATGATAAATACTATAGATTATGTTGAGAGCTGTTCTTCTTTTCTTTGCTTCCTTTTAAGTTTTCTTTTGTTCTCTGCTATGCACTTTTTTTACCTTGTTCTTGTTTCACTCTTCCTCCCCGCCCCAGCAAGGCAACAATTAAGTGCTAATATAGCACTATATAAATATACATATCTATACATACATATATTGACATATACTTTCCCTAACAAATGGGTCTTTGCTTTTATGTTTGTGCATGTCTCTTGTTTCCTGTCCCTCCTGACTTCCCTATTTTACTTCTACCTGCTACCTTGCCCCCTTTCACTTAGCCTACTCCCCTCCAAGGATCCCTCCCCTTTCCTCCCATTCCCATAAATCTAAACACCCTTCTGTAGCCCCCTATAACCTATTCCCTTACCTTTTCCTGTAGAGATCCCTCCCTTGTCCTCTCCCCCTCCCTATTCCTTTACCATTTTATTTCTTCTGAATTTAGAAGACTTTTATACTCATATATATATATATATATGTGCACACATATATATATACATACATACATACATACGTGTGTCTGTATTATTATCTTAAACCCATTCCTGATGAAAGTAGGTTGCCAGAACTACCAGCCCTCATCCCCCATCTAAATCCTCTGTATCTATTCTTCCTCTTGTACCTCATTTGCATAAAATAATTATTCTTTTTAGCCATTCCTAAATGATTTTACTTTTTAAAGTCATATCATACTCAGGTTTACCCCAGTACTTCTTACAAACTGCCCAGTTACTAAGGACAGTCTTAGTACTGTGCACTTTTTACCTGTTGTCCTTTAGTGTCTCTCCTGCTAGGTCTTGTGTGATTCTAATTTTGGCATCATCATATTTAAATTGATTTTTTCTTGTTGCTTTTATTATTTTATCCTTGAACTGGATGTTTAGAATTTAACTATAATATTCCCGTGAGTTTTCCTCATAGTATCTTTTTCAAGTGTTTTCGAAGGATTTTTTTTCTATTTCAACTTTACCCCCTTGTTCTAATGCTTTAGGACAATTTTATTTAATAATTTCTTGTATTATTGTGTCAAGGTTCTTTTTTTGATTGTAACTTTCAGGTAGTCCTATTATGCTTATGTTTTCTCTTCTTGATCCTCTCTCCAGATCAATTGTTTTTCTCATAAGATGTTTCACTTTCTCTTCTATTTTTCATTCTTCGTACTTTGTTTAATTATTTCTTGGGGAGGAGAAAGTGAGGCTGGTGACTTTGCACAGCCCTCCCTCACTCAAACCAAAGTTAGCTGCAAGTCATGTCATCATTTCCTTGATGTCATTGTCCTCTTGGAGAATGAAGGACAAACACAACCTGTAAGTAGCCTCTCCTCCCCTCCTTTCCCCTCCCCTCCTTTCCCCTGTCCTCCTTCCCTCTTATAATTCAATGGCCAAAGACTGGAGTTCATAGATTAGGCAATAGGTTCCTGCCCTTCTACCACCATGTGAATGTAAACACTAAATGGTAACTGTTTCTCTTTTGGGTGGGAACCCTGAGGGTCTTCCCCTCTAGTTTGATGATGGTTTTTTTTTTTGAGTTTTTGATTAAAGGAGCCATCCCTTGATTAACTTCTTAAAGAGGCCAATTCCCTGAATGGGCCTTACCTCACTCACAGTGAGTACCTGAAAAGAACTTAGCCTAAAAGGGCCAGGGTCTCCCAATACATCCTGGGACATTTCCAGTTTTTCCGGTTAATATCAGGCCACTGGACCCAGATAGCCTTGGAGGGGAAAGTGAGGCTGGTGACCTTGTGTAGCCCTCCCTCACTCAAATCAAAGTCAACTGCAAGTCTTGTCATCACTTCCCTGATGTCATGGTCCTCTTCTAGAACAAAGGACAAAGACAACAACACAATTTTTCTTGATTTCTGTTATAAATATATATGCTTACATTGTCTAGGAATAAATAATACTTGTTGGGAACGGGTTAATTATATTTTATATTTATTAGTTCTGAATAAATGGGTACATCCCCTGAACCAAATACAAGGGGGAGTACAAGGACTCAGAGAGACACCAGTCTTTCTATTGATTCCCAATTTGAATCTCTTGCCAGGCTCTTCATTGGCCAGACACAATCCCCTGACTGCCTACATCACACCCTCCTCAAATGGCTTGTTTAAGTGTGTGTACAAGCCTCTGACCTTTCACCTGACCAGAAGCCTGGTCTCTGCTAGACCATAGCTTTGATTAGAACTGGTTCTAATCAGTCACCTGACTTACATTCTGCTAAAGCTGGAGGGAGGGGGGAGATACTTTCAACTCTGTGGAAACAAAACTGCTTCCACTATTTCTCACAATTTCTTATAATTCTGCTGGCTTCCCCTTGCCCAATTCTAATTTTCAAGGTGGCATTTTCTTCCTTAAGATTCTGGATTTCCTTTTCTAATTGATTGACTTTCTTTTCATAATCTTCTTGTTTATCTTGGATTATTCTCATTTTAGTTTTTCCTCTATCTTTCTCATTTTTTTGACGTCTTTTTAAAATTCTTTTATGAACTCTTCTGGGCAGGTGACCATTTGACATTACTCTTTGGGGTAGAAGAGGGTTTCTTTACTTCAATATCTTCCTATGAAGATGAACCCTGGTCTTCTCAATTCCCATAATAACTTTCTATGGTTGGATTTTTTCCCCTTTGCCTGTGCATATTTTTGTAGCAATAACTTAATTTTTGTAATTACCTCTAGCCCTGGGATATTGGGGATGGTTCCTCTTGCCCCAGATTTCAGTTCTCCCCTCTAGCCTGGAAGCAAAGCCAAACCTCCAGCCTCCTGTAACTGCACACAGCCAGAGGCGCCCTGCCCCACTACTTCTGCACTCCGAAAACGTGTACTGGTTCTTTTTCACCCTGCTGCCTTTCAAGCTGATGAGGTTTAGACTGTGGGAGCCCCCATGAACTCCCCTTAAATCTTTCCACTAGATGAGGCATTTGCCTGAGGCCATAAGCCTTTCATTATTGCTAGGCCCAAATCTCTAGGCTAGCGTAGCCTAGCCCTGCATTGTCTGGCTTGTTTCCACCCTTGATACTATCAAGGTGTCTATGCCCAAATCTGTTACCCTTAAACTAGCCTAGCCCCAAATTGTCTGTTATCTCCAGGTAGCCTTAATCCCATTCTCTTGGTTCCTGGAGTCTGACCTCATCCCAGTTCCATTAAGCTCCTCCTTAGACTCCTCCTCAAGACCCTCCCTAAGCTCCTCCTCCCATCATCCCAGACCACTCTAGATCCCTTCCACAATCTTTGTGTATATAAGTTTCATCTTGCCTCCATGAAGGTGCTCAGATTCCATCTACCTCACAAAGGGCGTGTTTTCTTAAGATAACCCAATATGGTGAACCTGTAATAAACTTTGAATTTCTTTGGCTGTGAGAAGGCTTGGGTCGAATTCTTTCAAGCAGAACCCATCTTGTCAGTATTTTGGGGTCTTGAGCACCCCTAAAAGCATATAGTTCCCTGACCTCTTCATATAGTTCCTTGACCTCTTCAGCAGCACAGCTGGGTCTGGCATTTCTTGTTAGCAGAGGTTCCCTAGATCTTCCCTGGCTCAGAGGCCCAACTCCTCTCACTATCCCAGGGGCAAAAGTTCCTGTGGCTGGGGCCCAGGCAGCCTCCCAACCCAGCTTTCCCCAGGGCTTGCCACTGGTTGTTAACAAGAGATATTTACTCTTCACAGGGACCAAACCTCATCCTGGGATTTTTCTTCAGATCTTCTCCAATTGTCCCAGGAAGATTCTGTTGTGCTTCTATTATATTTATTTTCACCTGTACTTCTTTGCCCTAAAGTGCTATTTTATCTTTTTTGTGGGGGAAAATCTTGAGAGTTTGGAATTTTCTGACCTTGTCTGCCATCTTTCCAGAATCCTCCTCCAGAATGGCTTTTCAAAACCTTTTCATGCCTCCTCAAGCCTCCTATACATTTCCTTCCACCATCTGCTTAGCTGAGAACCTTTCCTCATATTTTTAAACATTTTAATAGGGTTTTTTTATATTTACAGTTCAAAACAAATACAAGATTTTGAGTTCCAAATTTTTCTCCCTCCCTCCCTTCCTCTCTTCCTAAAATGTTATGCAATTTGATATAGATTATACATTTGCTATTAGATAAAACATATTTCCATATTAGTCACAGTTGTGAAAGAAGAAGCAGATTCAAAGAAATATGAAAAAGAATAAATTAAGTGAAAAAACTATGCTTCAGTCTGCATTCAGAGTGAATCAGTTCTGTATCTGGATGTAGATAGCATTTTCTTTTGTGAGTCCTTTGTACCTACTTATCTTGGATCATTGTGTTGCTGAGAAGAGCTGAGTCATTTATTGTTGATCATAGCACAATGTTTCTGATACTATGTATAGTGTTTTCGTGGTTCTGCTTATTTCACTCAGCATCAGTTCCTACAAATCTTTCCAGGTTTTCTGAAATGTGCATGTTCATCATTTCTTATTGCACAGTAGTATTCCATTACATTCATATAACACAGCTTGTTCATCCATTCCTCAATTGATGGGCATCCCCACAGTTTCCAATATTTTACCAACCAAAAATGGTTGCTATAAATATTTTTTGCACATGTATGTCCTTTTCCCTTCTTTATGACTTCTTTGGGATACAGACTTAATAGTGGTATTTTTGTATTAAAGGCTATGCAAAATTTGGTTACCCTTTGGGCATAGTTCCAAATTGTTATCCAGAATGGTTGGATCAGTTCACAACTCCACTAACAATGTATCATTGTCATAATTTTCCCACATCCTTCACAACATTTATCATTTTCCTTTTTTTGTCATATTAGCTAATCTAATTGGTGTGAGCTGGCACCTCAGAGTTGTTTTAATTTCCATTTCTCTCATCAAAAGTGATTTAGAGAATTTCTTCGTATGCCTATAGATAGCTTTGATTTCTTCACCTCAAAACTCTCTGTTCATGTCCTTTGACTATTTGTCAATTGAGGAATGGCTTGTAGTCTTATAAATTTGACTTAGTTTTCTTTATATTTTAGAAATGAGGCCTTTATCAGAGACATTTGCTGTAAAGATTGTTTCCCAGCTTTCTGCTTTCCTTCTTGGTTGCTTTGGTTTTGTTTGTGTAAAAGATTTTTAATTTAATATAATTAAAATTATCTATTTTACATTTCATAATGCTATCTCTTGTTTGGTCATGAATTCTTCCTTTTTCCATAGATCCAATAGATAGACTATGCCTTGCTCTTCTAACTTTTTTATGGTGTCATTCTTTATGTCTATATCATATACCCAATTTGACCTTAAATTGGTATGTGGTACAAGATGTTGGTCAATACCTAGTTTGTGCTCCACAGATCTGTAATATTTTACTTTTCTAATATTCTATTCTCCTCCTTAGTTTCTTTCTTGTTTATATTTGGTTGGATTTATCAAGTTCTGAGAAGGGACAGTTGAGGTCCCATACTAGTATAGTTTTGCTGTCTATTTCTTCTTGCAACTCACTTAACTTCTCCTTTAAGAAATTGGATGCTATACCACTCAGTACATATATGTTTAGTGTTGATATTACTTCATTTTCTATAGTTTCTGTAGTTTCCTTCCTTATTACCTTTAATTAGGTCTATTTTTGTTTTTGCTTTGTCTGAGATCAGGATTGCTACCCCTGCTTTCATTACCTCAGCTGAAGCATAATAGATTCTCCTCCAGCCCCTTACCTTTACTCTGTGTATGTCTCTCTGCTTCAAGTGTATTGTAAAAAAACATATTGCAGGATTCTGATTGTTGATCTGCTCTGTCACCTGCTTCCATTTTGTGGGAGAGTTCATCACATGCATATTCACACTTATGATCATTAACCATATATTTACTTCCATCCCATTTTCCCTCCTGTTTGTTCTTTCTCTCTTTTCACCCTTTCCATCCTAACTCATGTCTTTGCCTCTCCTGGTCTACCCTCTCTTCTCTCAGCACACCGCCCCCCTCACTTTTATTTAATTTCTTCCCCTCCTAACTCTCCTGTTGGGTAAAATAGATTTCTATATTCAACTGATTATGTATATGATTCCCTCTTTAAGCCAATACTGATGAGAGTAAGGTTCAAGCAATGACCATTGCCCATCTTCTCATCTTTATCTCCACTTTAATAGGTTTTTTGTGCCTCTTCATGTGAAATAATTTACCCCATTCTACCTCTCCTTTCCTTCCGTATCCAGTGTACTCCTCCTTTTCATCCCTTAATTATTCTTGTTACTACCTCCAATTTACCTTATGCCTGTACCCTCTATGTAAACATATTTCTTCTAGCTGTACTATTAGTGGTACAGTTTTTAAGAATTGTCAATATCAGCTTCCCATGTAGAGATGTAAACAGTTCAGCTCTATTGAATCCCTAATGTTTTCTTCTTCTTTCTTCCTGGCTTTTTTTTTAAACCAATTTAGGTTTCTTTTGGGTCTTGATATTAGAGATGAAATTTTTTGTTCAATTCTGGTCTTCTCCTTACGAAAGCTTGAAATCCTTCTATTTCATTGAATGACCATTTTTTCCCCTTGAACTATTATGCTTAATTTCACTGGGTAGGTGATGCTTGGTTGTGATCTTATCTCCTCTGCCTTCCAGAATGTCATGTTCCCTGACCTCTGATCAGCTGTTAAGTCCTGCGTAATCCTGATTGTGGCTCCCTGATATTTGAATTGTTTTTTTCTGGCCACTTGCAGTATTTTTTCCTTGAACTGATAGTTCTGAAATTTGGCTGTAATGTTCCTTGGAGTTTTTATTTTGGGATCTCTTTCCTGAGGAGATTGGTGGATTCTTTCAATGCCTATTTTGCCCTTTGGTTCTAGGATTTCAGGGAAGTTTTCCTTGATAATTTCTTGAAAGAGACTATCCATGTCCTTTTTTTTTGATTATGGCTTTCAAGTAGTCCAGTGATTCTGACATGGTCTCTCCTGGATCTATTTTCCAGGTCAGTTGTTTCCATGAGGTATTTTACATTTTCTTCTACTTTTTCATTCGTTTGAATTTGTTTTATTGACTCTTGATGTCTCATATACTCGTTAGCTTCTACTTGCCCAATTCTAACTTTTAAGGAATTATTTTCCTCAGTTACCTTTTTTTTACTTTTTCCATTTGGCCAATTCTACTTTTTAAGCAATTGTTTTCTTTTTCCAAGCTGTTAACTCTTTTTTTAGTCGTCTTGCATCATTCTCATTTCTTTTCCCAATTTTCTTCTATCTCTCTGATATGATTTTTAAGCTCCTTTTTGAGCTATCCCATGAGTTCCTTCTGAGACTACTTCCCATTTTTCTTTGGGGTTTAGTTCATAGATGTTTTGATATTATTGTCCTCATCCTAGTTTGTGTCTTGATCTTCCCTGTCACCATAATAACTTTCTATGGTCAGATTTTGTTGTTGTTGTTTTTTGCTCATCTTTTTTTGGCCTTTTTCCTTTTAAATTTGAGCTCTGCTTTAGGTTGGAACGGGCGTTGTCTTAGGATTGTTGGACTAGGAGCTGTAGGTCCTGACTGTTTACCTGGTCCTGCATTGATGCTGCCCTGAGGTCCAAAGGGGACCCTCATGTCTGGTGCTGCACTGAAGGGGTGAGGTCAAAGCAGCTGGCTCAATTGGAGGCTGTAACGGCCTGGAAGCTTACCTGATGCTGAGCTGGGGTCCTAGTGCTGGTGTTCAGCATGTGCTAAGGCCAGTGGGATGTTTCTTCATTTCCCTGGGGCAATGCTGAAGCCCATGGAGGTCTGGCCACTAGAGGTTGCCTCTTTGCTTGGGGCTGCACTAAAACATGTGTTCTCAGAATCTGCTCATTTCCCTGGCTATGCTGAAGCATGTGGTTGTCCTGGTGTTGGTGTTTGCCTGTTCCACCACACTGGGGCTCAGGATCTCTCCTGGTTTTCTAAAGTGGGGCTTGCTTCTGGCTTCCCAGGATGCTTCCTGTACTAGACTGTACTCCCCTTTAACCTGAGTGAGACAATCTTCCAAGTTCCTTGGGCTAAAAGATTGTTTTACTCCATCTTTTTCCTGATTGTGGTGTTTAGGGATTTGTTTTGGGGGACTACTTTATGGTTGCTTGGAGGTGATTGTGGGACAGTTACAGTGATTTACTGCTTACTGTACCATCTTGGCTCCTGGAAGTTCCATTGCCTCATATTTTACTGAAAAAATTGAGACCATTTTTTGAGAACTAACTCTTCTCCCCTCCTGCTCATCTCACAATCTCACATCACCAAAATGCCTTTTGCCACTATCTCCTTTACTGATGTCTCACATAAGGAGGTGGCCCTTCTCCTTGCCAAGGCAAAACTCTCTACATACACAAGGAATCTCATTCCTTCCCATCTTTTCCAGCAGATTGTTCTTGTTCTCTGTCTCTCTCTCTCTCTCTCTCTCTCTCTCTCTCTCTCTCTCTCTCTCTCATCTTCAATTTCTCCTTGCTTGCTTCCTTACTGCCTTTAACCATGCCTATGTCTCCCCTATCTTCAAAAAGTGCTCATTTGGTCTGTCCATTGCTTTTAGCTATTATCCCACATCATTTGCCACCTTTTTGTGGATAAAGCTTAAACAGGCTATCTGTAATGTGTGCCTTTACTACCTTTCCTCTCACTCTGTTCTTAACTCTCAGTAGTCTGGCATTTGACCACATCATTAAAACAAAACTGTTCTCTTCAATGTTAACAGTGATGTCTTAATTGCCAATTGTAATGGCCTTTTCTCAATTCTTATCCTTCTTGACCTCTCTGCAGCCTTTGACACTGTTGATCATCCACTTCTGGGTACTCTCACTTCTCTAGATTTTCATGTCACTACTGTCTCCTGACCTCCTACCTATCTGACTGCTTCCTCTCAATCTCCTTTGCTAATCTTCATCCAGGTCATCCCTGCTAACTACAGGCGTCCAACAGGCCTCTGTCCTGCGCCCTCTTTTCCCTTTATACTTTTTCACTTGTGATCTCATCAGCTCCCATGGATTCCTTTATCATCTCTAAACTAATGATTCTCAAATCTAATTATCTAGCTCTAACTTCTCTTTTGACCTTCAGTCTTACATTCCCAACTGCTTAGTGAACATCTTGAACTAGATGTCCTGTAGACATCTTAAATGCAGTATTTCCAAAACTGTACTCGTTATTTTCCCCCTGGAAAACTTTCTCCACCTTTCTAATTTCTCTATTATTGTAGAGCGGTGGTGTCAAACTCTTATAGAAATGGGGACTATTAAACAAAGCATAAGAATTCCCACAGTCGACATATTAACTTACCTTTAAAATGTAATATTATCTATATTTTATTGTTTCTAGCTTTTTTTAAATCTCCACATTACATTTTATCTTGGTTTGTACCACATTTGGAATGTGGTGCTAGTTACCCAAGCTCTCAACCTAGGAATATCCTTGATTCCTCAATTCTCTTTCACCCTTCCCACCCAATCCAGTCTATTATTAGGGCTTGTCTATTTTGCCTTTGCAATATCTTTTATGTGTACTCTTTTCTGACTTTGCCGCTATCCTCACACAAGCCCTTGTCACTTTATTCCTGGACTATTTCAATACCCTGCTAGTTGGTCTCCTTGACACAACTTTCTTCCCACTTTGGTCTATCTTCTGCTCAGCTGTCAAAGTGCTCTTCCTAAATTGCATATCTTATTATGTAATCCTCACACCCCCAATTTGATAAGCTCAAATTTTTTCTTATCAACTTCAGGATTAAATACAATCATCTGTCACTCAAAGCCCTTATAACCTATGCCCCCATTTTTCCAGCCTTCTTATACCTTACTCTCCTTCTCACATACTCTGTGATCAAGTGGCATTGATCTTGCTATTCCTTGAACAAGGCACTCTGTCTCTCAAATGAAATTTTCTCCCTCCTTATTTTTACTCCTGCCTTCTCTGGCTTCCTTCAAGTCCCAGCTAAAATCAGACCTTCTATGAACCTTTCCTGAACAAACTTAATTTTAGTACTTGCCCACTATTGTGATATGATATATATATATATCACATATATGCACACACATACACACATGTATATGTATACATATCCATACATACACGTGTATGTGCATATACACACATACCTACACATACATATACACATGTATGCACACATATACACACATATTACAATAACATCAGCAACATACATTATATAAACATGTAGTATATAACATATGAATAACATATAATACAATATTATATGTATATGTATACATACATTTATAATATAATATCTATTTTGTTGTCCGTAATTGCTTGTATGTTGTCTCTCACATTAGACTGTGAGCTCCTTGAAATCAGGGACTGTCTTTTATCTTTCTTTCTATCTCCAATGTTTAGCTCAGTATTTGGCATATAGTAGGTACCTAATAAATATTTATTTACTGATTGACTGCCTATACATATAAATATTGCTAAATAAATCAACAGATTTCAAGGAAGACTTCAGAGATCGTTACAACTATTTTCTTCTTCCTGACTCCAGAATTGTTGGACTGTCCCTATCTCAAAGGTATGCCGCCATCTTTATATGCCCAGAGGCTTCATTTAGATTATGCCAGTTCTCTAGATCACCTTCTTTATAAACTTTCATTTTGAAGGACTTCTAGATTTAAATGTCTAAGACTCAGGTACTGAATTAAAGGGACAGTTTGAGGAATATTATAAAGGATGCTGAGGCTGTGACTTGTATTAGCAATTTGCCATCTTCAAATAATTAAAAAGGTAGAGTTCACCAACCAAGATATTAAACAGTTTTCATAAAGTATCATTGTCAGGTCATTTTGTTAAAGAACAACTCAATACCTGTCATATCAGGAAATTATTTTTTAAGCTTACCTGCAGTTATAAACATTGATTGCATCTTACTAGAGGTCAAACAGATATTTGCCCTGGAAAAATGGACAAAAGCACCTCAGAGCAGCAGCTCAGGCATCCTAGATGTTGATAGGGATGTATGAATGGGGGAAGATATGAAGAATCAGTGTAAAGTGAAAATTCTGTTGTAGGAGCGTCAAGTTTGAATTTGGTTATAATGTGCCCACTTGCTATGACATAGACCATGTGTTCTGGTTGCCCTTTCCCCACCACAAAGAAAGACAAACCTGCCTGTCACATTGAAACTACAGTTGCTCAGGGGTTGTAGGTTAGATTCAGATTTTCATTTATCATATTTAAATAAGCAGTTCTGGCTATAATCCTGCATCACAAAAATAATTCCCTGAGCCTGTGACTATTCTTCTTCTGTAAAGTAAAGGAGTTAGTCTAGTTGATCTATGTAAGGCCCCTATCAGCCCTAAATTTTTGATCCTAAAGGTAAGATTTCATAGGCATCCTAATGGACCCAGCAAATCAAGAAGTATAAGTAATGGTACTGTCTAATGAATTAGAAGGCATTGCATCTGGGTAAAACTTACAGTCCTACATGTCCCTCAATAAATAGTGTTGGTTCTAGTAATAATACTCTGAGAGGCCATCTAGTTTAACTCTGTCATTTTGTAGATGAAGAAAATGAGGCGAAGAGATATTAAGGAAACTCAAAGGCATCACAGGAAATATCAGAGATAGAATTTGAATTCAGATCATCTGTCTAAGGAGGGGGCAGCGTCATTGTTCCATGGTGCCCCTTTCATATCAACCCTATGAGACAAGCATGACAGTTATTATTAATACCTTCATTTTTACATATGGGAAAACTAATGTTGATGGTGGTTAACTGATCTGTCAATGACCATACAACTAGTAAAGATCAAATGCGGGATTTGAATTCAGGCCTCCTTATTCCTGGGGGGAGAGCCCGGTGGTGGTAGTATGGGAAAACAGGTGGCACAGCAGATAGAGTGCCAGATCGGAGTCAGGAATACTCATCTTCAGTGAGTTCATGTCTGGCCTCAGACATTTACAAGTGGTATGATCCTGGGCAAGTCATTTAACCTTCTTTGCCTCAGTATCTTCATCTGTAAAATGAGCTGGAGAAGGAAGTATGCAAAGCACTTTAGCATCTTTGCCAAAAAACCAAACCAAACAAACCAAACAAAAAAATGGGGTCACAAATATTTGGACACAACTGTAATGACTGAATAGCAACAACTTTTGACTTGTAATCTAGCACTCTGTTCTCTATGTAGCATTTCCTGTCTGTATTTGGAGTTTTGCTTTTCTGCTTAAGTAGCTGTTTCCCAAGAATTAGCTTCTCTTATTTCTTGGCTTTCCCACCACGGATAGGGCTAATTCTGATCCTACCTTAACTCTACTTTATGAAAGGCCAACTTAGGAGGCTAGTACCTTGAGCATCCTCCAGGCCCAGCTGTTGTCTTCTATTGTGTATAGCCTTAATAAACTAAGTAACTAGTAGCTAGTGAACTTAGTAACTAGCCTTAATAAAAAACAAAATAAACAAACAAAAAACCAAATAGAGTAAAACAACCCAGCTGCTTTTGTAATTTCCTGATTGTAAACAAGCCTCTGTTCCTAGTACATAGTCACATAGCCCTTGGGGTAGTGGGTCTGCTAGCCAATACTCATTCCTAGTTGTGTATTGACAGGCTCGCTGCATACCCAGTAATTGAGAATCTGGAATCTGAAGTGAAGCATGGCGGTTCTGCTAATAATATTTCAGGGGTTGTAGAGAGCTATACTCACTAGAAATTAGGATGCTAGTTGAAACCTTTTTTCTGTGTATTCTTGCAATAAACCTATCTTTACTTTCATTGTGACTTTCTTGTATAGTCAACTTCTGTTAGATTAACATGGGGTAATAATTGTGATAGTGGTATAATATTTTGTTAGGCATGTGCTGTAGGGTATATAACCATATAACCATACAAAAGGAATTGGAATGGTACCCGGGACTTTATCTACAGAGACCAGTGCTCAGGCTGTTGGAGTAGCTTTGCAGTGGCCTTTACACAAAAGTCAGCTCACAAAGAGATAGGAGTTGCTATTCCCGCAGATTTTTTGATAGGGCAGGTCAGTGTGGTCAACCCTGAGGCAAGATCAGTGCAACCAATACTATATCCTTCCTGAGTATCCTTTCCATATTATGGATAAGTAAGTTTTGTTTGAGTTTTATATGGTCAAAGAGTGTCTCATTTCATTTTAATTACAAACCATAAGCATCAGATCAGCCTGAATCATGTCTGGCATCCAACAGTCTATTTGGAAATACTGTTAAGGGATCAGATATAACTTTGGTAGTGAACTCACAAACCAAAATGTCTACTTTTCAGATGAAGCATGTGTTGTGATTCCATTTTAAAATATGAAAACTGTTTCCAGTTGTTGAAGTATGTGGAGGGAATATTTTCGGTCAACAAAAAAGTATGACAGAATGGTGCATAAAATATCAGGGAGCAGGATCACATCTGGGATAAGCTTTGAGAAGTAGGTGACATGGAAAAGCAAAAAGATGGATCCTACATTCTTCTGAGCTGGCATTAATAATAAAAATGACAACAATAACAACTATGTTAATATAGCTCTTTGAGGTTTGCAAAGTGCTTCATATTATTTCATTTGATTCTCCCAACTACACTGTTGAAGAGGTGCTATTATTATCACCCCCATTTTACAGATGGGGAAACTGAGGTTCAGGGTTGTTAAATGATGTTCCTGGTTCACATAGCTACTAGTCATCTGAGGCAGTCTTCAAACCTAAGCTGTCCTGTCTCCAAGTCTAGCACCTAGTCTGCTACACAATGTCTTTCATTGAAAAACTCATTTCACATTTTAACAAAAGTTTGGCCCCATTAAGAAATTGTGTAGAGAAGTATAACTAATTTGCCACAATGGGTTATTCCTGTCATCTGTGGGGATTTTCCATTGACTCTAATGGCTGAGGATGTAATAGAACAACTTCTCAGGCACATGCTCTTGAGAGGAATGGGTAAGCAGGTACTTATCACAGCCTTTTTCACCCAGGAAGCTCTTCTAACTGATGCCACCTAGAACTGTAAGTTTTGGCAGCAGCATGATGTAGCTCTGATTGCATAGTACTTGTAGTCCTGAGACGTGGGGCAAGGCCCTCCTCTGATACTTATTAGCTAGACAAGTCACTAATGGTATTGAGATTTGGGATTATAGAATCATAGAAATTGTGTTGGCCATCGTGAATCAGCCCAGGTAGACATAGTGAACAACTAAATCCTCACTTTTCCAATGAAGTGAGTCTATTAAGTCTTGCTTTCAGTCATGGACACATTGATGGTACAACCTCTACCCTTTCCCGGTACAACTGTTGGGAGACAGTTGCACAAAAGTTGGGAGCCAGTACAGTTTGCTGGGATATTCTATCCAGTCAATAAACATTTATTAAGCATCTACGATGTACCTTGCACTGGGCTAAATTCTGGGGATATAAGTGATAAAAAAGAGAGGTTCTGCCCTCAAGAAGCTTATGATCTAATAAGGGAAGACAACAAACAAAGGAAACTGAAACCGAGGTAAGGTAGGGTCTTGGGCAGAAAAGGTACCAGTGTTGGGCATGATGATGAGGGAGTCAAATCCGATAAAGGCATATGGTAAGAAATGACTGAGCTATGAGATATCTTTAAATAGAGATTTTTGGGACGGGATTTTTGTACTGCCCTCTAGCACTCCCATCAGAGAGGTTGAGGCTACTGAAGGTATTGATGAAGCAAAAGTGCCAAAGATAATACAGTCTCTGGGATGATGGATTTCCTGATGATGAGGTTTTTTCTGGAAGCATGGTGATGGTGGGATTAAATCCAAGGAGTGCAGTAAGCCTGAAGATATACCTAGCTAAAAAGTGACCCACATATCACAGAATGAGAGTTGGAGAGCACATCAGCAGACTTCTACTCCGACCCATGAATGAAGGAAACTTCACCAAAACTTACTGACAAAAAGTTGTCTAGACTCTGCTTGAAGACCTCCAAGGAATAGAAATGCATTACCTCTTTAGGCAGCCCATTTAATTTCTGGATAGCTCTAATTGTTAGGAAGGTTTTCCTGACAAGAAGCTCAAATTGGCCTATTTGCAACCTCCCCTTTTCTGCTCTCAGTTCTGCCCTCCAAGACCAACAGAACAAGTCTAATCTCTCCTCCATGTCACAACCTTTAAAATACTTGAAGACATGTCATGTCCACTCTGAGGCTTTTCTTCCTCAAACTGAACATCCCCAGTTCCTTCAAGTGATCCTAATATGACATGGACTCAGTGCCTTTGATGATCTTTGTTGCCTTCCTCTGCACACTCTTCAGCTTACAAAGAAAGTTGCCCAAAACTGACAACAGTGCTGCAAATGAGATTGGACCAAGGGAGAAAATAATGGCATTATCTTCTCCCTATTCCTGAAAGCCATACCTTTCTTAAGGGAGCCTAAGATTGTATTGATTTTTCTTTAGTTGCCATATGACACTGCTGACTCATAATAAACTTGCAGATATTTTCCAAGAAATGTTGTTTAACTACACCTCCCATATCCTGTTCTTGCAAAATTGTCTGCCTGCATCCAAATGTAGGACTTTCCATTACATTTCAATTCAGCCCAACTTTAGCTATCCCTCCCAGGTTAGTATCATCTGAAAATTTGTAGAGCAAGTCATCTTTGTCTTTATCCAAGTCATTGATAAATATGCCTTACAGCACAAGGGCAATAGCAGATCCTTAGGGTACTCCACTTGAGACCTTCCAGCTATAGAACTATTATTGATTTTTGAGTCCAGTCATCCAACCAATTCATAACCATTTCTGAATTCATCTACTGTAATTACATTGTCTCATCCACAGCTCTCCTTTTTCTCCATAAAACTACCATGAAGTATTGGTCAAAAAGTTTTGCTAAAAATCTAGGCAAAAGAATATCTACAGTATTTCCATCTACCAGTTTAGCAATTCCATTGAAAAAAGGAAATAAAATAGACTTGTCTGGCATGAGATGTACAATTTCCTCATTTGTAAAGTAAAAGGTAATAATACTTGTAAGAAACAAGCATCTCACCAAGAACTCCAAAAAACTGCTGGTCAGTTAGGAAGGACTTTTATTGACGTTCTTGCAAGAGCAGTTGCCCAATAAGTAGGCACACTTGTTGAGACAAATGCACAGCTTTTTATTCCCTATTCCAGATTCACATTTCCCTCCCCTGTTTCCCATTGGCTGGGTACTGCAGGATTCACAGCCTATCTGGATTGCCTAAAGTCCGCACCTGATTCTTCGCCTCCATTTACATCTCTCATTACTCTGTCCCCTTCCCCTCATTTTCTTTATAATTACCAGCTGCCTTATAAGTGCCTTCATCTTGTTTAGCAACTTGGCATTCATGAAGGAGCAACGACATCTTTTTTTTCCCCCACATGTTCATACTACTTACCTAACAGGTTGTTGTGAGAAAACCAATTTGTAAATTTTAAGGTCATATAAAAATCACCAACTCTTACTGGTTGGCCTTTGTTAAGCATTATGTTTAGCAGTATATATTATGTATGAATAATAGGCAATGGAATCCTGGAATTAAAAGAAAACAGTGACAATTTGGTAGTACTCTCACCTCAAGTGTGAATCTCCTCAACGATATTCTCAATAAATGGTCGTCAGTTTCTACAAGAAGACCCATTGATGGGAACCACATTATCACCTGAGAAGGGTGTAGTTTTTAATGGCTCCAATAGTTGTAGTTTTTAATGGCTCCAATAGTTAGGAAGTGTTTGCTTCTGTCAACTTCAGTCTTGCCTCCCTACAACTTCCACTGATTTTTGCCCTCCGTGACAGAAATTTAACTTTAACAGGACAGCCCTGCAAGAAATTGAAGATTGCTATCTTGAGGCAGCGAAGTCTTTTCTTCGGGTTAAACATACCCAGTTCTTCCAAAAATTCCTCAAAGGGAAGGAAGGAGGAAGAAATAAGCATATGTCAGACATTATGCAAAATACTTTTACATGGTTTCATACCACTCACTATTGTGGTTGTCCTTCTGGATTACTCCATTGTGACATTTAAAAAGTTTGAGAGACTGTATCATTAAGGCAATAAATGCAATATTTGTGATGTTTGTGATTATGCCTGTATAGTTCTATATCTCAGGATATGAGACTCTCCATATAGAAGGCAGAAGTAAAACATTTATTCAAACACCAGAGGATCAAATCCCCAAACCAATGACTCCAATTAGACATAGGAATTATATTCCCCAAACCAGTAAGTCCACTTCATCATAACATCAGAGAACTTAAAATACAATATCACAGCAGGGACTCAAGTCATCCTGTAACCTTCCCCCCTTCTGGGGCCTCCCTGTAAACACTCATGAATCCTGATTGTCCACTTGCCTGCCTTCTTTCCCCACTCAGTTCTCTGGTCTACACAGCTCCCTGGTTTCCATTTTCCACTCTGCTCTCTCTCTGAAGCTCTGTGGACTCAGAGTGCTTACTCCTTCTCCGTGGGCTGAATTCTGAATTCTGGGTTTGCACCTAGTAAGTAAAGGATGTAGTTCTGCCTATAGCTGAGCCTCTCCTAATCAAACTTTGCTTAACTAGCTCCACCTGAGGCCTATTGAATAGATGGGGAAGATCTTTAATCACATCAATACCACGGAGACACAGTTTCCGGGTAATAATTTTATTCCTAAAGCTAGCATGTTATTGATGAAAAAGGGCAGTGTCACTCCTGAATGCCAAAGACCATTGTGATGGCACACTCACAGCTTATATACCCTGGTAAGAGAGGTGTTTCTGAGGGTAGAGGGTAGAGGTTAACAATTAATGGGAGAATGAATATTACAATGAGGGACTAGGCCTATTCTGATGAACTTTGATTATGGCAGTTATTTCTAAGTTACCCTCAGCCCTGGGTATTTATCCCCCCCCCCAGACCTGAGTATAACCCAATGAGATTAAATTCCTTACAAGACTGGGTGGGGTCTGACCTAGACTGAGGATAATTAATTCAATGTCCTTCAAGAGATTGAACTTGGAAATAAGAAGTATAGAAAAAGAAGAAACTCTGGGTCTCCCCAAATCATTGGTTATTAATAATCACTTCTCTCATTATGTAGAATTTAAATAAAGAAAAAGAGACATCTAGAAAATTAGATACCTTAAGAATTTATAGGACCAAATGGTTTTCAGTTCATGTCTAAATGTTTTATCTTGCAAAGTTTTTCTTCAAGACTTTTAATTGTTTTTAAAATTAATCATGGAGTCTACCCATTCATGATCAAGATGATATAATAAAGAAAATCTTTCTCAAATGGACTTGGAAGACAGATTGACATATTTTTAACCTTAAACCCTTTATATGAACCTCTTTAAAAGTTGGCCTTCCCAAGGTGAAAAAGTAGCTCTATTTCACTCTGCAAACAAGGGTGTTTAGTCCTGATGTTGTCAAGTTAGAAATTTTGGTTTTTGCTTTTGAGCTCTCACTGTTATTTCTAATGAATCTGATACTTCCTGTAATGCCAACTTTAGTGTAATTACCTTAATAGGAAGATGTCTGGGGGATTTCATTTACAAGAGTGAAGAATCAGGGATCTCATAAGTACCTATTTACCATGAAAACTCCATCAAAGGACAAAGCATAAAAAACGTTTTCTGGCTTTATCAGTTTTAGAACTGACTCTCACAATCGAGTTAATATTACCATTGCTTAGTTACTTAAAGGAAAACAATACATTTTCTCCCATAAATTGAACCTGATTTTTTAATGTGTTTGTAGTTGAGGTATAGTAAGAGCTGGAAAAGACTGACTTTGAATAGATGAACTATTAAGATTGTCTTTCATTAAACCCTATGCACCAAAGTCAGATTATTTTTAGCACAGTTTGGGACACATTCAAAAATAGGGACGTTTCTCTATTTCATCTGGATGTCTGTGTTGCTGAGATTCTCACTGTCGATACAGGTCTCAAATCAAATACCACTTCTGAGACAGACAGACTGAAGAACAGAATGATCAACAAGAAAGTCAGAGGGAATGAAGGCATAGAGACATTAAGTGACTTAACTAAGATGGCACAGCAAATGGCCTCGTGGCAATGTGAACTCAGGTATCTCAATTCCCTGTCAAACATTTATTGCAGTATAATAAATTTATACTCTCTATCCCATGGAAACACGGAAATACAATATGATAGTAGAGGAAGTGTGATATAGTAGAAAGATCATTGGACTTTGAGTCAGGGCAGGGGTCTAAGTTTCAATACAGTTGCTGACATTTACTAATCCATATGACTGCAAGTGAGTCACAACTCTTCTGGAATCTCCGTCTCCTTAACTGTAAAATGTGAAAATAATAGCTAATACATAAAATGCTTTAAGATTAGCAAAACACTTTGAATATGTAGTGATTATAGCATCTGATCTTACTCTCTCAAACTGCTCCTATCCCTAATACACACTAGCAGGTCATGTCGTCAGACCCCAAATGGTTCTAGCAGCATTTCTAAAGTTTAGTGGGATTTTTCTAGTGCTGTTGACTCAAACCACCATTCTGATGTATTCTTTCCAAATTATTTGTCATTGATTTCAGCCCCACTATCAATTAACCTATTAACATCAATTAGCTTTTGCAAAGAGATTTAGTAAAAAGATATATCAAGAACCAAAGCACAAAAAGTCCTATTAAATTTGGGCACACAGGTCTACTTGAGAGTTTAAATATTTTAATAAGGTGGATGGGTAAAAATGGGATACCACAAAGGTAAGTCAACCATGATTTGGTCATTTAGTCAGTTTGGCTTTCAGTCAGTCAGTCAGTTATTCAGTCAGTCAACAAATATTTATTAAATATTTACTATGTGTTAGGCACAAAGAAGAGCAAAAAACACAGCTGTCTCTGCCCTCCGATAGCTGACATTCTAATGGGAGAGACAACTTAGGTGTGTGTGTGTGTGTGTGTGTGTGTGTGTATACAGTATATACATATATATGCATATATGTACATATATATATGCATATATATGTACATATGCATATATATACATATATATACACATACACTTTGTACATACACACAGAATTAATGAGTGGTGATATCAGAGGAGAAATACCTGGACTTTATGATTGATCTTGAAGGAAGCCAAAGTGATTAAGAGGTGAGGGGGGAGTGTATTCCAGGCATGGGGGATGGCCAGTGCAAAGACATGAGGATGGGAAATGGAATGTTGTAGGTAAAGTAGAACCAGTAAGCTAGTTTAACTGGGCTGGAGAGTGTGGCATGTAAGAAAACTGGAAAGGTAGGAAGGGGATAGATTATGAAGAACTTTAAATTCCAAACAAAAGGCTTAATATTTGATCCTGGAGGCAATAGAAAGCAACTCAAGTTTGACATAGTTAAGTCCTCTGCTTTAGAGGAATCAGTTTGGCCAGTGAGTGGACTATGAATTTGAACTGGGAGGTGGAGGTGCAGTGGGACTAGAGGTAGAATTCTATTAGAAAGTCCAGGAAGCAACAAGGCCCTGAACTAAAGCTATGATTGTCCTAGTAGAGAGAAGGGGACACATAGAAGGGGTGTTATAAAGGTAGAAATGACAAGATTTGAAAACAGACTGGATATGTAGGGTGACAGAGTAAAAGGTGATGATGTTAAGGATGCAAGCTTGGATGACTAGGAGGATGACTTCAAAAGTAAGAGGGAATTTTGGAAGAGATAAGTGCTTTTGGGGAAAGATAATGAGTTATATTTAAACTTGTTGAATTTGAAATGCCCAAAAGCCAGTTGGAGATATGAGTTTAGCACAGGTGAATTTTGCTATCATTAGAAGTCAAATTCACTGAGCTATTGTTTATACAATTCTGCTTCTAATTTTTAGAAAATGGGCATATTTGTTCTTTTCTAGTACTGTGAAACCTTTCCCATTCTCAACCATCTTTCAGAGTTCACTTATTGTGGTTCACTAATCACATCCACAAATTCCTTCAATAACATGAGATCTACTCTAGTGACTAGACCTCATTAAAGGCAGCAAGATATTCTCTATCTCCTCATTTGTCTTGGGTTTTATCTCCACATTAATCATTTTTGATTTGTCTGTTATTTTTCAACAGAAGTAAAACAAGAGTTAAATAGTTCTTCCCTACCCTTGTCATCCCTTCTTATCATTCTATCTCCCTCAAGTAGTGGTTGAATTTTTTCCTTGAGCCTCTTTTTGCTTCCAACCTAGAAAAAAAACCCTTTTTCAATGTCAGATTTCTCTGATCAGCTCATTCTAATCTTTAGCTCTCCTGGTATTATTTTTATAGAATCATCTGGTTCTATGATGTATTTGATATGATATGATATATGATATGATAGCCTTTTGTATTCTCCTATTTGCTCTGCTCTGAACCCATTACAGCATATCTATGCCTATTCATAAAATGTAGAATGCAGACCTAAATATAGTACTTCATCTGTGGTCTGGCAAGGGCAAGTACAATATGACTCTCATTTTCTTTATCTTCGACATTAGGAATCATGATGTACATGTGTTTACAACTGCATTTTTGAGTGTTTCTCATCCTGTTTGGGCTGACTTGCCCTGTGGAATTTTAAGCCATGAAATTCTACTTTTCTGAACTCTTTGGAATCCCATTCTCCCAAATCAAAGGAGCCTTCAGACTTTGGTCCAATTTTTTTTCTCTTTTTATCAAAAATTTTTAAATCTTAGTGATTATTTAACCCAGAGATTCCCGTCAGATTTACCTCAGCAATTAGTTTCTTCTTGTTAGCATGAATTAGGCCCAGAATGGTAATTCCCTTTGCTACTTCTTCTACCCTTTAAAGAATGAAATAATTACCAAAGGGAACCAATCACTTATCGGCTACTTTATTTCCAATGAAGGGAGAACTCCATTAGATATGTAGATAATTGAAGTTCCCTATTGTGAATGTATTGTGACACCTAAATGTCAAGTATGTGCTCCAATTCTTAAATCCCTTATTTATTTCTTCCTTTTTTCTCGTGGTCTGCATTATGCTCCCATGACAGTACTGCTTTAATATCTAACTCTATCGAGCCTCACTCAAAAGTTCTCTGATATTCTTGACTACTTTAGTTCCCAAATATCCTCACATAAGTCTATAATCTTAATATACAATGTGTCAATTTAGCTACCCTACTTCTTTATTTTTCTTTTCCTTTTGGAAAAAGGTAATTATTTCATAGCCATATTTAAGATATGACTCTCACTTTACCAATTCTGGTAGACGTGGATAGCCCTTATATTCAAGGGTTGAGAGTAATGTCCTTACCATCCATGACCCCTTCTCCTCTCTTTTTTTTTTCCTGATGAAAGAAGTGAAAAGAGAAAGGGCCAAGAGGCATTCAAATGACTGTTTAGGGTAAAGTTTAGCTGGGGATTTGGGACAAGGTCTGGTGAAGAATGTTAAATTTATTGTTTATTATTTTTCTGCTTCTCATATCCTATTTGCAAAAAGGCATCCCAGATAGTGAAATGTCCTTAAAATCATTTGAGTGAAAGTTTTAAGCAGAGAAGTGCAAAATTTCTTTAAAAAAATCATGTCAATTTTTCCAGGAGAAATTGGGTACAAATATAATGAAGCATAGGAATATAGTGGGGAAGTAAGTATGGACTTGGGAAATTAACCAAGTCACTCTGGGACTTTAGCCTGCTCAGCCAAGCCACTCTGGGTTTTTAGGCAAGTCACTTCTCTTTGCATCTCTCTTTCCTTAACTACAAAATAAGTGGCTTGTACTTCATCATCGCTAAGATTCCTTCCAGCTCTAACATTCTGATTCTTTAAGTCTATGTATTGGAGAAAGCATTTATTATCTTAGAGCCTAGAGACATGAGATTGAGTCATGGGAATGGTCCCAGGCTGTGCTTTTGATTTTTCTTTAAGGCAAAGTGACATTTCTAAAAGAAAGGACAAATGTTCTGGGGACTGAGCATTCTTTTTGTTTGTCTATGTCTCTCCATTTTTCATTTCTCCAGGTATAAGCTTTCTGCCAGGATTTCTCTGCTGGCATAAGAAGTTTTATTGAGTTAATCTGCCCTCTTTAGTGATAGAAACAGGTGGCTGTGGATTGAGGCTGTGGGGTGTGTGTGAGGGATACATTGTAGAAGAACCTGGGAAATAAAGGTACATGCTGCAAAGGCTAGTTAGAAGAACTCCTTCTCTTTCTCTTTCTTTAATTCTCTCTCTCTCTCTCTCTCTCTCTCTCTCTCTCTCTCTCTCTCTCTCCCTCTCTCTCTCTCTCTCTCTCTCTTTCTCTCTGGCATTATTTTAGTTCATCATTTGTTGGAACTAAATTCAGAAATCATTTCATTATTTGTAATAAACAAACTCAGTGTCACATCACCTTCTCAAGTTTTAAATATATTCATCCCATCTGTCTTATAGTCTCAACAGGTAGAAACAATTGCGTTGCGAATTGCTTACAATCAATTCCCTGTTGTTCAGAACATCTTGCAGCTCACATCTCATTCAGTTGACTGTGGTAGAAAATGAAAAATGATTCTTTTATGGGAAGATGATCTATTTAGGCTTCTCTTTTCTGATGTTTCAAAACCAAGGCTAGAAGTATTTCTATTGAGTGTTGTACAAACCTCCTTCAGGTAATGTTGGCCATTGAGAACTGTGCTGCCAGAATCTCTTGCCCTGAACTCTTTATGCCACAAATTGAGAGCTGGAAGAGATCTTAGAGGCCATATGGTTCAGCTTCCTCCTTTGACAAATAGGAAAACTGAGGGACAAGGCAGTTAAATAATTGGTATCAGGTCACACAGGTAGTATAGAAGTATAGAGTGGAATAAACATTTCTATAGCTGCTACAATGTGGCAGTCACTGTGCTTTACAAATATTATATTTATTTCATTTGATCCTTATAGCAACCATGAGAGGTAGGTTTTGTCACTACCCCCACTTTACAGTTGAGGAAACTGAGGCAGTGAAATGACTTGCCCAAGATCACTCATCTCATAAGTGTCTGGGGTAAAATTTGAACTCAGGTCTTCCTGGCTCCAAACCCAGAGCTCTATCCATTGTGCTGCAGTGTTGAGTTTTGAACCTAGTTTCTCAGACTCTAGAGTCAGCATTTTTTCCAGGGTAGCCTGTCCTAATAAGTTAGCATATAATACAGCATGCTTTTCACATTTGGCCATGCTTGTTTTCCATCTTGGATAAGTCAGTCAGAGATATTAGCGAAACAAAATTAAATTGCAGTTTGTTACCGTAAAACATTAAACACACAACAAAACTTACTAAGTGAAATATTGTATTTAAATATAGCATTGATGGGAATCTCTTTAATTCATTGTCTTTTAGGGTGACAATGATGGTGAGGGATCTGAAGGCCATGCTATGTAAGGGGTCTGAAAGTGATATAAAATGCTTTTGAAATAATTCTGGATGTTTATCTTGAACAAGAAAAGACATAGGACATTGGGGTAGAGGTAATGTATTAACTTAATCTTGAAATATTTTAATGTTTTTAAGGTGAAAAATCAATTAGATATTTTCTGTTTGAACCTTGGAGGACAGAATTAAAAATAATGTAGAAAATATGTTGGATTTGGCACCAGAGATTCTTGGTTCAAATCCTTGCTCAGCCATTTAGTGTAACTTTAGGAAAGTCACTTAACCTCTCTGGCCCTCAGTATCATGATCAGTAAACTTAGGGGTTTGAACTATCCCATCTAGCTCTAAATCTCTGATCTCTACTCTGATCTCTACTGAGCTCCACTCTGATCTCTTGATCTCTACACATTTTGGCAAAATATGAAAAAATGTTCCTAACAAGGAAGCTCTACATTTGAACTATATTAAAAATGGAATGGACAATTGCAGGGGGCTGTGATTCTCAATGACTGGAGATTTTCAAATAAAACCTGGACGACCATTTGGGAAGCTACAGAGCAGAGGTTATTAAGCTTTTTAAGTCATGGAGCCTTTTGACATTCTAGGGAAGCCTCTGGACCCCTTTTCAGGATGATGCACAAAATCATATTCATGTGAGTATAAATGAAGTTGATAATTATACTGATACCAATTATATTATATAGTTACCAAAATATTTTTTGAAAGTCATGTTTATGGATCCCAAGTTAAGCTACAGAGAAAATTCAGCTTTGGCATATTAAGTTAAATGTAACTTTAGAGTTTTGTTCTAACTCTGAGATTCTATGATTCAGTGATTCTATTAATTAATAGTCTTAAATATTATTAGATCTCATATACATAGACCAATTAGAGAATTTTATTTAACTTGAACACAAGGTGCTTCTTTAAGACGTCTGCAGTGACCTTTAACTTCCATTTATTGATGCTGTTTAATGAATTACAAAGCAATTAACATTAATATGATGGTAGGCCACAGACATTATTATTATGGCATTAACACTGGCAAACTTTATCGTTATTGTATGGTACTAGCAGCCAGGGGTGGAGAAAAGAATATTCTTGGAGAAGTGTCTGATATGAACAAAAGATGAATCCATCACATGTTGCGAGTGAGGACCTAATTAGCCTCTGGAATGTCATTTATCCCCTTCAGAGGTCTTACTCTGTCATTTCATCTACTGATATAATCTAATGCCCTCTGAGCCTTGCTATTTGCTCTACCATTGATAGGGCAATGCCTTACCTTAATGCCTTAAGACTTCCAAGCCTTTACATCTACTGTGAAGCTGCACTTCCTTTAACGTGTTATTTTCCTCAATTAATAATAATGGTGATGATGATGATGGCTAGCATTTACATGGTGCTTTGAGGTTTGCAAAGTGCTTTGCTAATACTATTTTATCCTTCTGACAATCCTATTGGTATACTCATTTTATATATGAGAAAATTGAGTCATGCAGAGGTTAAGTAACTTGTCCAAAGTCACACAACTAGTAAATGTCTGTGGCAAGATTTAAACTCAAGTCTTCCAGATTTTGTCCTTTTCTCCGTTCACTGCACCACTCAATGAGACTATGAATACCTTAGGAGCAAAGACTACTTCACTTTTTCTTTTTATCCCTAGCATTTAGAAAGGTGCTTGGCAATGTAATAATTTTAAAAATGCTTTTTCATTAATTCACTGATTAATTTAATTCATTCCTTTATTGATTCTTATTCTCCATTACAATACAAGCAATGAGAAGAGAAAGAAACAGAAAAGAGAAAGCATGTTTGGTGGACTCCATGTGGAGGATTTAAGGAAGGACATAGTACGAGAATGGCTCAGAATGAGGAAGAAAAGGCATGATGTCATCTGCATTGTTGTAGCTACCGTAGAAATAAGATTAATGATCCATCAAAGCATTGAAGGGCTCCTGGCAGATCTATTATCATGGTATATCACAGACACTGTCATTATGGCATTCCACAACTATATGTTATTACTTCTATGAAGAAAGAATACTAGACATGGAATCAAGAGACCTGGGTTTGAAACCTGCCTCCGATACTTTCTACCTATATGTCCATAGACAAGTCACTTAATTTTTCAGAGATTCGTTTTCCATATCTGCAAGATGGGTATAGTAAATCTTGCAAGACCTGCCTCACAGGGTTGTTGAGAAGAGAGTACTTTGCAAACCTTTAAGACATCACATTTGTGTGAATTCTTATTATAGTGCAATACTGATAGATGGATATTTTTATTGTATACTGCAGATATTAATACAATATTATACAAATGACAAATGCTGCTTCAGTATACTACCGACAGCCACTATTATTATAGTGTACCATTAACAGACATATGATTATGTTATAATAATGACAAGCACTATTATAGTATTATTGACAAATACTATTTTTACAGTATACTAGCTGACAGATATATTATTATACCATGCCACTGACATATGTCTAAGATCCCTGTTTACTGTATTGATTTTTAAAATATCATTTATCTTATTGCTAAAAATTGTCAAGTTGTATTTGAAACAGTATAAGAACTGTTCTTGATAACCAGGGCACCAGAGATAAAGCCAGCTAGGGTAAGGGATCCCTGGAAGATTGCAGAGCATCAAGATGGGTGTTTATGATAACATCATGTATCAATGCATCCTCTGATATCCAGAGAGTTGACTGGACTGCAAAACTTGGTAAGGAATCTTCTAAATTCCCTCTTTTCTGCTAGATAAATCTCCTGCATGACTACTATTTCTATGATGCTATTATATTTACAACCTGTGCTATGGGCCTTTGGAAGCTAGACAGGGAAAATGAGAAGAGATATCTGTTATTCTACTGCTAATTCAACTTTGTGGAGTTCTCACAAATGTATTTGCTGTAATTTTCAGGATTGTCTGCAATAATAGGTTATTACATAATAGAACAACCATGTATCTCAAATGTAAAATGCACATCATTCGATGCTATATCCATTTATATTGGATACAGTGCCCTGTCCCACTATTTCCCAGAAAATGAATGAGCAAACAAGTTATATTTTATCGTAGGCTTGGTCTTAGAGTATGTGAGAGGAAGATGGGGAGTCTGACAATAGGATCAGGAGGATTGAGTCACAGGACACTATTGAGTGACTCAGTACATAGCATTAAGAGTGGCAATTGAGAACTGTGTCTAATGAATGGCTACATCTTCCCTAAGTTACCAGAAAATTGTCCAAAATTGGGGATATGGCTCATTGTGCCCCAAAGCACCCCTGTTGGACTTGTTGAATGAAGTAAGTCCTTAACTGGATAAAGAATATTAAAAGTGTAGATCAGAGGAGTCAAAGTGTTAGAATATAGGAAACTGCTGATTAGTTGATTGAGGAACACTGCGTTTATTATAGTTTATATTGTTTATCCTATGTTTTTGAAGTGGACCAGTGACATCACACGTTGATTGCTCATGAATTCATTTTAGGTGAGGCAGAGATACACAAAGTCATCAGCTTCATTCTGTCTTGCAGAGTCATCAAAGTCCAGTGGCAGGACAAAAGTTGAGATGAATGGTGATGGACCAGGATACAGTGGATGACCTTGGTGTCTTTGATGTCTGACCAAACTCTAAATCTTCCACTTTGCCTGCTTCAGCTGCCTTCATGGCCTTTGGAACAAATTGTTCTCATCCACTCATGTCTTCCCATACTTGGGATAGACATCCCCTCTACTCACCAATGGGTTTAAGGCCTGTCGATGATCCTCGATCTGGTTTAGCCCATCCACTGAGATAATTGTGGGGACAGGGTGTGGACGCCAAACATGCTACAGCTTCTTAGAGCCACTCTTGAGAGGTGGGGGACAGGTAGACACCAAAGGTGGAGGAGCAGCTCTGCGAAGAGATCGACAAGCACTCACACCAACACTAGTCTTCCATGTACACACCATACACCCCTTATAAAAGCAAGCTAGCTGTACTTCTTTGACATTCCCTCATACATTGCAACATAAGGTAAGGAAAGGGAATCTATTTCCCTTAACTCCCAAGCAGAAGCAACAATGGCAAATTGTTTCAGATATGCCTTATATTTGCAGCTCAATTAAAATCCCCCTTCTGCAAAAAAACAAAAAACAAAAAAAAAACCAAAACACTTTCTTGATGCCCCTAAATGCTAGTGCTTTCCCTCTGTTGACAATCTTCCATTTATCCTGCATATGTCTTGTTTGTATATCATTATTTATATGTTATGTCCACCATTATGAGCTACTTTGGAAGGGGAGGTGTTTTTTAGCTTTTGTAGCCCCAGAACTTAGCACAGTGCCTGCTGTATGGTATGTACTTAATAAATGTTTCTACACAACTTTCTTACTTACATGGAATTGTAGGTTCAAATGGACAGTGGTCAATCGGTGGCTTGAGCTATTCAATACAATCAAATTTATAAGCATTTATCAAGCATCAACTCTACGCAAGATACATGGCTTTTGGGGATAAAAAGAAAAATGGAATAGTCCTTGCACTTAGGGAGATTATATTCAAGAAATAAACTAGTAAGGAACTAGATGATATGTGTCAAGAAATAAATATTTAGTATTTTTTGCAGAAACAAAGAACTAAATATGAAGTAGCAGGATAATAATATGAAGATAATTTGAGTAGGGAAAAAGGCAGAGTTTCTCAGGTTGAGCAGCAAGGGTTGACTGCATGAGCTAGCTTTTTGAACTGCCAGACAGGCCACTAAGTACTCCTCTCTTCATCCTCCTATGTCAGATCAGTGTCTCAGATGCTATTGTAGCCAGAAGTGAAAATAATTCCTTTCCACAGTAATCAAGTGAGATAACATTTGTAGAGTGCATAGCACGGCACCTGGCACATAGTAGGCGCTTAATAAATGCTTGTTCCGTTCTCCATAATATGACTCCCTATACCCAAAAATCTTGGGTTGGTAGAAACGTGCAGGTGGAAGTCCCTAAGTTTTAGGGCAGGGGATGCTATTGGGTAATCCGAAGACCTTTCTTTTGTTTGTTAGGCTGAAAAAGAAGTATGTTATTATAGGTAGGATTATAGACAGGTGTGGTACTGTAGAGTTAGAGCACAGGAAAAAAAACCATGATTAGAAGCCAGAGTTGACACAGAACTTACTCTTTAAATGGAGCTTTTATAACAAAATTCATCTGTGAAAGTCATTTGGGTAATAGGAAATGGAGTGCTAAAATTTCTCTTCTAAGATTCTCTTGGTTTCTCTCACTGGTCATTTAATTGGGAAATAGTAGACTTTGACTTGAAAGGAATCAACCAAGTTTGACTAAAAATGGAAAGGAAAATCCTGGGTCTCAAATTTGTTGTGATGTGGGAGTATATATTGATTGATAGCCGTTAGCATTCTCTGAAGAAGAGATGATATGAGAATGACCCAGTGTAGTATTTGACCAATGCGCAGCATAGCATAGATAGTTTGGCCAGAATGAAGACGTGGGTCATGAGTTCTAGAAGCAGATCACAAAGCTGGCATGGAAGTATGATCTACTGTGGATAAAGCACTTCCATTGTGTTTCACACATTGTTCCCCATTCCATGAATGCACCTAATTTACTTCTATCTCCTACTGTAGAATTTATAACTTTCTTAAAGCCCCAGGTAATGTGACACCTCATGTCTGAAGTTTCTTCCTGATATTAGTGCCTTCTTCATCCCCTCATTGCCTTATATTTACTAATGTGTCTGTTGTTGCATTTCCTCTGGCCCTCTCCTTTACCCCAATAGAAAGAAAGCAATGTTGTGATTAATTTTTTGTTTTGTCTTGATCTTTGTATCCCCAGCACTTATTACAACATCTTAGACATAGTAAGGAACATGACGAATGTTTCTATGAATTGAAATGCATCTGGACATCTGCTGGAGAGCTTTCTGATAAAAGTGACCTTATTTCCCACCCCTGCCTTCGGAAATTCTCTATTGCTATCAAGGATACCACCATCTTCCCAGTTACCTAGGCTCACAATCTAGGTATTGTTGTCAGCTCTTTAGTCTCTTTCTTCTCCATATCCAACTTGTTGTTGGGTTTTGTCCATTTTACCTTCATTAGATCTTTTGTATATTCTCCTTTCTGCTCATTGCTTTACTATTGTAATCTCTGATTTAAGTCCTTTCTCACTCCAATCCATCCTCCACTAGGCTGTAAAATTGATCATTCTAAAGCATGGGTAAGACAATGTCACTTCCTCTCCCTCCCCATAACTTCTTTCCCATCCACCTCCACATATTCCAGTGACTCCCTGTCATCTCCAGGATCAAATACAAAACCATTTGTTTGACATTCAAAGCCCTTTACAACCTGGCTCCCTCCTACCTTTCCAGCCTTATTATACCTTACTCACCTCCATATACTCTGTGATTCAATGACATATTCCTAGCATATGACACTCCATTGTTCTTTCTCCAGGCATTATCACTGGCTGTACTCCATGACTAGAAATATCTTCCTTCTTATCTCAGCCCCCTGCCTTCCCTTCAAACCCAGCTAAGATCCCACCTCTTTCAAGAAGGCTTTCCTGGTTCCTCTTAGTACTAGTGCTTTCTGTTGGATATTTCTAATTTATCTTTTATATAACTTGTGTGTATATAGTCGTTTTTGTGTTTTCTGTCCCATTAGACCAAAACTTTTTCAAAAACAGATAATATCTTTTGCCTTTCTTCGTAACCGCAGTTCTCAGTACAGTGCCTAGAGAATAGGAGTTTAATAAATGCTTGTGGAATGACTGACTGCTAACAGTAGAATATCAGAGGAGAAAGTCTTGACTTATTTTACTGATAACTTCATTTGTTACAACATGAAGGAAGTGATGAGTGAAATGACTAAGTTGGACTTAATTATGAAAAACACTGCCAAAGAAGAAGTAATGGGAGTCTTGGGAGGGAGTGACAGCTCCATCACAGAGTTCAAAATAGTTAAGAAGAGGAAAGCTAAATAGAGGTTGACACATACCCAAACTTTGAGTTCAGAGAAAGGTTAGGTGGAATCCCATGGCTTAAGATTCTGTAGGGAAGTTGGCCCATGCCAGATGGGAGAGTCTCAAGAATGAATTCTGATGACACAAACACAAACAATTCTAAAGTTGGGGTGGTTTATTGCTTGGCTGGCCAATTTCTCTAGGGAGTGGAACCAGCTGTTGAGAGATACAGCAATGCTTCCAGCTGTTCCCTAAACCAGTTATTTTTCTCCTGCGGGGTGGAAGCCTATCCCTGGAGAGATGCATTTTCTGCCTAGCTGTTGTCACAACTCTGCTCAGGGCTTGTATTTTTTGACATCAGTTACTGAAGAAGCACTAGGATTGCTATCAGATGGTCCATGGCCTGAGGCATCAGGAGTGAAACTTTAATGCTCTTTCCCATCCAGCTGCCCTTCATTGCAGGGTTGACCTCAGCATGAGTGAGAGGAAAGCTGGATAGATGGACAAGGCTTACCAGTACATAGATCCATGGATCAAAAAATACTATCCCCTCCCCCAGCAACAACAACAAAAACCCACAAAGATAAACTGATCACTGGAGGGATTAGAGTGAGGTTTTCCAGTTAGCTTTTTATTTGGATCCTACAGAGCGACTGCTGCTGACCACCGTACCAGCAGCCAATCCCTGCCTTGTGCATAAACATACTCGACTTCATGCTGACCCACAGCTATTATTGAACACAGCAGGGACAGTGAGCCTAACCTACTGTATTGAAATGGTTCAATCACTTGGAGATTAGTTCATGAGTAGTTGATTTGGTCATCCTTTCTGTGTTTTTGGTCTATATCTGTCATTTCATTGTTATAAAGAACTACAAGTAAGGACATTCCTTCTGCCAAAGAGTTAGCAAACATTCTTCTAGTCTTATAGAATTGTTGGGGGCCCTGAGAAGCTCAGTGAACTTCCTGGGGTGGAATAACAGTGTCAGGGGCAAGATTTGAACCTAGGTTTTCCTTACTCTGAGGCTGACTTTCTATTCATTACATCATCTCCTCCTCTCTGGTTATGCATATGAATATTCAGTTAAATTCAGTACTTCTATTCAAAACTTTTTTTAAATGTTTCCTCTTTGCAAAATACCATGTGAAATACTGGGAATACAAAACAAACAAACAAACAAACAAAAACAAATATGTCCCACCTTTCAATATGTTGCCAAAATAAAAAAAGGTTAGACAATTGTGCTTTGAACTGGGCATGCGGAAGCCTATGTCAATAGCCCATATGAGAACACTATCTTGCTAGAAAATATTATGCTTATTTGTGTATAAGCTTTCCCCTCATAGAATGTAACTTCTTTGAGGGAGTGGACTTTTTTGTCTTTATTGTTATAATGTATGAGAACATGGTTATATCTATTGGTATTTATGTATTTTTTCTATCATTGGGAAGAAGAGAATTTAGATAATAGGTGATTATTAAGTAATATAGGTGAAGTATAACAAATCCACTTTATTTTCAGGATTCCTGATAGATGGAGAATGAGCATGTAATTATAGAAAGGTAAATGGGTTCAAAAGTCAGTGTGTCTAGGTGGACAAATCCAGTTAAAGGTTTTGGTTACATTAACATTTGGTTAGGCCACCCAAATGGTTGAAGTAGAGAGATGTCCATTAGGATGTGAGTTCCTTGAAGCAGGGACTATTTTTTGCCTTTCTTTTTATTCCCAGTACTTAGCACAGTTCCTTGCAGTTAATAAATGCTTGTTTATTGATTTTTTTTGAGATGGTGATCATGGAATAATTGTTAAGCCAGGCTGTTAGAAGAGTTTTTCACAAGGATAGTGCAGTTGCCAAGTATAGTGGTAGGTGACAAAATGAAGAAGAAATCATGATTTAATTGTCATAGTCACTAAGGAAGTCAATACAGTATACCACAGTTCAGAGATGGTGGTAGCAATAGTTGGGAGAGGGTGCTGTGAACTTCAAAGGAATTAAGATTATTGAATGATAGTGGCAGAGTGGGGATCTAATTATATCAGTGAGAATCAAGGAGAATGCCAACTCATCGTTCTGGCCTTTAGAATTAGGTGTATAAGTGTGAATGTCTGTATAAGAGATTATACAAATGGAATTTGAATTCTCAACTGCTGTGGGTAATCTGTGACACAGCTTCTACCATTGGTGATGATAATTTTATTCAAAATCATTAATGGAATTAGATGTTCAGCTATTTTTATTTCCTTTTCTCTGCAGAAGATCAGCTAATTTAGACCATCTGAGAATTAGCTACTGCAATAAAAAGTACGAACACTCTTGAAAAACAACTGTCTTGAGTTATCTGTTATTTAGTAAAATTATGTAGTTAAATTTATCATTAAATTTTATTTTGCAAATTTGAGAAGAGATAACTAGGCCCAAGAATCAGAAAGACAACACATTAAAAGGACATTTGCCTTCTGGAAAAACCACTTTGCACTGGGCTGCCACGTATGTGGCAAAGTTATTAGCATAAAGCATCTGGCATCTCTTTCAAGTTCATCTCAGCATCACCTCCTACATACAGTATGGTTGGCATTTGGCAACCTGAATGTTATGTGGTGCCCTGAATATTATCCTTCAGCCTGCTACTCTTCTTCATTGAATGGTGCTGGTCAAATGAAGGAATTAGTGACAGAAAGGGTTTATTATATGTATTCTTACTCCAATCAATCCTTCATCTAATTTGTCTCTGTATTTCTTCTCCTTTTTTGTCAGTTCAGTATCAAAAAGCGAAAGATTAACATATGAGCCATTTGTGTATGAGCATAAACACATGTGTATATAAATATATGTGTGTATGTGCAAATTATTTCAATTCCATAGGCATTTATAATTGTCTGTTCTCAGAAAAGCATTGTGCTAGGTGCGACAAGATAAAAGGTTCAAGACAAACATGGTACTTTGTCCTCATGGAATTTATGAGGGGAATATAACACATAAATTGATATTTTGATACTTCCAAGATCCATAACTTAATCTATGTGGGCTCCTCCTTTGGTGAACTCTTAATATTTTAGAATTTTTTGTTTTTAAGAGTTTTTGTCACCAGACTCATCCATCAGAGGTTACAGTTTTCGCTTCCTATCTGAGATTTTCCCATTTGCCCAAGTTGTTAGCACTCTCTATGTCTTGTATTTTATATTGCTTCATATATGCTTTGTATTACTCACTTCTGATATGGCATCCCCTAGTAAAATGTGAACTCCTTGAGTCCAGAGACTTTCTTATTTTTTACTTTATTTTTTTCATTTTGTTTGGCATAGTGACTAGCATGTAGTAATATCTGAATAATAGTGTGTGTAATAGAATTAAATAAGCCAGTATAACTATAAAAGGTCCAATGTCCCAGTCTAATGGCTAGGGCCCAATGATTTCTGGAAGAGATGTGACCAAGAGAATAGGGAAGGATTAAGAATAATGTCAGAGACATAACTATTGATGTCCTTGTTACACAACATCATCATTGCTAAAGGTAGACCTCTAAGGGTATAGTCTGCTAACAAGAAGACTCCCTAGGAACACAATACAACAAAGGAACAAAAATATATACAGGGAAAGCCTCCAAGATGAAGGGATTCCCCCAAGGTTGCACCACTTTTTTTTTGCTGGTTCTCTTTTCACTGCTAAAAGCCATCAGCTCTGAAATGAGAACCACTTAAGAAACATCAGCTCAGAACCATGGGCCAAGTAAGTCTGCCTTTGTAAGATTACAAGGGAAGCCAAATATATTGAATGAAAGATGTATTTTTTTCAATCAAAATTCACAGATCTTTTGGGGTCTGGTAGACTCTAAGTTAAGAACCCCATGGTCTACAATAATAACATAGTGAAGTTTAGAGAAATTCAAATAGGATTTGGATATAATATGTTATTGACATTATTGTGAAATGATATTCATTGGAAGCAATACTACTCAGAGTTCACATTATCTATCAGTCTATTAATCTATCAATCCATCTATCATCTACTCACCTAGCTATATATTATATATACATATATATATATATACATATGTGTATATATATGTATGTATGTATTGTTGCCTTCTACTAAAGTCTTGGTTCACTGCTGCTGATGGTGATTAAGAGGGAACTATGAGTTCTCTAAGATTCTGCTAAAGGCCATAAATTCTGGCAGGTCCCACTGAGTTGGAAAGTCAAAGTGAGGGGCCAGAGATGGAGTATGATAGGGATAGAGAATGATGGAGGACAAAATATATTGTTTTTTGGGGATATGTATTTAGCTCAGTATAGAGGGGCTTATTACCAGAGAGTTGACTTCCTGGTAATAAATTTTCTGGATATAGAAATTCATGGAAACCATATACTAAGTTATGGAGGGGTCAGTGGAAAGAATTAACACACTGAATACACATGCATACTTAACTTGCTATTTGAATGAAAAGTACTTTGCTTTAAATTTCACTAAGGCAGGGATAAAAAAGGGAAATCTCATGGGTGAAAGATTATGTAAAATTTGGTTAAAAACAGATTTATAACAAAATATGTGGCAGTAAATGAACTATTTTAATTAGTGTCAGATATTACTTATACTATTATAATCTCATGCAAAGAAAATTTATTACAGCTGAAAAATTGACTAGTTATATAAAAGACAATTCTCCCAATTGCTAAAGGGAACAAAATGAATAATATGACTGTTTTACATGTTTTCATCATGTTTTAAATTCGTAACGTTCTGATGATAATTTTTGGACTCACATTATTAGTTTCTGACTGTTATGGCTTCTTACTCTCTAATTATACATAGAAGTTATACATTACCTATTTTATGCTAACTGCATTAGTATCTTCTATGAAGATTTTACCTCTGTAATCCACCCTCTCTTTTTGACCACCATAGTAAGTACCTTAATTCAAACCCTTGTTATCTATTGAATGTATTGTTGTAATAGCATCCAAACTGCTGTCACTCCAGTTTCTTCTTTCTCCAATTTCTCATTAATCTATTGTTAAACTTGCTTTCTTAAAAGTCCAACATCACTTCTTTATGCCAAAGCCTTCAATGCCTCCCCATTGACTACATGATAAAACACATGCTCCCTAGCCTGACATTCGAAGTTGTCAGCAATCAAATTCTAAACTATTTTAAAAAATCTGGAGTTTTGGGTGGACTGTGACCCTGAAATAAATTAACTGTGTGACATGGCAGCCACTAAAGCTAACATCCTCCAAGGCCATGTTATGAAAGATGAAGTATCTAAAACCAGGGAGTGCCATTCAGCTCAGTCATGGTCTGAGCATTTTGGGGATAATGTGTTCATTATTGGATATTAGAATTGTTGCTCATCCAGAAGAAGGCCACCAGGATGGCGAGAAGAATGGAGATCATGTCATTTGAGGAATGAATGAAGGAAATTGGCATAAGATGGTGAGATAGGATGTCTTATTTCAAGTAATAAAGAGCTATCACATGGAAGAGAAACTAAGATTCTCTTGCTTGGATCCAGAGGGCAGGACTAGGATCAGTAAGTGGAAGTTGCCAAGGGGTAGGTTTTGGTTCCATGTAGGGAGTTACTCCAGGCATCTCTGCAACAACATATAAAATTTTTATTAGTGACTTGGATAAAGGAACAAATGGAATGCATAGCACATGTGCGGATGATAGAAGGTCAGGGGAGATAGCTAGAACAATAGACAATGAAATTGGCACCCATAGAGATATTGACAGAATATAATAAATTTAATCTTATTTGGCTGTACCTAATGAGATGCAATTCAATAGGGATAAATTTAAGCCTTATAATTGGGCACAAAAAAGCCTTCACAAGATGGAACGAAGTGGAATAAGCATTTATTAAGCACTCGATATATTCCAGGAACTGTTCTAAGCACTTTTTTACAAATATTACCTCATCTGAATTTCAAAACAACCTTGAGAAGTAGGTGCTAGTATGATTGTATGATCCCCATTTTTTTTACATTCAGAAAACTTAGGCAGACAAACGTTAAGTGACTTTCCCATGATTGCACAGCTAGTAAGTTTTTGAGGCCACATTTAAGAGATCTTTCTGACTTTGGAATCAGTCAGTCAATAAACATTTATGAAGTACTTACCATGTACCAGGTACTACACTAATCACTGAAAATAAAAGAAGAAGCAGAAGACAAGACCTGCCGTTAAGGAGCTTACATTCTAATGGGAGAGACAACACATAAACACATATACTCAAAGTGGGCTATAAACATGATAAATAGGAGATAATGAACAGAGAAAAGTTATTGGAATGAAGAGTGGTTGGGGAAAGCTTCTACTGTGCCAAGTAGTATTTTTACAAAATGGAAGAAACATGGTTAGATAGCAATATTGTAAAAAAAAAATGGGGGTTTTAGTAGACTGTATGTTTAATATAAGTCAGCAATGCAATGTCATAACTAAAGAGATTAATTCTATCTTGGGATGCCTTTGAAAAAAAGACATAACTTTCAAGAATAGAGAGGTGATAGGCCCTCTCTTTTCTACCCTGGCCCAACCTCATCTCTTGTATTTTGTTAGTTCTCAGCAAATTTAAGGAAGACATTGATATAGTGAAGAATATTCAAAGGAAGGCAACCACGATGATAATAGGACTTGAATGTATAACATATAAAGATCAGTTAAAGGAACTGAGGATAATTGCCTTGGAGAAAGAGAAGACTTGGGTAGTGGGGACAGTAGATATCTTTAAATATTTGGATTACTATAATATGGAGAATGAATTAGACTTTTTCTTTGTCCCCAGAGGGAAAAGTCAAGAGAAAAAAAGGGAAGCTGCAAAGTGGGAATATTAGGTTCGATTTCAGGGAAAAACTCCCAAATAATTAAAGCTGTTTAAGGGTAAGACCCTGATGTTGGGAAAAACTGACAGTAAAAGGAAAAGGGAAGAACAGATAGTTTCATGCAAACAATGAACATGAACTTGGAGGGACTTGGAGATATAGTGGAGGATAAAGGGCCTGGTGTGCTGTGGTCCATAGGATCACAAAGACTGAATGACTGAGCAATGACAATGAGATAGTCTTCTTTGACAGGAAGTGGATTATCCTTCTTAGATGTCTTTAAGTAGAGGCTTGATAACCAACTTTCAGCTACCTTATCATTTAGATTCCTCTTGTATATGAATTAGCATAGGGGATCTTTTCCAATTCCTATGGAATTCCCTGGCTTGATGTATCTCCATACTTGACCATAATGACTTGACTGCACTTATTCCCAGCAGATTTTCTGGGAGAGGACTAGAGGTCTCATTACCATAACTAAAATAAGAACCTGATCCACAGAGATTATTGGGTAAGTGAGAGTTTGGGTGGTGACCGTATCTATCCGGACCAATTCATCAAGGATGAGTATGACCGAACTGATCCACCACATCAGGGGTACTTCATGTCAGTTTAAGACTTGACAAAAACTGATCTATTCTATCATAGTTCTTTACCTCTGCCGAAGCCAGAAAAATCTGCTGGTTAATACTTTTAATTTTAAGGGAAATGTCAAAAATCCTTGTAAACTCCTGAAGAAACCCTTTCTTCTGGTCTCTAGGCATTATCCTCATCCCTTCCCACCAGAGCTTTGGAATTCTCCCTAATGGGTACTGGTCCTCATAAGTAAGCTTCTGCTTTATTTTACTGAGTCCAGGCCTCTTTATCGCTGTTACTTTCATGTCTCCTTGGAATTCACATCTCCCCTTCTAGCATTCCCCTGTATGTTGTCTTCCTCCATTAGAATGTAAGCTCCTAACAGGCAAGGACTGCCCTTTTGTTTGTTGTATTTCTATCCTCAGAACTAAGCACAGTGCCTTGCATAGAATAAGCATAATAAGTTATCTATCTACCTATCTATCTATATCTATATCTATATCTATCTATCTATCTATCTATCTATCTATCTATCTATCTATCTGTCATCTATCATCTATCTCGATCTATGAGTATACCTAATAAGTTTAATAAATGCTCTTTTTGTGCTTCGTGGGATTATGTTTTTAATGAGAAGGGACAACCGTCCTTGCCAAGTGGTCTACCACATTGACTATGTAGCCCAGTCCATGAAGAATCCCTAGGGATGGTGATCAATAGAGAACCTTCCAAGTCCAATAACCTTAAGAGATTCTGTCTGGAGTTAGGGCTGGTAGCTCCAAGTACTGTGTAAACTAGAAGCTTCCGGCCTTCCTTGATGTGTTGTCTGGTTTTTAGAGTATACAGGTGAGGAAATAGGAATGAAGGGCCAGGGTAGAATAGAGGAGAAAGCACATAGCCAACAGAGATGTACTTTCATTCCAGAATCTGAGTAACCCTTGACTTCAGGTTTACGAATCTTGAATTGTAATGACCAAATCTACTGAAAGACTGCTATAAGTGCCTGAATTATCCACCACCATTGTTGATAGAACTCCTTCTCATATTCTCCAGCAGAAATAATCTTATACCCTAGGGATTCTTTTACAACTGGCATCAGTGTTTTTTGGCAAGTTCCACCCAATAAGTTGCACACATATGCATATTTTCTCCTTGAAAACAATGCTGTACATTCATTGAACACACAAGACTAAAATATAAATTCATGACTTGGAGGAATTTTGGTGAAAAATGCACATTTTTAACAAGTAGCTATTTATATAAAGGAACATTAGGTTGAATGGAAAATATTAACTATTCATTTGTATAATGCGCATAAAAAGAGGAAGTGGAATGTTATGATACCTTTTAAATATTCTTGATAGACTGAAATGGGACTTCTAGCCCAAGGACCAAGAATCCCAAGTCTGCCAATTGGCTTCCAATTACAGTAGTCTTTTGGCCCAGGAAGGAGTTCTTCACCAGTTCCAAGGTTCTTGGGTGCAAAGAAAAGTAAGTCTTGTCTCTTTTCAATAGCTTTATAAAACATTTCTTTTCTAACTAAATTTTAGCTCAAAACTCTTTTAATCATCTCATGAGGATGCCATAAGGGCAGCTGGGTGTCACAGTGGGTAGAGCTCCAACTCTAGAATCAGACAGATTCATCTTCCTGAGTTGAAATCCACTCTCAGATACTTACTAGATTGTGACTCTGGGCAAGTCTCTTAACCCTGTTTGCGTCAGTTTTTCTCATGGTGAGTTGAGAAATTTGACTTGGAAATAGAGTGTATGATTTGCTTTCATTAGATTTACTGCCCTAGGTATGTTTTCTTAAGCTAACATTAAAAATAGTGTGTTTTTAAGGTGGCGTGGAGAAATCAGCTTGTATATAATACTTTCTGCATATTTGAGAGAGGTTGCGTAGAATGAACCATTTTCATCTTTGTCCACACATTACTTCAAGTTTATCGTACAATTTAGGGCATATTCATATTATATGGCTATTATTATCTAACTTGTCTAACCTTAGGCAGATGATCTGACTTCCTTTTCTTGTCCATAAAAGTCACATGATGAGAGCAAACATTTTTTAAAGGTTTTGTCACCTCTTATAACTCTGCTTTTTTTTCTGTACTCCCAAATGAGTCAAGTTTCCTTGGGTTTCCTTGGTCTGCTATCTCTAACTCCTTTTGGAGTTATTATCTACAGTTCACTATTATCACCAGATTATGTCAACTCTAAATGTCAGTCTATATAGGCAGCCTGAGACCATTACTTCTTAAGGGATCTGGGAGTATTACCCTGGAGGACAGTGGTAGTGATTGGCTTTCCCAAATTCTTCACCCAACTGTAGTGACAGCATGTAAAAACTAGATGTTTTTTCCCCTATGTCACCTGTTTATGTATTCCTATGGTGTGTGGATCCACAAAGTAAAGGCTGGGCCAATTTTTCCATCCGCTAGATAATTCTTTGTTGCAAAATTGAATTAGGCCAAGGAAAATTTTATTTCTGTTTTGGTTGCAGTAAGATATAGTTTATGCACATAAATTACTTTGCAGATTGAGTGCCCCTCATATAAAAGAGAACACTTATTTCTGAGACATATGCTAAACCCACATGAAGGCCGTAATGCATGCATTTCTCCAACAATTTTGGAAAACATCAAAGAGTGTGACAGGTACTGTTCAATATCTTTCAGCTATGATTATGCAGGCCTGTCTCCCCAAACGTCCATTTTCACATATATAAGTCAAATGATTTGCCTAAGCTAAGCTGTCTGTTACCTCTTTCAGAGATGGAGAACACCTTTAAAAAATTCAACATTGAGAAATGGTGATCTATAATTTTAGTAAATTGCTACATGGGAATATTCTTTTTAAAAATGCTTGCTAGGTAGCAGTTCAAACAGTAAGCATGCTGCAGACAGACTAAATTGAAATGGGTCCATATGGCACATTGGGATAGGGACTGGACCTGTAATTTTATTGGTATTTGACACTCCCAGGGGAGGAATCTTCCTCCACTAATGCAGGTGAGCATTTTTTCTTCCATTTTAAAGTCAAGAACAGTAAGGGGTTTAGTGACTTGCCCAGGTTCATTTGTCAGTTTATGTCAGAATCAAGCTTCAACCCAGGTTTTCCTGGCTTTAAGCCAGCCCTTTCTTCACTATACACACTGCCTCTACACACTATCCACTGTACACACTGCCTCTCATAGGTCAAATATTGTTCAGAGTCTTCCTCAGAGTCTGGATTGTATAAAACCAATTAGCAGCTAGGTGGCCCAGTGGATAGAACCCTGGGCCTTGGAGTCAGGAAGATTTGAGTTCAAATTTGACCTCTGATATTTACTAGCTGTGTGACCCTGGACAAGTCCATACAATCCATACTTCACTACTTTGGATCATAGGCATCAAAGGCAATTAAAAAAGATATTAATGAATATTTTTGCACTAAATTTTGCTACCTCTGAAATTTGATAACACGATAGGCATTATGGCATAACTGAAAGAACGTTAGTATAGGGGTCAGAAGACTGAGATTTTATTCCTAGATTTGCCACTACTTAGCTATGTAACCCTGGGTACATTGCATTCCCTCTGTGGACCTTAGTTTCCTTATTTGTGAAATGATAGATTTAGGCTTGATGACCTCTAATGGCCTTTCTAGGTCTGATATTTTATGGCTTGTACTTCTGGCAGATAGAATACAATTTGGCATTTTAGTCCTAGATGTTATGAAGCATTATTGTTATTATTATTATTATTGACATTCTTTTACATACATGTCTTTCATCTCTCCAACTGGAGTTTTAGTTCCTTTATTAAATAAGGATCCATTTCTTATCTTGTATGTTACCTTTAGTGTCTAACATCGCTTCTTAAGGTGTGGGTCGAGACCTCATATGTGTAAAAGATTTCTGAATGCCCAAGGACCAAAAATTAATTCAAAGTCAAATTCATAATGAATCCGGGGTGTTTCTGGCTGCACTTGCCAGTGTTGCATCACAGTGGAACTTCAGTGAAGTAGCAGTCCTGTTCTGAAAACAAACCATGCTCACTTCATGTTGTCCATGCCCTCAGTCCATGCAACTTCAACTAACTACCAAAATGAGAAGAAGGTTGGGAAGTGGAAAAAGTTTAAGAAGCCCTCATCTAGCACACAACTGAGGACATGGTATGGATTGTTCATTTAGGCAATAGGTGGAAGCATAGCCCTGAGGAAGATGACTGGGCAATGACTTCTCTTTCCATTTTCATTCTCAAACAACTATTTAGATCTCTCCATCATTCCTTAGTCCTCTCATTTAACACTGGTAAATCTGCATTCATTTTATGAATTGTAAATGTTATCCATCCCTTGAGAATAAGTCTTTAGTTAAATTCCATTATAGCTTTGCATTTGAAATGAAGAATGAGGGTCTTACCTAGGAAGCATTTGGGTTCATAGTTAAGATAGAGGTCGCAGAACTGGAAAAAGGTTTAGTGTTATGCCAAATTTCAGGCCTGGTCAAGTGGGTAGAGCTGAAAGAAAGAATGTGGCTCCAGACTAAATAGCATGGTTAAGAAACACTGAGGACTTTTGTAATTTGTCAAATTTGTCAGGATCCCATAGGATGTTTCTCAGGTACTGGAGAAGGGGGTGAAAGTGGTATTCCAGGTAAAACCAGGAAAAGTAGTCCCTCATTGATGAGTGGTTGCACGGAACTTTCTGTGACATTACCAGTCAGCTGAGTCATCGAAACAGAAAGGTGGCAATGCCTAGAGTCCTACAGTAAAATTCATTGGAGAAGGACTCTAACCTCCACTTTTAAAAGACATATTCTGAGGCATTCTTAACATTGAAAGTTTTGGAAAATACCTGTAATAAGATACATGTACAATAGATAGAAAGAAATGGAAACAGTTTAAGATCACTGTCAATCACTAGAATGTTTGTAATGCGGCCACTGCATTATTAGAGGCATTAATTATTAAAGAGTACAAATTCATCCATTAAAAGTACCTTTTTTTTAAAAAATGGCAGCTAGTTGACAAAAATATCATTGGGTATTATCAAAAATGGTTTTGTTTTTATTTTATTTTTTTAACATTAACTCCTTTTTCAAGGAGTTGCTCCTTGAAAGCTAGAACCTAATTATGAGACAGAAACTAATAATAAGCCTAATAGCTAGAATTTATATAGTGCCTTAAGGTTTTCAAAGTGTTTTATATGTATTATTTCATTTGTCTTTTACAACAATCCTGTGAGGTAGATGCTGTAATAATCCCCATTTTATAGCTGAGGAAACTGAGGCTAAGAGAAGCAAAATGACTTGCATAGGGTCACACAGCAAGCAAGTGTCTAGAATTTGGGTATTTCTGAATCCAGGCCCAGTATTTTTCACATTGCACCACTCAGATGCCCAACAAGCATTTATTGAGTACTTTCTATGTATCAGTGTATTGGCAATGAAGATAGGCTCTTAGCACTTATTCAACCAAGTGCCCTTGAAGAGTTTGGCCTTTATTTCCTTGATTAAACTAGGAGTCCCTGATGACCTCTGCCTCAAGGGAAAGCCTAGTTTACATGAGTTTGAGTGACATGTTTGTGACATCAGAAGCTTTTAGACCACGTGGGTTTAAGTAGCATTTTTGTGACGCTTTTAGGTCATGTGGGTGAGTTGCATGTGTGACTCACTTTGACCCTGAACAAGATATATAAACCCAGAGGTTGGCTTTCTCCTTTGGAGCTCTGAGCCACAGCAGGAGTGGAGTGTGACTCTGGACCAGCCATTGTTATAAGCTCCCCGGCTTTGGAGGAAACTCAGATGCTGATTCTTCTCTGTATATTGTGATTTTGCAGACGGAAATCTGTCTGTTGATTCATGCTTATTTGCTCTGTTTGTATTTGTTCTGAAGCTCAGGGTGCTGGCTTTTCCCCCTGAGCTGAGTCAATAATATTTGTATGTTGGATTAAAGTAAGATTGTTAACCCCCTTAATGCTACTTTCCTTAGTAAGGCAGATCAAAAGAACCTGTGCTTGCAGCATTTTAGTTGTTGGGCTTGTGTTGGTCCTTCACCCCCGCAACAACTGCTAGCCGAATTGCTGAAACAGCCTGGCACTGTGCCAAGTCCCAGGGATACAAAGACAAGTAAAAACATGATTCTTTCCCCAAAGAAGCTTTTATTTGAATGGGGGAAGAAGTAATATGCAAACAACTGGCTTCCCTGGCTTTGTTCAAGTCTCAGCTAAAGTCCTACCTTCTATAAGAAGAAAGATCACCTTTAACGTTAGCGCTTACTATTTGTTGATTATCTCCTGTTTATGATGTACAAACAAGATGTGTATGTGAATGCACACAGAACTCATATCTTGTTTGTATATCATTGTTTCACTCACTCCTTGTCTCCCTCACTAGACCGTGTGCTCCTTGAGAGCAGGGACTGTCTTTTGCCTATCTTTAGCATCTATCATAGTGCCTTGCGAGTAGTAGGAGCTCAATACATGCTTCTTGGCTGACTGAGGAGATATATGTAGAGTAGACGGCAGTATAAGAGGGGAGAGCATTAGCATTTAGGAGGACCAAGAAAGCCCTCTTGGGATAGGTGAGATTTGAGCTGAATCTTGAATGAAGTCAGGGTGACTAAAGAGGTGAAGGGATAAAGCATTACGAGGATGGGAGGATGTGCTGGCAAGGAGATGGATATGGAGTTTCCTTTGAGGAGCTGCAAGTAGGTCAGTGTCACTGGAACATAAAGTACATGGGAATGATTAAAGTATAAGACCACTGGAAAAAGTAAGAGACCAAACTTTGAAGAGTTTTAAATGCCAAAGAAGTATATATTTAATCTGGGGGCAATAGTGAGCTCCTAGTGACATGTCAAGATCCAACCTTTAGAAAAAGCACCTTGGAAGTAGAGTGGATGATAGCTTAGAGTGGGATAAAACTTAAGTAAAGGAGATCAATCAGAAGGCTATTGCAATAGCCCATGGGAGAGGTGATGAAGTCCTTGTGTTGGTAAGCAAAATGGACTCCTTAGAACTTAGTTCAACAAGTGCCCTTGAAGAGTTTGGCTTTTGTTTGCTTTGAGTATTCAGTGTATTTCATTGAGTCTTACTAAGTGCTAAGCCCCAGGCCCAAACCCGTATTAGGTGTAAAACCTATGTGGGTGTGGATCAGCAATTAAGGTGGGGCCCAAGGTGGAGCTAACTCCAGGGAGGGCCTAGTTTACATGTCTGGGACAGCAGAGGCTCTTAGACCATGGTTTAAGTTGCCTCTTTGTGATGGTTCTCGGTCACGTGGGTGAGTCGCATGTATATTATATATATATATATATATATATATATATATATATATATATATATATATATATATATAAAATAAATTAAAATTTTAATTTTATATATAATATATATAATTTTAATTAATTAAAATTATATACATATATAATATACATATATTATATATACGCTATATATATATATATATTATATATATATATATGTAATATATACAAACACCGACACATATATATGGGTTGTCTTTCAGGTTTGTAAATTGCTATATATATATATATCATACGCACATATATATGTATATATATACATATATATGTATGTATGTATAAAATCTCTGTTGGTCTTCATAACCACCACTTGATGTTAGTACTACAGGTGTTAATGTTCTCATTCTACTGAAGAGCATATGTGCTTGAGGATGAGGAACTGAACAACAACAAAGAGAGAGTGACTTGTTCATGGTCACATGGTTAATACACATCAAAGTCAGGATTTCAACTCAGTATACCTGACTCCAGGTCCAGTGTTCTTACCACTACACCACAGTCCCTTCTTCCCTGAGATTCTGTGATTTGATGAAGGACAGAGTTCTTGATAATTGGAATAAAACTTGTAAAGCATAGGAGCTGAGAGCTAAAAGGGAGCACTACATCTAACAAGTTACTTCATAATTGTACTAAAAATAAATTCTAAATGGGAACATTGATAGCCCCTGGAATACCTTTTGTCACAGTGAATCCCCCAGAAATGTTACCCCAGGTTTGTGTACTCTTTGGGTTGGTACCACCTAAAACCCATATTGTTCATGAGTTCATGAGCCTCCAGCAGAACACATACATAAGGAACACTCATAACTAGGGAACACACATGGAGGGCACACACATAGGGTAAATATATGGTCAGATAGATAGCTCCTATTTCTTGTGTTGCAGAACTGCTGATGACCTTTGATGACTTCATTGTGTTGCTTTCTGTTGGGTTCTTACTCTGTTGGTCTCATCAATGTGTTTTTCCATGGGTCCCTACTGGGGTATCTCTCCTGGGTATATGATTACCAAGCTTTTCTATACTGCTAGCTTCTATTGCATCATCTTTTCAGTGCCACTTTCTTGCTATCTTGACCCACATATGCTAGGATGCAGTGACTAGGAAGCCTCTCTTTGATAAGGGAAGACTGATAGATCTTTTTTTCATAAGCAAAATTATGTACTACCATGTCAAAAGCCAATAAAAAATTCCCTTAGGCTAAAATAAAACACTTTTATTTTAACCTGTAGTGACTGAAAGTGAATCATAGTCCATTTCTCCAGAGAATTATCTGACACAGATTCTTAATAAATTCCTAATAAAACTTGTTTAACCTTTATAGAGATCCTCTTTCTACATTATTCTCTGTCTACAATATTAGAAGGTATGGTGTGCAAACAAATAAACAAAAAGCAAACAAAAAAAATCACCACCACCACCAACAAAACTAAACTAAAAAACATGGATAAAAATAGCTTTAGGAGAGATATACTATTAAGCCCACTTCACTCCTAAGATCCTCTCTAGCTTGGCATTCAAATGAAAATGAGCCAGAACAAAAGCAAAGTGAAGGAAGCAAGGTCATTGTCCTTCATCTTCTTATCCCACATTCCTTTCTTTATATAATGCATGTCTGTCAGTATCATCCCCTTCCCTTGTCTTTGGTAATACATTTTGACCAGTGAAAAACCTCACTGCCTTTCCAAATTTTTCCACAATTAAGAATTTGCATTTCTGGTAAATTATACAGGGTACACTTTTATATCTAGAGAACATGAGCAACTTAAATTGATATATAACTTATTCACAGGCAATCATACCAACTACATAGTACAATGTACATTCGGGTTTCTAATACATGACACACGTTAGAATTGTGTACAGGTAACATAAGTGCATGAATCAAAAGTAACCCATAGCACATAATCCATAGCAAAAATGACACAGTGCCTATATTAGACCAAGGAAAAGTTTCATGAGTTGTATATACTTAATATCACACACAATAACCACATGCATAGGTCACATATAGAAACCTATTATACTGGGCTCTCACTAGCAAGACAGTCCTTTTACTCCTTCCTTACTGATTCTGTATTTGAATGATTTCTGTAGGAAACTATCCAGAAATTTCCCTTCTCTCCTCAAGATTCTCTCCCTCAGCTCATACTTTATGACCTAGACTTAGACTTTATGGAGACAAAAAAAAGCAATTACCTTCAGCTGCCTTTTCTTTATATATCACAATTTGGACATCATTGCCCCCTTCTCTTCATCTTTGCTCCATTCTCTGATATTGGGATGAACTTCTTTCTTGACAAGGCCTACTTCCCTATATGTCCTCTTGATGCTATGCCTTTGTATCCTCTTCAGAATATTGTTCTCGATTGCCCCGTTTCACTAATATTCAATTGCTTCCTATCTTCCATTTTCTTCTCTTATGTTTACAAACATGCTCATTTCCTCTATACTTCGAAACATTAAACTATTACTAATATCAATAATGCCAGTGAAAACTTATTAGCTTCTCTGCTTTAGGGAGGTAAGAGGATATGGAGAGAGAGAGAGAGAGAGAGAGAGAGAGAGAGAACGAGAGAGAGAGAGCGAGAGAGTGAGAGAGAGAGAACGAGAGAGAGAGACAGAGACAGAGAGACAGAGAGAGATTGAGAGAGAGACAGAGAGAGAACAAGAAGAAAGAGAGGAGGATAGAAGAGAAGCCTTCAGAATGTTTTCTGCATGAAGAAAAACTGCTTCAAAGATTGTTAGTTAAAGGAATTATGAAAGTGGAACAGATGGAAGATGGGCTGAGAGTTGCTGGACATTCTTGCATCAGAGTGCTGTCATCCTCTGATGGATCCTCCTTAACCATAATGCTGTGTTACTCGGTCTTTCTGAGAGGATATCCTTGTTGAAGTTCTCACCAGGTTTTCCCTGTGCCCCTGCCTTCAAATAAATATAACTTAAGTTGTCCTCTTGCTTTGTTACCATGTCTCATACATGCTTTCTCCATTGTCAACCATTTTCCTGGTCCTCTGCTTGATAAACTTCCTTTTTTGAAGTAACTGTCAGCCAAGTAATAAACATTTACTAAGTTCCTATTATGTGCCAGGCATTGTGCTAAATGCTAGGTAATAAAAACAAAAGCAAAATACAGTCTCTACTCTCAAGAACCTAGTAGTCTAATGGGTTCATATACATGAAAATAATTATGTTAAAAAGATATACAAAGAATACATGGGAAATAATCAATAGAGGGGAAAACAGTAGTATTAAGAGGGATTTGGAAAGGCTTCCAGTAGAAGGTGGGATTTTAGCTAGGATTTGAAGTAAGCCAGGGAAGGCAGAAGGCAGAGATGAAGAGGGAGAGAATGTCAGGCATGGGGAACAGCCAATGAAAATGCCTAGTCAGGACATCAAGTCCCTTCTGTTATAAAAACCAAGAAACCATTAGATCACAGAATATGTAGGGGTGAGTAAGGTATAAGAAGACTGGAAAAGTTGTTGGTGGTGGGGGTGGTGGTGTCAGGATATGAAAGTCATTGAACACCAGGCAGGAGATTTTATACTTGGTCCTGTAGGTCTTAGGGAGCCACTGTAATTTACTGAGTAGGATAGTTAGACCTGCACTTTAGGAAGTTCATTTAGGCAGCTGAGTGGAAGATGGACTGGAATGGGCAGAGACTTGTGGCTGGAAGACTGACCAGCACGTTACTGTAGTAGTCCAGGCATAAGGTGATGACAGCCTGTACCAAGGATGGTGGCAGTATCAGAAGAGAGAAAGGGATTTGAACAATAGATGTTAAAAGATAAAATCAATATGCCTTGGCACTAGATTAGATATGAGAAATAAGAGGGAGTGAAGATGACACCCAAGTTTTGAGTATGAGTGACTGGGAGGACAGTGGTATTCTCAATGGGAAGTTTAGAAGAAGAGAAGGTTTTAGTGGAAAATAATCAATTGCATTTTGGACTTGAATTTTAAGATGTCCATTGGACCTCCAGTTTGAAGTGTGTGATAGAGAGTTAGAGAGGTGAGCCAGGAGATCAGAAGAGATGTTAGGAAGCACAATTGAAGATTATCAGCTCTCAGACTATTTAAAGGCTGGCCTGCCCCAGTGGCCCACTCACTAGATGCCCAGTAACTAGCAACTCTTAGGCCATCTTCCATTCATTTCACTTTCATAATTCCTATAACTAACAATCTGTGAAACAGTCTTCCCTCAAGCAGAAAACATTCTGAAGGTTACTCTTCTCTCCTCCTCTCCTTGCTCTAATTCTGCTTGTTTTTCTTGCTCTCTTCTCTCTCTCTCTCTCTCTCTCTCTCTCTCTCTCTCTCTCTCTCTCTCTCTCTCTCTCCCTCTCTCTCTCTCTGCCTCTGCCTCTCTCTGTCTCTGTCTCTCTCCCTTTCTCTTAGTTTTTAGGAACTGGCCATAGGCTTTGGCTCTCCCAGGTTCTTCAATTGCCTTTCTAGTATTTCCAAGCATTTCCATGTTTTGACTTCAGAATACAATAACTTCATATAGTTAATCATAAGATTAACTATAGTTACCTTGAAATTTTCCATTAGTCCTCTTTGCTTATCTAGCTCTATTCTCTGTTACTGCTATAGAGTTCCAGTGGCATGTTCTATTAATGTCTGTAATATTTTCTCCCAGAAGAGTATGTGTACACCTGAGAAGCTGCTGAATTTGGGGTAGGTAGGTACTTGAATATGCACAGGGAGTTGTAATTCTAGCTGTCTTTAATGTGATCTTTCCATCATATATCTCACTGCATCTTCAGGTAATCTCTCCAATCGCTGGGAAGTATTAAGTTTTATTTCTATTTCTTCATCTTCAGTAGAGCATGTGAAGGGGAAAGAAGTGTCTAATGACTGATTTCCAAATATTATTGCCTATATGACTGTGGGAATGTCATTTCACCTCTATGGGCCTTAGTTTGCTCATCTGTAAAATGGGAGGGAGGCTGCACTAGAGGACTTCTAAGGTCACTTTCATTTCTATGGACCCACATTCTAATCTCAATTTGTATCCCTGCAGGGATGTTGAGATATACTACTGGCTCAGGCCATGTATATAATGCAGGTACTGTCTTGTTTATCCTCTCCTCTGCTCTGGCAAATACCTTCTGTTTTCTTCAATTGCCCATAGACTGCTCAAAGAGCACCTTTACTACCTTTTTCTTGTTATGTACTGGTCACACTCTATACCAGGAGTCCCCTGTGAAGACCCAAATTCATCATTTTACAACAACACTTCAATGACTGATAGACATAGTGCTAACTTGAGCTTATACTGTCCACAATGACTATGGTTGCTTATGCATGTATAATTAGAGCAGAACTCTGACAGGACTGGCTTGTAAAGGTCACACTGGAACCTTGCTGTCCATTCACAGCATAGAAAAGGGAAAAAAGTGTAAAAGATAGAGGAAAATCCCTCACTTTAGTGGATCCAATTAAGGATGGGATATCCAAAATTAGATATACTGGAGCCCCTAAAATGCAGGCCCTGGGAGACAATGGCCAAGGGGTTAAATCTTTGGTTTTTTTTATTCCCTAAAAGTAGTTTCCCTGCAAACTGATTTAAAGAAGTTGCATTTTAGTTAAATTACATTATGCATGAGTCACTGAAAGGCATCTGATTCTGAAACAAGTAAAATAAAATGTTAACCTTTCCAAAATTGCCATGAGGAGAGCTTAGGTGTTGTGGGAGGGAGACAAGTGTTATTTTCCTGATTTTCACCAGACTTTCTATTAGCTGACTATCACACAGGAGAGCATGCTTGAGTGAGCTCCCCCCTACCCCCACGCAAAAAATGTACAAACCAAGATACCTACTAAGCTACACAATGGCTCTTTTCCTGAAAAATCCATCAATTTATATAGAATACCACAGCCCATTATTAAGCCTTTATTTTTCAAACTAAGGACCTATTGTATAAGCACTTAGTAAATGATGATGATGAATATTCTGAATAATAATACTTTGAATAACTATAATTAGTCAAGTTAGTAGTTTTTAAATGTTGCCATTTGAAAGCTCAAAGAGAGGTTGCAAATTATTAAACTTGAAAGTTTTAGAACCCATTTTCCTCATTGTTTCAGCAATTTGCATACGTATGTATACACACATATATGCATATAAAAATAATTCTCACAGCAGGGGAAACAAATGCTTATGCAGACTTTGTATTGTTTTGAACATTAGAAACCAGTGTGGCACCTTTATCCCAGGCATATCAGAAAGTATTGCCCTCCTCTCTTAGATGTAAAGTGTTTCTTGTCTCCCTATGAGATCTGGACCCCTGCATACATTAATGTTCAGTTTTTAGGGGACTGATGGAGCTAGCCCTTGTTGGGAGCAAGGTGCAGAGAGACAATTCTTTTTGTTTTCAGGGGGAAGGCAGGGTTAAATGACTTGCCCAAGGTCACACAGCTAGTAAGTGTGTCAAGTGTCTGAGGCTGAATTTGAACTCAGGTCTCCCTGACCCCAGGGCTGGTGCCCTACTCACTGTGCCACCTAGCTGCCCCTAGAGAGACAATTCTTAAAGTTTCAAATTTTGCATTCAGGATACCTGAGAATGCAGAGGTGAACGTCTTTATATTCTCTAAAGCTGCCTTAAACCTACTGGAGACTAAAGTGGAGTAAGCTTTCAGATATTCAGTCTTCTCCAAAACGAGGGTATAGATTCTCCTCACTCCCATCCCCTTTACTTTAGCACATTCAAATGGTCATAAAGCAGCAGAGGTATACTAATAACCCAGATTTAGAGTTGGAAGGGATTGGAAAAGTTGTTGAGAACAACATGAAAAAATTGAGGCTCAGAGAGGTTAGATGATTTGCCCAAGGGTATATAGCAAGTAAATGTCCTAAGTGGGATTTGAATCCAAATCATCCTACATACAAATTCAGCTTGCTGTCCACCTATGCAGAGTTTGTCCTTTATATGCATTCACTAGCCTTTATATGCATTCACTGACTACCTGAGGAATCCAATACTTCTAACAAATCAACACATTTTTTAGAGATATGAAATGCAACTATGGGATTTAGAATGTATATGTCCAACATACTTCGAGAAATCATTGTTTCATTAACATGGGTTGACACAGTTCATAAGCCTTCACTGTTTTAATAGTTGGTCTTTATCACCTAGTGGCCAAACTTCTGGTGATGAGCCTTGATGAATTTAATAAGGCTGGTCCTTGGGCAACAGGAGTAGTCAATTACAGGCTTATACTTGAAGCCTTTCCATTTTGTCAGGGCTTGCTAAAGCTTGTGCTCTATTGGCAAAATCTTCAAGTGGCTTTGATGGGGGCATCTTAACACAATAATGAAGTATTGGTGGAAGACTTCAGTTGAGGAACAACTATGCTTCTGATTAGGTTTGAACCTGATTCTTCCTTATTAGTTAAGGAGAAATTGGGATCATTAAAGAGGAGGATTGTTTGGGATTTAACAATCGGGATTGTTAAAGGAGGCATGCCTTCACTTGAGCTGGTCACATATATAGTTATTTTTTAAGCAAGTTGCTCTAGAATGTGGGAAATTATTGGATGGGGGGAGATGATAATTATAACACCAGAGAATTTTCCAGTTTGATTCCTAGAGTATCATAGTCCCTTAGTTGGGATATTGTTAAAAGATCCAGTTAGTTTGTATATGGTATTCTTAAGTTAATTGTCTGATTAAGAGAGTGCTTAATGCACATACATAATTTAGAGGATTGGATTATAGATAGCTTCCATATAAAGCAGAGATGTCAAACATGTGGCCTCTGGGCTCCTAAATGATGTCTAGGCCAGACTAAAATGCAATTGAGAAGTATTTAACAAAATAAATAAAAATACAATGAAGCAGATAATATTACATTTTAAATCCAAGTCAATATATTGTCTGCAGGGATACTTATGTCAGATTATTGGCCTATTTCTATTTGAGTTTAGCAATATTGGTGTTAAGAACAATGAACTGTAAATCAAGAGGGCTGGGTTCTGTTTCAGCTATACAACCATCTAGATATGTATCCTTGGATGATCTATGTTTCTTCATTATTACGAGCCATAATTGGTGAGTCCCTGTCCCATGTTGACTTCATTCGCAATTCCTCTCCTCACTCTCCACACTTCTCTATTTCTGCAGCTATAATCTTATCGTCCTTCTCCCTTTGCTTTCCATCTTTCCTTCATCTCATCTTCCTTGTTAAAATGTGAGCTCCTTGAGAGCAGGGACTATTTTTTTGTATTTCCAATATTTATCTTAGATGTTGGCACGTAATTAGTGGCTAATAAATGCCTGGGCTATAGCATCACACTTCTGATTGGTCTCTCTACCTCAGGTCACTCCCCATTTCCAGTCTATTAACCACTCAGCTATCAAATTGATCTTTTGATCTTTCTAAAATGCATGCTTCATCGAGGTGACGAAGTGACTCCCCATTACTTCCAGGATCAAAATATAAATATAAATATAAAATCCTCTTAGCGTTTCAAAGCCTTTCATAATCTGCCCTCTTTCTGTAATGTTAATGGAATAGGAATAGGAAGAGCTTCCTCATCCATTAATAGGCCCATGTGACCATATGTGTTTAGTCACAGCTGTGATACATCCTGAGTCACGTAGAGTGTAGAGCCTGTTGGAGGAGGAACTTGCCTAAAGAGGGGCTTGCTTCCTGGGAGGCTTGCTTGTAGGAAGGCTTTCACACCTTTTAGTACTAAGCTAATTAGGCACTGAGTCAAGAGGGTTGTGATGCCTTCTGGCTCTGAGCCTATTAGACAAAAATGTATGTATTTTGAGGTGAGATTTTGCTTTGGGGGCTTGCTCATGAGAAGGACTTTTTGATTCCCTGGAATGGACTCTGAGTGGCCATTTTGTTAAGAGCCTTTTCCCTCCCCTCCCCCCACTACTCAGATATAAATTCCTCCCCATCTCATGGTGTATGTAGGTGGTCCTATTATGTTCTGACAGCTGGAGCCCTGTCTTTTGATCTTTGTGCTAATTTCTCTGCTTGTATTTTCTCCTAGTTCAAGGTGCTGACCTTTCCCCTGAACTAGTGAATGTAATTAAAGTACGATTGTTGATCCCTTAAAAGTTGCTTTCCTTTAGAAAAGCAGATCAAAGAACCTGTGCTAGCAGGCCATCCTGGGTGTGCTAGGGTACTTGCTAATATGTCTTTTTATACCTTAACCAATTTACCCCTCGTACTCTGCAATTCAGTGATACTGGCTTACTTGCTCTTCTTTTCACATTAATACTCCATTTCCCAAATCTTAGCTTTGTCACTAACTATCCCCCGTGCCTGGATTCTCTTCTTTCTCATCTCTGCCTCCTGGCTTCCCTACCTTCATTCAAATTTCAGCTAAAGTCTCACCTTCTGCAAGAATACTTTCCCAGCCATCATAAATCTTTTTGTTTCTTTTCTGAGACTATCTTCAATTTATCCTGTATTTATCTTCCTTGTATAGCATGGTTTGCATATTGCCTTCTCTGTTATACTGTGAGCTTCTTGAGAGCAGGGACTGTTTTTTAGCTCTTCTTTGTATCCTGAGTGCTTAGCACAGAGCCTGGTACATGTTAAGTCCTTAATAAATGCTTGTTGACAACTAATGTCTTCTTTATTTATTTTCACTATTTTATCCTTCTTAAGAAAGTATTTCTTCATCACCATTCTTTCTCAGTTCAAATGATTCACAAATGATTCTTTTCTTTTTCTTTCCTTCTCTTACACATACGCATGGGGTTAATTATCTAAAAGTCTTTTTCTTGTTTCTGATGTCAGTATCTAGACTAAGTTACATAAAATCCTTTCACAATTCTTGTCTTTGCTAGCTGCATCCAGAGAAAGAACTGATAAATAGAAGTATGTATAGAATGATTTTACACATATGTGTATGTGTATATATATATACATACATATACATCTGTACATATATATTTATATACACATATACATATTTGTGTCTAGTGGTAGCCATGTGTAGGGGGGAAGGAAGAAAAAAAGGAAAAAAAGAAACTTACAAGATAACTTTATTACACATTTAAAAGGGATAGCAAGTTGTACATAATAGATTTGTAATTTCATTTACAATTATCTTTTTAAAAATTTTATAATGTTATGGAAATCCTTGTGTCCTCTGATGTTGTTTTAAGCCTTTCCCATATTTGAAGATATGTAGATTATTATACAGATCTGAAGACTAGTTGAAACATAAGTTTTCAGGAATCAATATGGTCATAATAATCAAATTCAAAAGAGGAAATGCATTGTAGGAGAAATATTGTTGGTGGAATCAGAGCCCTTGGGTTTGAGTCTTGGCTTTGGTACTTATTAGCTGTGAGACCTTAGGATAGTCCTTTTAATTCTCTCAGCCTCGATTTTTTCATCTGTATAATGAGTAGGCTAAACTAGTTGATCTCAAAGATTCCATTTAGTTTCCATTTTCTTTTTGGGATTTTAAGGACCTATTAGCCAAGAAGAAATGAGAATATTTAAAATTAAGTGAAAATCTTCCTTTTCAAGGACTACCAATTTCTATCTATCTATCTATCTATCTATCTATCTATCTATCTATCTATCTATCTATCTATCTATCTTTTCAATGTCGAATATATCCATTTTATTTCAGATCTACTATTTACTTTCTCTAGGATTTTTCTTTATTAACATTCTAAAAATAATTCTCATTTTTCTAAGCGAATGCTTTAATGAAAGGAGAGTGCTTTATGGGCAAAATTCATATTACCCAAACAATTGGATTTACAATTTGTTTTTATTACCACTTAAGGAGCACTAATTTAAGCTATGGCTGCAGCATCATACCACAGAACAGTGATAATCTCATTTTTATAGCTCTGTACATGTTAAAAAGCTGATTCTTCCTTAGCTCCTTTGATAGCTAGCTCAAGTATCATTATACATTGAAAAATGGAGCTGGCACTTATCATTCTCTTTTCAATGATAACTTCCCATGCTTCCATCTAACTCTGACTAGCAATATGACTCAACATTGTCATTGCTCTGTTTTTGAAGATGAACACTATCTCCATCATTGCTAGGGTCAAGCATGGGATCATGTAACTACAGAAACATGGATTGTTTTAATGGGCAATTTGGGGCTGAACATTCCACATAACCTACTTGAAGAATTAAGCTTTTGGGTGAAAATTGTCACTCAAACCAGGCACAATTCACTTGAAAAAAATCAATTCCCCCCTAGCTCAATCACTTCAATATATCAGATGTAAATGTATGAGTGACCCCTAGCTAAAATTATATATTCTCCCCAATTGCTGAGAGGTGGCAAAACTTTTAATATAAACGTGGAGCTATTAGTGTTAGATGTCAAGACAACGGTTGGTTGTACTGTCATGTTTTATGTGTTGCTTAAGCAATGCCATTCATCTCATCACAAATAGAGCTGTGAATACCATTTAGAACCATAAGCAACTTAAGAAGGTGGCAGACAGCAAACTGCCTGTCCATAAAAAAACTGAGAGAAAAATGTCTTAGGGCGTAGAGAAGAGCAGGACAACTTAAAGTGATGAATCTATGAGGTTCTCAGAAGGTCTAGGCATCCTTTATATTGCAACAACAACCTGGGTCAGCCTTTGGGCTAGACTACCCATTGGCAGTCATTGTCAGTATATTGTTAAAGATACTTGAGTATAATGTGAAGAGTAAAAGGCAGCTTTCATTTTGCTCTTACCAATGAGTATATGCAGAGCAGCTAAGTGGCACGGGAGATAGAGCGCTGGGCCTGGACTCAGGAAAACTCATCTTTCTGAGTTCAAATCTAGTCACATACTTAGTAGCTGTATAACCTTGGGCAAGTCGATTAATTTTGCTTGCCTCCGTTTCCACGTCTGTAAAGTGAACTGGAAAAGGAAATGGCCAACCACTCCAGAATCTTTGCCAAGAAAATCCCAAATGGGGTCACAAAAATTGGAGATGACTTAAATGACTGAGCAACAAAATGAATATGTGGATTCTGTAGGGCCTTTCAAAAACTCAAACCACAGGTCTTACTCTGGGGCCACAAAGAGAACCATATCTTCCCAAAAGACCTGGTGAGACCAGTTTACACAGTTTCTGGTGGAAAGGTCCTCAGCAACCAAACAATCCAACACATACCTGAAAAAGGCTGTTCCTGACACCATCCATAACAAATATTCATCCCATCTCCTTATTCCATGCATTTTCACTGGCTATTGCCTAGTGCCAGGAGTTATCTCCCTTTTTATTGTCATCTCTTGGCTTCCTTTAGGTGCTACCTGAGATTTTACCTTCTGCAAGAACTTTTCTTGATTCCTTTTAATGTTAATGTCTTTGATTTAAGATTATCTCTAACTTACTCTGTCTATATCTAATTTGTACATAGTTGGTGGTTTGTTATTGCCCCCATGAGATTGTGAGCTCTTTGAAATCAGGTTTTGATTTTCCCCCTTTACATTCCCAGCACTTAGCCCAGCACCTACCACAGAGTAGACACTTCATCAGATCTTGTTGACTTGACTTGATGTGACTCCTTGAAGGCTTCCAGTGAGAACACACGAAATTTAGCTTCTTTGTAGGCCATTCGTTGCTCTTGTGGACAGATCTAATTATGTAAGATTTTCCCCCTTTGTTTCTAGCTGAAATCCTATTGAATACTATGCTGATAGAGAACCAGAAATATTTGTCCTTATACTTAGAAGGCCAAGTTTATGCACCACCACAAATCACAGAGAAGTTGACATTGATTCATTAATAAATCATCCGTACATATTTTTTTCAACCAGATTGGAATACAGCTAACCATAAAATCCTCTAATCCACATCATTTGACCTTGCCTACAAAGATAGAAAAGACCTTTTCAAAATCCTTACTAAATCCAGGCATACAATGTCTATGGCATTTCCATGACCTTCTAGTCTAGTAACACTGTTAAAGGAGGAAATGAGTTTGGTCTCCCATGACTTGTTCTTAATGAACCAGTTATATCTCCTAGTAATCACTGCTTGACTTTTGATGTGCTCAGAAAACACCTATTCAATGATCCATTCTAAAATTTTATGAAGATTTTCATCTCATTCATGGACTTATAATTTGCACAATCCACCTTCTTTTCCTTTTTGGAAATCATGACACTATTTTCTTGCCTCCATCAGAGCCAAAGCTATGATGAGAAAATTGAAGTTTTGTCAGGAGGCCAGCTGGCATCTAGGTGTCACACTTTGTTTAGTGCTTCATTGGCCTCTGCTACATTTCATGACATCATGTGAACCAGCTCCTTCACTTGGTCCTGGTATACCATTGCCAGGGTCCTGTTGACATAGTGCCTAACTCCCAGGGTTCATCTTGTCCCTCATGCCTTCCAAAAGCACTGACTAGATTCTCTGGGATAGACCATTCCTTCTACTAGTTTGTATGACCCTTTGGTAAGGATGTCTTTTGCACTCCCCTCATGCCCTCTGATTTTTCCCTGCACTATGGCACTCCCCTTCCCCACAACTACAATTTTCTGCTCTCCACATACAAGAAATTGCTAGTTCTGTTTCTACTTTTAGTCCTATGGCATTTGTTCATGATTCCTCAAGGGTCACCAGTATTGTTTCATCAATGATACCTGTAATTTTTTTTTTGTCATCCTAGACAATAATTGGTCTAGGTCAGAAAACTTAAACTTATTTAGGATTGATAGTTTTTCTCTTATTGATTCTTTAATTTTCCTGGTTTTCAGTTCCTTCTTAACTTTTTGTGTTTCATTCTTCTTTGGGTGAAGATAATTCTTTTTGGTATGGAAAATAGAAGCTAAATTTGGGTTTAGTAACTCAACTTGTTCTCCATTGTCCATTATTATTCCACCCACTTCAAAGAAGGATTCTTTCTTTTGTTTAGTCTTTTTGTCCTCTAACATAGCTTTAAAAAAGTATTTTTGGTATCCTCAGATTTTTTTTTTTTTATTTTGCAAGTCTCAGTATATTCTGAAACTTAGCCTTCCTCATATTATTCTGGCGGAGATGGGCCACTCTTCTATTTTTGTGCTAGTTACTTCCCCTACTTCTATCTTTCATACATGTCCTTTTAAAACATGAGGTCATTCTAGAGGTTCCTGTGTATTTAAAACAGTCTCTTTAGATACCATTCTACTTTTTCAGCTTCATCGGGATGATTTTGTATTGGATCATAAAGATTTCATTTTTGTTCACTTCCCAAAGGCAAATTCCTTTTGGAGTAGTGTATCTATCTTTTATCTTAATTTCCTGAAATCTGCTCTCCAAAGTCTAGGGTATACATCAGAATATGGCAGCCATTTTCCTTTTATCTCTATCAAAATCTCAGATAAGATGGTTAGGTTCTTTAGTAATTCTTATTATTTCTGTTATACCAAGTCCATCTTAATTGGTGAGATAGAGGTTCACGAGTATAACTTCTGGTTTCGAAAAGAAGAAATAATCAGCAAATCAATCTAACAAGCCACTTGCAGAAAAGAAAACTCTAATAGATGTCTGAATAGTTGAAGTTTCCCTATCAAAAATATATTATGGGTCCAATGTGACTTGTCAGAAACTCATCCATTTCCTCCATCTGGCTCAGTGGTCTGTAGCATACTTCAGCCATGATATAATATCAATTTCTCCTTATTTCACCTAAATGTTCTTCACTATACTTGTCGATTTATGTTTGTAAATTTTTTACATAGATGCATATCTTTTTGATATGCATCATTCAGAGAGTAACCCAGAATTGTCTACATATTCACATTCATATTCTTCTTGGCTAATGGCAGCCAGATAGTGCAATGAATATAGTGCTATCTCTCAAATCGGGAAGACATGAATTAAAATTCTGCCTCAGACATTTACTAGCTATGTGAAGTTGGATAAGTAACCTAACTTCTCTTGCTCTCAATTTCCTCATCTTTAATATAAGGATAATAATAGCAACTTCCTTCCAGGATTGTTGTGAGAATAAAATGGGATGGTATTTGTAAAGTGCTATGAAAACCATAAGTGTTATATAAATGTTAGGTATTGTTATTGTCATTGGCTTTGAAACAAGATACAATGTACTATGGAGAAAGAAAATGTGTGTAGCGTGATTGCTTTCTTTTAAGTTCTACTTGTGTTAAGTTGCCTGAAGATAATAACATACTGTCACAATTGAAAAATGGAGGATTCTGATTGCAGCTATAAAATTTCCAACCTGATAGATTATCTAGACATATAGAGAACAAATATAGGTTGTCTGGGTAGCCTGAACTTTTTACTTTTCCTTTAGAATTATTTACTTTTTTCCATTTGGAAAAGAACATATTCCATCAGAGCAGCAACCCCAGAGTGCAAATGTAATTTCCCACAGTGAGAGCAGAAACTCTATAAAGTCACTTATGCCGATCATTCTCAGCCAGTAAAATTGTTTCTCAGCGGCATTAATAAGAATGACATGTGGAGCATTTGCTCAAGTGGTAAAGTAGGACGTTCTTGTATATAACCTTTGTTTAATTCATTCAGCTATTATATTTTATCCTTTCAGATCAAGATGGAATTAACATACCTGTGTGCAGGAAGGACAGGGTTTGCCAAAACAGATCACAGACCTGAATGGTATTTTCAGCTTTAAGACATTCTATGTAAATGAAAAACTCCTCAGACAACACTATTATACTTTGTGGAATGCAGTAGTACTGTGAATTCTTCATGTCTGCCTTAGCCCTGATTATAGCTAGGAGAAATGGAGACTAAAATCCATGTCAGACAGACATAACCAAATTGAGCTCCTATTGCATTTAACTTGGAAATGGACATTCCTTCTGAAAATAATATGAGAACAAATGATGCTTGAGAGAGCCCCATGCATTGGAAACAACTTGAAGGGGTTGGTAAGTCAGAGAATTTTCCTTGAGCCATAAGATTTTTCTTAAAAATTTGCCCTTAAGCTTGTTCAACTTTTTTTGGCATTTTGGGTTCCTGCTACAGAAGACTTGAACCCTGAACTGGTTTTTGCATTAAAACAAAATAAAATGGTGTTTGCATACAATCAATGGTTTGATAAAAATGGATGCCTTCAGAAAGATCCATGCTTTAGGTACTCAAAGATTTTCTTATGTTAAGGACTGATATTATTGCCTTGGTGAGTTCCCTGATACGTATTAGGGCTGAATCTAGTGAACCAATATACTCAATTCCAAGGTTATACTTTTGAATGCTTGAGTAGTGTTTAAGGGATACTTGAACATGTGTGAGATCAATGATTCCTTTCTCAGGGAGCTCCAACTGTAAGAACTGCCCCCCCCCCCAAAAAAAAATCAGGCTGTGATTGAGTACATATCTCAGAGACTTATCCGAAGTTAGGTGACTTTCGACGTCGTCAATAAGTGTCAGAGTTAGAATTTGAATCCAGGTCTTCCTGGCTCTTCTATACCACACTGCTTCTCTAGTGTTTACAATATTTAGAAAAGATGGCAGTGGCAGTGGTAGTGGTGGATTGGGTCATGTTTCTGCTCAGGATTCCATATTATCCTAGCTTTTAAAAGAACCTTTAGTATACTCAATTTTGGAGATATTTGACATTTGGAGATAATATGAGTTTCTCTCAAAAATATCTTCTAAGAAATGAAATGACATTTTATATTTATATAGAGATTTAATGTTTACAATTGAAGAAGGAAATGACAAACCAATCCAGTATCTTTGACAATAAAACCCCAAATGGGGCCATGAAGAGTTGGATACAACTGAAACAACTTAACAACAAAAATGTTTACATGCTATTTTTATGCAATAATTCTATGAAGTAAAAAGCATAAGAATTATCTCCATTTTCAGATGATGAAACTAAGGCTTTAAGTTTATAAAAAATTTACCTTGATCACATAGTGAGTCCTTGGGAGAAGAACTAAAGCCCAGTTCTGATTGCAAACTTAGTGCTGTTTCTGCTATATGATACTTCTATTCAGGTGTGTATATACATATATGTATATTGTGTATATATACACACATATATGTATATGTATATACATGCATAAACCTACATATATATCTACATAGATGTGTACATATACATACATACACACATATACACATACACACACATATATGGAAACTGAAAGAGGGAACAGACAAAATGGGAACCTATTGTATTCCTTCTCTCAATACCCAAGGAAACGGAGAGCAAAGTGAAGGAGGGAACAGTTAATTTCTACATTTTGTTCAAAGAAAGTATCTGGAAATAAAGGCATAAAAGCTTCCTATGGTATTCTCCACACTTATTCTGTGAAAAAGAAATTATTCACATGAGGAACAAACAAACCCAAATAGAAATCCAAACAACTTGGAATCCTAATAGCTTAGACATTTTTCAGTGTAATTTTTTTTCCGTTTTCTTTCTCTCTTCCTTCCATCATTTTCCTCCATAAAAAGCAATGTTGTATAAACACCATTGAAGGAAAAACTCATGCTAACTATTTCTAGCCTTAGAATTAGGTTTTCTCTTTGTGTATTTCTTTGCTTGTTGTATATGAATCTACTAGCTGCAATATTTAAATAGCGTCAAATCACAATAGTTTCTATAAACCAAAGCAATTTGCTCAGATGATATATCTGTAGTTAAATCTAAAAGAAACATTCAATCAGTGAGACAACTCCTAGAGGTGTGGTTATTATGAGAGGCTCATAATTTATAGGAAACTGACAGAAACTGCTAGTCTTTATGGATCAAAACACCCTCGGGATATTACTGTCTCATGATAATCACATAGCATGCTGTGTCTTATTGCTTAGAATTTGCACTTTCTTAGAATAGAAAGACAGTATCTCATGATAACCTTGCTACTAATGAAACGCATATCCTGTAGGTGATCCTGAGTCATGTGGGTCCTGGCTTTGAAATAAATTTCTTAGGAAGACTACAGAACCAATAGAGCAACATATATGGGATACATTGGATCACAGGGCTTAGAACTAAAAGGGGCTTTAGAGAGAGCCACTAGTCCAGCGGTGTCAACCTCAAATAGAAAGTCATCCCTGCTCCCAAATACTGGTTCACAAAACCACAAATTAACCTTTGTTGTAATATATGTTCATTTATTTTGTTAAATATTTCCCAATTGCATTTTCAATCTAGTTCAGGAAGCACTTGACAATTTTGTGAGACTTGAGTTTGACACCTCTGCTCTATTCTAAGCCTTTTGTTTTACAGGTGAGGAAACAAATTCAGAGTCAAGAAGTGTTTTGCTCAAGATTGCACAAAAAGGCCAAACCTGGTATCACACAGACTCACAAAACAGGAGACAGGCAACCCAGCAACCAGATGCTGAGAGGTAGAGTTCAAGGGGAGGAATACAATCATGACCTTCCCTAGTGCTTTATCATGTCAAGTCTTGGCTCAATGGAGAGGGGGCCAGGTACTCTTTAAAGTGCCATGAAAAATTTCATGTGCCAATTCTTACTATCCCTGCATCTGACCAGGATCAGGACAGTTTCCCCATAGTGCAGTTGCAGACATTAGATGTAGATGGTTGTTGTCCTAGGAATAAGAATCTCCTTTATGGCTATGTAGGTTCCTACCATGGGGTAGTTAGTGCAGTGGATAGAATACAGGGTCTAAAATCAGGAAAACTCATCTTCTTGAGTTCAAATCTGGTCTCAGATACTTGCTAGTCGTGTGATCCTGGGTAAGTCACTTGACCTTGTTTGCCCAAGTTTCCTCATCTGTAAAATAAGCTGAACCAAAAATGGCAGAGCACTCCAGTATCTTTGCCAAGGAAACCCTCAATGGGGTAAAGAAGACTAGGACATAACTGAAAGGACTGAACAAGAACAAAAAAGTACTACAGTGGTTGTATCAATTCCTACTCATTTTTATGCAGATATAAGAATGTATAAGATGTGTAGTTCCTGACCCTAGGAGCTATAGACACCCCCCCCCACAACACACATATTTTATTTACCCCTCCCTTTCATACCAATACATACAAGTTAATTTTCTTGCAGATCTATTAGCCATTTCATGCTGGAGTGACTATAGCATAAAGGACCATTTGTCCAACCTTTTTTAAGTCAATCAGTAAATATTTATTAAGTGCCTTCTATGCACTATGCTAAGCCCTGGGGATATGAAAAGAGGTAAAAGACAGTTCCTGCCCTCAAAGAGCTTACAATCTAATGGGGGAGACAACATACAAACACTAATATGTACAAATTCCTCCTGCTTCTTTCCCAAGTCAGTCCCTTGCAACTGTCTGAAGAACTTATAACCTTGTTCCTCACTGGAACAATCATGTGTAATCTGAGCAGTAGGCCACCATCTCTGGGTGATTTCATCAGCTTCTTGGATTTAATTTATTACCTCTATAGGTAACAAACAACACCAGTGTCCAGATCAGCACTCCCCTACATTTTGGTCTGCTAAGGTTGCATCTGGAATATTGCTTTTCCACAATTTAGAAAGAACAATGACAAGCTGGAGGGAGTTCCAAAGGAGGACCATCACGATTGTGAAGGGCCACAATTCTATTTCTTATCTCTGGGTTTCTGTTGAGAAAAATATTCTCTGATGTCACACATGTGGCAGCCTAGGCCAGAATAAAAGTTCTACGAGAAGAGAACCCAGATTACAGGGGATCAGGAAGATAGCTTTACATTTGATATGGACCCACATCTTTTTGGTCCCAACTAGATATGTCCTTTGAAGGAGGAAGATCCCCTACATAAAACTTGGACCATATCTTTAAGTAATGGAGAGTCTCACTCCAAAGCTTCCAGAAGAGGCTGAAAAGTGAGTACAAGCTCTAGAGAGGAAGGAGATATGAGACTATAAGGGTGCATAAATAGAGGAATATAGGTAAATACTTTGTTTCCCCTTTTAACTAGAATCCCTAGCTGCAGATCCTAAATATATATGTATATATGTGTATATATGTATGCATGTATGTATGTATGTGTATATATATATGTGGGCGGGTGTGTGGATGGGTGTCTCTTTGCCTTTTAAGGAGGTGGGTATATGGGTAGGTGTTTCTTTGTCCTTTAAGGAGGGACCAGCTATTATTAACACCCAAGAAGGATCTCCTTTATTCTCATTATAAGCCAAAGTGTCTTACATTTCTCTTGCTCTTCCTTCTGTGTTATTCTTAGGGATGACATCCTAGAGCATAGGATAATAATCCATGTATCCTTACTTTCTCCGTTGAGATGCATCCCTTTGGTGGTCTAAGCCAAATGTGATACAAGAGTCCATCTCTTGTTCCAGCCTTGTTGTGGCTGGAAGCTGTTCAGGTCTGGAGTTCTTTTCTTGCACTTGCACTTTTAAGATTTATGTATAATTGTTACGAGTTTGCTAAATTCAGTTTTTAGTGTATAACAAGGTTTTAAGGTTGAACATGTGCACTTTTAGCCTACTAAAGTCATTTCATATCCTATTTCACTTGTTACCATATTCATTCTCACCATCCTAAATTCTAAGGTAATTCAGCAGATGTTTACTCATTAATTACGAAAATTACACATCGTTTTCATTAACCAACTAGCTTAGAGCCCCCACTTCAGAATATTAAATAATATCTATTTAGTAAAATGGAGAAACCTTCCCAAAATCAATTTCTGAAACTTAGAGTAAGTTGCTCTTTGTACAATTTATTAACAAGGAAACTAGTAATAACAGAAAGAAATTATTTGCAATGGATAAGATGTGATAAAATCACATCCCAAATTACCTTTGACTATCATGACTCTTGACTTCTCACTTATATAACAGTGCCATCATTCAGTAATCTTAAAATAGCAAGTAAAATCTCCTTTTAATAACTTTTCATCCCCTTCACAAAATAAAGGTTAAAATAGTTCTTTAAAGAATGGAGTCCTCTTCAGCCACTTTCCTTGTAATTCACTGAGTTTCTCCCTAACAAAAAGAACAGTTCCTTCAAAGATGGCTTCTCACAGAATGTTAGTTAATTGTCACTTCAAGATTCTACAACTTCTTTTGGAAAGCAACCAGATCTATAGTTTTTAAAACTTAAAATATTATATGCATTAATCTCAAAAACATGAGAGGAGTATCGAAGCTGGCATAGAAGCATTTAGTACTAAAATTAAGATTCTCTGCCAACTGATACTACTTTGATAAATCTGTATATAATAGCCAGCTAATAATAGCTAGCATCTGTATAGTATTTTTAGGTTTGCAAGATATTTTGCATATGTTATCTCATATAAGCCATATAACCAGCAGTATGTTGGTAAATGTATAACAACTGACTCTCCAAAAATGAATGCACAGTACACTTTTAAGTTTAATCTGCATAGTTAACTCTATCTTTTTTCTCTATTCTTTTTCTTAGGTCTAGAAAATAAATACATGCACTAAAACTGAGTCCTGATTTTTAGTGATTTCTGGGATATAAATGCTCACACTGAAACATTAACAATCAGTTTTTATGAACCCTTTTGATCTTGCTCCAGCACACTCCTGCACCACAAGTCTCTGACTTCAGTGTTATTGTTATCCCCAGTTTATAGATGATGAAACTGAGACTGAGAGCAGTTAAGTGATTTGTTAAGGGTCATACAGCTAGTAGGTATCTGTGATAGGATTTAAACTCACATCTTTCTAATGAGAAGTCTGGCGCTGTATCCACTGTGAAATGGTGAATTTATATTCTGACCTCTGTGTCATATCACTAGAACATTGACTATCAGGTGATACTCTAAAAAGTTGTTACAGCAAGTCATCGACTAAGACATTGGGGGACTATGAGCTGCGTCAATGAAGGCATTGTCTATACCAATGAAATAATGGATAGTAGAAAATGAAAATGAAAAATGGCTCTGCAAGCAGCGCTTGCCTTTTTAAGAGATTTGTATAGGTACATGATTTATTGTGCACTGGAGTGAGTGCTTTTGGGCAGGGTAGAGGTTGTCAGTGAAAACATGTGATAGCCAAAGTCTCCATCTGTTTATTGGGTGAGCTCTGAAGTGGGAAATAAGAACATGTTTTTATGGAGAGATTGATTGAACATTTCCATTTTGATCAATCATGACAATCCTGTCACTGTCAAAATATGATACCTAATATAGCATATGAGAGAATGAATGGACTTGAGGTCAGGAAGATTTGAGTTTAAGGGGGAAAGATTATGAGTTCTATGTCAGACACGTTACTTTTAAGGTGTCTACTGAAATGTCTGAAAAGGAGTGGGAAATATGAGGTGAGAGATCAGCAGAGAGGTTGAGACAAGATAGGTAGATTTGAGAATTTAATCATAGAGATGGTAATTAAATCCATGGGAGCTGATAAGCTAAAATAAAGTGGCATAGAGGGAGAAGAGAAAAGGGACCAGGACAGAACCTTGAGGGACACCTAAGGTTAGAGGATGTGACATAAACGAGGATCTAGCAAAGTAAACTGAGGAGGAGTCAGATAGGTAGAAGAACCAAGAGAGAGTGGTGTCCCAAAAACCCAGAGAGAAGGGAGTACGAAGGAGAGAGTGATGAACAGTGTCAAAGGCAACAAAGAAGCTGAGGAGACTTAGGGTTGAGAGAAGCCAATTGTAATCAGCAACTAAAAGATTATACCTGATTTCCCATCAAGGCAGTGGATTTCACATCAAGAGGAAGTCATGGAATATTTGAAGGAGGGTGAAAGTATTTGGAAGAGGCATTGTGAGGAATGGGATAACAAGGTGACAAAGAATATATAGTAGGATTGCCTCACAGTAGTGAAGGTCCAGTTGAAGTTGTGTAACATAAATATGTAGTGGACCCTGTTGGAACTGTTAAGCGATTTTCTCCATGTTCAGCAGGAATTGTATAGGAGTGAAGGCAGTGAATAGTGGGAGTGATCCAAGGTTGAGGTTTAGCAGAGTGGTATTAGTCAAATAATAAGGCGGTAGGAACTCAAAAAAAGGAGGACAGTGTAGAGTTGAATTGGTTCATCAAGGGGTCAGGATAGGTAAATGAGGAGATGGTGGTTCTTTTAGGGGAGATGCCCTGGGAATTGAGAAATCTGTATCAAGTCATTGGAAGGTCCAGTGTGGATGAAGAGCAGGGTTTGGTAAGGCAAGTAAAGGGGTGAAAAGCCAATAGATTATGGTCAAATAAGATGATCTTGAAATTCTTGAAGTGAAGGTAGTACATTTGTAGGTGTTGAGAATTTCAAGTGTATGACCATCTTTATGTATGGCTGAAATGGGGTGGAGGAGTATCAGGTCATGGGAAGTAAGTAGGATGAGGAACTGAGTGGTTAGGATATTTGAGGGAGAGTAAATATGTATGATACAATCCTTTAGAATGGGGGCTATAATTGGAGAAGAGATAAATTATGAGTTATGCACCAAGTTTATTGAGAAAGAAAAGGGAGTAACATGAAGGGGTCTATAGTTAATAGATCAGGACTTTGATTGGGTGACAGATATGAGCAGAATGAACCTAAAAAGAAGAGAGGTTACTGAATGATGGATATAGAAAGAGAACCAGAAATTGGTAATTGTGAACAAGGAGTAATCCAATTCCCCTGCCTTGGCCACTGAAGGAATCAGTGAAGGCACAGCCAATACTGGCAAGGGTGGGCAGGGAGGTTGTATGTAAGGCCAATCTGTAAGTGAAAGATCTTTCCCCACCCATTGAATAGGCCTCAGGTGGGGCCAACAAAGGAAGGCCTGATTAGAGGCAGGCCCACACCTTTGTGATGCCGGTAAGGGATTAAAGACTCTTCCCACCATCTCAATAGGCCTCAGGCAGTGCCAACAAAGGGAAGCCTGGTTAGAGGCAGGCCAACATCTTTTCACTAACTAGGTGTGAGGCCCTAAGGCCCACACCTTTTTGCTAAGTAGGCTCTGAGCCCTCAGGGCCCTGAACAGGGTATATAGGATCTGAGGTTGGTGTTTTGTTTTGGGGCTGTCACTCACTGGAAGAGTATCTTGTGATTTGACCAGAGGAGACTCTGGGTAGCTGCTGGAGCTCTCCTGGTTTTGAAAACCCAGATATTGGTGCTTCTCTCTCTGGTAACTATGTAATTCTTTGGTCAGGCAGATAGAGGCCTATCTGTTGATTTCTGTGTGTTATTTGCTCTGTTTATATAATGTATATTTGGAATTTCTGTTTGTATTTGCTCTAAAGTTCAAGGTGCTGGCTTTTCCCCCTGAACCAAGTGAATGATATATGTAAATTTAATTAAAGTAAGATTGTTAACCCCTTAAAGTGGCTTTCCTTAGAAAAGCAGATCAAAGAATCTGTGCTGGCAGCTCTTCTGTGTGCTGGTGTTGTCAGTCTTACACAGCCACACTAGCTGCTAGCAACAGTGTTGTTACATTGTGTCATGAGGTGAAACTAGATTTTAGTAATAGGTAGTAGATGGAAGGAGTGGAAGAGAAAAAGATTTAGGCTGAAGGGAAGTCTGTTTCCTATGGCATTCCAGAGGGTATAGTCAAAACAGTGGATAGTGTTTGGAACTTTGGGATGGAAGGACTGAAGGGGATAGGAAAAAGGAATGGGTTAGTGGGAGGTAGGGGATGCAAAATGGATATGACTTCCAGGAGTTCAGAATCACTGAGATATGTAGTATGTGACCAGGTGTGAAAATGTTCATTATTGAGTGGAAAGTACTGCTCTATTTTCCCAAAAGAAGCTGAAGATTGGGCTAGACTTAAGGGCAGTAAGAGATTATAGGCACATGGGCAGATGGGACGCCCTCTTTTGCTGTTCCTCCTCCTTCCGAAGGGTGGAAATTAAGGCAGGAAAGGGTGAAGCAGGAGATGGAAGTTCAACCTGCACAGCAGGAGATGAAGCCTGGTTTCCCACAAACTTTCCTCTTCATCTTCCCCTAAGGGACTGGTATAGCAGGAGGTGGAAGGCCTGAGGCAAAGGAAAGCTTGTTTCTCTTTGCACCAGAGTTTCTCCACATGTCAGCTGAGAGATCAGGCTGGCAGCAGGAGTGAAGTTGTCTTGTGCCGAAACAGACAGAAGTAGTTGCTTTGGGGCAGATGAAAGACACCTGGCTGTTCCCTTGCTGTCAAGCACTGGCTAGAGGAAGGTTTGGCTCCTGATTCTGGAAAATAGGCACTAGCAGGAAATGATAGATTCCCTGCTTGGGGTGGGCATGGGGGAGTCACTTTGAGGAAGATGAAAGACACTTGGCCCCTTGCTACATTCCTTCATGGGGAAATGCCAGTAATGTCCCTCACCGGAGGTGTCATCCTGAACAAGTCATTTAACCTCACTGAGCCTCAGTTTTCTCATTTATAAAAAATAGGAAGTTCAACAAGATGATGTGTAATGCTTCTTCCTTCTCTAAATCTATGATCTAATGATCCTATGACTTTTTCTAATTGTCAAAAGGTTAAAAAATATTAGCATAGAGAACAACTAACAACAAAAATATATTTATATTTAAACCCAAATTCCCTGTGAACCCTGGATACAGTTCAAAAGACAAAACAACCAGAGAATAATTGCCCTGTAATGAGAACATCTTTGGGTCTAGAGCTACAGAGACCCTTGAGCCCAAATGACACCCCCTCTATTTAGGAGCTTTGTGATAAGAGGTAATTGACCTAATCTCTCAGAGGCTATTTTGTGCCTTATAAAATGAGAATAACAAAATCTATGATTCCCCCCGGCTGAGTCATTGTGACATTCAAATGAGTTAGTGGATGCTTTGCAAACCTTAACGTGCCATATAAATGTGAGCTCTGATTTTAAGGTTCACAGGAGGTAGGTTAGCATTAATCATATCAAAGATAGTTGCTTAAAAAAGAATAACTTGTTGAAGGCATGAATGAGCCAGCTCTTATACCAGTAATCTATTGATTGAGATTCAATGTTGGTATGAAATGAAGTACTCATGAGTAATTGAAGAGTGAACACAAGGGCTTTAACACAGCAAAGTTATGCAGCAAGGATACATTGGAACTTAGATCTTTTTGGACTTGGCCTCTGTAGTAGGAAGGCCGAATTTATGATCTCAAATATAATCATGTATATGTTTGAATGGTCCGAAATCGCAAGGTATGAGAGATTCTCTAAGGAGAAAACAACAAAGAATTTATTTAGGCCCCACCGCAGCAAAAACTTGAACCAGTCTCCCCATTCCAACATCT